>CM033748.1:37054008-38254008 GCA_019671005.1 Hibiscus mutabilis | reverse complement strand
TGGAGATCATTTCTGAAAATCCTAAGTGCGAAAATATCGGACATAATAAATATTAAATAAAAATAATTATTTAATGAATTAAGATGTGATCATTATAAAGTAATTTAAATTAAATGAGATGCTTTTAGCCATTTCTTGCATAGCAAAAGGATTTATTGTTTCATCATGTCAAGTGTAACCATAAAAACTGAACAGAATCGAAGGCCTAGGAGGCGGCATCGGTGGAAACAAGAAATTCCACCCACGTGGATGGTGGGGACGTCGAGCGTAGGAAACCCAAGGCCAGCATGACAGACAGACAAATAATGTAAGAAAAAGTTACCCTAAAATAAATAAAATTCACAAATAAACACTAAATTATATTAAAATATTTACTTTGATCATGTAATTTTAAATATTATAAAGTAGTAATTAAATTTTAGTTTTTTATAAAATGGTCATTAAACCGTTATTCGTCTTCAAAGGATAGAGTCGTTAAAGTGATTGTATAATAGCTCATTTAGTCATTCATATTTATATATTCAATCAATTTAGTTTTAATTAAATTAATTTAAACCTATTTTTTACTCATTTTTATTAATTTAATCTTTTTTAGTTATTAAATTATCAATTTGGTCTCATCTGTTAAGAGGTGATCTGTCATCATCTGATTAAAGAAAAATATTAAATTTTTTAATTAAAAATATGATCAAATTAATATAATATATAAATAATAAAATTAAATTTATTATTTTTAAAAAAATTAAAACTAAATTAATTAAATATAAAAATATAAAAAATTAAATATATTATCATATAATTTTTTTTAATGGCACGTCACGCTCACTGTGTGGAAGTTAAATGACCAAAATTTACATTTTAAGGTAAGTTTTCTTACCATTTGCAAACTTAAAATAAAAAAACAAAAAACTAATACTGGTTTGCACTAAAGGCAGAGGACACCATTTTCAGGGTCGCGCTGCAAATTCAAGTATGGCAAAAAAACAAGCGTGGGTTCACTCTTCACACCCTCGGTCGCCTTCTTATCTCTTCTTCTCTGTCGTTTCTCTTTCTTTCCTTTCCCTTATCGCCCTCCTCATCTACAAGGTCGACCCTTTTTTCTTTATATATATATATCTATATCTTGCTTGTAATGAAACCAAAAATGTTCTGATGATTTTGTTTCTTTTTCTTTCGGGGATATTTAGCTGGATAATTTCGCTTCACAAACCAAAACAATCGTGGGGCATAATTTAGAGCCGACGCCGTGGCATATTTTCCCCCGGAAGAACTTCACCGAAGAATCCCGACATACCCGCGATTACAAGATCATCCAATGCTCCTATCTAACTTGTCGCTACGCCGCCACCGACGGTGGTGCTCAACCGTCGGAGGAGAAACGGCGGGGTTTAGCCACACCTCGTAGCTCTCCAAAATGCCCCAACTTTTTCAAGTTCATTTACCGTGATCTTGAACCATGGTTCAAAACCCGGATATCCCTTGACCGCATAACTCAAGCCAAGGAACACGCCTCGCTTCGTATTGTTATTGTCCAAGGGAAACTGTTTGTTGATTTGTATTATGCTTGTGTACAAAGTAGATTGATGTTTACGCTGTGGGGAATTTTACAGCTTTTGAGAAAGTATCGTGGGATGGTCCCTGATGTTGATATCATGTTTGATTGTATGGATAAGCCTAGCATCGATCGGAATAGAATCAAAAATGGGTCGTTGCTGTTACCTCTGTTCCGGTATTGCACGACTGAGGCTCACTTGGACATCCCTTTCCCTGACTGGTCCTTTTGGGGTTGGTAAGAATTAATATTGAGATTATAGTTTGTTCATAAGGTTGTATGTTAATAATCCGTGTTAACAATGAGCAAATTATCCCAAACTTGAAATGATATGAATAGCTTAAATTGCTCATAACCTGTGTTAATGATTCTATGCATATAGGATGTTAAATAGAGTAGACCATTTGATGGAAGTATGAATTGTGTGGAAATTGCTAAGCTTAAAAATATTGTGTTCCTCATTGCAAATTTGTCTGCTTATATTTGTACCATTGTATGTCACTGCTAAGTGCTATCCATGTTTCATGTTCAATTACTCCCCTAAGTGATAATGTGAATTTTAAGCCAAGTGTTTTATTAAAGGGTTTCTCTTGTTATGTGAATCCTTTGTATCTCGGGATATGTTTATATATATTTACCGCCCCTCTTTGGCCTTTATCTTGCAATTTGGCATTAGCCTCAGCTACTGTTGTGGTGTGAGAGATGTGGTTTATGATTGATTTGCGTTGGTTTTGGTGGATATTGATTTGAATTCTCGTGCATGTCTTTATGAATGACTTGTCTGCAGGTCAGAAGTAAATATACAGCCATGGGATGAGCAGTTCAAAGGAATTAAGCGGGGATCGCAAGCTCAAACCTGGGCGAAGAAGATTTCTCGTGCCTATTGGAAAGGAAACCCAGATGTTGAATCTCCGATACGTCTGGACCTAATGCAGTGCAATGACTCTAATTTGTGGGGTACAGAAATTATTCGTCAGGTTGGTTTGATATTTGTTTAGCCCGAGTTATGTTCTTCCAAATGCAATAATGGCAATAATATATATGTTATTCGATGATGATGCTTTTTATTTTTCCATGCAGAACTGGACAGAAGAAGCAAAGGCCGGGTATGAGCATTCCAAACTATCCAATCAGTGTAATCATCGGTGAGTTCTCTTCTTTAATTGATATAACTGCAGCAGATAGTTCAGTTGTTTTTTTACTGATATTACTATAGCACTCATAATTATATTCATCATTCACATTTGAGTCCAGAGAACATCTAGTGTGATGGGCCTGGAACTTCCCTACACTGTATTTATTTCTTAAGAGTTACGGTAGTATTTGACTCTGTCTCTAAGCTTTAAGTAAATTAGCCTTTTAGAATGTTTCGGCTATTGAGCTTGTCCTGGTGGGTCAAGATGTCCCATATGAACAACTTGGGATTTGTGTGCGAACATTGCTTATGGTCTGGTGTAATAGGGCTGTGATACTAAGGCTTTGTTCGGCACTTCTCAAACCACGGTTTGAGTGAGAACGGCCGTTTGGGGAGAAGCTAGAAATTCCACCCTTTTCGAAACGCCTGTTTGGGACCTAATCAGGCACAAAAATGGGCCAAAAGCTGGTTGAAGAAGCTGTGCCGAATGGGCCCCAACACATTACATTTTTAGTTCTTGGGACCTAAGAATGAACAACGCCCGTCTTTTTTTCACTTTTTTCTTCTAACAAAATGATACTCAGTCCCTAATTTCTTCCCAACAGTTCTTTCACATTGGATTGCATTGCAGAGATAGGTAAGGGCTGCATCTGATAATGGAAGTCAAGGAAATTTAGTTCCAAGGCTCAAAGTGTGCATAGTTTTGTGTTGTTTTTTCTTTCTTAAAAAGAAAAAACTTATTTGATCTTAAATGTATATACTGACATTTGTGCTTCCGTTTCTCTGCAGTTACAAGATATATGCTGAAGGCTATGCTTGGTCCGTAAGCTTGAAATATATTCTATCTTGTGCTTCACTTCCTCTATTAATTTCCCCACAATATGAAGACTTCTTCAGTCGTGGTCTTGTTCCGAAGTTAAACTACTGGCCCGTCTCTTCCACTAATTTATGTCGCTCCATCAAGTTTGCTGTTGACTGGGGCAATGCAAACCCATCACAGGTATGATCTGTTGCCTCTCTTTTTTTTCTGAGAAAAGGATGATATTGTTTAATCAACTACGAATAGCATCCTTTAGTACATCAGCATTAATACAATCCGGATGCTCAAATTCAATCTATATCGGAGAATTACAAGAAAGATCCCATTGTAGTCATACACACGACACATATATGGGTAATGTGGTTTGATCCTCTAAATCTTGAAAAACTTGTAAAAATTGGAAACATGCATGAAACTTGGCCCCGAGTCCAAGTAACACATAGCTTATCACCTTTCCCTAAGAAGCATCTTAATTGTAAGGGTTTAAATTACTGTCTTGCACATGGTTTTAGTTATGTTGTATGGATACTGTCTTGATCAATTGTAATAAGGGCAAACATCACCATTGGTTACTAAACTATTCCCGCTTTCCTGTTTTGGTCTTCAAACTATTATTTTGTGACTATTTAAAATCTGAATTATTTGAGACCATAAAACTGAATTTAAAATCTTGAACCAAATAGTAGTACATTCTTTCTTTCTGATTTATTTGGCTAATCAGGCAGAGGCAATTGGAAAAAGAGCGCAACAACTGATGGAAAGTATAAGCATGGATCGTGTGTACGATTACATGTTTCACCTAATTTCACAATATGCAAAGCTGCAAGACTTTAAGCCGGTTCCGCCATCATCGGCTCAGCAAGTATGCGAAGAATCCCTGCTTTGCTTTGCAGATGAAAGGCAAAAGGAATTACTGAAGAAGTCAGCAGTCACTGCCGTTTCGCCGACGCCACCCTGCACCCTCATCAGGCGTCCCAACCCTAAGTTTTTCACAATTTGGGTTGAACAGAAGCATAAAATAATCGATAATGTGAAAGACATGGAGAATAGAACAAATGCAGCTAGATGATATATATAGAATCAATGTCTGCTGTTTTGTTATGACTAAGAATATAGTCGCAGCAGCATTGGATCGACGAGCCGCTGGACCGACAACTACCTTGGGTCACAAAGAAGCTATAAGAAGTAACTCTCAAGTCAAAATGCTCTCTATCAAGTATACTAATTTTGTGTTGCAGCCACGTCACACTTGAGGGTAGCAAAATACCATAGTCAGTGAGTATTTTGGGATGAGGTGTAATAGGGGTTATGCAAATTCTAGTGTAATTAGTTATTTCTTTTCTCACCTTTCTCTCGTTTGGATTAATAAAATTCCACTGCCTTCACTTCTTTATAACCATTTACAACATGTTTGTCATTCTTCAGGGAAAAAAAATTATACGCTGAAATCAAAAGTTTATACGACCTTGTATAGTTTATTAAAATAAAGACCTTTAATTTATATTCCTAAAGATATATAAGATTTTTTTTAAAAATATTTTATCTTAGTAAAAAATATATAGAAAATATTTTAATACTCAAACTTGTGTAAATTTAATTTTAGTGTCTATAGATTTAAGTTGTGGTTTAGGGGTTTAGGTTGTATGGCGTAGAGTTTAAAATTTATGGTTAAAATTTAGAGTTTAAGGTTTAGGTTTTAGAGTGTTAGGGGTAGTCATTTTTTTCTTGTAAGTCATTAAACCAATTTTTTTTATTTTTCTCTATAAAGATTTAATTCAACTCATTTGGGCCTTCTTTTTTTGGAAGCCCTGTGCGGTCGCTTATCTCGCATATGTCTAAAACTCTACTGATCAGAGTAACAATCTTTTTTAAAATCACATTCTCATATTTGGTTTGACATGATTTCCAGTAGGGAGTAAAAAAGAATTACCAACATAGCGCCTTTTTGTTGGTCCAGGAATGTCATTCTCATTTCTTTAGGTATTTGTCAATTACTGCCCATTTGGACAATACTGCCATGAATTATTTGACTCGACTTGATGCAGGAATACTCATTTTGTTTGGACTCGACTCATAATTTCATAAACTTAACTTGAAAAAAATTTCAAATAAAGTTTGAGTTATAATATAAAAATTCAAACAATTTAAATTTTTTAGTAATTCATGGATCAATTTTTAAGATCTAATCAAGTCTCTTAATTTTGCCTAATATATATAAAAAATATTAAAAATATATATGGAAAAAACTTTGATACACAGGCCGTGTAAACTTTAGTTTACACGTGCCTTTTAGTTTTAGGGGTTAGGGTCTTAGTTTAGGGTTTAAGGTTTAGGGGTTTATGTTGTAGGGTTTAGAATTTAAGGTTAGTATTTAGAATTTAGGGTTTAGGGTTTAGTTTTTTATCGTTATGATTAAGAATTTAGGATTTTGGTTTTTATAGTGTAAATACACAGGTTTGTGTAAAATTAATTTTATACAACTTGTGTATCATAATTTTACCCAATATATATGGCTATTAAAACCATTTAAATTATAATTAATTACTATTATAATTTTATAAACATTTATATTTAAATTTAAATAAAAATTCGACTTAACTCAAAAATAATTTAATAAAATTTAAATTATAAAATATTTCTTTTCGACCCACAATTTTTTTTTACAATTCTCGCCTCTACTTAAGTAGAATAGACTAGAGCACATACAAGAAACGCAACCAATGTTGACTGGCGTGTCTGACAGTGACACACCAAACCCAACTGTGCAAATCCAATGGTACATATTTTTTTATATAAAAACGTATTTCTTCTCTAAAGATTGATGCTACTCTTTTCTAGTGTTCATTCCTTTGAAAAACAGTCGTAACTAAAAACACGCCTGTCTTTATTCTATTTTATTAGATGTGCTCTACATCTTCTGTGTTCTCTTAGGTATGGCTTCAACTTTAGCCCCTTTTTTAGAATTTTACCTGGTTTTTTCCCCTCCTCGAATGCTATGTTTCCTGAGTCTCTGTATAGTTGTAGTGATGTAAGATTGGCAAAAGAGTTGGTTTTTGTATTGTTAGCCTCCAAATTTTAACAACTTTTTCTTTATGGGTTTGTGAATTCTTACTAGAGATTTGGTGGATTATGGTCTGTAATTAGGTTGTGAGTTTAGCTGTAAATTTGGGGGTCTGAGTTCAATGAATTCCCTAATTCGATTTAGGGTTTCATGATTGATAATGGGTTCATTTTGCCAAATTCAAATGGATACCCCAAAATCTGAAATTTCTGATGGGGTTAGATCAAATGATCCATCTTTATATTTCAGCTCTCTAGGTGTCCCACTTTTACCTTCCCCAGGCTTTGGATAATTCTAGCACTAAAGCTGCATTTCTTAGCATGGAAAAAGAAGGAAATTCTTCATCTCCTTCCGATGACAGTGACTTCTCTGACACCGTTCTCAAGTATATAAGCCAGGTGCTTTTGGAAGAGGACATCCAAGAGCAGCCCTGTATGTTCCATGACTAGTTGGCGCTTCAAGCTGCCGAGAAATCGTTTTATGATGTTCTTGGTGAGAGCTATCCACCTCGTGATCAAGTATCTCTTTGTAGTGACCATAGCACTTATACTGGTTCTAGTTCCTGTGCTAGCAATTCTATTGATTGTCGGTGGAATGGTGATTTTACGGAATACAATGACAAGCCATCTTTGTTGCAAACAAGTATTCCCGATGACTTTGTTTTTTGGTCTGCTGTGAATTCTTGTTCACAGTCTGCGTTGCGTTTTCAAAATGGTAGTGATAGTAATGGGAATGGGTTGGTGAGTTCTTACATGAGTGAGCTTGCGATTTCAAATTATTTTAGTGGGAATGAAGTGGCATTGCACTTCGAAAGGGGGGTTGACGAAGCTAGTAAGTTCCTACCCAAAAGGTAATCAACTGACTATTGATTTTGAAAGCAATGTGTGGACTTCAGAGTTGAAGCAGAAGTCTCCAAAGATAGTAGTCAAAGTGGAGAAAGATGGGAAGGAGCATTCACCACCTCGCTTAACAGGAAAGAAGAATCATGAGCGAGAAGATGGAGATTTAGAAGAGGGGAGGAATAATAAACATTCAGCTGTTTCTGGAGATGAAAGTGAGCTATCCGACATGTTTGATACACTGTTGATCTATGGTGGAAGAAATGAGAAGTTTCCTGCTAGCACTGCAAATAATACTCTGCAGAATGGAACCAGCAAGACATTGCAGCCAATGGAGGAAACAAATGAATCCGGGACTGGGAAGGCTAGCGGAAAGAAGCGGGGTAAGAAGAAAGTAGTGGATTTGAGGACTCTCCTGATTTTATGTGCACAGGCTGTGTCGTCTGACGATGGTGTGACTGCCAAGGAACTGATAAAGCAGATTAAGCAGCATTCTTCCACCTTGGGTGATGGGTCTCAAAGATTAGCTCATTACTTTGTCGATGCCCTTGAAGCACGCTTAGCTGGGACTGGAACTCAGACTTATACCCCTCTCACTGCTAAACGAACATCAGCTGTTGATATGTTGAAAGCTTACCAAGTTTATTTATCTGCCTGCCCATTCATGAAGATGGCAATTTTTTTGCAAACGGCAATAGTTTTAAGGTAGCAGACAAAGCAAAAACGCTCCATGTGATAGACTTTGGTATATTTTATGGTTTTCAGTGGCCTGCTCTTATCCATCGCCTTGCAAACAGACCTGGCGGTCCTCCAAAATTACGCATTACTGGAATAGACTTTCCCTGGCATGGCTTCCGGCCTGCTGCAGCTGTCCAGGAGACTGGCCATCGCTTGGCAAGGTATTGTGAGCGTTATAGTGTTCCATTTGAGTTCAATGTAGTTGCACAGAAATGGGAGACTGTCCAAACTGAAGACCTCAAGATTAATTCCAATGAAGCTATTGCTGTGTCTTGCCTGTTTCGATTTAAGAATCTACTTGATGAGACAGTAGTATCGAACAGTCCAAGGGATATAGTTCTAAACTTGGTTCGGAAGATAAATCCAGATATTTTTGTTCATAGCATTGTCAACGGGTCCTACAACACCCCTTTTTTTGTCACACGGGTGCGGGAGACGCTCTTCCATTTCTCTGCACTATTTGAGATGTGTGAGACAATAATCAGTCATGAAGATCACATGAGGTTGATGCTTGAGCAAAAGTTTTATGGGCAAGAAATAATGAATGTTGTAGCACGTGAAGGCACAGAAAGGGTAGAGAGACCAGAGTCATACAAGCAATGGCAGGTTCGTATTGCGAGGGCTGGGTTTACACAGCTTCCATTAAACCCCGAACTCATGAAGAAAGTTAGAGAAAAGGTGACGGAGTGCTACCACAGTGATTTTATCGTGGATGTGGATAGCCGGTGGATGTTACAGGGATGGAAGGGTCGAATTCTCTATGCGTCTTCTGCTTGGGTGCCTGCATCTTCTCCAGTTTAAACACAAGCTTAACGAGATCATCATTCAAGCTAGGTATTGATGTTGATCTTTAAGACGAGTCCCCTCCAGTAACCTATCAGGAAATTTTGTTTTTACCACAGAATGAATGGATATTAAGGTGACGATGCCTGCTCTAGTTATATAACCATTTGTGACATGGAGTAATTCTAGCTGTGGCTTGTATTGATTGTATCTATTTTTAATGTAATTCTTCATCAAATTAAGTTGAAGTAATGCAGAATGAGAATTCATTCAAATGCTCCACTCCTTGTATATTGGGGTGAGTGTTCGATCGAGTTGAGTCAAGTCAAAAAATTTTAAGTTATTCGAGTTGACGCGTCATATTTTATAACTCAAACTTAAATTAAAAGTTTTTGATTCGAGTCGAATTTTCTAGTTTCTATACAAATTTAATTGTAATTATCTATCATGTTATAGTACCGTTTATTTCCCATTTAAACGATTTTCTTTAATCATATAAAATATGCACATATATTTTTTCATATTATTTTTCACATGTATAAATAAGATTTGTAATGTTATTTAATAAAAAATAATCTAAACTTCTAAAATATATTTATAATATTATTTTTAAATAAGGAATTTTTGAGATAAAGTATTGATGGTAATATACATGAGTCAATGAATTGATGTGAAGAAAAATTTTACAAAAACTTTTAGTTGAATGATCAAATTGAATAAAATCTAAAGTTATAGGACTAAAAAGCAAAAAAATATATTTGTTAAAAATATAAATTGAAGTTACATAGATATTATATATTGTTAGTGAACCACGTGGTTTAATTTTCGTTAAAAATATACTTAAAACGAAAAAAGGAATTGAAGAAATGATAAATCATTCAAAGTTGAGGGGTTAAATTGCAAAACTAGGAAATTTAATTTAAAAAATCTGAGTTGAAGTTAAATAGGTATTCTACAATGGTTTAGGAGCATGTGGTTCAAATTTGGTCAAAAATTGACTTAAAACGAAGGAAGAATTGAATAAATAAAAAATCATACAAAGTTAAGGGGTTAAATTAAAAAAGATAAAATTTATTTTCAAAAATATAAATTGAAGCTAAATAAGTATCCTACATTAGTTTAGAAACAGGTTGTTCAAATTTGGTCAAAATAGGCTTAAAATGAAGGAGGAATTAAGAAAATGAAATTAGAGACTAAATCACAAAATTGTAAAGTTCTATTTTTCGATTTTTTTTAATTTTTCGAGTTAAGCAAATTTTAACTCGACTCGAATTCGAATTTTTTTGAGTTAATCCAGTTGACTTGAATAACTCGACAATTAAAATAACTCGACTCGCATAACTCGAAATTTTGAAAAAAAATAATTTTTTTGAATCGAGTCAAATTTTGCTTACCCTACTTATATATATATATAAAAAAACTTGATGGTGTCATATGCTACATAGCTTTGTACATGGCCTTGGTTCTTACACCGTTAAATACTGGCAATGGCTGCACTTTGCTAGTTTTTTCCCCTTATATTTTGCAGATCTCATGCTGGTTAATAAAACAATGCTTAATACACAATTAAGGGCTCAAAATATACTTTTTTTCAGATATGTACCTAAAATATTTTTTAGATCAAATAGGTGTCTAACGGTTTTTTTCTATTATTATTGTAAAAAAATTTCTATCTAGTAATAAACTGACACATACCTTATTTCTATACTTTTCTATAATTTTTAATTTGAAAATAAGAAAGACTTTAACTTTATAAAAAAAAAAACTTAAAAATTTTTTAATTTCACTAAAAGGTCCCAAACTTTAACCCTACATCCTTAAATTCTTCTCTCTTACTGTCACTTCGATCACCACCAACCACCACTTCCACAATAACCCCAACCTTATATCGTCAAAAATCAACAAACAAACAACAAATCGAATCACAAACATCAAACGCTAAATCTTCAAACGAACGTAAGATGGTTAAACGACAAATTGGGTCTTGCAACTCGGGCGACAAGAGGATGAAACCCACTTCGATGACGACATCATGTTCAATAGAGGTAGAGGGGAAATTTTGGGATTGAATGCCGTTTTAAAAAATATTAAATTTTTAATATCGTCGAAAATCGACGAACAAACAACAAAACAAATCACAAAAGTCAAACATTAAATCTTCAAGCGAACGACGAACAACTTACGAAAGATAGTTGAATGGAAAATTGAGTCTCGCAACTCGTGCGACAAAAGGATGAAACTCACCTCAACAACGACGATGTCGTATTCGACAGAGGTAGAGGGAAATTTAGAGATTGAATGTTGTTTTGAAAAATATTAAAATTTTAAAGTTTAAAAATGTTATTAATTTAATAAAAATTAAATGAAAATAAAAATATTTCATGTGCCATATTTTTATTATATGAAAGTTTTTTAACCGACAATAAAAAAACCACAAATAATTACAGGATCAACGTTACACTGATTCTAAAATCCAAATCTTTTATCATGAGATTGTATCAAGAAAGAAGGATGGTGGGCCCCATTACTGTACAAGAAAAAGGCAGTGGGCCCGGAAAGCAAGGTTAACTTATGTCACAGTTCCTGTTGTATGCAAAGACAACTAACCCAAACAAATTTCTGATGGAATATACGGAGTATCGAGTGTTTCACTTTCCTACAACTGCATACGAAGGCATTGTATAAGTTAATCAAGCCACATGCAGACGAATCTAGAAAATTTAATTTGATAGTTTACCAACCGATAATAAATATAATTGTACGTAGCGGTATTCACGGTTAACCAAAATACTATAACTGTTAACCTATAAGTTATGTTCTTAGTGCAAAAGTTATATGTTCTGAGTACAATTAGAGAGAAAATGCATAGAGAATATACCTAAGAATGCATAAAAAATTAGAGACTCTTTCTTAATGACTAACCAACAGTTAACCATGAACACCCCTAATTGTACGTAAGTCAAAAATAAATTGAATAAGTCATCAAAAATCATATTCAAAAGTGATAGGAAATTCAAATTAGAAATTATTAGTATATAAAAATGTCTGTAATTATCCACAAATTCTCATATTTTGGCATCGACGTGCAATAACATTTATGCTAACACTCATAAACAAATATTCCCCTATAAAAGTAGTCAAACAATAAGCAATAGTTGATCTCCCATGCTATCACACAATTTTTATGATAGTTGTTGCGTGATTCAAGTGCTACGCAAACGGTGCAAATATACATATCGCAAGTAATAGTATATATTAAGATTGTCTCCACGGGAATTGGTGAAACTTTGACTTTTAGCTTCTCGTACTGAAAAAAATAAATTGATGGTGATAGATGGTGTAATAAACAAGTAAAATAAACTATGTCTAAGAGAATTTAAATAAATGAAAGAGAAAACCAATTTGCGAGAGTAGACTGAGTTATTGAGTGTAATGATGTAGTTGTCGGACGAATTGTCATGACAATTAATTGTCTTTCAATATTCGACAGAGTGTTCTTCAATGCCTTCGAATTATCCCTAACCGAAGAACTGATGATTATGCAAGCCTCGACAATACATCCATGCGTTAACCTTGGGTGGACATCATTGATTAAAGAACTCTTGTTAGTCGCTGAATTTCACTCCTTATCCCTAAGGCGAATTAGCTTCCACCAACGACTGTTTAAATGGAAATCGTATCCAATCGTTTCCTAAGCCTAGATAAATGGATTCATTCAAGTCTCCCTCTCTAAATCACTTGAAATTAAATAACGAACCAAGAAATGAATAAACACCGATTTATTGAATTAAAAATCAAGAAAGATCATCCGTTCACAAACACCATAAACTCAATACCCAAGCCAATTAATTTAGTTCATGGTTGGGTTGAAAGAAATCAACAAAGGATAAAACCCAAACATCAGGTATTTTAAAAGATAAAAGAAAAGAAATAAAATCTAGAGAAGACGAGCTCCTCAAATATCCTATCCTCATCTTGATCGTGCGTCGATCCACCCCTCTCTCTTCATTGTTGATGTTGAAGATGTGATGCATTTACATAGAGGTTGAATTTCAAGTTAGAGGGGATAATCTCTTCATCCAGCAGCTTTTAATTTGAATTTGAGCTTTATATCCCATGTGATAAGGATAAATATAATGGATAATTCTTGAAAATTCTGCATTTATCCTCAACTTGCCTTGACAACCGTTCGACAATGGCTCGCATGTAACGACCCAAATTTTGGAATCTGAGGGTCAGTTTAACTCGAAGAGTGGGCTTTGCGTTTGGGCTGAGAGTTTGGGCCTTATAAACCTTGTGGGCTTATTTTTAGTTGTTGGGTTGGACCTTGGGTTGGTGGATGGGGTAAGATGTTGTGGGAATGGTAGTTTGGTAACTTGCCTAGTTGAAAAAGAGGGAAAGAGGTGTTTAATTCCTCTACAAAAAAGTATGCATGGTGAGATCACCCTTTGTCTCATTGTCTTCTTCTTCCTCTCATTTCCTAACCCTACATCTAAGAGAAAAGGTTGAATCTTTATGCTTTAGAGTGTGAATCTCGAATTGTAGATTTGAGGAGTGTTGTTCAGTGTTGCGCGTACTAAGTGCTACGCAATTGTGCAAGTATACACGTCACAAGTTATAATATAAAAGATATCGTTTCCACAGGGATTGGTGCCACTTCAAGAATCTAATCTCTTGCACTGTAAAAAGTAAAAACACAAGTAGAAGATTATAGGAGTTTAACTAACAACTAAACTAGAAATCAATAAAGCAAAAGAGGATGTAATTAAATGAGAGAATAGGCCAGGTTATCGTGAGTTGAGGTGTGATAGCCGATTGGATCGTCTTGGTAAAAGAGTGCAAGGGCAACTCAATTTCAGTGGCAACTTGCACAACGGGGTTGCCTTGGCAACTAATCGATGGTTGCCTGGGCGACTAGTTGGGAAACTACTTGGGCGTCTGGGCAGCAACTTCAAGGTTCGACAAAGCGTTCTTCAATGGTTTCTTCTTATCCCTAAGTCGAAACTCTAGCTACTTGTGCATGCCTTGATAATACATCCCTGCGTGAATCAAGGGTGAATAACAACCAATCTTGCGCTCTTCTTAGCCGTTGAAATCCTTAACTTATTCCTAAGCCGGATTAATCTTTACCATCAATAGATTGAATAAAGATCATACTCATTCGTTTCTTGAATCCAGCTCTCCCGATATTAGATAAATAGATGAAGTTACGAGATCCTCTCCCAATTTACTCGCAAACAAGAATAAGAACCAAGAATGAATAAACCTTGAATAAAAAGTGTAAACTCTTATTACCTAAACAAAATCCAATTGTTTCTCACAACCACAAAACACAATAACCATAGCCAAATATATTTAGTTCATGGCTAGGTTCCAAAGAAACACAAGACAAAGAATTCATAGCATGAACCTAATTGAACAAGAAAGAAAAAGATGAAGAATGGATGAAGCCTTCTTATCGAGATCTCCCCTTGAAGCTTGTCAAAAATTCTCTCTTCTCTCCCCCTCTTGGAGTTGACGGCTTGGTGATCTATTTATAGGGCTAGGTCAAAGTCCTTCTTTGAGGAGAAAGTTAAGTTGGAATTAAATTATCTTTAAAGAATATAATTCTTTATTATAATTATATTCCTTCTAGAACTTCTCCTATCTTCTTGGAATTTAATTCTTTTTTAACCTCTTCATAGAAATCAAACTCCTTTGGGATTTAGCTTGGCTCCACGTCATCTTGGGCTTGTCTAGTCATCAATTTCGACTACCATATCACCTTATTCTTTGTCAAAAATTGCCCTGGCAACTGGCTCGGCATCTCCTTCATGCATTGCCCTGGCAACTAGCTCGGCATCTCCTTCATGCATTGTCCTGGCAACTAGCTCGACATCTCTTTCATGCATTGCCCTGGCAACTAGCTCTAGCCTTGCTTTGGCAAGTGATTCTGTACATACACACAAAACACACCAAAGCAACATCTTTTCCCACAAAAACAACCAAGTTATGCAATCAAGCTCAACGATGGAATGAAACATGGATTAATGCATGAATGACTAATTATGTAACTAATATGAGCCTAAGTCTAACAATAATATGAGTAAAAAGGGTAAGAAAAATAGTACTTTTGAACACTTATCACACCCCAAACTCGAACTATTTCTTGTCCTCAAGCAATGCAAACTAGTAATTACCTGCCAAGACTTCAATTTTCACAAACTTAGCTTTGAACTTGATTTCAATTCTCAGAACCGGGGCACAAAGTATGATTGACTTTTCATTTTTTGAAAAACTTAGGAGTTACTTAGAATCAAAGTATAATGCTTGTGAGTGTGTGCGGAGTTGTGTGCAAGTTGATTTTTTGGATTCTATGCAAATAAAAGGTTTTCAAATTACTTCACTGGGTTCCTTTTAACATGTTTTAACTAGAGCCGGTTTCGGGCACCTCTAGTGTTTTGTTTTTAGTTTTCATAAGTTAATTAATTTATTTGACTAGAGCTGGTTTCGGGCACCTCTAGCGATCAATTTTTAGCACATACTAAAGCCGGTTTCGGGCACCTCTAGCGATCAATTTTTTTAGCACATGCTAGAGCCAATTTCGGGAACCTTTAGCATTCATCCAATTTTTACTCTAATCCCCCAATTTTTTAATTATCAACCTAAGTTCACTAGAATTCCTTAAATCAATCAAACCACAATAATGTTTCATCAAATTTATAATCATAGTAAAATTCTAAGATTTTCCATGGTTATCCTAGAATAAAAATTCTATCAATTAAGTGCATTGGCAAAGTCATCATCGGATATTCATCAAATCTAGACAATTCTTGTTCCAAATAAAGGTATGACAACCAATTTATGTATCCTAAATGCAATACTTAAGATGAATGCAACTAAACATGGTAACTACTAATAACAATTCCCCCCAAACTCGAGTGAGGCGTTGTCCTCAATGCATGCATTAAAGAGAAATAAAAATAAAGAAATGTAAAATGCAAACGAGGACTTACTTTGAGAGTTCATCGTCGTGGATGATTAGTTTCCTTTTGGTCGTTGTCTTGATTCTCTTGCTTGAACGCGATGGTTGTTTCCTTGTTGCCGATGGTGGAATCGATCCTCGTACGGGGTTGTCCTCATTGTCCTCTTCATCAATGTCATTGGCTTTTCGCTTGGAGGATTCGATTGGTGTGGTATTTGTTGGTGCAATAGAGGACTCATCCGAATATGAAAAATCAGACAATGATTCCGTACGAGTTGATTCAGGCATAGGTGTTTTACCTTTGGCTTTTGCAATTGTTGCCGGGACGTCTTCAACTTTGGTTGTTGTGCATCTTTAGGGTTGGTTGCCGTGGCGACTGCTTCATTGGTTGTCGGGGCAAGGATCTTGGCAGGAAAGATTGGGAACGGCACGCGGCTGTCCGGATACTTTTCTAGGATGACTTGGGTGATGGCATTGTTGTGCTCCTTCATGTACCGCATGAACATTAGTTGTCGGTCTTCAATTTGCCTAAGGTGGCTTGCCAATGGTTGCAAGAGTGCTTCAAAGTGTCCCGGGGTTGATGGTCGAGTTGCCCGGGCATGAGGGGCTGCCGAGGCGACAGGGGTTTCTGCGGCAATTGGAGGCATTGAGGATTTTACCGGTGTCTCTCCCATTAGCTTTCGGATTTGTGCTTGATTCCAACCGTACTTTGGTAGGGCCTTTTCATCGGTGGACTCACTTGGGACATGCATCTCCTTGCAAAGATTGGAAATTTAGCAAGGGAAGAAAAGAGAACCCTTATCTTTTGAGCTACATACAAAAATCTCATCACAAATAATTTTTCCAATGTTAATGATGCGATTATGCAAAATAGAATGCATGAGCAAAAGACGTGGTATATCAACGGTAGTATTGTGTGTGGTGGGCATTAAAGAAGTTTTAACAAACTTATTTCATAGTTTTGCCTCAAGTTTAAGCCAAAGGCGATTTACCGTGCCCTTGTATTTACCGTCGTTCCAATGAGTTCCCGGTTGAGTGAGTTCTTGAAGCACCTTGTCGAGTTGCTTGGGCGAGATTTGATCAACAAAGGCTTGATGCTCGTCCCTCTCAATGTAGAACCCGTAAAAGGTGTTGATGTTTTCGGGGCTTATGAGTATGGCCTTGCTACGAACAAAAACATAAGGATTATCCGGGTTAGGTGAGTGAGCATAGAATTCTCTTACCCATGAGATGTTACCCGGTTTCGATTGATGGCAAAAGATTTGCCACTTTTGACGTGCAATCCTCTCGAAGATGAATGGTTCAAGGCTGAAATCTTGATGAGAGTTGGAGTATTCAAAGCCTTGTTCTTCGTAAATCTTCCTGCTTTCAAACTTGGAGTGAAATCTTTCTTGAACCACCGGTGTAGCAAACTTCTTGTATCTTGGTTCTTTGGATGAACTTGGATGAACCAAAAATTTAATTTTGGATGCCATGGATGATCTTGGTTGTGAGTTTTGTAAAAACAAAGAAAATAAAAGAAACTAAAGAGTTGCAAGATGAAAAGTAGGAATAGGTTTCTTGGAAGTTAAGGGTGATGGGTTATATACAAAAGATAGGTAGTAAATATGGTGGGTGGGATTAATTTTGGAAAGAAGAAAAAAAAGAAGGTTTCGGTTTAGAGGAAGGGTGACGGCTAGGGGGTTTAATTAGGGTAAGTTGGAGGCTTTATATAAGTTTTAGATTCAGCCCTTTAATTTCCTTGTTGAAGATGTTTTCCTCCTTGAATCAAAATTCCTCTTTATCTTGAACTCTTTTCCTACAATTCAAAGACAAATCAAATAAGAATTAAAATTAAAGATAAACTAATAAAAGAAAATAAATAAAGATGTATAAAGAAATTCTTAAACTTAAAAAGATAAATATGAAAGGAAGATGTAGTTTTAATCTTAAAGAAAATAAATATATCCTAAAAAAATCGGAAATAATAAAAGAATAAAAATTAATTAGTTCGAAAAAAAGAAAAAAAATAAAAATAAAATATCGAAAGGAGAGCATGCTCATGCATCTCCTAAGGTAACCACTTCTTTGTTACGTTCCACATGGGCACCATTGTAGTGCTTTAATCTTTGTCCATTAACTTTGAATTCATGTTTGTCAGTGATGGACTTGATTATCACGACACCATGGGAGAATGGTTTGACAACTTCGAATGGTCCCGACCATCTTGATTTCAGCTTTCCCGGGAAAAGTTTTAGCCGAGAATTGAATAAGAGAACTAGTTGCCCTGACGTGAATTACCGCGACAATAGTTTCTTGTCATGCCATTGCTTTGTTTTCTCCTTGTAGATCCGTGCATTGTTATAGGCAAGTGCACAGAAATCTTCTATCTCGTTGAGGTCCAACAAATGCTTTTGTCCGGCACTTTCCCAATCCATATTCACGGTCTTGATTGCCCAATATGCCTTGTGTTCGATTTCCACCGGTAGATGGCATGTTTTGCCATAGACAAGTCGGAAGGGGGACATACCTAAGGGTGTTTTGAATGCAGTGCGATATGCCCAAAACGCGTCATCTAGTCTTAATGACCAATCCTTCCTAGAGGGATTTACAACTTTCTCGAGTATACCCTTCAATTCCCGGTTGGAAATTTTTGCTTGTCCATTGGTTTGTGGGTGATATGCCATGGCAATCTTGTGTGATACGTCGAAGTGTTGCAACCTCTTGGCAATAAGTCTATTGTCAAAATGCTTGCCTTCGTCACTGATAATTGCTCTCGGCATCCCAAACCGTGTAAATATGTTTTTCTGCAAGAATCGTTGCACGGTCTTGGAATCGTTGTTGGGAACTACAGCTGCCTCAACCGATTTAGACACGTAGTCGACGGTAAGTAGAATGTAGAGGTTGCTGAATAAATATGGGAAATGTCCCATAATATTGATCCCCCATACATCGAACAATTCCACCTCGATGATGTTTTAGAGCGGCATCTCATGTCGTCTAGAGATATTGCCCGTCCTCTAGCAACGATCACATTGCTTGTAAAAGTCTTGGGCATCTTTGTACAATGTTGGCCAATACAAACCGGATTGTAAAACTTTGGCCGCGGTACGAGTTCCTCCAAAATATCCTTCATAAGGTGAAGAATGGCATTGTCAGAGTACATTCTGCTGCTCCTCTTCAGGGACACATCAGCGTATAACCTGATCTGCACATTGTTTAAACAAAAGAGGCTCATCCCAAAAGTAATGCTTAGCATCATGGCGGAACCGCTTCTTCCCTTGGTGAGTAAGACCATAAGGTAAAATACCACAAACAAGGAAATTAACTAAATCCGCGTACCAGGGTATTGCCGAGGTATGTGCTGCCGTGGCGACTGCTCCCAAAATTGCTGAGGCGTGCGCGTCAAGGGCTGTCGAGGCATCTAGAGTTGTCGAGGCATGCGCATCCATGGTTGCCGAGGCGTGCACGTCAAAAGCTGTTGCGACATCGAGGGTTGCCGAGGCATGGACATCCATGGTTGCCGAGGCGTGCGTGTTAAGAGCTGCTGTGGCGTCGAGGGTTGTCGAGGCATGCGCATCCATGGCTGCCGAGGCGTGCATGTCAAGAGCTGTTGCGGCGTCGAGGGTTGCTGAGGCATGTGCATCCGTGGTTGACGAGGCGTGCGCGTCAATGGCTACCGAGGTGTCGAGGGTTACGAGGCATGCATACCCATGGTTACCGAGGTAACTAAAAGTTTCTCATCCGGGAATGCATTGCATATCTTTAAATCTGTGTCCTCCTCCCTATTGCGTTCTAAACGTGATAAGTGATCAACCACTTGATTTTCTGTTCTTTTCCTGTCCTTAATTTCAATATCAAATTCTTGTAAAAGTAATATCCAACGAATCAAACGAGGTTTGGCATCCTTTTTAGCAAATAGATATTTAATTGCCGAGTGGTCCGTATGAACAATTACCTTTGTACCAATCAAATAGGATCGGAACTTATCAAATGCGAAAACTACAACTAGTAATTCTTTCTCCGTTGTTGTGTAATTCACTTGAGCACTATTAAAAGTTTTACTAGTGTAGTATATCACATGGAAGGTCTTACCTGTGTGTTGGCCTAGGACTACTCCTACTGCAAAATCACTTGCATCACACATGAGCTCAAAAGGTAGTGTCCAATCTGGTGGAACGACAATGTGTGTCGTGGCAAGATTTTCCTTTAGGGTTTCGAATGCTTAGGCGCAAGAATCATCAAAATTGAAGACTTTATCATGTTCAAGCAAATTGCACAAGGGTTTAGTGATTTTAGAAAAATTATGAATAAACCTCTTGTAAAAACTTGCATGTCCAAGAAAGCTTATAATTCCTTTAACCGAACCTGGTGGGGGTAATCTCTCGATCACGTCCACCTTGGCTTTGTCTACTTCAATTCCCTTGGATGAAATCTTGTGGCCGAGCACTATTCCTTCATCTACCATAAAATGGCACTTCTCTCAATTGAGGATTAAATCAGTTTCTTTACATCTTTCCAACACCTTCTCTAAATTGCCGAGGCAGCTGTCGAAGTCATTACCAAAAACAGAAAAATCATCCATGAAGATCTCAAGGAAGTCTTCGACCATGTCTGAAAAGAGTGCCATTATGTATCTTTGGAAGGTTGCCGGGGCGTTACACAATCCGAACGGCATCCTTCGGAAAGCATAAGTACCATATGGGCATGTGAAGGTTGTCTTTTCTTGAGCTTCTGGTGCTATGGCAATTTGATTGTAACCTGAATAACCATCAAGAAAACAATAAAAGGGTTTACCTACAAGATGATCAAGCATTTGATCAATAAAGGGTAATGGGAAGTGATCTTTCCTAGTGGCTTTGTTTAGCTTTCGATAATCCATACAAACCCTCCAACCGGTCACAGCCCTGGTTGGAATGAGTTCATTGTGTTCGTTACATACCACCGTTATACCTCTCTTTTTCGATACACATTGTACCGGACTTACCCATGTACTATCAGAGATAGGGTATATAATGCCGGCGTCAAGCCACTTGATGATTTCTTTCATTACAACCCCTTTCATAGCATGATTCAGTCTCCTCTAGGCCTCAATTGAAGGTTTGTGATCATCTTCCAACAAAATCTTGTGCATGCACACTGCCGGGCTAATTCCCTTCAAATTGTCCACCCTATTGCCTTCTTGTGTAGCATTAACATTTTGATCAGCTTCTTTTCCTTCTCAGGCTATAACTTAGAAGAAATAATTACAGGTAATGTATTATCGGTTCCTAAGTATGCGTATTTTAGTTGCTCTAACAACTGTTTCAACTCAAGAATCGGTGGTTGTTCAATAGAAGGTTTTTCGAGCTTACCTTCCTTACCTGAGTAATCTAGTGGTTCAAAGTATGTACCTGGTTGATTGACTAGCCAATTTGCCTCTTCTTGTTATTCCTCATTGATCAGTTCTTCATACTCCTCAGGTTCCTCTTGATCGGCAATGTAGTTGACGAGGCAACTAAATTCCTCGTCGAAGTTAAACTCTGTTGTGGCATGAAGAAGTTGGCATTCTTCTGGATCATCGGCGTGCCTTAGTGTTTGGAACACATTTAGTTTAACTTGCTGGTCATTCACCCTCATTGAGAGTTCTCCCTTTTCAACATCGATCAAGGTTCTCCCTGTTGCTAGGAATGGTCTCACGAGAATGATAGGTGCATGCTCATCTGCTTCACAATCCAAAATAACAAAGTCAGTGGGAAAAATAAATTTATCAACTTTTACCAGTATGTCTTCGATTTTTCCCTCTGGATGCACATAGGATCTGTCGGCTAGCTGTAGCATAACTGTTGTAGGTCTTGCCTTCCCGATTCCTAGTTTCTGGAAAACCGATTTAGGCATCAAGTTTATGCTAGCCCCAAGGTCGCATAATGCTTTCCTGACACAGTGGTTTCCAATGGAACATGGTATTGTGAAACTTCCAGGATCCTTCAACTTGGGTGGCATACGATTGTGCAACATGGCCATGCATCCTTCTGTTGCGGCAATTGTTTCAAACTCTCCTAGCCTTGTTCTCTTGGACACAATGTCTTTAAGAAACTTGGCATAGTTCGGTATTTGTTCAATTGCTTACACCAATGGCAGGTTGATGTGGACTTGCTTTAGGATATCAAGAAACTTCTTGAATTGATATTCTTGCTTTTGTCGCTTCAACCTATATGGGAATGGTGGTGGAAGTCGGATATCTTCGATCCTTTCATTGGTCTGGAATTTGATTGATGGCATTACTGGAACAACTGGAGTTGCCGAGGCATCATCAACTGGGCTTGTCGTGGCGTGCCTATCGTTGGTTGCCGAGGCATGCTTATCGTTGGTTACCGAGGCATGCTTATTGCCGGTTGCCGCGGCAATTCCTGGTTTATCCTCTGAGGTTTTACCGCTGGGTTCGTCTTGATCTTTTGTGGAGTTTTGTTTGGTGAGCGAGCTTGAGCCTCTTTAAATTGTTGGCCACTTCTAGTGGTGATCGACTTACATTGCTCATGGCCAGTTCCTCTTGTGACTTCAGTATCGCTAGGTAAACCTCATTGTGGTCTAGTATTCAGGTTTTGAGCAAATTGTCCGACTTGATTTTCCAATGATTTAATTGTCGCCTCTTGGTTTTGCAATCTCATCTCGGTCCTGTTAATAAAAGCATCAGTTCTTTTTATGAAGTTACTATTATCAGTTCTTTTTATGAAGTTACTATTCTCAGCCATATAAGATTCAGTTTTCAACATAAAAGCATTGAGAGAATTTTCCAAAGAACTAGATGTTGTCGGTTGTTGCTACGGCAACTGTTGCCGTGGCATATTCTGTTGGAATCCCGATGCTTGTGCATTCTGATTATTATGGTTTAGAGTATTGTTGGGATTACTCCATGAAAAATTTGGGTGCTTCTTCCAAGCTGGATTGTATGTACATCACATTGTTGTTCCGGTTGTAATTCCCCACATAGAAGCTGAATTCCAGATTCTGCATACATTCAGAAGAATCATGGTTACCACCACATAACTCACAAAAGGAATCCATTACCTTGACCTCATGTGTGTTGTTTGGTTTCTGCATGTTCTGGACCATCTTGGTTAAGGTAGCCAATTGTGCCGAAATTGAGTATGATGATCCTAGTTCATGTATTGTGGCTTGGCGCCAAAAACTTGTTGCGCGTAATAAGTGCTACGCAATTGTGCAAGTATACACGTCGCAAGTTATAGTATAAAAGATATCGTCTCCACAGGGATTGGTGCCACTTCAAGAATCTAATCTCTTACACTGTAAAAAGTAAAAACACAAGTAGAAGATTATAGGAGTTTAACTAACAACTAAACTAGAAAGCAATAAAGTAAAAGAGGATGTAATTAACTGAGAGAATAGGCCAAGTTATCGTGAGTTGAGGTGTGATACCCGATTGGATCGTCTTGGTAAAAGAGTGCAAGGGCAACTCAGTTGCCGTGGCAACTTGCACAACGGGGTTGCCTTGGCAACTAATCGATGGTTGCCTGGGCGACTAGTAAGGCAACTACTTGGGCGTCTGGGCAGCAACTTCAAGACTTGGCAGAGAGTTCTTCAATGGTTTCTTCTTATCCCTAAGTCGAAACTATAGCTACTTGTGCATGCCTTGATAATACATCCCTGCGTGAATCAAGGGTGAACAACAACCAATCTTGCGTTCTTCTAGCCGTTGAAATCCTTAACTTATTCCTAAGCCGGATTAATCTTTACCATCAATAGATTGAATAAAGATCAAACTTATTCATTTCTTGAACCAAGCTCTCCCGATATTAGATAAATAGATGAAGTTACGAGATCCTCTCTCAATTTACTCGCAAACAAGAATAAGAACCAATAATGAATAAACCTTGAATAGAAAGTGCAAACTCTTATTACCTAAACAAAATCCAATTGTTTCTCACAACCACAAAACACAATAACCATAGCCAAATAGATTTAGTTCATGGCTAGATTCCAAAGAAACACAAGTCAAAGAATTCCTAGCATGAACCTAATTGAACAAGAAAGAAAAAGATGGAGAATGGATGAAGCCTTCTTGTCGAGATCTCCCTTTGAAGCTTGTGATAATTCTCTCTTCTTTCCCCCTCTTGGAGTTGACGGCTTGGTGATCTATTTATAGGGCTAGGTCAAAGTCCTTCTTTGAGGAGAAAGTTAAGTTGGAATTAAAATATCTTTAAAGAATATAATTCTTTATTATAATTATATTCCTTCTAGAACTTCTCCTATCTTCTTGGAATTTAATTCTTCTTTAACCTCTTCATGGAAATCAACTCATTTGGGATTTAGGTTTGCTCTACGTCATCTTGGGCTTATCTAGTCATCAATTTCGACTACCATATCACCTTATTCTTTATCGACAATTGCCCTGGAAACTGGCTCGGCATCTCCTTCATGCATTGCCCTGGCAACTAGCTCGGCATCTCCTTCATGCATTACCCTGGCAACTAGCTCGACATCTCCTTCATGCATTGCCCTGGCAACTAGCTCTAGCCTTGCTTTGGCAAATGATTCTGCACATACACACAAAACACACCAAAGCAGCATCTTTTCCCACAAAACAACCAAGTTATGCAATCAAGCTCAACGATGGAAGGAAACTTGGATTAATGCATGAATGACTAATTATGTAACTAGTATGAGCCTAAGTCTAACAATAATATGAGTAAAAAGGGTAAGAAAATAGTACTTTTGAACACTTATCATTCAGCACCTAAAGATCTATTCATCAAGGTAAGTTTCGTCAAGTTTGGTGGAGGTTGAGAAAATGGGTCTTATGGATGGTTTTGGAAGAGATTGGTTGGGGAGAGTCAATCCCATTTTCTAGCCCAAAGAGTAAGTTTAGTTGGATTCCTTATCTACTGCAAGTTGTAACTCGTTTTACAACTGTCTTATGTAGTGAAAGAGGTGGGAGAAGCTTCCAAGGCTTAATAGAAGATGAGGGCTTGAGGTGTTGTTTAAAGGCTTCCTTTCCAAGCTTAGAATCAAGGTTAGTACACTACTAACTCCTTTGTATTCCTGGAAATCATAAAATTAGATTGGTTATTGCTTGGTTGATGTTTTAGTTGTTTAAAAGCTTGAAACCCCTTTAATGGCTAAACTCGAACTTGATGTTAAAATGATGTAAAAATGGTAGGAAACCACTTAAACTACTATCCATAACTTGTAAGATTGATTTGGGGTTTTACCATCAAAGTTTTGGGGAGTTAGAGTGGTTTACGAACTCTAAAAAATGAATTTTGGGCTCGAGTATCAATACGGGTTGAACACGTATTGATACTCTATGTTAATCTCGATAAACACATGCAATTTTTAGAGGATGTATCAGTACGGTCTTAGGCCGTATTGATACCCCATGTTACACGAGAATTCCAGTAGTAAAAATGAGTATCACTGTGCTTGGGGTCGTATCGATATCGATTGAGTATCGGTACATAGCCCGATGTATCGGTACGAGGTGTTAGTTAAACCCTTCAGAGTACAATTTGAGTATCGATATGCATAAGTGGGTATCGGTACCCACTAGAGCGTATCTATACCTTTAAACAAGTATCGGTACTCGCTGGGCATTCTACCTGAAAATTTTATTTTGATTTTGAGGGACCCATAATTAAAGGAATAAGGCCCAATAGACCTCTAATGTGGTAAAATAAATAGTAAAATTGAAAATAGAGAATCTAACCTTATTTACATTCATAATGAGTAGTAACTTGATAAAACTTGGTTGAGCTGGTTGTTTTGGGCAATGTGGATCCTTGGTAGATCGAATAAATGTTATGTGCCACGTAAGGGCTCCGTATAGTCGAGTACCGTGTTTGGTAGGATCTGGATACTTAGTGAGAGTGTTGAAACACCATGGTTAGAGATGTCGAATGTACGTTCCTGAAGCTGTGTGGCACCGGGTCTCATTCGAAGATGCTCGTCGAGAGATTCCGAGCATGGTGTACATTCTTGAAGCTGTATAGCACTGGGTCTTACCCAAGAGTGTAGTTCTCGAAGCTGTGTGGCACCGGGCCTCACTCCAGGTTTGTTTATGTGCTGTGTGAGATTAATGTTTTCCCATTGTTTGTTATTGTTTAGGCGGTTAGAGGTAGCGCCAGTGTTATTATATTATGCCATGATATAATATTTAGCTGCATGCTCTTATTTATGATTTGCATGAAGCAAGTGGAAGTGTATCCACTGAGCTTCGTTAGCTCAGCGATCAAAATTTTTATTTCCGTTCGTAGGTTAGTAGGTTGGCGTACAATGTTGGAACACCATCGGAGTAGGATCTCAGCATTAACTCATGTCTGAGTACAGTACTTAGATTATTTAGGCTATTTATTCGTAGGACCCTATGTTTTATCGTAACTCTTATTTTGGATTTTAACTTACGTTTCGAATGCTTTTAATTATGTATTTTAAATGAAGCTCCCATGTATCGTTTTAACTGATTTATCAACTCTGAATTATTCAAACTTAATGGGTTTTATGAAATGACTGTGTTGGGCTAAATCTAGTTATGAAATTTTTAGGGTTTTAGGTTTGGGCTTGAGGCCCAATTTTTGACATATGGGTCAGGGATGTTACATCGCCAATTCGTCTTTGCACAAAAGAAAACAAAACAACAATGATTTCTCCAAAAAATAGCTAAATACAAGCCCAAGCCCAATAAACAGAAGAATTATGAATTTATGCATGAATTACTACAAATGCAACTAAATAGGCCGAATTCTAAACAATAATATAAGTAAAAGGAGTATAAAATATAGTATTTTTTCACACTTAACACACTCCCAACTCGAACTATTACTTATCCTCAAGCAATGCAAAACTAACAACAATTACATGCCAAGGCATTTACCACAAAACATGCTTGAAACCTGACTTCAATCATCAGAACCGTGGCAATAAAGAATCAATTACCTTTTAAACTTCGAAAAGCATCGAAAGTTACTCAAAAATAAACCATAATGTCGGTGCAAGTGTGTGCGGAGTTGTGTACAAGTCAATCAACAAGATTCCAAGCAAACCTCAGTTTTTTATTATATTCCCGAGGCAATTTATTCAGCTAGAGCCAGATGGCACCTCTAGCAATTTTTCAATATATATTTTTTAACTAGAGCCAAATGGGCACCTCTAGTAATTTTTTCATCTCTTTTTTTTCGGCTAGAGCTAGATGGGCACCTCTAGCACAATTTTTCATCATTTTTTTTCTTTTTACAACCTAACATTTACTAGGTCTCCCTAGATCGACAAGTCACAACAGTGTAAGTACTAAAAGTATCATAGAAAATTTCCAAGTTAATTATATGCCAATCCTAAAGTCTAAGGTTCTTTCAACTAAATGTCGTGGCAATTAACTCGTCAGAGGATATCACAGCGGGTTTTAACAGTTTAACAGGCAATTGTCATGACAAGTAGTATATGCAAACTACAATGAGACAGAAAAAATAAAGACAAGACAACCCCCCAAACTCTAGGTAAGCATTGTCCTCAATGCATGGAAAATAAATAAATGAAAAAGAAAAATGAAATGCAAATGCAAATGAACTAATCTAAAGAGGTCATCACCTCGAATTTGCAGCTTCCATTGAGCAGTTTGCTTGAGACGTTTGCTGCCTCACTTTGCTGCTGGTGGTGGGGTCGATGCAGGTTCACTTTTAATTTCCTCAACCAGCTCATCATCTTTCTCGGCCTCTTCGGTTGGTGAAACTTGTCGCTTCGACGCTTGCTTTAATTTCGTAGCTATAGGTGGAGACTTCAACGGTGCAGAGGTGGTATCTTCAAAATGTAAAAATTCATGATAAGAGTCAGTGCATTGCTGGTTACAGGTTTGTTCCTTACCTTGGTTCAGTACAGGCGTTGCCATGGGATTGTCTCTCGTAGTTGGCCCAGAATTGCCGCTCTAGTTGTCGTGGCAAGTAACTCAGCAGGAAAAAAAGGAAAAGGCACACTACATCTCAGATGTGACTTTCTCTAGAGCAATATCTCGGCCATTCATGTAGCGCTAAAAGATTTGTTGTCTTGCCTCAAATCGATCAAATCGTTGTAACAAAGGACAAATTAAATCTGCTAGCACCAGGAGAATTGTTGCGGCAATTGCACTTATCGAGGCAAGTCTGGTAACAGTGCTATTCTTTGTTATGATAGGTACTTTTAGATGACCTTTTTGCATGATCTTCAAGTAGTTGCTCCTTGAGAAGCCTTGCTTTTCCTTTTTTATGGCGGTTTTTCTTTCTCTTAGTAATTCCTGCTAAAAATGATAACACTAACAAACTGTTTGGAGGCTCAAACGATCAACCGAATAGCCAAGAGGGGGTGTATTAGATTTTTGCTTTGGTGGATGAATGGTTAAGTAATAAAAAATTGAGACACAATGATTTATTATGGTTCGACTTCTAAACCAAGTCTACCTCCACTACCATAGCTATCTACCACTAATTTGTCTTTCCTTTTTCTAGGATCAAGGAGATAACCCTCACAACCAATACTTATACCCCAAATTCTTGAATACACTCTCTTACAAGAGAAAAAACAAACAAACAATGAAAACCCATACAAGTCAAATGTGTTTGCGAGTTAGGCTCACACCCAAAATCCTAAACACTTGAGCAAATGTGACAATTTGGCTCACTAGTGTTTTCTACAAGAAATATGACAATTTTAAGCTCTAGAACACTTTCTCTAACATTGAATGTTGGAGTTGGTGACTTGTTGTTGCATGGCTGCTTGATTGAGTCTTTTAAACCCTTTAAGGAGTTTGTGGATATTACTAGCCGTTGGGGTTGATTTGGAGCCATTGGAATCTTAATTTCTAGCATTAAATGCACTTCTAGGCTCATTGGTATTGGTACGCGTGCAAGTGTATCGTTACACCTGCTAAAATAGAAAGAGCCGTTGGGCAATTTTACACTGGGTTTCGGTAAACTATGCAGGTGTATCGGTACACCCCATAGTGTATTAGTACGGCTAGGGTCGTATCGATACCCTGCTTTTCTACTGGAATTTGGAGTTTTGGAAAATCAAAGGGGCATATCGATACAGGTGATTGGGTATTAATCTGAGTGTATTAGTATCGGTACTCAAGGCATATTTTTGACATTTTGGTTATTTTGAAAGTATTTAAACATGTCAAAAATCCTTTGAAAATCTTTCAAACATATTTTTCAAGTTTATGGACTTTTGAAATATTTTTGCAAATTTGTTTAAGCCCAAAAACATTTTTCATTTAAGTTATATCAAAATCGAATATTTCAACAATATCCCCTTTTTGATATAACGAAACCACTTGAAAAATTGTTTTTGTCAAAACTCCCCTTATAAAAATAATTTTAGAAAAAGAGAATATTTTTAGAAAATATTTAAAGTTCCCCCTTTTCTTTTTGAAATTTAATTTTTCAAACATATCTCTCCCCCTTTTTGTTATATCAAAAATAATTTCGAAACTAAGTTTGAAATCACATTTAAGTTCAAAACACCAGTTGTTGAAAGGTTGAAACCAATCATTGTAAATTTAGTACCAATTAATAGAAAATACCAATTGTTAATGTAAAAAAATAACAATGGAGAATGAGACCAAAAAAATTTAACATGAAAAGAGTTTTTTAAATGGCTCCCCCTTACTCAAGCATCAATAAGATTGTTGGTCCAATAATTCAAGAGAAATAAATTAAATTTCAAATAAATAAATCAAATAAAACAAGAAATTCAATCAAGCATGCCATATATCAAGATATATCATTATGTATACAAAACATGACAAAAAGGAAACAAAACTATCCTTTTTTGTCTACGCGTACCGGTAAGGAGGAACCGTATTGGTAATTGGTTGAAGGTCGTATCGGTACAATATTGGCTATACCAGTACTTAAGGTACGAAACTGGTGAAAAATACAGCAAAAACAACTTAAAGGGCCTTACAACTTAGTTTTAAGTTCATACAAAGGCTCTATTAAGTCCTAGATATATATTTTGCATGTTTTTCTACACATGTTTCTCAAAACATAACAATTAAAACATACAAAACATGAATTTCACCAAATCAACCAAACATTACAAGTTTAAGGCCAAAAACATATATATGAGCATACTAGGCCAAAAATATGTAACTCATGCAATTGAGACTCCCCCTAACTATATGTAATTAGGCACAACATGGAGTCATACAAACATGCTTAGATCATTGAAAATTGCACATTGAAAATATGATCAAGCAATTACATGAAACTTAAATTTATCACTTGAACCAAGGTAGGATGTTAAGCTTCTCCTTCTTCATATGTCATTCTCCCTTGTGTGTCAAGAGCTTCCAAAATTTCAACTTTGATCATCAATGGCTCAAGCACACCTACAAGTAGACAATCAAGTAATTTTTGGTATCCAAATTGCTTTGGATCCAATGGCATTAGTCCCAAAAATTTTAGTCCCCTTAGGAATCATTTTTCAATGTCTTTCTTTTTCTTAGAAACAATGAGTCCTTTTGGGACCCAAATATTTTTAACACATTTTCCATTTATAAATCTAGGGGAACTAGATTGTCTGTAATAAAAAATTGTTTTAACAAAATTTGTTTTGGAGCTACCTCCAAATTCACACTTTGGAAAATTTTTGTTAAACAAATCCTTTTTAAGATCATCAATTTCCCTTTGATGATCCTATTAAACTTTTAGAAGCAAGTTTTGTAAATCCAAATTCTTTTTCGCAAAAGCTTCAAACTTTGCTTCAAGTTCGAGATTGCTTTTAGAAAGCTATTGATTTTAAGATTTTCAAATTTGAAATCAACTTTTTGTTTTTAAAAAATAAGGCCCTGAATTCCAAAACCAAATCATCATAGATTTATTGTAACTCATCAAAAGTATAAGAATTTAAATTAGATGATTTAGAAGTTACCTCTTCATCTTGGATGGCTATGAGACAAAGGTTGGCTACCTCATCATCGGTTGAGTCTTCTTCATCATTCCATGTAGCCACAAATGCTTTATTCTTTGATCATTTATTCTTTATCCTTGGGCAATCGTATTTGGAATGCCCCAACTTTTTGCATTCAAAGCAAATGATCCTCGATTCATGTCTTGATTTTTTTATGATTCATGAATCGGGTGAACTTCTAGAAGAGCTTGGCCATCTTTTCTTCTTCACTATCATCTCTACTTGAATCTTCTTGTTGGCTTATGGAGGATTTAAGAGAAACATTCAAGTCTCCAATGCCTTACTCTTCTTTCTTTTTCCCCTTCGATATCATCATCTCATGGTTAAAAAATATCCCATAAGCTCGTCAAGCTTGAGCTCCTTCTAGTTCTTTGCTTCAATGATTGTCGTCTTCTTGGAATCTCATGATCAGAAAGTGAATAAATCAACTTAATCACAAGCTTGTCCTCTGAAATCACTTCTCCATAGCCTTTGAGGCTATTCACAATGGTGGAGAATCAACCAGACATAGCTTTGATGTCTTCTTTCAGATCCATCTTGAAGTTCTTGTACTCAAGATTGAGAAGACCAATCTCGGTCTCTTTTACTTTATTTGTTCCTTCGTGAGTGACTTCAAGCTTGTCCCAAATCTTCTTGGCACTCGACAAGAAGAAGTCTTTGCATACTCATCGAGTCCAAGAGCACAAAACAAGATGTGCATTACTTTATTGTTGAGTTGCATCTTCTTCCGATCTTCTACATTCTATTATGCCTTGCTTCATTGAGGAACGAACTGGCCATCAAGAACTATATCCCAAAGATGATAGTCAATGGCTTTGATGAAGAACATCATCCTATTCTTCTAATAAGAGTAGTTGACATCGTTAAAGTAAGGAGACTTATCGATGGATTATGCCATGATATCCGGTTGATGTAAAATGGTTGAGCACTTCAAAGATCGAATCTAAGATGTTAATCCAATATAGAGATAAAGCTCTGATACCAATTGTTGGGAGGCTCGAACGATCAATCGAATAGCCAAGATGAGGGTGAATTGGATTTTTACTTTGGTGGATGAATGGCCAAGTAATAAAAAATTAAGACACGATAATTTATAGTGGTTCAACTTCTAAACCAAGTCTATCTCTACTACCATAGCTATCCACACTAATGATTTTCCACAAATCCACTAATTTGTCTTACAAGAATACTGCAGAATCCGTTGTCCTTTAATTTCAAAAGATTGACGCAAATAGAAATAAAAAAATACAAGAAACAAGGCAGTGGAATTACCTTAAAGGTAATTTTACTATCATCGTTACATGCTTTATTAAGGTAATTGATGGGCATTTAAATTTATGGTGTATTGCATTGCTTATGTTATGGTGATATTATAAAAACCATTAATTATGGTATCATTGCTTTATAATTTTCTTTTTACCTTTAATATCGAATATTAAAGATAAGATGAATATGGAATATACTGTGATATAATTTTGGCATTAATAATAATAATTATTAAATAATTATAATTATTATTGCTTGTATTTTGGAACACCATAGTTTTTTATTCTCATACTAATAATTTCATTGAGAAATTTTATAGAGACGAACAAGACATCCAGACGAAATCTTGATTTTTAGAAACTAATATCTAGTAAATAAATTTGTTTTCGAGAATTTAATTACTGCCGTTTTAACGAGTTTACTTGATTTGCTTTCCAAACGAAAATCAACGAAATCTCCATCAGTTTTGGAAACTAAGATCTCGTAAATAATTCATTTCAGGATTTAATTTCTGCCATTTTAACGGGTTTACATGATCTCTCTTTCAAACAAGAAATAATATGAATAAATTTATTTATTCAAATTTGTTGTGGACAAATCTGTTTAAACAGAAATTTTCATTGGGAGTAACATTGATTACTGATTTTGTTTCAGAATTATAATTCTATTGGATAAAAAAACAAAATAATCAAGAATTAATTTTCTGGTTATTACAGAATTATTGCTAATTCTGGGAAACACTCTTAAACAGATAATTGGAAATCCTTTTGAAAGTGCATGTCTAGGATTGGTTTCTTGAAAGACTTGATATTTAAGCATGCCTAGTGCACCTCATCTCTTTTATACTAACCTACCTGATGCATTGTTCATTATTGAGATTTTTCGTATACCGTGTGAACATTGTGACTATGAGTCATAATAGAGGTATAGCAAAAAGGCTCGACAAAGCTGTCAACCCTAATATTGCCAAGGCAACACATGATGAAAGTCAATAAAGACTTCAAAAGAGGCATAATGAATGAGACCAATGTTGTGTAAGATATTTCCAAGCAAGTATCCAATATGGATGTATGTGTTTTGATTTTTTGAAATCACTATGGTTAACTCAGATCCAAGAGAATGGTGGCTTAATACTGGTGTCACACATCACATTTGTAGTGTCAAGGACTCATTCGTTAGGTTGGTTCCTAATGAGAATGAGGAAAAGCTTTACATGGGTAATGATGCAACTTCCAAGATCAAGGGAAGGGAATTGTAGTTTTGAAGATAACTTCGGGTAAAGAGTTGAAGCTTCAAAACGTGTTGTATGTACATGACATACAAAAGAACCTTGTGCATGGCTTTATGATGGTGTTTGAATCCCAAAAGTTGATTTTTTCAAAAAGAGGAATATTTTTGGGAAAATGATATGTATCGAATAATATGTGGAAACTCAATACTATCTTTGTAAAAGCTAAAACAATGAATAAGAAAAATATTTCTTCTTCTGTTTATATACTTGAGTCATATGATTTATGGCACGGTTGGCTCGGACATGTTAATTATGATACCTTACGTAGGTTGATTAACTTGGAACACATTCCCTCATTTCACATTAATCATAAATGTAAAACTTGTGTTGAGGCAAAATTAACAAGCTCTTCATTTCAAACTGTTGAAAGAAGTACATAACTTCTTGATCTAATACATAGCGATGTTTGTGACTTAAAGTTCGTCCAAACTAAAGGAGGGTATAAATATTTTATCACCGTCATAGATGATAGCACAAAATACTGCTATGTATATTTTCTTAAGAGCAAAGACGAATCTAAAGAGAAATTTAGACTCTATAAGCAGGAAGTTGAAAACCAACTTAATAAAAAGATTAAAATGGTAAGAAGTGATCATGGTATGGTGAATATTGTTCACAATATGGTATTATTCATGAAGTAACACCATTTTACTCTCCTTAATCCAATGGAGTAGCTGAATGGAAAAATTAGACTCTAAAAGAAATGATGAACGCATTGCTAGAAAGTTCTGAGTTATCACAGAACATGTGGGGGAAACTATTCTTTCAGCTAATTACCTTTTAATAAAGGTCCCAAAAGAAAAAGGACAAGACACCATATGAGTTATGGAAAGTTCGGAAACCTTCCTACAAACACTTTAAAATGTGGGGTTGTCTTGCCAAGGTAATGGCCCTATTACCAAAACAAATGAAAATAGGTCCTAAAACTGTGGATTGTATTTTTATTGGCTATGCAGAACATAGCAATGCTTATCGATTTCTTGTGTATGAATATAAGAATCCTGATATTCACAAGAATACGCTAATAGAATCAAAGAATGTCTCTTTCTTTGAAAATATATTCCCTTATAAAGCTAGGGAAGTTGGTCAAAGTTCAATGAAACAAACTTCATAGACTGTCAATAAAGATGGCTCGGATGATCAACAAGGGGTTGAGCTTGAAATAGAACCACAAAGAAGTAAATGAGCAAGGGTAGAAAAATCTTTTGGATCAGATTTTCTAACATTTATGCTAGAGGTTGAACCTCAAACGTATAATGATGATATATGTTCATCTGAAGGCACCTTATGGAAGGATGCTATTAAGAGTGAAATTGATTCCATCATACAAAACCATACATGGGAATTAGTGGATCTTCTTCCGGAAATTAAACCACTGAGTTCTAAATGGATTTTCAAATAGAAAATGAAAGCAGATAGAACAATTGATAAGTACATGGCCAGATTGGTAATATAAGGTTACCGAAAAATAAAGGCTTTGACTATTTCGATGCATACTCTACTTTATCAAGGATAGACTCCATAAGAATGATACTTGGAATTGCAGCTTTGCAGAATCTAGAAGTACATCAAATGGATGTTAAAGCAGCATTCCTAAATGGAGATCTTGATAAAGAAATATACATGGAACAACTTGAGGGTCATGTAGTTTTAGGCCAAGAGAGGAAAGTATATAGATTGGTGAAGTCCTTGTATGGACTTAAACAAGCACCAAAGCAATGGCATGAGAAGTTCGATAGTGTCATGATGACAAACGACTTCAAGATAAATGAGTGTGACAAATATGTATATGTCAAAACTACAAACATTGGATATATTATTCTATGTTTGCATATTGATGACATACTCATTGTCGGAAGCAACAATGTAATGGTAAACGTACCAAAGACATGTTAAATTCAAGATTTGACATGAAGGATATGAGACTAGCCGGTTTGATTTTGGGCATCAAATCAAACGGTCAACTGAAGGTCTCATATTAACTCAATCACACTATGTGGAAAAGATTCTTAAGAAATTTGGCAAGGATTATTCTGGTAGAGCCAGAACTCCAATAGACAAATAATGTTGCATGTTTTGAGTGCTACGCAAATGTGCAAGCGAACACGTCGCAAGTAATAAAGTGATGAATATAGAGTACCGTCTCCACAGAGATTGGTTTGGGCCACTTTCTTAAGTCACTGTAAGTGTTTAAATAATTAAATAATAGCGATAAATTGAGGTGAATAAACTAAGGCTAAAAGAATTGAAATAAAGGAAATAGGAAACCGAATTGAGAGAGTAGGTTGGCTTATTAGGATTGAGAGTATGCCAAATGAGTTGCTTTGGCAAGTTGAATGCATGAGGCAAGTGAAATGCTGGGGCAAATAGAATGTTGTGGCAAAGTAATTGCCCAGGCAAGTAGTTTGCTAGAAGTAGAACTCTCCGTGGCCAGCAAAATGCAATAGCAAGTGGTTGAGTTAGAGTAAGACTCTTCTCGGTAAGTGGTTGCCCTGGAAAGTTAATTGTTGTGGCAAGTGCGATGTCGTGACAAGTCAATTATGTCTTCAATGCTCGACAGAGTGTTCTTTAGTGCCTTCACGTTATTTCTAACTTGAAGGGCTAACTCTTGTACAAACCTTGGTAATACGTCTGCCACACGTTACTTTACCAAGATTTGACATCGTCGTTCTTTGAACTCTTGTTAGCCGCATGAAATTCACTCCTAACTTTAAGCTTCTTCACTTTGTCACTTTCCAAAACTTGGTTCAAGAGGGAATTAGTTCCCTTCAACTCCCGCAATGTTAGGAAACCTGGATTCAATTCAGTTTGTTGATCTCCATCAACTCTCGTGATGTCTGGAAATCAACTAGGTCAAGGATCCTCCAATGGCTGTCACTTCATTCGAATGATTTCTCCCTGTGAATCTCTATTGAGTCTACTTCACCTCACTGGTTGTGGATCTTGTACATCCTTACGTTTTCTAATTTCCTCGACTTCCTCAATCGACTCACCCTCCTTCGCTTTTTCTTCTGAAATTGAAGCTTTATGCTTCAATGGTCGCTTTATTGAATATCTGGAGGTGGGACTTTAATGGTGCAGAGGTGGTGCATTGGGAATATGAAAAATCAGAATAGGAGTAGTACGCTACGATTTTTTGAAGTAGTTCATTACCTTTGTGCAGTGTAGGGGTTGCGGCGGCAATACCACTCGCAGTTGTTCCAGAATTGCCAACTTTAGTTACCGAGGCAAGTAACTCAGCAGGAACCTTGGAAAAGGTATACTACAATTCAGATTATCCTCCAATATAACACACTCAATGGGTGTTGGTGTAGTGCCACAGAAGTTGATACTCTACCTCAATCTACTCCAATCGATTCATCAGTGAGCTCAAGAGTTCTTTTGGGATCGGGGCAGTTACCATGACATGTTCCTTTGTCGTGACAAGTCTGATTGTCTGGGTTTCTTTCAACACTCTAGTCTTATTAAAATAGAAAACAGAACATCTAAAATCAAAATAAACATAAAAAAGAAAAGTTGAAGGGAATAGGGTTGCCTTAAAAAAGCTTTATAAGGGTCATTTTCGATACTTCTTATAGTTCATCCGTACCCTCCATCGAGTAACAATATTTCCCAAAAAGAGTTGGGCCATTATAATCGCAACCACCCCTACATGCACACCATGGTGGAGGCGTATTTTTTCGTGTTCCTTTGTAGTCCATGCATACTCTCCACCTTGTTACTACTCTTGAAGGCGTGAATATATTAATAGGAAAAATTATATCAACACCTAACCATTTAATTACCTCATTATCTTTGACTTCCATCATGGTTGGATGTAGCCTTCATTATCGTGGCAATTGCTATTCTAGCCAATTGTTGTGGCAATCTTCTATAAAAATTCGGTGTAAGTAAGGGAATGACCAATTTTCTAAAAATCTCTCGTCATGCAACCAATGCTTCCTTTACGCTTTTCAAACATCTCCATCAGTAGAGATGTTGGTACACCACTAAGAGTGTCGCCTCCCTTACGATCATATGCTACTTTTGATGGCTTTACATCTAAAAGTGTTGGTTCCTCAAGAAATACCTACAATGGATAAGGCGATTGTTTAAATAATCCAAAAGGTTCAATCATCACATGCTCATATTTCATTAGTAAAGTGTCCCCATCTTGTTGGTCCTCAATGTGGTCGTACAATTGCCGTGGAAACAGTGGATAAGAGCAATCTATAGATTCTTGCTTCAACATCAGTGTTGTTATAACATTCGAGGAATCAGCTCCTCAGAATTTATTGTAGCATTACTCTTCTTAGCCTTACTGAATGTTGTCACGGCATCACTCTGTTTAGGCTCCTTACCTTTGCAGTGGCAATTGGTTGCTTAAGCTCATCAAATGTTGGGCAGTCTTTCTCATTGGCATGCTTTCGATTCAGAGGTTCCAGTTGTTCCCCACACATTAGAGAGATATCTTCGCATTGCTCCTTGTCCTTCATCCTTTGGATTTCAGTATCCTTAGGAATTAATTGTTGAAGCATGTTATCCATGGCATATGTGAATCTCCTGGATTGATCTTCTGAATCTTTCATGTGTGCATCCATCCTAGCTATCATCGCATCCATGGCATGTGATAGCTCTTGAATCTCCTCAATTGATCTATCAGGTCTAACCATGAAAGATTGAAACGTTTCCTCCAAGGAATTTGAATTCTCTTGACGAGGAATATATTACCATGGCATATCTGCTACATCAACAAAACTATTATGGTAAAAAAATTGAGCGTTTTGATCATACCATGGAGGATTTTGCTAATGGTTCCAACTACGGTCCTCTATGCAGCCATATGCATCAGGATTATACAGGTAATTTCCAAATAAATGATGTTCTCCACAATAAGCACAAGAAATTGCAATGTCATGAACTCATTGGGCAGCTCTTGGTAGTTGCATAGATGCGATCAGGTTGGTCAATTCTGCAAGTTGTGTCGAGATTGATGTAGAAGCATCCATGTTGGTCAAATCATCCTCTTGTCTTTCTTGGAAAGCTCTAGTGGGTTGGTATTGGTAGTCATTGATGGATGTAAGATACTCTCCAATATGTTGATTTCTATCTTCCCATATCAACTCTTGAATAGATCGACGTTTATTTCCTCCCATGTTGATGTTCCTTCACTTGATAGCACACATAATTTTATTTTTTTTTGAAACAAAACAAACAAAAAGAAATGTTAGTAAAAATAATAAGAAAATTGCAATAACAAAAACAACTAACACATATTGCAAATCCTAGCAACGACGCCAAAAACTTGTTGCGTGTTTTGAGTGCTAAGCAAATATGCAAGCGAACACGTCGCAAGTAATAAAGTGATAAATATAGAGTATCGTCTCTACAAGGATTGATTTGGGCCACTTTGCTTAAGTCACTGTAAGCGTTTAAATAATTAAATAATAGTGATGAATTGAGGTAAATAAACTAAGGCTAAAAGAATTGAAATAAAGTAAAGAAGAAACCAAATTGAGAGAGTAGGTTGGCTTATTAGGATTGAGAGTATGTCGGATGAGTTGCTTTGGCAAGTTGAATGCCGAAGGCAAGTGAAATGCTGAGGCAAATATATTGTCGTGGCAAAGTAATTTCCAGGCAAGTAGTTTGCTGGAAGTAGAACTCTCCATGACCAGTGAAATACAATAGCAAGTGGTTAAGTCGGAATAGGACTCTTCTCAGCAAGTGGTTGCCCTGGCAAGTTAATTGTTGTGGCAAGTGCGATGTCGTAGAAAGTTAATTGTGTCTCCAATGCTCGGTATAGTGTTCTTTAATGCCTTCACATTATTTCTAACTTGAAGGGCTGACTCTTGTGCAAACCTTGGTGATACACCTGTCACACGTTAGTTTAACAAGATTGGACATCGTCGTTCTTTGAACTCTTGTTAGCTGTATGAAATTCACTCCTAACTTCAAGCTCCTTCACTTTGTCACTTTTTGAAACTTTGTTCAAGAGCGAATTAGCTCCCTTCAGCTCTCGCAATGTTAGGAAACCTGGATTCAATTCAGTTTGATGATCTCCATCAACTCTCGTGATGTTTGGAAATCAACTCGGTCGAGGATCCTCTAATGGCTGTCACTTTATTCGAATGATTCCTCCCTATGAATCTCCATTGATCTCGCTCTCCATTTGCTGTCACCAATCAGGGATTTGAGTTTCAATAAATGATTTTCCCCTCAAGTGTTTATTCCTAAACTACTTGATTTGTAAAGAGTACGAATTGAATCAACATCTTTGCATTTAACTTAAACCAAAATAAAATCATCCATACAAAAATTCTCAAAACCTAATAACCCAAACCATCTAAGTTTAGTTCATGGCTAGGTAAAAAATAAATAAAAAAGAATAAAACCCAGGAATGGTGGGATTACACGACACAAAATAAAAAGAATTGGAGAAGATGAACTTCTCCAATCTTGCGTTGAAGGTTGTATGGGAATCCCCTCTCTTTTGATCCGATCTCTCCCAAAATCGACTCCCCTTTTGTGTTGTTGATGCGATCTCTTTAAATAGATGAAGAGGAAGAGTTTGAATGCGTGTAAAATCCGTGGGGAATTGATCTCTAACCAACTCAGCATTTGAATTCAAATCTGGAGAATTATCCTATGTGATAATGATAAGACTAAGAGATAATTCTTGGGAAAAGAAAGATAAATTCTATTTAATTGTAAAATAGAATAATTATCCCCTTTTATCTCTCTTTATCTTTTATATTTATCTGCAATAAACTCTCATTTAAATCTGAGTCTTTATCCATTGTATTTTTGAATTAATTCTTGAAGATAATGTGATTTATCCCGACTTGCCAGGGCAGGACTCAGCAATTGTCTCAGCAAATTCATTCTTGCACAAAATAAAGCAAAACAACAGCGATTTCTCCACAAAATAACAAAACACAAGGTCAAGCCCTCCAAACGAAAAAATACGAAATTATGCATTACTAGCTACAAATTCAACTAAAATGGGCCTAAGTCTAACAATAGCATGAGTAAAAAAGGCAGAAAAAAACAATACTTTTACACACTTATCACATGCCAACATTTGTCCAAAAACAAAGGTCAAAGTGTTGACCAAGTGGAATATGCAAAGGTCATAGGCAATCTAATGTACCTTATGAGCTGCACTAGACCAGATATTGCTTTTACTGTGAGCAGTTCAAGCAGATTCACAAGCAATCTGGGTGAAAAACACTAGAAAGCGATTTTGAGGGTACTGAGATATCTTAGATATAAGCGAAACTATGGATTACATTATTCTAGAGATCTTACTATTTTAGAATGATACTTCGCCAGTTGGATATCTGATATTCAAGATACCAAAGGCACAAGTGGATATTTCTTCACTTTAGGAGGAGGAGTCGTGTCATGGAAATCCTCAAGACAAACGGTTATAACCAGATCCACAATAGAATCTGACTTTGTAGATCTGGACAAGTATGAAGAAGAAGTCGAATGGCTTCAAATTTTCTTGGTGTATATTCCTAAATAGCCAAAGCCAGTGCCCACAATATGCATATATTGTGATAACCAAGCAACAATTGGTAGAGCACAGAGCTTTATGTACAATGGAAAGTAGAGACATATGCGTCGTCGACATAATACCATTAGACAACTAATCTCAAATGGAGTTATCTCTATTGATTTTGTAAAACCAAAGGATAACATTACGAATCCTCTAACCAAAGGGTTAAATTGAGATCAAGTTGAGAAAACATCGAAAAGAATAAGACTAAAGTCCAGGAAAATTTAAGGTGCTATGCGAAGGAAAACCCTACCTAGTTGACTAAAGATCCCAAGATCTAGGTTCAAAGGGACAACCTAATTGCATAGACTTGTGCGGTCACTGTGGGGGTTCTTCTCCCAAGTCTGTTCCTATGATGTAAACAATGATCAAAAGTGGTATAGGCTAAGTAATGCTTTTAATGACCATTGTGTGCTTTGGTGAGCCAAGCAACATAAGTCACCTATGTGAGAGTGAAGTGGGGCCGCTTCAAGGAGACTATTGGGCATAGTTCCTTTAAACTCTTGCAGAACCATGCGATGTCCATGGCCATATGGACATACCCATGAGAACTAATATTCTTGTTAGAGAGGTAGTTGTGTGAAGTATATTATCGTTTACACAAATGGCAGAACAGTTCAAGGACATCATGTCTACTGGTCAGCTAGTAAAGTAAATATACTTTCACAAGGGAAGGTTCAAAGGAGGAAACCTACCTCCACATCGATGCAAAATATTTTTGATTAAAAGATCAATTTCATTTATGTGGGGTATTATTGGAAAAATCGATAATTTTAGAGCTTTCAATGAGAAATTGATTCAAAAGTTGTTGAGGAAAATGTGGAACCAATTGTTGGTTCGTAAATGTGCAGACATGCACGACGTGGGTAACGCAAATGTCTGAACTGGTCTGGTCCTCCGTGGGCTTGTGGATATTTTAACCAAAATATTTTCTCAAATAAGATCATATATTTTCCAAATTATGTTTTTGACTTAAAAACATAAATATTAAAGTTTCCTTTAATTCAGACAGTAAAATTGGAAACTGCTCTTTAAAGGCTCATAAATTCTCAAAATCATAAATGCTCCATTAGGTCAAGAGTTTCCACTTATACCCCTCGTGAAACTCTTATAAATAGGGTGTAAACCTGTAGGTTTTACACAACTAAAAAACACAGAGAATTTTCTATTGTTTTACTTTGTGATTTCAAAATTAGTTTTGGTGATAGGAGAAGGCAAGGTTGTAGTTCGTGATCTCTACGATTGTGCTACTGTAGCTGATCATCTAGTTGGTATATCCTAGGAGACAGACGACAAAAAAATCTCAAGCACTAAGGAGTGGCCGAAAATCTGTCTTAAGAAAACTGTGTAGCTACAGGCCTCAACTTGTTTTCAATCGGTTTGGTTTTAGATATGTTGTATTTATATTTCTTGTTCTGTTCGATTTATAATAATATCAATGTTTGATTTTAGGCTTAAAGGTTCAATAAGCCATTAAACTTTTGTAAAAAAATAATCAAGTTCTTAAACTTTTTTTTGCACCCAATTAAGCCCTCAAACTAAAAAAAATTAATTTGGCCCTTTGACCAACGTTGACCGTTAACTTTATTAACGGTTTTTTAAAAAATTATTCTTAGCATGTGTCGCAACAGGATAATGTCACTTGTCATTTCTAAGAATTTTTAAAATTTAATTTTTAAAAAATATGTAAAATTCCAAAAAATATAAAAAAAATAAAATTATGGAAAATTATTTTAAAAATATAAAAAAATATTTTTAATTCCGAGATTTATTTAAAAATAATAAAAAATAATTTTTCAAAAGATTAAAATATTTGAAAAATATATATTAAATATTATAATACAATTATAAAAAATAAATTGAAAAAATATAAAACAATAAAAGTTACTTTGGTTTTTAAAATAACTTTTATTGTTTTATATTTTTTTAAAATAACTTTTATTTTTTAATATTTTTTCAACTTTTTTAAAACTTTGTAATAATATTTGCTATTTTAAGATTTTTAAAAATATTTTAATCTTTTGAAAATTATTAATTTTAATTTTAAATAAATTTTGAAATTTAAAAAAAATATTTTTTATATTTTTAAAATAATTTTTAGAATTTCCCAATTTGTAATATTTTTTAAGATTTTTTTTCTGTTTTTATATATTTTTTAAAAATTAAAAATTTCTAGCAATAACAAGTGGTATTATCCTATTGCGACACATGCCAAGAAATAAAAAAAAACCGTTAAAATTAACTGCCAACGTTGGTCAAAGGGCCAAATTGATTTTTTTTTCTTGAATTTGAGGGCTTAATTAGGTGTAAAAAAATTAGGGGCTTAATTGATTTTTTAAAAAAAAGTTTAAGGGTTTATTGAACCCTTAAGCCTTGATTTTATTGCTTATTATTTTGTTCTTGGATTAACTATTTTCTAATAATATATATATATATATATATATATATATATATATATATATATATATATATATATATATATATATAATGCCACTAAGTGAAGGGAGTTTAAAAGCAGTTGCCTTGGATTGTTCTTAAGAATCCAAAAATCAGATCTCTACGTTTTGAAGAATCGTAAAATATGAGTAGCTGCTACTAGCGGTACTAGAATTGAAAGGAAGAAACCATCTCAATCAAGTCCATCTCTTTTCCTCCATATGAAGAAGCCTGCTTCGACAGGAGGTCGGTGTTCACGTCGGCATTGTAGCCGTGACCATTCGTAAATGACGAAGGGTTGCTCCGTTCAACAGGCGAGACAAGTAGAGATCAGAAAACAAATATGTGGTTCCAGCCTCGTTTTCTTCACACAAGTTTGTCTCTGGAATAGAATCAGCAAATATGGGGCAATCAACACAGGGCTGAATATTACTGTTGTTATTTGCAAATAAGTTTTGGATGAACAGAAATTCGGATTCGGATTGGGTGGCGGAAGTGGTGGAGCTGTTGGCCGGGGTAATGGTGGTGGTGGTATTCAGATTTTGGCTTCTAATGTAATCTTGAAGAATACATGGTTGAGGCTTGTCATTTTGATTGTTCTTCTTCCTTGAGTTTTGCCTCCTTTTTGTAGCATTCCAATGGTTTTTTATGGCATTCTCAGTTCTCCGGGGATGAACTTTGCAATCTCTGCCTATCGGTTCCCGACTTTGGCATGAGCTCCAATTAAGATCCCCTCTTCTTCACTCCACCTATCTTTCTGCATCAGACGAAACAAGAATATGAACCAATCGGCAGTTCCATTTCCAAAAAGAATGATATATATAATCATAAAATAACGAAAAGAAGACTAAAAGACAAGCCCCTTTTGTGACGAAATTACTGCTTTGTTAGCTTAAAAAGTTTCCAGATTTCACATGAAAATCAACACTGAACTGAAGTTTAAAGTTTAAACTGCTGAAAAACGGCTTCTGAAACCCGAGGCATATGATTTGCATGTCTAGGTAATTATAGCTGTAGATCAAAACAAAAGCCTTTAGACCTTTCCAACTGAATAATCAAAAACAGCTTATTAAAAAGGAGGAAAAAAAGGAATTATCTAACCTTTGAACTCATGAAGGAAAACCCTAAATACATATATCAATCAATAAGGAAAAACACTAAGGCTCCGTTCATGAATGGTTGCGAACGAGATTTTATGTGAAAAGCTGTGAGAATAGTGGTTTGGGGAAAAATTGAAAATTTCAGCGTTTCTATAAGCTTCGTTTGAATATCAACGAAATTTTAGGGCCGTTCGATATAATTTTTCCGTTGATAATTAAAAGCTGGTTCTAAGCTCGTTCCTGAACGAAGCCTAAATCTGCGTCTTCAGCATATATTTCGGGCTTGATAATATGCCTAGTTTAATACAAATAGTACAATGTCTGAACTCTGAACAAAGAGAAACCTTGATATCAGGGCGCAAATGATTGTGCCACCTTTCTCGACACTGCTTTCCGGCTCTACCAGCCAAACTCTCAGCAATCTGTGCCCATTTCCTTACTCCATATTGCTTCACCAATCTTATCAGTTTCCTATAAAATATACATATATCAACCAACCGTAAGAAAAAAAACCTAGAATGATTCTGTATCATTAATTATTAAGGAAAAACAAAATATAAATCTCAAAATGCATTGTTTTATATGTACATCACCTGTCTTCATCATCTGTCCACTGACCCTTGATCAAAGCTGCAGAAGCAACTCTCTTGTTTCTCTTGTTAGGGTTTTTCTCATCTTTCAAAGCAAGGGTTTCCCCATCAGCGAAGCTTTCATAAAGGTTACTTTGGTTTGCTGAAACCCCAGCTAAATAGCCGCCAATTGTGTCATTATGGAAGGAGAAACCAAGCACTGTTCCTTTGCTGATCTTCACGTTGTTTTGTATTGGCAACCGATGCTGAGGCTGAGATGAGTGGGTTTGACCCCATAAAAACCTGTCAATTGCAGACAATGGAGGACTGGATTTATATACGGAAGACTTGTTGTTGCACAGTAAACTCCCATAACCAAAAGCTCCCCTTCTCCTTCTTCTTCCATGAAAAGAGACCTAAAAACAAAAAAAGGTTTAAAAAGGAAGAGAAAGAAAGAAAACCCATGACAGAAGCTTTAAGACAGGAGAATTTAGCTTATTTAGCATAAAGCAAGGCTTGGGAAAAGCCACATGTGGAAATAAGATCAATATTGATGAGCTGGTGATTAATCCAACGATTGAGAATTGATGCTACTTGTGACTCCTCAGCTTCCTCTCTCAGACAATTGTTAAAGGAGAGAGATGGAGAGATTAGTGGTTGGTTATGAAACCGACTATTAATTGCATAATTAATTAAATTAATCAGTCATTTCTTCTTTATTTTTTTTAGAAATATGCTATGCAGAATGAAATTTAGCTAATAGAAAATTTAATCAGAGTTAGTGGTTTGTAAATGGATAAGGACTAATGTCGTAAAAATTGGATTCGAGGTCAATCAGATTAGACTTCTATTTTCAGGCGGAGGTGATTAGTTAAATCGCAAAATTTTTGACTAATTCGGATCGACTTTCGTTGTACACTTAATTTTGGAGGGTGACTCTTTCAGTAAGAATTCTCTGCATACACAACGTTTTAAACTCGAGACTTGTTCAAGTGATATCAATCTGCTTACCACTTGAATCAACCCCGTTGATAAATCAAAATTTAATATTACATTTGATTTGATTATTATAACAATTAACAAATAAAATCTTTCTTCATTGTAGTCTAGTTGGCTAGACATTAATTTTTCTTATCCAACCTGGGAACAAAATCCCATTGGCAGCAAAATCTTAAAATTTTTAAAGTTTTTGTAACACCCTAAACCCAGTGTCATATTGGGCCTCAAGCCCAAATCCATTTATAAATATTTCGAGCGAGTTTAGCCCAAATTCATAGTTCATAAATCATATTAATTTAAAAAGGATTATACAAATGTTCAAGCGTTACTTTGGAGCTCCAGTTTAAAACATAATAACTTAAAACATTAGATATGGAAATAAATCAATACGAGATATAGATTACAAAACATAAGAGTCCTATGAATACATTGCCCCTACAAATCTAAGTATTATACTCTTCACATATCGATGTACTGAAGTCCTACTCTGATGGCTCCTTGCAAATACACATCAACCTAAAGACCTGCGTAAGGAAATAACAATTTCAAACGCTGAGCTCGAAAGCCCAGTGGATACACCTTTATTCTACTATGCTTCATGCAGATCATAAACATAAGCATTTAGTCAATCAATGATTAAGAAAGTATGAATAACAAGTGGCGCTACCTTGATCGGCTAAACACATGGGATAACATGATCAATCATCAATCAAATATCAATCAATTGAAGGGCTTACAAGGCCCACATACCATACCATACTACATAGGAGTGAGGCTGGGTCACATAGCATCGGTACACACACTCCGGGCGAGGCCGGGTCACGCAACATCGGATCATACACCCTGGGTGAGACCAGGTCACATAGCATCGGATCATACACCCTGGTCAGAATCATCCCTCGAGTACATACGGATAAGGCCCGGGTCACATAACATCGGTAACCTCCATCCCTTTAACTTACCACAGTGTTGCAACACATTTCTTGGGTATTCGAATCAATTCAAGTGCACACACGGCACGACTCAATACTTCCATAACAATACATCAACAACTTTAACCATTATAAGGTTTACTCACGTTTAAGTCTCCTTTTATTCTTATTTATTTACATACGAGGTTGGACACCCGTTTTCTCTGTTTAACAACTCATTTCATACCTCTAGGGACCTATTGGGACCTTTACCTCAAATTTTAACCCCCCGAACGAAACCTTAAATTTCCTTGGCAGAATGCCCAGTGAGTAACGGTACTCCTATATTGGTATCTGTACTCCCCTATAGGTACCGATACTCCTACATGGGTACTGATACTCGTTTTAGGTTCGAAAGAAATAAATCTTCAAGGCGTACCGATACGCCCATCTCCATATCGATACTGGACATCGGTACGTGAATCGCCCTATATCGATTCCCCCATGTATCGGTACCCTACTTGCCCATACTGATACGCGATAGCCTTCCTCAGGCAATAAAACAGTAGGTACCGATACACCTCATAGTGTACCGATACACAAACACGCTACTAGATTTCTTTTAAGCTAGGGATATCGATACTCGGAAATCCTTACCGGTACGCACTACATAACACGACTCCTTTTCAAGAGAGAGGTATCGGTACTGAACTACGTTGTATTGGTACGCGAACCCAGATTTTTTAGTATGGGGTTTGAATTTCACACTTTTAACCCTCAAACCAGTTTGATAACCTCTAAAAATCGATCTACAACATATTGAAGGTGTTTAGGGTCTGTTTCTACTAATTTTACGAATTATTAACATCAATTATTGATTTTGCCATTAACAAATATCAAGAACATTCAAACATGCTCAAATCACTAGGATGTCATACAAAGAAATTATATTTATGATATGCAGGAAGCAAAGGAATTGGAAGTGTACTAACCTTCCTACCAAGCTAGAAAACGCCTTTTCAACCTTTAACTCAGACCTTATTTCTTCCCTAGGCCCTTGGAGTGTTCTCCAACCTCCTTAACTACAACAATTGTTGTAAAACAAGTCACAACGCTATTGTAAAACAAAAGAGATGACTAAGATGGGTTTATAACAACGAAAACAAGATTTAAATATCTATTCTCGTACATCTTCATCAACCCCCTCAAAACCTCAAGATTTTCATCCATCACCAAACTCAACCATTTTTACCTCTAAGGATAAATCCTTTGATGCTGATAATTTTACCTTTCACCCAAGTTACGAAATTCTAACTTAACCAAGACCAAAATCCTTGTTTTTACTTCAAACTCTCAATGGTATGGAAATGAAAAGAGGGAGAGGAAGAGAGAACAACATGAGCTCATGCTCTGCAGAGAAATAACTCTCTTCCCCCTCTTTTTCAACCCTTGGGTGGTAAAATACCCTTTTACCCTTCACATCTCAAGACACACAAGCCTCCACCCAAGCCCAACACTACAAAGAGCCCAATAAAGCACCCAATGCCTTATTTTTGGCCCAAAACTCGAGGCCCAACACTCAGGTTAACCTGACCCTCGGATTATGAAATCTAGGTCGTCACAACTCTTCCTTCCTTTAAGAAAATTTCATCCTCGAAATTTATCTTTGGGAAACAGATACGGGTAAAGCAGCTCCATGTCCTTCCCAACTTCCCACGTAGCTTCCTCAACCCCTTGGCTTCTCCATAACATCTTCACTAAGGGTATACACTTGTTACGAAGCTCCTTAAACCCTATGTCAAGCACTCTTATTGGTTCTTCTTTATATGTCAAGTTGGGGTTAATCTCGATTTCTTTAAATGAAACTACATGTGAATGATCCAAACGGTATCGCCTTAACATCGATACGTAGAACACATTGTGGATACGAGCCATCTCCGGTGGTAGAGCTAAACGGTAAGCTATAGGTCTAACTCTCTCTATGATCTCATACGGTCCAATAAATCTCAGGCTCAACTTGTCTTTTTTACCAAAGCGGATGACTCTTTTCCAAGGTGACACCTTGAGGAAAACCTTATCACCGACCTCATATTCAATGTGCTTGCGCTTTCGATCCACGTAAGCCTTTTGACGATTAAATGCTGCTTGCAACCTTTCTTTAATAATTGAACCTTTTCTTCAGTTTGCTTAATTAATTCTAACCCCACAATCCTTCTCTCATTGAGCTTCATCCAACAAAGAGGAGTCCTACACTTACGCCCATACAAGGCCTCAAAAAGAGCCATTTTGATACTTAACTGAAAGCTGTTGTTGTAGGCAAACTCAACCAACTGTAACTGCTCATCCCAAATCTTTTTAAAATCTATAATACAACATCGGAGCATATCCTCCAAGATCTAGATGACTCGCACATACTGACCATCAGTCTGAGGATGAAAAGCTGTGCTAAAATGCAACTTGGTATTCAACGCCTCATGAATTTTCTTCCAAAGCCTAGCGGTGAACGAGGGTCCTTATCAGATATAATCGATGACGGTACTTCATGTAGTCTTACAATCTCTTTGATGTACAATCCAGCCAACTGTTCAAGGGTAAAATCCATGCGTATAGGAAAGAAGTGAGTAAACTTGGTCAGACGATCCACGATCACCCAAATTGCATCATGCTTTCTCTGGGTCAACGGCAAGCCCGTAACAAAATCAATTATCACTCTATCCCACTTTCATTGAGGGATCTGAATGGGATGAAGCAAGCCCGAAAGAACCTGATGCTCTACCTTTACTTGCTGACACGTAATATACTTGGTCACGAATTCAGATATATCTCTATTCATGCTTGGCCAACAATAGAAAGAACGAAAATCCTGATACATTTTGTTACTCCTAGGATGCACGATATACGGACTACGGTGTGCCTTTCTAAGAATATGATCCTGAAGATCCTCCAATGCTGGAACACATAATCAGCCTTTAAAGTACAAGAATCCTCCATCTCCTACCTCGAAGTTAGGTCCCTCACCTCTTTGAACTATTTCACTCTTGGCCACAAGGTCCTCGTCCATAAATTGCATTTTTCTTATCTCTTGTATCAAGGTAGGTTCCACTCGAAGCTAGGCTAGCAACCCTCAATCTTCGATCATCCTTAACCGAACGAATAACGCCCTCAAGTCCGACATAGACTTTTGGCTCAAAGCATCGGCCACCACGTTGGCCTTACCGGGATGATACTCTATGATGTTTTCATAATCCTTCAACAACTCAATCCATCTTCTTTGCCTCAGATTCAACTCCTTTTGAGTAAAAAGGTACTTCAAGCTTTTATGATCCGTATAGATATAACATCTCTCCCCATAAAGGTAGTGCCTCAAAATTTTTAAGGCGAAGATAATTACTGCCAATTCCAAAGTATGTGTGGGTAATTCTTTTCATGGGGTTTAAGCTGCCTCGAGGCGTAAGCCACAACCTTACCCTCTTGCATCAGAACACAACCTAACCCACACAACGAGGCATCACTAAAGACCACATAATTTTTTCCTTGCTCGGGTTGCGTCAACACTGGGGCTTCTGTAAGATACGCCTTCAACTGCTCGAAGCTTTGCTGTCTCTTCTCATTAAACTCGAAAGGGACTCCATTCTGTAGGAGTTTGGTCATAGGAGCAACTATAATCGAGAAGCCTTTGACAAACCACCTATAATACCCAGCAAGTTTAAGGAAACTATAAACTTTTGAGATATTCTTAGGGGGTTTCCACTTAACTACCGCTTGGATTTTCTAAGGGTCAACATGGATCCCCTCTGCAGAGACAATGTGACCCAAGAATACTACCTCTAAAAGCCAAAACTCACACTTACTAAACTTGGCGAAAAGTTGCCTCTCTCTCAGAGTCTAAAGGACAACTCGTAAGAGGGTAATCGTGCTCTTCCTCCAAGCGTGAGTACACCAAGATGTTGTCTATGAAAACCACCACAAGCAGGTCTAGATTAGGCTAAAAAATCTGGTTCATTAGATCCATAAAAGTTGCAAGCGCATTGGTAAGCCCAAATGGCATTACCAAGAATTCGTAATGTTCATACCTGTCTTAAAAGCGGTCTTTTGGAGATCCTCTTCTACCACCTTCAATTTGTAGTAGCCCGATCTCAAATTAATCTTTGAGAACACGCAAGCACCTCTCAACTGGTCAAACAGATCGTCAATCCTTGGAAAGGGATAACGGTTCTTCACCGTTACCTTATTAAGCTGTCGATAGTCAATGCACATCCTCACTGACCCGTCATTTTTCTTAACGAACAGGACCAGTGCACCCCAAGGTGAGTTGCTCATTCGAATAAAGCCCCTCTCTAACAACTCTTGAATCTGACTTTTTAACTCTCTTAACTCGGTAGGTGTCATACGATACGGTGCTATCGACACGAGTGCCATTTTGGGCATCACCTCGATCCTGAACTCTAACCCTCGGTCAGGGGTAATCTGGGTAGCTCCTCGGGGAACACATCAGTAAACTCCCTAACCATCCAAAGATTCTCTAACATCGGACTCTTAACTCTGGTATCCACCACAAGATCCAGGAAGACTTCACAACCTTGTTGAATCAACTTCTAAGCCATCAAAGTTGACACTACATTTGAAAGACAATAATTTCTTTCCCTTCTAACCATAAGCTAAGACCCATCCGAAACATAGAGTTTCAAACTCTTAGTCCTATAACCTAAACTTGCATCGTGCTCGAAAAGCTAATTCATCCCCAAGATGGCGTCAAACTCATAAAACGATAGTACCATCAAATCCGCATGAAACACTGAACCTTGAACCTCTATATGACACCTCTTATACACCTTATCAATTAGCACATCAAACCCCAACGGGCTAGTCACACAGACTCTCACCTCAAGGTCTTTGGCAGGTATGCCCCGCAGTTTTGATATCCCACTACGGATGTAGGAATAGGTAGACCCCGAATCTGCAAGAGCAACAATAGGAACAGAAAATAAGGTGAACATACCTGAATAACATCGGTAGCCTCACAGTCCTCTTGTGCCTTCACTGTATACTGTCTCGCAGGAGCCCTTGCCGTCGACTAGAAGGTACTACCACTTTGATGTCCCGTCACATGACTCGCCCCTCCTCTAGCAAAACCACTGCCCTTATGTGCTGTGAAAGAGTTCCTCTGATTTTGAATTGGGGTAGCATCCAAAGCCTCATGGTAGTCCCTCACAAAGTGGTCCAGTGATCCACACTCATAACATACCTTGGCATTGTTGTAACACTCTCTATGATGCTAGCACCTACACTAGGCACATACTGGTGCATAAGATCCTCTAGACGAGCCTTCAGAACTCATAGCAGAAGAGGAGTTGGGCCTCCTACGCCCCGCCGATGCTGACCTACGATCAGACCTTCCTAACAGATTTGATGCTCCACCTCTCTGGTTTCATTTCCCCCGATTCCTTCTCAAGGAGGACTGAGACTGATTAGAGTGTGAATAACTCCCTCCACTTGAATTGGCATTGCTCCCAGCTTGACTATACGTCAACCCTTGCACTTGCTCGAGTGACTTAGCACTAGTGGCCAAATCAGATAACACCTTTAGTGGATCCATCATAAAAAAACGTATGTATTTCTTTTCGCAACCCTTTCTTGAACCGTTTACACTTCATCTTCTCTGTGGCAACAAGCTTTGAGCATTCCTACTCAATTTTAGGAACTCTTGTTCATACTCATAAAGCGGTCGATTTCCTTGCACCAGATGGGTAAACTTGTCTCGCAGACTATCCATGTGAGCCTCTCCAACATGCTGCTTCTTAAACTAGTCTAGAAAATCATCCCGAGTAGGTTAGTTAGGATACCAACCAACTCTATCGTCTCCCACCACTCACAAGCATTCTTCTTCAGAAGAGAAATAACATACTTCAACTTGTCTCTTGGCTCCAAACCCATTTGACACAAGATCCAATGCCAATCTCTCAACCATTGATCCACTTTGATTGGGTTATCTTGTCCTGACCCCAAGAAATTTGTTGTGCCATATTTATGAAGCCTCTCGATCGAGGCTTTTTGAGGGGTAGAGGACGTTCGTGGGATGGCACTCACTATCCGATCAAGTGCCATATGTAGGTGGAAGAAGTAATTGGCTCCTTGGCGGCCCTCACTCTTTGACATTTCATTGGTCTTCGGGATAAAGTCCTCATCAAAGCTCTCTTCTCTAGAGCCCTAACTCTCCTCCGGATCGTGAGCTCGTCTAGGCATGTTCAAACTGCACAGATAACAAACCAGGTTACTCTATCGGATATTCAGCCTTAATATGAGTACGACTTTGATTTATGGGCAAGTATTCACTAGACACCCCTTTTGATGACTCTCTACTATCCCGAGGTTCATAGAATTGGCTAAACCTAAGCTCTGATACCACTAAATGTAACACCCTAAACCCTATGTCACATTGGGCCTCAAGCCTAAATCCGTTTATAAAAATTTCAAGCGAGTTTAGCCCAAATCCGTAGCTTATAAACCATATTAATTTTAAAAGGGTTATACAAATATTCAAGCGTTACTTTGGAGCTCCAGTTTAAAACATAATAACTTAAAAACATTAAATATGGAAATAAATCAATACGAGTTACATATTACAAAACATAAGGGCCCTACGAATACATTGCCCCTACAAATCTAAGTATTATACTCTTCACATATCGATGTACTAAAGTTCTACTCCGATGGCTCCTTGCAAATACGCAGCAACCTAAAGACCTACGTAAGAAAATAACAATTCCAAACCCTAAGCTCGAAAGCCCAGTGGATACACCTCTATTCTACTATGCTTCATGCAGATCATAAACATAAACATATAGTCAATCAATGATTAAGCAAGTATGAATAACGAGTGGCGCCACCCTGATTGCCTAAATACTTGGGATCAACATGATCAATCATCAATCAAATATCAATCAATTTAAGGGCTCGCAAGGCCCACATACCATACCATACCATACCACATAGGAGTGAGGCCGGGCCACACAGCATCGTTACACACACTTCGGTTGAGGCTGGGTCATGCAGCATTAGATCATACACCCTGGGTGAGGCTGGGTCACATAATATCGGACACACCTGCTCAAAATCATCCCTCGAGCACATACGAATAAGGCCGGGGTCACATAGCATCGGTAACCTTCGTCCATTTAACTTACCATAGTGTTGCAACACATTTCTTGGGTATCCGGATCCCATCAATTCAAGTGCACACATGGTACGACTCAACATTTCCATAACAATACATCAACAACTTTAACCATTATAAGGTTTACTTACGTTTAAGTCTCTTTTTATTCTTATTTATTCACATACGGATTGGACGTCCGTTTTCTCAGTTTTACAACTCATTCTATACCTCTAGGGACATAATGGTACCTTTACCTCAAATTATGACCCCCCGAACAAAACCTTAAATTTCTTAGGCAGAATGCCCAGTGAGTAACGATACACCTATATGGGTATCAGTAGTCCTCTATAGGTATCGGTACTCCTACATGGGTACCGATACTCATTTTAGGTACGAAAGAAATAAATCTTCAAGGCGTACCGATACACCCATCTCTCAGATCGATCTCGACACGGGACGTGAATTACCCTCAGATCGATTTCCCCATACCAGTACCCTACTTACCCGTACCGGTACGCGATAGCCTTCCTCTTGCAATGAAACAGTAGGTACCAGTACGCCCCATAGCGTACCGATACGAAAACTCGCTACTGGAATTCTATTTAAGTTAGGGGTGCCGATACTCGGGAAGCAGTACAGGTACGCCTTTCATAGTACGACTTCTTTTTAAGAGAGGGGTACCAGTACTAAACTACCATGTACCTCATGGTACATAACATCGGATCATACACCCTTCTCAGAATCATCCCTCGAGTACATACGGATAAGGCCCGGGTCACATAACATCGGTAACCTATATCCCTTTAACTTACCACAGTGTTGCAACACATTTCTTGGGTATTTGAATCCCATCAATTCAAGTGCACACACGGCACGACTCAATATTTCCATAACAATACATCAACAACTTTAACCATTATAAGGTTTACTCACGTATAAGTCTCATTTTATTCTTATTTATTTATATACTAGGTTTTACACCTGTTTTCTCTGTATAACAACTCATTTCATACCTCTAGGGATCTATTGGGACCTTTACCTCAAATTTTGACCCCCCGAACGAAACCTTAAATTTCTTGGGCAGAATGCCCAGCGAGTAATGGTACTCTTATATTGGTATCGGTACTCCCCTATAGGTACCGATACTCCTACATGGGTACCGATACTCGTTTTAGGTTCGAAAGAGATAAATCTTCAAGGCATACCGATACGCCCATCTCCTTATCGATACTGGACATCGGTACGTGAATCGCCCTATATCGATTCCCCCATGTACCGGTACCCTACTTGCCCATACTGATACGCGATAGCCTTTCTCGGGCAATAAAACAGTAGGTACCGATACACCTTATAGTGTACCGATACGCAAACATGCTACTGGAATTCTAATTAAGCTACGGGTACCGATACTCGAGAAGCCGTACCGCTACACCCTTCATAATATGACTCCTTTTCAAGAGAGAGGTATCGATACTAAACTACTCTATACTGGTACGCGACCTCAGATTTTTGAGTCTAGGGTTCGAATTTCACATCTTTAACCCCCAAACCAGTTTGATAACCCCTAAAACTTGACCTACAACTTATTAAAAGTGCTTAGGGTCAGTTTCTACCAATTTTATGAATTATTAACATCAATTACTGATTTTGCCATTAACACCCACCAAGAACATTCAAACATGCTCAAATCACTAGGATGGCATACAAAGCAATTATCTTTATGATATGCAGGAAACAAAGGAATTGGAAGTGTACTAACCTTCCTACCAAGCTAGAAAACGCCTCTTCAACCTTTAACTCAGACCTTATTCTTCCCTAGGCCCTTGGAGTGTTCTCCAACCTCCTTAACTACAACAATTGTTGTAAAACAAGTCACAACGCAATTGTAAAACAAAAGAGATGACTAAGATGGGTTTATAACAACGAAAACAAGATTTAAATATCTATTCTCGTACATCTTCATCAACCCCCTCAAAACCTCAAGATTTTCATCCATCACCAAACTCAACCATTTTTACCTCTAAGGATAAATACTTTGATGCTGATAATTTTACCTTTCACCCAGGTTACGAAATTCCAACTTAACCAAGACCAAAATCCTTGTTTTTACTTCAAACTCTCAATGGTATGGAAATGAAAAGAGGGAGAGGAAGAGAGAACAACATGAGCTCATGCTCTGCAGAGAAATAACTCACTTCCCCCTCTTTTTCAACCCTTGGGTGGTAAAATACCCTTTTACCCTTCACATCTCAAGACACACAAGCCTCCACCCAAGCCCAACACTACAAAGAGCCCAATAAAGCACCCAATGCCTTATTTTTGGCCCGAAACTCGAGGCCCAACACTCGGGTTAACCTGACCCTCGGATTATGAAATCTAGGTCGTCACAACTCTTCCTTCCTTTAAGAAAATTTCATCCTCGAAATTTATCTTTGGGAAACAGATACGGGTAAAGCAGCTCCATGTCCTTCCCAACTTCCCACGTAGCTTCCTCAACCCCTTGGCTTCTCCATAACATCTTCACTAAGGGTATACACTTGTTACGAAGCTCCTTAAACCCTATGTCAAGCACTCTTATTGGTTCTTCTTTATATGTCAAGTCGGGGTTAATCTCGATTTCTTAAAATAAAACTACATGTGAAGGATCCAAACGGTATGCCTTAACATCGATACGTAGAACACATTGTGGATACGAGCCATCTCCGGTGGTAGAGCTAAACGGTAAGCTATAGGTCTAACTCTCTCTATGATCTCATACGGTCCAATAAATCTCAGGCTCAACTTGTCTTTTTTACCAAAGCGGATGACTCTTTTCCAAGTGACACCTTGAGGAAAACCTTATCACCGACCTCATATTCAATGTGCTTGCGCTTCCGATCCACGTAAGCCTTTTGACTATCAAATGCTGCTTGCAACCTTTCTTTAATAATTGAACCTTTTCTTCAGTTTGCTTAATTAATTCTAACCCCACAATCCTTCTCTCATTGAGCTTCATCCAACAAAGAGGAGTCCTACACTTACGCCCATACAAGGCCTCAAAAAGAGCCATTTTGATACTTGACTGAAAGCTGTTGTTGTAGGCAAACTCAACCAACGGTAACTACTCATCCCAAATTTTTTTAAAATCTATAATACACCATCGGAGCATATCCTCCAAGATCTAGATGACTCGCACATACTGACCATCAGTCTGAGGATGAAAAGTTGTGCTAAAATGCAACTTGGTATTCAATGCCTCATGAATTTTCTTCCAAAGCCTAGCGGTGAACGAGGGTCCTTATCAGATATAATCGATGACGGTACTTCATGTAGTCTTACAATCTATTTGATGTACAATCCAGCCAACTGTTCAAGGGTAAAATCCATGCGTACAGGAAAGAAGTGAGCAGACTTGGTCAGACGATCCACGATCACCCAAATCGCATCATGCTTTCTCTGGGTCAACGACAAGCCCGTAACAAAACAATTATCACCCGATCCCACTTCCATTGAGGGATCTGAATGGGATGAAGCAAGCCCGAAAGAACCTGATGCTCTGCCTTTACTTGCTGACACGTAATATACTTGGTCACGAATTCAGATATATCTATATTCATGCTTGGCCAACAATAGAAAGAACGAAAATCCTGATACAATTTGTTACTCCTAGGATGCACGATATACGGACTACGGTGTGCCTTTCTAAGAATATGATCCTGAAGATCCTCCAATGTTGGAACACATAATCGGCCTTTAATGTACAAGAATCCTCCATCTCCTACCTCGAAGTCAGGTCCCTCACCTCTTTGAACTATTTCACTCTTGGCCACAAGGTCCTCGTCCATAAATTGCATTTTTCTTATCTCTTGTATCAAGGTAGGTTCCACTCGAAGCTAGGCTAGCAACCGTCAATCTTCGATCATCCTTAACCGAACGAATAACGCCCTCAAGTCCGACATAGACTTTTGGCTCAAAGCATCGGCCACCACGTTGGCCTTACCGGGATAATACTCTATGATGTTTTCATAATCCTTCAACAACACAATCCATCATCTTTGCCTCAGATTCAACTCCTTTTGAGTGAAATGGTACTTCAAGCTTTTATGATCCGTATAGATATAACATCTCTCCCCATAAAGGTAGTGCCTCAAAATTTTTAAGGCGAAGATAACTGCTGCCAATTCCAAAGCATGCGTGGGTAATTCTTTTCATGGTGTTTAAGCTGCCTCGAGGCGTAAGCCACAACCTTACGCTCTTGCATCAGAACACAACCTAACCCACACAACGAGGCATCACTGAAGACCACATAATTTTTTCCTTGCTCGGGTTGCGTCAACACTGGGTCTTCTGTAAGATACGCCTTTAACTGCTCGAAGCTTTGTTGTCTCTTCTCATTAAACTCGAAAGGGACTCCATTCTGTAGGAGTTTGGTCATAGGAGCAACTATAAACGAGAAGCCTTTGACAAACCACCTATAATACCCAGCAAGTTTAAGGAAACTACAAACTTTCGAGATATTCTTAGGGGGTTTCCACTTAACTACCGCTTGGATTTTCTAAGGGTCAACATGGATCCCCTCTGCAGAGACAATGTGACCCAAAAATACTACCTCCAAAAGCCAAAACTCACACTTACTGAACTTGGCGAAAAGTTGCCTCTCTCTCAGAGTCTAAAGGACAACTCGTAAGAGGGTAATCGTGCTCCTCCTCCAAGCGTGAGTACACCAAGATGTTGTCTATGAAAACCACCACAAACAGGTCTAGATTAGGCTAAAAAATCCGGTTCATTAGATCCATAAAAGTTGCAAGCGTATTGGTAAGCCCAAATGGCATTACCAAGAATTTGTAATGTCTATACCCTGTCTTAAAAGCGGTCTTTTGGAGATCCTCTTCTACCACCTTCAATTTGTAGTAGCCCGATCTCAAATTAATCTTTGAGAACACGCAAACACCTCTCAACTGGTTAAACAGATCGTCAATCCTTGGAAAGGGATAACGGTTCTTCACCGTTACCTTATTAAGCTGTCGATAGTCAATGCACATCCTCATTGACCCGTCATTTTCCTTAACGAACAGGACCGGTGCACCCCAAGGTGAGTTGCTCATTCGAATAAAGCCTCTCTCTAACAATTCTTGAATCTGACTTTTTAACTTTCTTAACTCGGTAGGTGTCATACGATACGGTGCTATCGACACGGGTGCCATTTTGGGCATCACCTCGATCCTGAACTTTAACTCTCGGTCAGGGGTAATCTGGGTGGCTCCTCGGGGAACACATCAGTAAACTCCCTAACCATCCAAAGATTCTCTAACATTGGACTCTTAACTCTCGTATCCACCACAAGATCCAGGAAGACTTCACAACCTTGTTGAATCAACTTCTAAGCCATCAAAGTTGACAATACATTTGAAAGACAATAATTTCTTTCACTTCTAACCACAAGCTGAGACCCATCCGAAACATAGAGTTTCAAACTCTTAGTCCTATAACCCAAACTTGCATCGTGCTCGAAAAGCTAATTCATCCCCAAGATGGCGTCAAACTCATAAAACGATAGTACCATCAAATCCGCATGAAACACTGAACCTTGAACCTCTATAGGACACCTCTTATACACCTTATCAATTAGCACATCAAACCCCAACGGGCTAGTCACACAGACTCTCACCTCAAGGTCTTTGGCAGGTATGCCCCACAATTTTGATATCCCACTACGGATGTAGGAATAGGTAGATCCCGAATCTGCAAGAGCAACAATATGAACAGAAAATAAGGTGAACATACCTGAATAACATCGGTAGCCTCACAGTCCTCTTGTGCCTTCACTGTATACTATCTCGCAGGAGCCCTTGCCGTCGACTAAAAGGTACTACCACTTTGATATCCCGTCACATTACTCGCCCCTCCTCTAGCAAAACCACTGCCCCTATGTGCTGTGAAAGAGTTCCTCTGATTTTGAATTGGGGTAGCATCCAAAGCCTCATGGTAGTCCCTCACAAAGTGGTCCAGTGATCCACACTCATAACATACCTTGGCATTGTTGTAACACTCTCTATGATGCTAGCACCTACATTGGGCACATGATGGTGCATAAGATCCTCTAGACGAGCCTTCAAAACTCATAGCAGAAAAGGAGTTGGGCCTCCTACGCCCCGCCGATGCTGACCTACGATCAGACATTCCTAACTGATTTGATGCTCCACCTCTCTGGTTTCATTTCCCCGATTCCTTCTCAAGGAGGACTGAGACTGATTAGAGTGGGAATAACTCCCTCCACTTGAATTGGCATTGCTCCCAGCTTGACTATACGTCAACCCTTGCACTTGCTCGAGTGACTTAGCACTAGTGGCCAAATCAGATAACACCTTTGGTGGATCCATCATAAAAAAACGTATGTATTTCTTTTCGCAACCCTTTCTTGAACCGTTTGCACTTCATCTTCTCTGTGGCAACAAGCTTTGAGCATTCCTACTCAATTTTAGGAACTCTTGTTCATACTCATAAAGCGGTCGATTTCCTTGCACCAGATGGGTAAACCTGTCTCGCAGACTATCCATGTGAGCCTCTCCAACATGCTGCTTCTTAAACTAGTCTAGAAAATCATCCCGAGTAGGTCAGTTAGGATACCAACCCAACTCTATCGTCTCCCACCACTCACAAGCATTCTTCTTCAGAAGAGAAAGAACACACTTCAACTTGTCTCTTGGCTCCAAACCCATTTGACACAAGATCCAATGCGTATCTCTCAACCATTGATCCACTTTGATTGGGTTATCTTGTCCTGACCCCAAGAAATTTGTTGCGCCATATTTATGAAGCCTCTAGATCGGGGATTTTTGAGGGGTAGAGGACGTTCGTGGGATGGCACTCACTATCCGATCAAGTGCCTTATGTAGGTGGAAGAAGTAATTGGCTCCTTGGCGGCCCTCACTCTTTGACCTTTCATTGGTCTTCGGGATAAAGTCCTCATCAAAGCTCTCTTCTCTAGAGCCCCAACTCTCCTCCGGATCGTGAGCTCTTCTAGGCATGTTCAAACTGCACAGATAACAAACGAGGTTACTCTATCGGATATTCAGCCTTAATATGAGTACGACTTTGATTTGTGGGCAAGTATTCACTAGACACCCCTTTTGATGACTCTCTACTATCACGAGGTTCCTAGAATTGGCTAAACCTAAGCTCTGATACCACTAAATGTAACACCCTAAACCCTATGTCACATTGGGCCTCAAGCCTAAATCCATTTATAAAAATTTTAAGCGAGTTTAGCCCAAATCCGTAGCTTATAAACCATATTAATTTTAAAAGGGTTATACAAATATTCAAGCGTTACTTTAGAGCACCAATTTAAAACATAATAACTTAAAAACATTAAATATGGAAATAAATCAATACGAGTTACATATTACAAAACATAAGGGTCCTATGAATACATTGCCCCTACAAATCTAAGTATTATACTCTTCACATATCGATGTACTAAAGTTCTACTCCGATGGCTCCTTGCAAATACGCAGCAACCTAAAGACCTACGTAAGAAAATAACAATTCCAAACCCTAAGCTCGAAAGCCCAGTGGATACACCTCCATTCTAATATGCTTCATGCAGATCATAAACATAAACTATAGTCAATCAATGATTAAGCAAGTATGAATAACGAGTTGCGCCACCCTGATTGCCTAAATACATGGGATCAACATGGTCAATCATCAATCAAATATCAATCAATTTAAGGGCTCACAAGGCCCACATACCATACCATACCACATAGGAGTGAGGCCGGGCCACACAGCATCGTTACACACACTTCGGTTGAGGCTGGGTCATACAGTATTAGATCATACACCCTGGGTGAGGCTGGGTCACATAACATCGGACACACCTGCTCAAAATCATCCCTCGAGCACATACGGATAAAGCTCGGGTCACATAGCATCGGTAACCTTCGTCCATTTAACTTACCATAGTGTTGCAACATATTTCTTGGGTATCCGGATCCCATCAATTCAAGTGCACACATGGTACGACTCAACATTTCCATAACAATACATCAACAACTTTAACCATTATAAGGTTTACTTACGTTTAAGTCTCTTTTTATTCTTATTTATTCACATACGGATTGGACGTCCGTTTTCTCAGTTTTACAACTCATTCTATACCTCTAGGGACATAATGGTACCTTTACCTCAAATTATGACCCCCCGAACAAAACCTTAAATTTCTTAGGCAGAATGCACAGTGAGTAACGGTACTCCTATATGGGTATCAGTAGTCCCCTATAGGTATCGGTACTCCTACATGGGTACCGATACTCATTTTAGGTATGAAAGAAATAAATCTTCAAGGCGTACCGATACACCCATCTCTGTATCGATACTGGACATCGGTACGTGAATTACCCCGTATCGATTTCCCCATACCAGTACCCTACTTACCCGTACCGGTACGCGATAGCCTTCCTCTTGCAATAAAACAGTAGGTACCAGTACGCCCCAAGCGTACCGATACGCAAACTCGCTACTGGAATTCTATTTAAGCTAGGGGTGTCGATACTCGGGAAGCCGTACAGGTACGCCTTTCATAGCACGACTTCTTTTTAAGAGAGGGGTACCAGTACTAAACTAACATGTACCAGTATGGGAACCCAGATTTATGAGTTTGGGGTTTAAATTTCACACCTTTAACCCGCAAACTAGTTTGATAACCCCTAAAACTCGACCTACAACTTATTAAAGGTGTTTAGGGTCGGTTTCTACCAATTTTATGAATTATTAACATCAATTACTAATTTTTCCATTAACACCCACCAAGAACATTCAAACATGCTCAAATCACTAAGATGGCATACAAAGCAATTATCTTTATGATATGCAGGAAACAAAGGAATTGGAAGTGTACTAACCTTCCTACCAAGCCAGAAAATGCCTCTTCAACCTTCAACTCAGACCTTCTTCTTCCCTAGGCCCTTGGAGTGTTCTCCAACCTCCATAACTACAACAATTGTTGTAAAACAAGTCACAACACTATTGTAAAACAAATGATATGACTAAGAAGGGTTTATAACAACAAAAACAATATTTAAATATCTATTCTCGTACATATTCATCAACCCCCTCAAAACCTCAAGATTTTCATCCATCACTAAACTCGACCATTTTTACCTCTAAGGATATATCCTTTGATGCTGATAATTTTATCTTTCACCCAGGTTACGAAATTCCAACTTGACCAAGACCAAAATCCTTGCTTTTGCTTCAAACTCTTAATGGTATGGAAATGAGAAGAGGGAGAGGACGAGGGAACAACATAAGCTCATGCTCTGCAGAGAAATAACTCTCTTCCCCGTCTTTTTCAACCCTTGAGGTGGTAAAATACCCTTCTACCCTTCACATCTCAAGACACACAAGCCTCCACCCAAGCTCAACACTACAAAGAGCCCAATAAGGCACTCAAGGCCTTATTTTTGGCCCAAAACTCGAGGCCCAACACTCGGGTTAACCTGACCTTCGAATTCCGAAATACCGATCGTCACAGTTTTGGTCAGCTAAAGTGATTTTATTTTTTTATTTTGTATAGGTTCAAAACACGTCTTTTACCTTAAAAGTGTAATACATCTCTATTTTATCAAAAAAATTATTTTTTTATTATTTATATATCATTTACCTCAAATGGAGTTTATTAGAGTTAAATATGTCTATAGATAAACATGTCTTTTATTTTCTCAAGCTCCTTTTTATTATTCCATTTTTTATTTTTTAATATTTTAAATTAAACGAAATTTAGAACAATTTTAAACTTGGTTAAAAATAATAGAAAGTCTTTCAAAAATAATGGAAAAAAGTCAAGTCTCCAATAAAAAATAACACCTAATTTAGTTATTTTCCATCAATACTTCAAACGATCCGTTAAGTGATGACGTGAAAATTGATATCGACAATGATGATATATGAAGGGCTTAATTCTGTGATTATTTTCTATTATGGGCTTAAATGATTTTTTTACAATTTTTTGGACTTTTTAGATTTTAAAATTGAAAACTTATTATTTAAAAATTGTCCCATTCGATATGTCCATTTTGTGTTTTAAAATTGTCCTACTTAAAATGTCTCATTAAAAAAATCAACAACTTTTAAAATGCATATTTTCCTTTATACCTCTTTTTTAGTCTCCCAACAAAATAAAATTTAACTTTTTAAGGATAAAATTGTCGTTTCAGTTATTTTACATCATCTTTCTTACACAAACTTTTTTCTTTCTAAAACTACGTGAAAAGTCAACACTGAACGTTTTAAATGTGATGGAGGGAGTATTTTATTAGTCTAATGACTGGAAAATATTAAAATAAATATTTTATTAATATTTAGAGGTCGAAAATCTATTCTATTATTTTCGGTTTATTAAAAAAGAAGTTAGAATTATTTTGTGAATTTCAATTTATAACTGTAACATTCAAGAATTAGTTTAAAGACTAATTTGAAAGTTTTGAACATAAGAGAAATTTGCTTGGAGATTTAATCACTTATGAGTTGGTGAGATTTGATGGAAAAAACTAGAAAAGAAAAGATTACGAGCCTTTAAGTTGTAAATTGACCTTAAAGTCTATTAATGATAGATGATAGAAATTGGTTTAAATGGATGAGAGGAGTTGTGAACTTAGGCTTTGTTTGGTTGGGTGAAAATGTGGAAGGGACGAAGGATGAAAGAGAAAATTGGAAAGAAAAAAAATGAATGTAATGGTTTCTTAGTAGTGTGGAAAATTAGAAGGAAAGAAAATAGGAGGGGAGATAGTTTTCCTTGCTCCTATACAAAAAATTTTCTCTCAAAAATTAGGTGGAAAATAGGAAAGAAAAGTGAAAGCTATTATACTTTAATAATAAAATTATCTAATTATATTTAAAAAATCCTAATTTTATTTTTACCATATTTATAATTAATTTTTATAATTCCATTTAATTTTTTAATATAATTTTATTTTTGTTCAATTTAGTTCTTAAAAAATTATTTAATTTAAAATTTACCCTTATTCGTTTCTAATATTATTATTAAATTTAATATTTTTAATATAATAATATTTTTGTTCACTTTAGTCCCTAAAATATTTATTTAATCTGAAATAGACCCCTATTTGTTTCTAATTTTTATAATTTTATCTAGTATTTTTACTATCATTTTATTTTTGTTCAACTTAATCCCTCAAATTTTATTTAATTTGGAATTGACCTCTATTTATTTATATTTTATAATTTACTCCAATATCTTATAATTGAAAACTTTATGTTTCACTCACTAAATTTATAATTGCAATTAAGGACTCCTTTTAGCTCTAATTAACTTGAAACTTGGTCTATATGTCAATGATGGTTTTGATTTCATAAGGGAAGGTGTTTAATTTCACTTTTTGAAAAAATTGGTCCTTGTATTTTATGAATATTTTCAAAATGGTTCACAAACTACTTATTTTTGCAATTAACACTATATTTGAAATCTTATTTCAACATGAATTTACCATTAAGTCTAATTGGAATTAATGAGTCTAAAACAGACCTGAAATTGAGTTTTTAACTTAAAATTCAACTTATAAATTATTTACATTTTAGTCCCTAAACCTCGATTCGGTTAAATTTACTTCAATTTGAACTTCTTTTTTAGCAAAATAGAGGTATAAGATGTTTCTACTTATATTTAAGTTTTGATTTTTTGTTTAAATTTAGTAAAATTACGAAAATGTATTTTTGTTAAATAGTTTATTTTTCTAAAGTTTTTAAAGGATTATTTTCTCAGATTACTTTAGTTAATTGTTTCCACTTTATTTTTATGTTGGTTGTTAACTTTCATGTAATCGAATATGCTTTTTTAAAAATCTGTTTTAGGCAACAAATGGGCCTTTTGCAGCATTCAGTATTTCGGGTTGGATTCATCTGAGCCAGGGATTACATGGACAAATATTAGACTAAATTATAAGAATTTGAAATAAATAGAGGTCAATTTCGAATTAAATAAAAATATTATTGACTAAATTGGATAAAAATAAAGAAATATTAAAAATATTGCACTCAATTATTAAAAAATGAAATACATATGGATCATGTAATCACTAATTTTATCCGGGGTGTTAACCCGTTTTTTATTTTTTTTAAATAATGGGCTTTGATTCTTAGTACCTCTTTCTATACTAGTTAATATGATTTATTAATACAAAAATTATTATTATTATTATTACGTTATATGTTTGAAAACCAAAAATTATTATTAGTATTATTACCGTATGAAAACCCCAAAATATTATTATTATTATTATTATTATTATTTGTTTTATTTTATTGTTAAATTTCTTTGTTTTCGATTGCAAGTTATTATTAGTATTTAGTATTTTTGTTAGTATTACATATTAATATTATTAATTATTTTTTATATTATTATTACTATTATTATTTCAGATTATTTTTGTTTTATTATTATGTTGTTATTATATTATTATGTTATTATATTATGTTATTATATATTTATTATTATTAAACAAAAACAAACAAAACATTAGATAATTTAAATAATAATGAGCCCAGTTTATTATTAAGAGTCCATTTACACTTATATAAAGCCCAATATACATATATTTATTTACATATTCGGCCCAATTGGAGCCCAAATCCAAAACCCCTAAAAAACAAAATAACCCTAATGTCCTTTTCTCTTCGCGCAACCCATTTACAGCCGTTAGATCTGGATCTAACGGTCCAAGATTAAGGCAATAGAGCATTCCAGAATTTCCACGTGTCCACGCGCTCATTCGTTGTGCCCCTTTCACGCGCGCGTGCATTGCACACGCGACTCTTTAGCCTCCCGTGACCGTCTCTCTGCCACGACCAGCAACCTCTGCCATCCCCTGCATCAAGCCAAAACCACCAGTGGTCCCTTCTCCGACCGTGGCGCATGCAACCAAAATGCACAAAGGTCAGAGCCATGACAGATATCATATAGCAGGTGTTGTACACAAAAATGAACAAACAAAATCAAAAGACAAACCGGAAATCTCAGAGAAGGGGATGCATGCAAACAAAGATTTCAGAACGGATGCAACTAATAGAAGTTTTTTCAATTCTTTTTTATCGATGTAGTCTCGGGTATATAAAGAAACCCTAGAATCATTGTAAACCCATTCGGGGGGCATTTGAAAAAATCAATATAATAAGACATTTGAGGTATAGCTCTCCTTGGTCAATGCATGCATCAAAAAAAACAAATAAAAATATCAGCATTTAGGTTTTTTTCGTTTTACCTCTGAAGGTTCGTGGACGCCGGTCTTCCAAACCTCTACATCTAGTAATAATTTGCGTAGCCTCTGAGGGGCTTCTTTGGTGAACCACATAGGGGTTTGGAGGCCGGAGGTTAAGGTTGAGCAAAGGAGCGGTTAGGTTTTTAATTTTATTTTTTTGAGTTTCAAAGAGAAAGGGGACTGTTTTTTCGAAGATCCATGCTCAGATCTGGTTTCGGGAGAAAATGGTGTTTTTGGGTTTGGTTTTGGGTGGTCACCGACGCCGGCACGGTGCCCGACTCGGTGGAAGATGGTGGCGCTCCCGTCGATTTCTGGGTTACTTTAAGGGCCGGTGAGAGAATTCCAGAGTGTTTTAGCTCTCTGTTTTTGGAAAGAGGGGGTAAATGGTTTGTTAAAAGAAAATTTTGTGTTATATACTAGGTCCTCTTTTGGAAAATGGGCCATTTACGTCTTAAACCCTTTTGCCCCTTTGAAATCCTCTCCGCAGTCCTCATAATCTCGGGAGCTTTTTCAATTTCGTCCCGGATTTCGTTCAGATCCTTTCCTATAAAACGGTTTTATAACCCCAAAGCCCCTCCGTATTTTTGAGATGATTTTCCAATCCTTCCGCATTCTAAAATTAAGACTATCATCCCTAGAACTTTGAAACGTTTTTATCTTCGTCCATATTTTGGATTTAATTCGATTTTAAGCTGTTTAATACCGCTTTCAGCCCCTAAAATTTCTTTTTGTGTTTAGTTTGGTCCAAAATCCAGGGTTGAAATTCCCTTTTCCCTTTCGTTATTCTGTTTTGCTTTCATTTAAGCCCCTTGCATACATATTTAATTTCTACCCCGTATCTTATATCTTATATACTGCTTTGTGGATTTTCTATTGAAATATATGCTATGTTACATTATATTGTTTATATATATATATATATTGTTCTTTCTTACGTAATATATGTATATAGTGCCTAATAGGTGGTGCATTGATATGTTTATAATAAATATATATGTTAATACACATTATATTATGTATGTGTGCTTGGTATGTAAAGAGTAATATGTGTATATTATTGTGTAGTAAATATATGTACGGTACGTTTTGTATGCTATGTCTTATATACATATAAATTTCCATGTACATTTTCATGTTTTCGTGTAGGTGTTAAATCCTTGTCCGGGTTTAATTTCATCTTTGCTTATTTTTATTTTATTGGGATAGGCCTTTTAGGATTAGTTTAGGGTTTAAAATTTAATTTAATTAATTGTAATTATGTGCTCGGCTTATTGGGCATAATTTTTAAATTAATTAAATTAAATTTAGGATGAGTTTTTTTAGGGCCATAGTTAAATTTAAGGTTTGAATTAATTAATTTAAATTTATCCTTGGCTCATTGGGATAAATGTTAAATTCATTAAATTAATTGAACGTCTCTTAATTACTTTTAGGGATAAAATCGATATTTGACTTAGATCACTTAATTTAAATAATAATTAACAAATTCGATTCGCTTTAAATAGAATCTTTGGCTTATTGGGATACTAGTTTAAAATTAATCGAATTAATTATTATGATTCAAGATAATCCATAAATTATTAGGATTTTTCTAGCTTTTAGGAATTAATTAATTTAGGGCTAATATTAGACTAACCTAGTTAATAATTAGATCACTTATTGAACTTTCATAATATGGGCTTTTTTAGGTTAGGACTTTAGTGGGCCTAGGCTTTAATTTCATACAATTCCTTGCCATGCATTTTAATTGCCATTCATATGACTTTGATATTTTAATGAACATGCATATGGTTAATTAACTTAAATTATAAAAGAGGTATTTATTAATTTCGATATTTGTGTCGTAACAGTCCTGGCTCATTGGATGTTGACCAAATATTCGAATTAATTTTTACCTTCTAAAGGTAAATGTATTTTGCGATAAAATTTTGACAAGTCATAACATTATTCTTAACTGCTTGCATCATGCATAAAGGTGATGAATGAAGTTCGAACCATAAATTAACATGGTAGTCGGGCTTATTCGATGTCGGTTTAATCTATGGTCCATGGTATTGTCACCCTTATTAATTAAATGTTTAATTAATTCGAATTCACCAATTTGATAAAAGCCCGTCTAATTAAAGTTTATATTCAATTACGAACCATTTAATTAAAGTCAATTTAAATTTTGATAATTTCCATCAATTAAAAGCAACATATATTTTGGTACCAATTTTCGGGCGCGATGGGGGTGCTAATCCTTCCCTATGCGTAACCAACTCCCGAACCCGTTTTTAAATGAATATCTGGTTTTATGGTGTCCGGCCTACCTTAGTGGCCAGTGGTGACTCCAAGTTTTTATTTTCAAAAATACGAAAAGAATTCCTCATTTTTATATTTTCCAAAAGAGAAAAGAAGAAAAGAAACCCTCTTTTTAGCGATTCTTTGTATTTTCAGAAAAAATGGTCGCTACAGCTTGCGACTCCGCTAGGGAATTTTTTTTAACAAAAAAGAGAGTTAAACCAGAAAAATATATGTTGCTTTTAATGATGGAAATTTTGAAATTTAAATTGACTTCAATTAATATGTTCATTCTCGAAGATATAACTTTAATTGCACGGGCTTTGATAATTGGCGGTTTTGAATTAATTGCTCATTTGATTTCTAAGGAATCACCGACATGTGTTGCATCATGATCATTAAGCTCTATACCCGAGCTTTGTCCCTTGAGTGGGAGTGAAACGCCATATACCCACGTGAGTAGCCCTCTACTGGTCGGTAATTCACTTCCAGAATCCATGCCTTTTGACACGTGAGCAGCCATCTACGTCACTAGGTCGTGCTTTCCCTCGAACTGAATCTAATTCGCAAGCCTGTAACGGGCCAGAATTTGGAGTTTTTGTTGCCTTAGTAGGTAATAAGATAGGTTCGGGTATCCTTGATTAGAACCAAACCCACATGCGTGAGAATCTAAGAAGCCCACCCTGATTAGAGCCATGCGGACAACCATAGTGAGCTAGAATTCATATGATTAGGTTTTCGTTTTTCTTCGTTGGTCACTTCTCTTCGCTACTTTTTTCATTTGACTAATTTATTTGTTCTGCCCATTACTAATCTGTTTTCTTTTGTTTTCTTTATTTTTATATCTTGTCATATCATTAAGAAAACACTGATTTGGAAATATTCTAAAATTAAAAGATTGATCAGTGGAAGATTTGGTACATAATAACGATGAAAAGAATTCTGAGGATTTCCTACAAATGGATGATTGTCTGAATGGTAGATCCAAGAAAAGAGAAACCGAGGTTCAGAAGCTCAAGGACCAAGTTGCAAACCACAAAGGGGTAACCTAAGAGTATCAGATACCGATGATGGAATGACTCCGAGATGTTGCTTTGAATGTTCGACAGCAAGAGACGACAAATTTAATGGTTCAAGTATGAGGAATTGCCCAATGGCTCTAGTTTCTAGTATGAGATGCTATCGGACTTCAGGAATACGCAAAAGAAGAGTCAGAAAATGAACAAAGGTCGTCTTGGTGTGGGTCGTATGTTCAACGGTTTTCTTTCATTGTTGCAATGGAATGATATCTCCATTAGTGCATGTTGTTTAACGAGGATATTTGCCAAATCAGTGTTTCTCTTTGCATTCATGCATTTTTACGTTATGTCGTATTTGTTTGATTAAATGTTTTCATACGAAAGAACTTTGGTGCTTCATGATTGCATTCATTTGTGGATTTTTAAGTGTTTGTTCAAGATTATTTATTTCTATTCAGCATACGATGCATTGCATGCATTAATTCACGAAACAATAAAATTAATTGTTGGGGATCCTGTGCCAGTGATCAAAAATTCTACACCAAAGAAAGCAAATGGAAAGAGGTTTTGCTAAAAGGGAAGTCAATTCGAGAGGAGCGCTCACCTCATAAAATAGAGAGAACAAAGGGAGGACTTCGAGCCAGTACAGCTCCGGAAGTATGAATGATCTAGTAGCTAGGGTGGATAAGCTCGAGGAGCTCTAGAAACTTTTAGTTGGGAATCAAAAAGAGATGATGGCATATGTGAAGAAGTTTCAAGAGGAAGCTATGGGTCAAATCAATAAATTGATGGGTATGATAGCCAAAGGAAATGGTTGGGTAGAAGATTTATTCGTGCAAAAGGAGATCAAAACACCAAGCGAAAGCTAGAATTGTGGCTTGATAACGGAAAAGACTTTGTCTGATGAAGACTGAGCCATCATCAACCAATACGAGGTAGTCTGCAATGCTTCTAAATGTCCCACGGAGTTGTTGTTAGATAAGATCGAAGACTCTCTCTTGAAAATCTTGTCTTCTCCAACGGATAGAGAACCAACTCGGAAACGATTTAAGAAAAGGGATCATGAGGTTAATAACATAAGAACTTATGAAGCCCCAAAGAACCGCAACCTCCTAACCTCAAGCTACAGCCAGAAGTGCTCGAAGTTTGAATAGGAAAGAAACAATGAGACCCAAGAGAAAAAAATGAGAAATTCATCTCGCTACCAATTTCATACAAGGAGTTGTATTCACAGTTATACAAAGCAAATATGGTCCGACCCTATTATGTACCTCCTTTTAATCTACCCTACCCTTCTTGGTATGACGTCAGTGCGCAATGCGAGTATCATGACGATGTTCCAGGACATTAAATTGAAAACTGCCCGTCATTCAAGAAATTAGTCCAGAATATGATAAAGTTCGGGGTATTACAGTTGGGTGAACCAAGCACTACCAGTAATCCCCTTCCAAACTATGGAGGCCAAGGCATGAATGTTCTTGAAGAGGTAGGCGAGAAGAGGGTAAAGACAGATGTGTCAGAAATCAGGTCCCCTTTAAGCTTGGTCTTCAAACAACTTTTTATGGCGGGTTTGATCAAGCATGGTACGAAGAATACACAAGACGAACATGGGGGATTCTGTGAGTACCATCAGGAGGTGGGGCATGAACTCCAGTGTTGTTCAAAATTCAAGCAGTTGGTTCGGGGAATGATGGACAACAAAGAAACTAAATTCTTCGAGAAGCTTGAGGAGTTGGGATGAATGACCAGTGTTGTGATAGTCAAGAATTTCTAATGCATCCCATCCATGATTTTATGTTCCACTTTATTCGCTTTTTCTCACATGTTTTTCTTTCCGTCCTTTATGTGTGTAATTAACTTTGCTACTACTTGCCCGAAAGTAGCAAACGGCTTTTTGTAAAGGCTTATGTTATGTTTGTCTTTTCCATTTCAATGAAGGGATGCATATTTTAATTAAAAATATATATGTATATTATTTCTCACCCTTGTAGATCCCCAGATATCACGTGCATGATGTGGCATTAATTCTAAAAAAAAGATTAATCGAATATTGTGATAGCGATAAAATATGATTTCTTGCTCAGCCTGCACTGGTCGGTAAAGCACGAGGCATAAGACTACTACTCCTTCGATAATGTTTGATGATAAGAAAATCTCCTAGAAAAGCCCAACGGAGTTGTTTGGATGTGAGAATTCTTTTAACGTAAAAAAATAAAAATTAGAAAGGTACTCCGCTATAGCAAAAAAGCTAAATAAGGATGTTTTGCTCCACTTACTCTAATTGAGTCAAAAGCCTTGGCTATTTGAGTAAGTTTTCAAATCATGACTATGCCGAGTAACTCGGAGTATTGTTGTATGCTCCATCATTATTCTCGGGATAAAGGACTGTGATGAGTTGAATTCACGAGAGGAAAGAGAAAATTTTAAAAAATTAAGAGATGAATGAACAATCAAATAAGTCTCTGAGCATCCTGATGGAGCTGTGGGGGAGAGCGAATCTAATAAGGAGCTATGCTTCACTTGTTCAATACCCTAGCGTCAGAGATGAATCCTAGAAGACATTGATACTATATTAATCGTAATCAGAAGCATACATTGGTACTAAGAATTCTCTGTTTGACATGTTTGCACTCCATGTATTAAACAAATTAGAAAAACTCGAACATATTTCGGGGAAAAACAATGAGAACTAGGAGTAGTTTTCGAACAGATCAAGCAAATACCATAATCATGAGGATAAACCAAGTAATTTGGCAGGAATTTCACAACTTCAAATATCGCCACAACATTCAAAGGCAAGTTGTTGATCACTGAAGGATTGAATCTAAGACGCTCTTGCATCTAATATCCGAGGTATTCTATTCTTTTTTTCTATTGATTTTGATTTTGTATATTGATCCAAAAAGCATCCTCTATTGAAATGTTAATTAGCAAACTAATATATAGATGAAAAAAGAAAAATAGGAGGAAGAAAAAGAAAAGAAAAGAGAGAGAACAAATAGGAAGAATTGGGTTTTTTTTGCATTGTTTCAAAAAAAATTAGAATTCGGGATTAGAGATGCACATGATCGACCTAACACCAATGACCCGTCAATGATCCTGAGCAGAATAATAGCAAGCCTTAATATGTCACACGGTTCAAGGACTCAAAGTGAATGTTTGTCATAACGTCTTGGTCGATTCAGACAATTGAAGATTGGGGCTTTATTGAAGAAATGCAATTTGGAGATTTAGGAGGCATGTTTTTAGCCCAACATCAAGATAGAAGGAAGACCGTACTGATGGATCAGGGGCAAAATAATAGTCAAACCCAAAGGTGATATGGGGAACTACCAAGATCAAGAAGCAGAAGAATATTTTTCTACATGGCTTCAGGAATAGAGTTTTAGGTCGAGGATCTACATGGTTAACCCAGCGTAAAAGAATAATTTATCAGTTATTGTATTGAGAATAATAGCATGATTTTATGTGCTAGACGTTTCAGAGATTTGTAGCAAATTTCTACCATAATGTGTCGTATGACTCAGAATAATGAAGACTTGAGACCTTATTGGAAGGAAGAAAGATTTCAGAACTTGGGGGCACGGTGTTCACCCCAACGTCAAGATAGAAGAATGCTTGTTGGAGAGAGTCTTAAAAGAGGTAACAATTGAGTGAGAGCAATGTTACAAGATAGAAAATGATAGATTCTGTATAACTAGTGTAAGGCAGCAATCGTCTTTTAGAATGAGATGAAAGATGAAGAAGACAGAAGAAATACTTTGTTTGGTTCAGGAAAGTAAAGATTGGACCTCATAGAAGGGGGAAAAGTTTTGAGACTTGGGGACATGGGTTCACCATAATGTTGAAAATGAAGAAGACTTTTCATGAAGGGTCATTGAAGAGATAGTATTCAAGCCCAAGTGAAGCGGAGGTAATGGTCCAGAGTTGAACTTCAGGAAATGACGGATTGTGGTCTGACCAATGCAAGTTAGCAACAACTTTTTCAAGAAGGAACAATAGATGGAGATTCTGCAATGACAAAGGGCCCATGGGTGCTATGGGTGACCGACCAGAAAAAAGAGTTTTTCCCCAACAATTTTAAAGATGATTCTACTCATGCATCATTTGTAGTTAGATGTCCTTATGTTAGGAACATGCTAACTCATACCATCATAGCATTTTGTTTATTCAAAATAGGTATCCGAAGATTGATAAAAGGTTTGATTTATAGCTTCACGAGAGGAGAAGTAGACCTCAGAGAATTAAGAGTCTGTCGGCTTGCATAATTAGGGTTTCCAAAGGTCTTTTAATCTCCGAATATTTGAGAGTGGAGAGCATCTTTTTATGTCAGAAAGATCTGAAGTTGGGGCATTTTATTGAAGAGATCCAATTGGTAGCCGTGTTGGCTTGAATCTTTTTATATGGCCTAGAGCCCCTGAAGAAGAGGTAGATCCGATTGGTAGCCGTGTTGGCTTGAATCCTTCTATATGGTCTGGAGCCCCTGAAGAAGAGGAAGATTCGATTGGTAGCCATGTTGGTGTGAATCCTTTTATATGGTTTGAAGCCCCTGAAGAAGAGGTAGATTCAATTGGTAGTCGTGTTTGCATGAATCCTTTTATATGGTCTGAAGCCCCTGAAGAAGCGGTAGATCCGATTGGTAGCCGTGTTGGCGTGAATCCTTTTGTATGGTCTGAAGCCCTTGAAGAAGAGGAAGATACGATTGGTAGCCGTGTTGGCGTTAATCCTTTTATATGGTCTGGAGCCCCTGAAGAAGAGGTAGATCTGATTGGTAGCTTGTAGACACTAAATTTTGTCCGACTTTAAATTAAAAATGCTCGAAATAAAATCAATCCACATCACCCTTTTAATACCCAAAACCTTAAACCCTAAGCCCAAAATTACGTGGCCCATTCTATATAATATTTTACATAATTAAATAAATACAAAAAATAAAAATCTCAACTCCTTCCTTGTTAAGGCTTCACTCTCATTGGTTGGATGGATGCTTGAATCCTATTGGGTGAACAACTAATTAGTGAGTAAGGTCTTGAACCTCATTGGTATTTTATAGGATAAAAAATAAAAATAGTTTATATAGTTCCCAGCTCCAAAGAACCCACGGCCAGGGACATTTTCTCCAAACATTTCCCATTTCTTTGTTTCACTTTCATTCTCCTATTTTCTTATTTCCCAAAAATCACCATACTCACATTTTGATTCCATTTCACACAGCCATCTCCCTTCTTAGCCTCGCACCCAAAAAACACCACTGATCCATTTCCCCGAAAATCCTCCTCATCCGAAACCACATTCCACTATTCGAACCAAAAAACCCCTGAATCAAGCTTTTCAACCCCAACAACAACGATCCGTGGATTGATTGATCAAGCATATATTTGGGATTAGTATTTTCTTGCTTGTATAGTTTTATGTAATCCATTCTTATGGTTGAATGAAATATTGATGAGATTTGTTGGTAACCCTTTTTATGGGTTGATATATGTTGGATATTTATGCTTTGTTTGGTGGCTATTTATTTATTTAGTTTGATGTAATGCATGATAAATATAGATATAGCCTATAAATTTATGTTATATGTGTGTGTATATATATATGTAGCTTTATTATTGTATTGTTTAAGATATTGGTTTTTGTTTATAGACATATATACATATAGTTCTCTTGGTTGTGTGTATATGTATCTATGGTTTTTGGTGCATGGAAAATGGTTTGCATTTTTGTTTATGTTTTTGCCCTCTCATGTATATATGTGCGTACTTTTTTTTGTATGGAATATGTCATCTAATAATTATGTTTTAAGCCTTTTCATGCCTTTATTCATGTGTTTTATATGCCTTATGTTTACCACGTTATAAATCTCGCATTCGGATATTAATTTGTCAATGCGGTGCTTTTTATTCGAAAATAAACGCGGCCAGTCTCAATATAGTGATGGTGGTCTTGCTGTTTACTTTCGAATAACGAGACCCTTAAAATTTACTCGCACGTATAATAGGATTTTAACTTAATTGTCACTTTAATTTGGAAATTTTAATATTAACAAAGCGGTAATTATATTTTTATTTTGGTACCAATTTTTTGGGCGGTGTGGGGGTGTCAAAACCTTCCCCATCCGTAAATGACTCTGAACCTGCTTTCAAACAAATCTCTGGTTTTTATGGTGTCCGGCCTACCTCAGGGGCCGGTGGCGACTCTGAATTTTTATTGTTTTTCCAAAACACGGATTTTCAAAGAATTCTCCATTTTCCAAATATTTTTTTAAAAAAAATAAAAAGAACCCTACTACTCTTTTTTAGCGATCCCATATATTCGAAACTTCTTTAATTTTTGAATTTCAAAAAGGTCGCTACAGCTGGCGACTCCGCTGGGGACCAGTTTTGATTTTTAAAACTAAAGTGAGTCAGTCCATTTTTCAAAAAGAACAAAATAATAATCACCGCTTTATTAATATCAGAAATTATGAATTAAAGTGAAGATTAAGGTGATATTCGTTTATAAATGCGAGTTTATTTTAACGCATCTAACATTTGACATTTAAACCCGTCCTTTTAAGTGGGGGAAAACGCTAGTGCTTTCGTGTGGATATTGTTCCTCCGTACGGGCCTAGTAAGTACCTTCGCGACTCGATTACCCTATGTTTTCATGGGAATATTGTTTCCCCGTACAGACATAGCAAAAGGGTGTAATATCACAATTTTTGAACTAGTGACTAAAATGTAACTTTTGAAAGTTTAGGGAGTAGAAGTGTGAACTTGGAAAAGTTAGGGGACTAAAGTGTAAATTTCCCAAATACGTAATTTTATTCAGTATAAAAGTGAATCGGATCGAAATAAGTACCTTGATATCGATTTTAAGAATTAAGATGCAGTAAAAGGTACTGAATTTGGATCGAATAAATTGTCAAGTGTGCTCAGGCTAGGGAAATACAATGATGGGTGACCTTGGGGAAGGTTCCATAAAAGTGTTTCTGATCAATAATTTGGACTCAGTAAGAGTAGAGAATATTCGTATGGATTATCGATAAAGGATTTTTAAGAGAAATGTTACTCTATGAAGATTTTCGATAATTATCGAAATAGTAGACTAAGTTAGGAAAATTCAGTCTAAGTTCTGAGAAAGGAAGTTTTTAAGAGATAATGGAGTTTATTTCCCAAATATGGAAATATGGAATTTTTGTAATAAATCCGATAGTTCGAAAAAGGTAAAATCTCAGTAGAAGTATTTTACGAATATCGAGAGATCAAATCGAATCGAAATTTCAGAGGCTATTCCATAAGCCAAGGAAAAGTTATAAAATAATATTTAAGGAATAATTGATCTGAATTGGGTACTTTCAAAGTTTGGTGAAACTCTAAGGAAAATTTAAATGGGAATTGATGTTCAGTGACCAAAATGGAAATTCTAAAAGTTTTGTGGCCAAAGTATAAACTTTGGAAAAGTTTAGGGACCAAAGTATAATTTTCAAAAGTTATGTAATCTATCCCCGTAAATGAACAGTTCACCCCCAAAAGTAACACTTTCCTGTTACCCAGATTTTTCGTACGAGGCTTATGTTAGTGGCTATAAAGTTTTAAAGTTCAAATGAAGAAAATTTGGAAACCGTATTGAGTGAAATTCGAATATTTGGATCGAATAAATGCCATAAATAAAAATATAAGATATTTTGGGACAAGTTCGGTTGGATGGGAACCAATTTGGTTCAATTTTAATGGGATGGCAATTTTTAAGTCTTGTTGTAAATAAAGAATAGTTGGAGGGCAAATTGGACATTTGCCATGGATGGCATTATTGAAATATTTTGAAACTTTAAGGGTAATTTTGGAAGAAGATTTACACATGGATTAAATCATGGCCATTGATTTTGAATAGATTAAATCTTGGCCATTATAATAAAAGGGCAAAATGGTAAATTCACTAATTAAATGAATTTTAAATTTATTTAATATGACATGTGGATTAAATAGGTAAAATATGAGAAAAAATCATCTTATCTATCCTAAGGGCCGTTCGAATTCAGCAAACAAGAGGGGAGAAAGAAGTTTCAAATTTTCAAGTTCAAATTTGAAGAATCAAGACAAGTTTCAATCAAAATTACTTTAGGTAATTTGTTCTACCCTTGATTCTCTTCATTTTGATAGTATTTTTGCATGATAAAAGTCAAGTATGAATTATGTTATGGATGACGACTGATTGTGGAAATTGAAGTTGATGATGGAATTAGACTTGTAGATAGTTAAATTGATGATTTCAACATGGAATTAAGGTTGAGATTTGATAAATTCCATGTTAGAGATTTTAAACCCTAACCCTAAAATTTAGGGGGTTTGGTTGGGAAGTTAAATTAAGGATGAAATTGATTGAATTATGATGTTAGGAGACCTATTTTGACGATATTATGAATAATTTCCCCAAGTTGTAAATTTAGGGACCATTTCAAAAATTTGTAAAATTTAGGGGAAATTATTGTAAATTTTATTTTAGCATAGGAATCATTGAATTATGGTGAAAATAGCTTGAATTGGTGATTATGGACCAAAATGATTTTTTTGGAAATTCAAGGATCAATTCGACAATTTAGTAAAAGTTAGGGATTGGTCTTGAATTTATGGAAATTTATAGAATTGAAGATTTAAGCACGTTATGAAAGTTGAAGAATTGAAATGTCAAGAAATGAAACATAAGGGACCATATTCAAAAAGAAAGATTGATTTGGGACTAAATTGAATAAAGTTTGGAAGTTAAGGGAAAATGTATAAGAATGTTAAAATTAAGTGACAAGTTAAATTGTACATAAATTAATGTACAAAAGTGATGTAGTGACTAAATTTTCACTTTTATAAAGTTTAAGGACTAAAAGGATATTAGTCCAAAATGAAGAGATAATATTGGAAATTGCTCAAATTGAGCTTGAACAATTGTTTTATATTCAAAAAGGTTATCAAGGACCAAAATGAGTTTTTGGACAGTATAAGGACGGAAGGAAATGCATAGAAATTTTTATATTGAATAATTCGATACTTTGATTAAAATATCGTTAGAAATGAATCTAACAAATGGTATTTATATTCATGTGGTTAATGAAGTCGAATACGAATCAAAGAGGATTCGAGGTGTTATGAGGGGAAGGATCGAGTAAGACTTAGTGAGGCAAACTGTTACATGGCCCAGGTGAGTGCATTTATAAATGTTTGCATTACATTGAAAATGGCATTGCATTTCTCTATAATACGTGATATGATACATTGCTCGACATGGCAAGCTGGATGGAATACAAGGTAAGAACTACTGTTTGCATAAATAATGATGCATTTTGTTTACATGAATAGTGATAAGATTAAAATGAAACAAGTAGACACCTTGGGTGTCGATAACACTAAAGTGGTGCAAATATAAGGAGCAAAGAGCGTCCTTTATGAGGAGCAAAGAGCATCCTCGAGTACGTACTCAGTTTTAGATAATACGGTATAGAATTAGAGGCTATAGAGTCATAATGAACTTGCCTCGTATCAGGCACTGATCATGCCGCATTGAAATAGATACTTCGGTATCGTAATAAGATAAATTGAAAAGTTATGAATATGCAGATGATTGAATGATAAAATCATAACCATGAAAGAGCATGTGATATGCAGATGATTACATGATAAAAGCATGATTATGGTAGATTATATGTTATGCAAATGATTGCATAATGAAAATATGTCCATGATATAGAACATGTTATGCAATTGGATACATGATTCATATGACATATGGTATATGGTTTCCATGATTGAGATAATACATTATAGAAATGCTTAATGATAGAGACGATACATGATATGATAACATTATGACATACTTGCCATGTTATAGAGAAAAATATCTTGCACATTTATATGATATACTGTACTGCATCACTTCATGTTTAAAATAAATAAGTTTAACTGACTCACTAATTTCGTACTTAGCGTGTGTTTTATGTCACACGTAGGTTTCCTGGAAATCGTCTATCGAGGAAGAGCAAAAACTTGGGAAAATCAAGTTACTACAGTAAGCTCAGTAAGTACATCTTTACGGTAATTTGATAGACTAATAGGCATGTAAGTGTTTTAAAGTGAAATTGTTTAAAGTATAAGTTTACAACATAATTATATGCTTTTATGAATGAATAAGCTTAGAAATATGAATTTCTAATAGTAGCAAAATCTTTGAAATGGTTAGAATGTTGTTTAATCCTAATCGCGTGGAAATTTTAAAACCAAGAAGTGTCTAGGCATGATACCTAGTTTTCACCCTGAATAATATTTTCATTTCATTAATATATTATAAATTTTATAAAATAATTCAGGGTCGAAACTAACTACTTATGGTTGATATAGTTTTCAAATCAAAACCGAGAAATGGTTAAACTACAAGTTGCATATAGAAAAAAATTAAGCCAAAATTTCTTAATAACTCTGTAACATCTTTAATGTGTATTCAAACTACGAATATACGTTAAGGGTGTTACATTTTTTGGTATCAGAGCTACAAGTTTAGCCGATTATGGAGGCTAAATCGAGTTTAATGTGATTTAAAGTTAAGTACATGCCCCTAGGATGTCATGTTACTGATGTACTACTGTGTAACTTGATTATGCTCATCAATAGCATGAATGAGTTATTATAGTAATAGATAAATGTCGAACACTGTTAAATCGCGTCAGGCGATTGATTATGAGGATTAAGGGAAGGTTTAAAATGGAAGCAATAAGATATAGAAAGTTCTAACTTCAGTTCCTATTCCAGTTGAGCTACCTGCGCAACAGGGAACTCTAGTACAAGAAAATGGAGCCTTAATACGAGCTTTAGAAATTATGGTTAATAGAATTTAATCCCTAGTGCCCACACCAGTTATGACACCTGCACTAGTAAGGACGACGACTATTAAGGAGCTTAAGAAGTTAGGAGCTCCTGAATTTAATGGAGATAGTGGTATGATATTTGCTAATTGATGGCATAGAGATGTCAAAGTCATGCTATAAAGGAATTAAACAGCATAGATGCTAAGAAGTTAGAAGAAGTTGCATCTTGGCTAAAGAAATATATTCGTATTTAGTGGTTTAATGCCACGGAGTTAGTACCTGTTAATGAAGTGATTTGAAAAATTCTTTTAAGAAGTTTAAAAGCCAAGTATGTTAACGATCAGTTTAAGAGATAAATGTTGCAGTAGTTTCAAAGTTGAAACGAAGTACTTGTATTGTCTACAAGTAGGAGCTGGATTTTAATAGATTAAGTCGGTAAGTAGTTGATTTAATATCGACCGAGAAGTCCCTATGATAACGCTTTATCGAGGGGCCTTACTCGAAGCCTAAAGAGAAGAGATGTTAAGTACAAGGTTGAGGACAAAATGTTCCTAAAGGTTTCACCTTGGAATAAGGTACTACGATTTGGTTGAAAAGAAAAGCTTAGTCCTAGATTTAATGGGTTATACGAGATTCAAAAAGGAGTTGGATCAGTGGCTATTAGCTGGCGTTACCTCCAGATATGAGTTAGGATCAGTGAAAATATTAGTATATGAAGTCAAAGAATTAAGAAACAAGAAAATGTTATGGGTTAAAGTTCTTTAGAGGAATCATAAAGTGGAAGAAATTATATGAGAAATTGAAAAGAGAATGAGGAAGTAATGCCCGCAACTGTTTAAAATGGGTATGCGTTGAAAATTCGAGAACAAATTTTCCTAAGAGGGGGAGAATTGTAATATCCAAATTTTTGGACTAATGACTAAAATGTAATTTTTGAAAGTTTAGGGGTGGAAGTGTGAACTTGGAAAAGTTTGGGGACTAAAGTGTAAATTTCCCAAATAGAGGAAATAATTACAGGCAATGTATTATCGGTTCCCAAGTAAGCATATTTTAGTTGCCCTAGCAACTGTTTCAACTCAAGAATCGGTGGTTGTTCAATGGAGGGCTTTTCGAGTTTACCTTCCTTACCTGAGTAATCCAGTGGTTCAAAGTATGTACCTGGTCGATTGACTAACCGATTTGCCTCTTCTTGTTGTTCCTCATCGATCGGTTCTTCATACTCCTCAGGTTCCTCTTGATTGGCAATGTAGTTGCCGAGGCAACTAAATTCCTCGTCGAAGTTAAACTTTGTCGTGGCATGAAGAAGTTGGCATTCTTCCGGATCATCGGCATGCCTTAGTGTTTGGAACACATTTAGTTTAACTTGCTGTTCATTCACCCTCATTATGAGTTCTCACTTTTCAACATCGATCAAGGTTCTCCATGTTGCTAGGAAGGGTCTCCCGAGAATGATAGGTGCATGTTCATCTGCTTCACAATCCAAAACAATAAAGTCAGCGGGAAAAATAAATTTATCAACTTTTACCAGTATGTCTTCGATTTTTCCCTCTGGATGCACATAGGATATGTCGGCTAGCTATAGCATAACTGTTGTAGGTCTTGCCTTCCCGATTCCTAGTTTCTGGAAAACCGATTTAGGCATCAAGTTTATGTTGGCTCCAAGGTCACATAATGCTTTCTTGACATAGTGGTTTCCGATGGAACAAGGTATTGTTAAACTTCTGGGATCCTTCAACTTGGGTGGCATACGATTGTGCAACATTGCCATGCATCCCTCTGTTGCGCCAACTGTTTCAAACTCCCCTAGCCTTGTTCTCTTGGACACAATGTCTTTAAGAAACTTGGCATAGTTCGGCATTTTTTCAATTGCTTCAACCAATGGCAAGTTGATTTGGACTTACTTTAGGATATCAAGAAAATTCTTGAATTGATATTCTAGCTTTTGTCTCTTCAACCTTTGTGGGAATGGTGGTGAAAGTCGGATATCTTCGATCCTTTTATTGGTCTGGAACCTGATTGATGGCATTCCCGGGGCAACTAGAGTTGCCGAGGCATCGTCAACTGGGGTTGCTGTGGCATGCCTATCGTTGGTTGCCGAGGCATTTCCTAGTTCAGCATCTGAGGCTTTCCCGCTGAGTTTATCTTGTTCTTTTTGTGGAGTTTTGTTTGATGAGCGAGCTTGATCCTCTTTAAGTTTTTGGCCACTTCTAGTGGTGATCGCCTTACATTGCTCATGGCCAGCTCCTCTTGCGACTTCAGTATCGCTAGGTAAACCTCATTGCTATCTAGTATTCAGGTTTTGAGCAAATTGTCCGACTTGATTTTCCAATGATTTGATTGCCACCTCTTGGTTTTGCAATCTCATCTCGGTCCTGTTAATAAAAACATCAGTTCTTTTTATGAAGTTTTTATTCTCAGCCATATAAGATTCAGTTTTCAACATAAAAGCATTGAGAGAATTTTCCAAAGAACTAGATGTTGTCGGTTGTTACTGCGACAACTGTTGATGTGGCATATTCTGCTGTAATCCCGATGCTTGTGCATTCTGATTGTTCTGGTTTAGAGCATTGTTGGGATTACTCCATGAAAAATTTGGGTGCTTCTTCCAAGCTGGATTATATGTGTTGGACATCATATTGTTGTTCCGGTTGTAATTCCCCACATAAAAGCTAGATTCTGCATACATTCAAAAGAATCATGGTTACCACCTCATAACTCACAAAAGGAATCCATTACCTTGACCTCCTGTGTGTTGTTTGGTGTCTGCATGTTCTGGACCATCTTGGTTAGAGTGGCCAATTGTGCCGAAATTGAGTCTGATGATCTCAGTTCATGTATTGTGGCTTGGCGTCTAACTCCTCCTTTTCTAGCAAATGGGAATTGATAATCATTCTTGGCAAGCATGTTTAGAATTTGCATTGCTTCCTCCAGCGACTTATCTAAGAGTATGTCGTTTGCCGAGGCATCTAGCATCATCCTTGTTGGTGTATTCACAGCATTGTAAAACATTGTTACTTGTGTCCACACTGGGAATCCGTGTAGGGGGCATTTCTGTAGAAGTTCTCTATATCGCTCCCAAGTCTCGTACATGGATTCATCATATGCCTACCGAAAAGAAGTAATTTCGTTACGAAGCTTATTAGTCAAATTTGTAGGATTAAATCGAGCAAGCAAATCACGACAAAGATCGGTCCAAGATCTTATTGATCCGGCAGGAATACTATTCAACCATGCTTTCGCCCTATCCCTCAGTGAATAGGGGAATAATCTTAGTCGTAAAATATCGGGGGTGACTCCTTGTATTTTAAATAAATTGCAAATCTCGAGGAAAGATTTAAGATGTTGTCGTGCATCTTCAGTTGCTGAGCCGCCAAATTGACCAATTGTGTTGATCATATTAAACATCACTGGTTTCAATTCAAAGTGGTCAGCTTCAATTTCAGCTGTGACAACTCCTGGATTAATTCCTTCAAGATCTTCTTCAATATAGTCTCGAATAGTTCTGTTTCGTGCAAGAATCACTCCTCCTCCTGCTGAAACATCTCTATTCATATTGTCATCTTGATTAGCCATTGCTACTCTTAACCTTTGTCAGGGCCTTTGCAAGGTTCGTTCGATTTCTGGATCAAAGGGATATTCTGGTGTAATCGGTCTCGCCCTGGTCATATAACAATGCAAAACCAAAGTTTGTTAGCCCTTTGAATCTTAAACAAGAAAAATAAAAAGTGCAAGAAAATAAAAACAAAGTTGCTATTGCCAATCCGCGGCAACGGCGCCAAAAACTTGTTGCGCGTAATAAGTGCTCCGCAATTGTGCAAGTGTACACGTCGCAAGTTATAGTATAAAACATATTGTCTCCACAGGGATTGGTGCCACTTCAAGAATTCAATCTCTTGCACTGTGAAAAGTAAAAAAACACAAGTAGAAGATTGTGGAGTTTAACTAACAACTAAACTAGAAAGCAATTAAGTAAAAGAAGTTGCAATCAAATGAGAGAGAATAGGCCAGGTTATCGTCAGTTGAGGTGTGATAGCCTATTGGATCGTCTTGGTAAAAGATTGCAAGGGCACTCAGTTGTCGTGGGAACTTGCACAGCGGGGTTGCCTTGGCAACTAATCGACGGTTGCCTGGGCAACTACTTAGGCGGCTGGGCAGAAACTTCAAGGTTCGGCGGAGCGTTCTTCAATGGTTTCTTCTTATCCCTAAGTCGAAACACTAGCTAATTGTGCATGCCTTGACAGTACATCCCTGCGTGAATCAAGGGTGAACAACAACCAATCTTGCGCTCCTCTTAGCCATTGAAATCCTTAACTTATTCCTAATCCGGATTAATCTTCACCATCAAGAGATTGAATAAAGACCATACTCATTCATTTCTTGAATCTAACTCTCCCGATATTAGATAAATAGATGAAGTTACGAGATCCTCTCCCAATTCACTCGCAAACAAGAATAAAAACCAAGAATGAGTAAACCTTGAATTAAAAGTGCAAACTCTTATTACCTAAACAAAATCCAATTGTTTCTCACAACTACAAAACACAATAACCTTAGCCAAATAGATTTAGTTCATGGCTAGGTTCCAAAGAAACACAAAACAAAGAATTCCTAACATAAACCTAATTGAACAAGAAAAAAAGGATGAAGAATGGTTGAAGCCTTGTCGAAATCTCTCCTTGGTCTTGTCGAAATCTCCCCCCTCTCTCCCTTGGAGTTGACGGCTTGGTCCTCAATTTATAGGGCTAGGTCAAAGTCTTTTTTTGATGAGGAAGTTAAGTTGGAATTAAATACTTTTAAATAATATAATTCTTTATTATATTTAAATTCCTTCTAGATCTTCTCCTATCTTCTTGGGATTTAATTTCTCTTTAACCTCTTCATGGAAATCAAACTCCTTTGGGATTTAACTTTGCTCTACGTCATCTTGGGATTATCTAGTCATCAATTTCGACTGCCATATCATCTTATCCCTTAGCTCGGCATCTCCTTCATGCATTGCCCTGGCAACTAGCTCGCCAACTCCTTCATACATTGTCCTGGCAACTGGTTCCAGCCTTGTTTTGGCAAGTGATTCTGCACACATACAAAAACACACTAAAGCAGTATCCTTTTACACAAAATTAAGCAAAATATGAAATCAAGCTTGTCCACCAAAGAAACAATGCAAACATGCATGAATGGCTAATAATGCAACTAATATGAGCCTAAGTCTAGCAATAATACGAATAAAAATGGTGAATAAAATAGTACTTTTAGATACTTAACAATGTCCATGATAGAGAACATGTTATACAATTGGATACATGATTCATATGACATATGGTATATGGTTTCTATGGTAGAGATAATACATGATAGAAATGCTTCATGATAAAGACGATACATGATATGATAACATTATGACATACTTTCCATGTTATAGGGAAAAATATGATGCACATTTATATGATATATTGTACTGCATCACTTCATGTTTAAAATAAATAAGTTTAACTGTCTCACTAAGTTCGTACTTAGCGTGTGTTTTATGTCACACGTAGGTTTCCTGGAAATCGTCTATCGAGGAGGAGCAGAAACTTGGGAAAAATCAAGTTACTACAGTAAGTTTAGTAAGTACATCTTTAACGTAATTTGATAGAGTAGTGGGCATGTAAGTGTTTTAAAGTGAAATTGTTTAAAGTATAAGTTTACAACATAATTATATGCTTTTATGAATGAATAAGTTTAGAAATATGAATTTCTAAAAGTAGCAAATCTTCGATATGGTTAGAATGTTGTTTAATCCTAATCGCGTGGAAATTTTAAAACCAAGAAAGGATCTAGGCAGGATACCTAGTTTTCACCCTGAATAATATTTTCATTTCATTAATATATTATAAATTTTATAAAATAATTCAGGGTCAAAACTAGCTACTTAAGGCTAATATAGTTTTCAAATCAAAATCGAGAAATGGTTAAATTACAAGCTGCATTTAGAAAAAAAAAATTAATCCAAGATTTCTTAATAACTCTGTAACATCTTTAATGTGTATTCGAAATACGAATATACGTTAAGGGTGTTACAAAGGGTCCCCTGAATTGAACTCAGTTGAGAGGAGCCTGTAATGGGTGATGACCGGGGGCCTTGCTACTCTTTAGAAGAGGACAGTTCGGGTACTGTTTAGAACCAAAACTGCATGTAGAAAGTATAGAAAGCCCACCCTGTTAGAGCCATGCGGTTAAACCTAGGGTTTCTTTGTTTGATGCTTGATTTAAATTCCTGCTTCTTCTTTTTATATGTATATAAGATTTTGTCTGGTATTGGCTTGTTTCTTTTTGTGTCTTATCTTATTTTGCATATATTGTTGCATCCACGTTGCATTATATGAAGGCTTTGGTTCGAGTGGTTTGCCCAAGTTGAGATCTCTCCTTATGGGTAAAAGGTGTCTCAAGAGGGAGGATACCAGCTCAGTAGTGCGACAGTGCTCCGATGTCAACCAAAGGGTTCAAGGCGACAATTCACCAAATGAGGGTATAATTACGGAGTATACCTAGGTAGACCCTAGCAAGGTTATCTTTGTAGATTCAAAAAGTGTGGAAGATTTCGTCTGTCTTTCCAAGAGTGTTACAATCAGAATGGATTCCACGAGCTTCAGGCCATTTAGTATTAGAAGAAGATAGTCCAAATTTCGATCAGGACTAGGAGTTACAGTTCAAAGTTGTCTTTGTGATGATAGCCGATTTATTTAAGACCTAGACCAGTACAATGCATTGTGGCAGTTCGAGGGCAAGATGTAGCCCAGCATGTGGTGACATCAACCATGGAAGCCGAAGCGCTTCATTTCTTTTATGGTCCCGGAGTGGAGAAGACATCAAGTTTCATTCGACTACTCAGAGCCAGTGAAGATTTAGGAGTTAGAGTTAAAACTTATATGTGCCTCCTTTGCATCAAGAACCTTTTAAGCCGATGAAAGTTGCTCTAGGGTGACCACTAATGGAATCAATGTTTTCATGCATCCGTGCATTTTATTCCATGCATTGCATAAAACATATATCATGCATTAAGTGATTAAACAACAAAAATTAATTGTGTGATGGGGGTTCTTGACAGTAATTAAAGATTTCGCGTTCACACTTCACCCGACGTCAAAAAAGGAAAATAGAAGAAAGTTTTGCCAAGATAGAAGTTGATCTCAGGGGGCAATTAGAGCGGGCTCAATCAGAATTGAGGGACACCATTATCAAGTCCCAACAGGATACGAAGAAAGAGATATCCCAAATGCTACAGTCCAGTCTAAGACAAGACCCGAGAGGAAAGAGTACTGTTGAGAATCCCACTCAAAACATGGGAGACCCTTCGTACTTCTCGATATTTATCAACCCTACACCGAACCCTCCGCAAGGGGAATCTTCTTCTCATCAGGTTAGTGTCTCTGCCCAAGCTCAGTCGGGCGTGACCTTCAAAAGAAATTATCAAGGATAGTATCCCAGATTTTGATGAGTTGGAAAAACTAAACCAAGTGAAGGCAGAATTCTCAAAGCAGTTGGAAGACACCCAAAAAGATCTTGAAGAAAAATTTTGGGTAAATAAAGATGAGAAATGTTCCTATGGACTGAACGCTAGAGAGCTCAATTTGGTCTCCGATATGAAAATTCTGTACAAATTCAAGACCCCGAAATTCGAGAAGTTCGATGGGACAAATTACCTCACTGCCCACATAACCATGTTTTGCTGCAAGATGGCAGGGTATATTGACAATGAGAAGCTGCTGATCCACTGCTTCCAAGACAGTTTGATAGGATCAGCCTCAAGGTGGTATAATCAGTTAACCTGGGCTCATATTAGGTCATGAAGAGATTTGGTTAAGGCTTTCACAGAACAGTATAAGCACATAACCGATATGGTCCCAAATCGGCTCATGCTACAAGGTTTGGAGCAAAAGCACAATGAGTGCCTTCGTGAGTACACTCAGCGTTGGCGAGATGTGGCGGCACAAGTACAACCTCCACTTCGTGAGAGTGAAATTTCTCCCATGTTCATAGATACTTTGAAGGGGACCCTCTATGATCGCATGATAAGCAATCCCATCAGCAACTTTGCGGATATGGTCGCAACGGGAGAGCGCATTGAAGACGCCATCAAAATGGGGAAGATAAGAGACCCCTACAGCACAACCGCCCACAAGGGGCAGGATTATCATGTTCATATGGTAGGTTCTCACTCGACCAATTAGCCTCAGGGCTACTATTGTAATCGATCATCATGGTCTGCAAAGCCTTCAAAGGTTCTTCACCCTGTTCCAATCTCATACACTGATTTGCTCACAATGCTTGTTGAAAGGAAACTTCTGACCCTAGTTCAGTCCAAACCAAAGGATTTTCCCTATCCTGATGGTTATGATGTTAATGCCATGTGTGACTATCATGTGGGAAGCACAAGCCACACCACAGAAAATTGTGGGGCCCTAAAAAACAAGGTTCAAAGTCTGATCGAGGCTGGCCTTTTGAAGTTTTAAGAAGAAAGAATGATGGGCATGACTTTTGTGGGGTGCTAATTTCCTCGTTTTCCTTCATAGGAGTTAATTAGTTCTCTTGCATATTGCACTCTCTCTTGAAGTAATATATAGAACCAACCTTGCTACCACTTGTCCGAAGATAGTACGGATCTTTTTGTAAGAGCATATGTTATGTTTGTAGGTTTTATTTCTAATGAAAAATGCATTTTGCTTAACATGCAATGACCTTGAAATCATATATATGTATATCCCTTTCTTACCCCCGTAGGTCCTCAGATATCACATGCATGATGTGGCATTGATTATAATCGAATATTGTGATAACGATAAAGTGTGGTTTTTCACTTAGTCCGCTTTGGTCGATAAAGCGCGAGAAGCAAGATTACTACTCTTTCGATAATGTTCGATGATAAAAAAATCTCCCAGGAAAGATCGGAAATTGCTTAACTTATGAATTCTTTAAAAGGAAAAGAAAAAGAATAAATTCTGCTAAGAAATAAACAATTAATCGATCTGTGGGGAAGAACAAATCTAATAAGGAACTAGATTCCACTTGTTCACTACCCCAACATCAGAGATAAATCTCTAAAATCAATGAACAATCAAATAAGTCTTGGAGCATCCTGATGGAGCTGTGGGGGGAGAACAAATCTAATAAGGAGCTATGCTTCACCTGTTTAATACTCTAGCATCAGAGATGACTCTTTGAAGGCACTAACACGATATTAATTGCAAATTGGAGGAATACACTTGTACTACAATTCTCAATTTGATATATTTGCACTCAATATGTTAAACAGATTTGGAAAACCATACATATATTTTGGGGAAAACAATGAGAACTAGAAGGAGTAGTTCTTGAACAGATCAAGCAAATACCATAATCATGAGGATGAACCGAGCAATCTGGCAGGAATTTCATAATTTCTAAATATCGCCACAACATTCGAAGGCAAGTTGTTGGTCACCAGAGGGTCAAATCTAAGACGTTCTTGCATTTGGTATCTGTGGCATCCTATTCTGTTTTCCTTTCCTTTTATTAAGATATTGGTCTCAAGATTCTGTATGTTAATCTAAAAAGGCATTATTCGTTAAAATGACGACCAACAAATTGATATATTTTACGCAAAGAGTTTTCTATGTATTACTTTGGAGATAAATGCATTAGGCCCAAAGTTGAGAGGCACCACTTGGGATAATGAAGAGCTTTTGGGAGTAGTTTACAGTGTTGGGGCATCATTGTCCGTGGGACAACAAAAGTTTTGGCATGAGAGTTCAAATCAGAATAGATTAAAAATTGCGCAAAGCTTGAAAGAACTTGATTAATGATTCTGATTACGACCGAGGCCACTTAACTCGAAGATTTGAATAGAGAATGAGCAACACAAGTTTAGGGGTAGATTTGATGAGTGGTTGTAGTCCCAATAGGACGGCTATCGGCTCTAGAGAATGAAGACGAGCTAAACTCATGCACCTTTGCATCACAAAATACGCTCATGCATCATTGGCAGTTAGATATCCCTATGTTAGGATCATGCTAACTCACATCATCATAGCATTTTGTTTATTTTAAACAGGCATTTGAAAGATTGGTAAAGGGATGGATCTACAGCTTCACGAAAGGAGAAATAGATCACATAGAACCAACAGTCCTTTGACTTGTATAATTAGGATTTATAAAGGTCTTCCAATCCTCGTTTTATCCCTTTCTTAGGGACGTTTTCTTAAAACACGAATTTCTTAATTCGATCCTTTCTTAGGGACGTTTTTTTAAAACACAAATTTCTTAATTTGATCTTTTTAGGGACATTTTTTTAAAACACAAATTTCTTAATTCGATCCTTTCTTAGGGACATTTTCTTAAAACAACGAATTTCTTAATTCGGTCTTTTCTTAAGGATGTTTTCTTAAAACAACGAATTTCTTAATTCGATCCTTTATTAAGGATGTTTTCTTAAAACAACGAATTTCTTAATTCGGTCCTTTTATAAGGATGTTTTCTTAAAACAACAAATTTCTTAGTTTGATCCATTCTTAAGGATTTTTTTCTTAAAACAACGAATTTCTTAATTCGATCATTTCATAAGGATGTTTTCCTAAAACAACAAATTTCTTAATTCGATCCTTTTATAAGGATGTTTTCCTAAAATAATGAATTTCTTAATTTGATCCTTTCTTAAGGATGTTTTTCTTAAAACAACGAATTTCTTAATTCGATCCTTTCTTAAGGATATTTTTCTTAAAACCCGGATTCCTCGATTTTATCTTTGCTTAAGGATGTTTTCTAAAAATGAATTTCTCAATTTTATCCTTCCTCAAGGATGTTTTTCTTAAATCTCGGATTCCCCAGTTTTATCCTTCCTCAAAGATGTTTTTCTTAAAACTCGGATTCCCCAGTTTTATTCCTTCCTCAATGATGTTTTTCTTCAAACTCGAATTTCCCAGTTTTATCCCTTCCTTAAGGGTGTTCTTCTTAAAACTCAAATTTCTCAATTTTGATCATTTCTTAAGGATGTTTTTCTCAAAACCAATTTCTCATTTCGGTCCTTTCACAAGGACGAGTTTTTATTCTTTAAATTTGACCCATTCCAAAAAAGAAGAAAGAAAAGGAAAAGGAAAAGAGAAAAATACATCTTTAAAGAAAAAACTCGAAAAGGCGTTTTGGAGCAAAGTTTTGGAGAATATGATAAAGAGGGTCAAACGGGGGCTGAGTCCTGACACAAGGAGAAACAACAAATATGCAAAGACGAAGAAGAAAGCGAAAAGAAATCGAAACAATAAGCCAAGAAAGAAGGCATCCGGGCATTGACTAAATTTTGTTTGTCATGCATCATGAATAGTTAGGCATCCTTAAGGTAGGAGCATGCTAACTAGCATCATCGAGTTATTGTGTCTTTTTTTTTCTAGGTATTTGGGAAGCAACAGAAAAGAAGAAGTAGATACCAACAATGAGTAAAGAAATCTTATAGCTATTTAGGAGTTATGAACATCCCATACCAAGGTGATAAAGATCGAGGGTATTCCAGTAGTCTCTAAGCGGGATATCATTCCATGTCAAGACGACCAAAAAGCTAGACGTCATCTTCCGGGGTCCTCAAGGTGAGGTACCACTCCATGCCAAGACGATGAAGATCGAGAGCATTCCAGAAGACTCAAAGTGAGATATCATCTGATGTCAAGATGACCAGAAGGCAAGACATCATTTTTCGGGGTCCTCAAGGTGAGGTACCACTCCATGCCAAGACGATAAAGATCGAAAGCATTCCAGAAGACTCAAAACGAGATACCATTTGATGTCAAGATGACCAGAAGGCAATACATCATTTTTCGGGGTCCTCAAGGTAAGGTACCACTCTATGCCAAGACGATGAAGATCGAGAGCATTCCAGAAGACTCAAAGCGAGAAATCATTTGATGTCAAGACGACCAGAAGGCAAGACATCATTTTTCGGGGTCCTCATGGCGAGATACCGCCCCAGGCCAAGGTGATGAAGATCGAGGGCATGCTAGAAGACTCAAAGCGAGATGTCATTTGGTGTCAATACAATCAAGGATCGAGGCATCATTTTAGGGGCTTCATTTCTTTAGGCCTTATATGGGAAGAATTCAGAGTTCTAGAATTTCGGGAAGAGGCAGGGTGAACAGTTCTATATAGGAGGAACTCGCAACTCAGAATCTTCGGATAGGAAAGTGGGGACACAATTTGTATCTTTAGTCTTTGCTCTATTCTTGTTTCACAACAATGAGCAAAGAGGGGCAGCTGTAGACACTAAATTTTGTCCGAGTTTAAATTAAAAATGCTTGAAATAAAATCAATCCACATCACCCTTTTAATACCCAAAACCTTATACCCTAAGCCCAAAATTACATGGCCCATTCCATATAATATTTTACATAATTAAAAAAAAAAAAAAATCTCAACTCCTTCCTCATTAAGGCTCCACTCCCATTGGTTGGATGGATACTTGAATCCTATTGGGTGAACAACTACTTAGTGAGTAAGGTCTTGAACCTCATTGGTTTTATTTTATTGGATAAAAAATAATAATAGTTTATATAGTTCCCAGCTCCAAAGAACCTACGGCCAGGGACATTTTCTCCAAACATTTCCCATTTCTTTGTTTCACTTGCCACTGCCAAGCTAACACTACTCACTTCCCAACCAATCAATCTCCAAAGCCACGGCCATTAAGAGATTCGTTGATGCTCATCACCAAATTGGCCACCCACTCAACATTCATTCTCCTATTTTCTTATTTCCCAAAAATCACCATACTCACATTTTGATTCCATTTCACACAGCCATCTCCCTTCTTAGCCGCGCACCCCAAAAAACACCACTAATCCATTTCCCCGAAAATCCTCCTCATCCTAAACCAGATTCCACTATTCGAATCAAAAGACCCTCAAATCAAGCTTTTCAACCCCAACAACAACGGTCCGTGGATTGATTGATCGAGCATATATTTGGGTTTAGTATTTTCTTCCCTTTATATTTTTTATGTAATCCATTCTTATGGTTGAATGAAATATTGATGAGATTTGTTGGTAATCTTTTTTTATTTGTTTAAGTTTCATTCTTATATGTTTATCTTGATGATTTATGTGATAATTAGTATGGGTTGATATATGTTGGATATTTATACTTTGTTTGGTGGCTGTTTATTTATTTAGTTTGATGTAATGCATGATAAATATAGATATAGCCTATAAATTTATGTTATACGTGTATGTATGTATATATATATATAGCTTTATTATTGTATTGTTTAATATATTGGTTTTTGTTTATAGACGTATATATACATATAATTCTCTTGGTTGTGTGTATATGTATCTATGGTTTTTGGTGCATGGAAAATGGTTTGCATTTTTGTTTCTATTTTTGCCCTCTCATGTATATATGTGCGTACTTTTTTTTGTATGGAATATGTCATCTAATATTTATGTTTTAAGCCTTTTCATGCCTTTATTCATGTGTTTTATATGTCTTATGTTTACCATGTTATAAATCTCACATTCAGATATTAATTTGCCAATGCGGTGCCTTTTTATTCGGAAGTAAACGCGGCCAGTATCAACGTAGGATGGTGGTCTTGCTGTTTACTTTTGAATAACGAGACCCTTGAAATTTACTCGCACATATAACCGAATTTTAACTTAATGGTCACTCTAATTTGGAAATTTTAATATTAACAAAGTGGTAATTATATTTTTCTTTTGGTACCAATTTTTTGGGCAGTGTGGGGGTGCCAAAACCTTCCCACCCGTAAACGACTCCCGAACCTGCTTTCAAACGAATCTCTGGTTTTTATGGTGTCCGGCCTATCTCAGTGGCTGGTGGCGACTCTGAATTTTTATTGTTTTTCCAAAAACACGGATTTTCAAAAAATTCTCCATTTTCCAAATATTTTCAAAAATAAAAATAAAAGGAACCCTACTACTCTTGTTTTAGCGATCCCATATATTCGAAACTTCTTTAACTTCCGAATTTCAAAAAGGTCGCTACATAGCTGTATTGGCGTGAATCCTTTTATATGGTCTGGAGCCCCTAAAGAAGAGGTAGATCCGATTGGTAGCTGTGTTGGCATGAATCCTTTTATATAGTCTGGAGCCCCTAAAGAAGAGGTAGATCCGATTGGTAGCTGTGTTGGCGTGAATCCTTTTGTATGGTTTGGAGCCCCTGAAGAAGAGGTAGATCCGATTGGTAGTCGTGTTGGCGTGAATCCTTTTATATGGTCCGCAGCCTCATGAGGTAGAGGAGGGACTCGTCGCTCAAGGACTTCAAGCAAAGAGTTTTATATAGGAGAAACTCGCAGCTTCAGGATTTCGAGAAGGGGAATGGTGAACAGTTCTATATAAGAGGAACTCGCAGCTCAGAATCTTCGGACAGGAAAGTCAAATAAAATTAGTGCTTATGGTCTTTGCTTTATTCGTGTTCCACAAGAATAAGCAAAAAGGGGCAGCTGTAATCACTAATTTTATCTGGGGTGTTAACCTATTTTTTGTTTTTTTAAATAATGGGCTTTGATTCTTAGTACCTCTTTTTATATTAGTTAATATGATCTATTAATACAAAAATATTATTATTATTAGTATTACTATTATGTTATATGTTTGAAAACCAAAAATTATTATTAGTATTATTACCGTATGAAACCCCAAAATATTATTACTATTATTATTTGTTATTTGTTTTATTTTATTATTAAGTTTCTTTGTTTTCGAATGCAAGTTATTATTAGTATTTAGTATTTTTTTAGTATTACATATTACTATTATTAATTTTTTTTATATTATTATTACTATTATTATTTCGGAGTATTATTTTTGTTTTATTATTATGTTGTTATTATATTATTATATTATCATGTTATTATATATAGTTATTATTATCAAACAAAAACAAACAAAACATTAGATAATTTAAATAATAATGAGCCCAGTTTATTATTAACAGTCCGTTTATACTTATATAAAACCCAATATACATATATCTATTTACATATTCGGCTCGATTTGAGCCTAAATCCAAAAACCCTAAAAACAAAATAACCCTAATATCCTTTTCTCTCCGCGAGGCCCATTTATAGCCGTTAGATCTAGATTGTTTCTAACAGTCCAAGATTAAGGCGATAGAGCTTTCTAGAATTTCCACGCGCCCACGCGCTCATCCGTTGCGCTCCTTCACGCGCGCGTGTAACGCATGCGCGACTCTTTAGCCTTCTGTGATCATCTCTCTGCCACGACCAGCAACCTCTGCCATCCCCTGCATCAAGCCAAAACCACCAGTGGTCCCTCCTCCGACCACGACGCATGCAACCAAAATGCACAAAGGTCAGAGCCATAACAGATATCAGATAGCAGGTGTTGTACACAAAAACGAACAAACAAAATCAAAAGACAAACCAGCAATCTCGGAGAAAGGGGATGCATGCAAACAAAGATTTCAGAACGGATGCAACCAATAGAAGGTTTTTTCAATTCTTTTTTATCAATGTAGTCTCGGGTATATAAAGAAACCCTAGAATCATTGTAAACCCATTCGGGGGGCATTCAAAAAAATTAATATAACAAGACATTTGAGGTATATCTCTCCTTGGTCAATGCATGCATAAAAAAAATATTAGCGTTTAGGTTTTTTTTCGTTTTACCTCTGAAGGGCCGCGCCCGTCTGTCTTCCGAACCTCCTCATCTGGTAATAATCCGCGTAGCCTCTAAGGGGCTTCTTTGGTGAACCACATAGGGGTTTGGAGGCCGGATGTTAGGGTTAAGCAAAGGAGCGGTTAGGTTTTTATTTTTATTTTTATTTTTTTACTTTCAAAGAGAAAGGGACCGCTTTTCGAAGATCCATGCTTAGATCCGGTTTCGGGAGAAAAATGGTGTTTTTGGGTTTGGTTTTGGGTGGCCACCGACGTCGGCACGATGGCCGACGTGATGGAAGACGGTGGCGCTCTTGTCGATTTCTGGGTTACTTTAAGGGCCGATGAGGGAATTCAAAGCATTTTAGCTCTCTGTTTTTGGAAAGAAGGGGTAAATGATTTGTTAAAAGAAAAATTTGTGTTATATACTAGGTCCTCTTTCGGAAAATGGGCCATTGACATCTTAAACTCTTCCGCCCCTTTGAAATCCTCTCCACAATCCTCATAATCTCAGGAGCTTTTTCAATTTCGTCCCCGATTTCGTTCAGTTCCTTTCTTATAAAACAGTTTTATAACCCCAAAGCCCCTCCGTGTTTTTGAGATGATTTTTCAGTCTTTCCGCATTCTAAAATTACGAATGTCGTCCCCAGAACTTTGAAACATTTTTATCTTCGTTCCTATTTTGGATTTAATTTTATTTTAAGCGGTTTAATACCTCTTTCAGTCCCTAAAATTTCTTTCCGTGTTTTATTTGGTCCAAAATCCAGTGTTGAAATTCCCTTTTCCCTTTCGTCATTCTGTTTTGCTTTCGTTTAAGCCCCTTGCATGCATATTTAATTTCTACCCGTATCTTATTTCTTGTATATTGCTTTGTCGATTTTCTTTTGAAATATATGATATGTTATATTGTTTTTTATATATATTGTTCTTTCTTACGTAATATATGTATATAGCGCCTAATAGGTAGTGCTTTGATATGTTTATAATAAATATATGTGTTAATACACATTATATTATGTACGTGTGTTTGGTATGCAAAGAGTAATATGTGTATATTTTTGTGTAGTAAATTTATGTACGGTACGTTTTGTATGCTATGTCCTATACATATAAAGTTCCATGTACATTTTCATGTTTTCGTGTAGGTGTTAAATCCTTGTCCGGGTTTAATTTCATCTTTGTTTTTTTTGTATTTTATTGGGATATGATTAGTTTAGGGTTTAAAATTTAATTTAATTAATTGGATTTATGTGCTCGGCTTATTGGGGCATAATTTCTAAATTAATTAAATTAAATTTAGGATTAGTGTTTTTAGAGCCATAGTTAGATTTAAGGTTAGAATTAATTTAAATCTATCATTTGCTCATTTGGATAAATGATAAATTCATTAAATTAATTGAACATCTCTTAATTACTTTTAGAGATAAAATCGATATTTGATTTGATCACCTAATTTAAATCATAATTAATAAATTCGATTCATTTTAAATAGAATCATTGACTTATTGGGATAATATTTTAAAATTAATCGCATTAATTATTATGATTCACGATAATCCATAAATTATTAGGATTTTTCTAGCTTTTATGTATTAATTAATTTAGGGTTAATATTGGACTAACCTAGTTAATAATTAGATCAGTAATTGAACTTTCATAATTTGGGCCTTTTTAGGTTAGAATTTTAGTGGGTCGAGGCTTTAATTTCATACAATTCCGTGCCATGTATTTTAATTGTCATTCATATGACTTCGATATTTTAATGAACATGCATATGGTTAATTAACTTAAATTATAAAAAGGACGTATTTATTAATTCTGATATTTATGTCGTAACAATTCTGGCTCATTAGATGTTGACCAAATATTCGAATTAATTCTTACCGTCTAAAGGTAAATGTATTTTGAGATAAAATTTTGACAAGTCATAACATCATTCTTAACTGCTTGCATCATGCATAAAGGTGATGAACGAAGTTCGAACCATAAATTAACACAGCAGTCGGGCTTATTCGATGTCGATTTAATTTATAGTCTGAGGTATCGTCGCCCTTATTAATTAAATGTTTAATTAATTCGAATTAACCAATTTGATAAAAGCTCGTCTAATTAAAGTTTATATTCAATTGTGAACCATTTAATTAAAGTCAATTTAAATTTCAATAATTTCCATCAATTAAAAGCAACATATATTTTGATACCGATTTCTGGGCGCAATAGGGGTGCTAATCCTTCCCCACGTGTAACCAACTCCCAAACCCGTTTTCAAACGAATCTCTAGTTTTATGGTGTCCGACATACCTTAGTGGCCGGTGGCGACTCTAAGTTTTTATTTTCAAAATACGAAAAGAATTCCTCGTTTTTATATTTTCCAAAAGAGAAAAGAAGAAAAGAAACCTTTTTTAGCGATTCTTCGAATTTTCAGAAAGGGTAACTACGTGTCAATTTTGAAGTTTAATAAGTGATTTGAATATGTTTTGATTGAATCCTAGTGATGAATTGATGTTTAGACATGTTTCGTTGAATTTCAAGTTGATATATGCATGAATTTAACTTCAAAAGTTACTTTTATGTGTACTTTGTGAATTCTGGTAATTTGACATGTTTAAGAACACACATGTATGCTAAAATGATGATATGTTGAATGGTTTGTGAGTTTGACGTGTATGCTAGGATTATGAAGCATGTTTAGTTGATGTTCAAGTATAAATTTTGAGTTGAAGGGAAGTGTCTATGAGTGTTTTGTTTGTTTGGGAAAGTTTTCAGTATGAATATTGTATGTGTTATTTGTTATAAGTGTTAGAAAACTATTATTGCTTAAAATGACAAGTTTAGTTCCTAAAAAGCAAGAATGCTATATTCAAAAAAAGGCAAGAATGCTTGCATGACTGGACTTTTGGTTTCTTAGTAGTACTTAAATGTTAATTCGATGTGGTGAAGCATGTTTCTATTGAGTTTTGATATGTATTTTGAGTATTGAAATATGTTCATGCATGTTCCTTATTTGTAGGATCGATTCAATGTATGTTTGCTAGCTCAAAAATATATGTTCAAGGTGTTTTCTACAATTTTCTAGAAAAAAAATCGGTCCCTTAAGGTAAAGGATAGATCCTACAAGAATTTATACCTAGGCAAAATTTTACAAGCTCACTGTGATAAAAGGGATCGATCCCTTGTGTATTTTACAGTATTTACATTACAGAATTTCAAATTAAAATTAAATGAGTTGTAGATGTCCAATTGAGTTGAAATTTTGATGGCATTCTTATAAGGGTAAAACTTTGATACACGGGTTGTGTAAAATTAATTTTACACAAGCTTGTTTATTTACACTATAAAAACTCAAATCCTAATTCTTAACCCTAACCCTAAAAAACTAAACCCTAAACCTTAAACCTTATACACTAAATTCTAAATACTAATCTTAAATTCTGAACCCTACAACCTAAACTCCTAAACCTTAAACCCTAAATTAAAACCTTAACCCCTAAAACTAAAAGTCACGTGTAAACTAAAGTTTACACGGCATGTGTATCAAAGTTTTTTCCTTCTTATAATATCTTTAATTTCAATTTGATATTTTTACTTTCATGTTAGTCCCTAAGATTTGTATATTTACATTATAGTCCTTAATTTTTTTTGCAATTAAACTTGTTCTTGTTGTTTGATTGGCATGGAAATTTACGTATAGCCTATTTTGACTATGCTGAGCATGCTGGTGTCTCTATTTTCTATAAATTCAAACTAGAAATTTGGGTAGCGTGTAAAATGACTAATTTTCCCTAGTGTCAGCTTTTTTTTAATAAGAGGTTAGTATGATTTAGGGTTTGCATATGTCTTGCTATACTTGTATGTGCGAAGCGTGTTCAGTAGGATTAAAAATTTTAATTTTATACACTTTCATTGTCGATTTTGGACACGAGTCACTTCATTGGCTAATGTGAAGCTCGCTATTCGTGTCAGACCATCCCGACTAGATAACGGACGACACACAAAGGCTAAAATAGATCCCTTTATTCACAAGGTTACAAATCGATCAAGCCTTAAATTTAAAAGGGTTTTCACACCAGGATCTACACACAAATGAAGGTTTAGATTAGATGGCAAAGGAACGTACCATGAGGCAAGGGTCACGGGTTTTAAAATTTAGGGATGTTACACTTTTGTCTCAAGGTTCCATTGTAAAACAAGTAATGAAAATGATTATCAGAAGAACTAATAAGTAATCATTCATCATTGACGAATGATCCATGCCCACATTCTATTTTCACAAATCATTGCAATTGTATTGAAAGAATGTCATTTACTCTTTTAATCGAGCTATAATTTCATATTTATAAATGCATTCCCATCATATATGAGTCACACACATAACATATTACCCATTACCTTACTACTTCGAGATGCATCAAATCTTCAAATATCAAAGTATGCAAGTCACATATGTGGTTTTGCATTTATTATAGATTAAAGTAAATATATTTTTGAACATCACGAGTGAATTTAATCTTTGTCTTCCATATTATCATCTTTATAATCAGTGGCAGAACTTGGAGTAAAAGTTTGAGGGGGCAACTTAAATTTTTAAAAAATTTAGAGACTTCAACGAAAATTTTCAAAAAATTGAGGACTTAACTAAAATTTTTAATAATTTTGAGAGATTTAACAAAATAAAAATAAAAATTTGAGAGGAAACTTAATTAAAAATATTCAAAATTTTTAAGCTTAATATGAATGTTTAAAAATCTTGAAGGTGCCAAATTAAAATTTTCAAAGCTTCCGTCACTGTTTATAATACATATTAGTTTATGAACAACATACATATTTATATTACCAACTAACATAATTTGTCTTCTGTATTATAATCATCTTTATAATACAACTTATGTTCAATTAAACTACAAGGTCACATATGTGGTTTTGCATTTACTATAGATTAAGGTAAATATATTTTTGAACATCACGAGTGAATTTAATCTTTGTCTTCCGTATTATAATCTTTATAATACATATTAATTTATGAACAACATACATATTTATATTACCAACTAACATAAAATGTCTTCTGTATTATAATCATCTTTATAATACAACTTATGTTCAATTAAACTACAAGTAACCAAAGAGAATATTTGCTTATCACTTTTATATGCAATATCGAATTTGAGGACAACATGCTTACAAAGAAATATAAAGCATATAGAGATTTTATTTATTTCATTTCAAGTCAAATGATTTAATAATTACATAAATTACTTCACTTAAGACACAAAACTCTAATATTTTGGCACAGTGCAAAAGCCATATTAGCAGGTGTTCTGAGTTCCTACGAGTTTTCACTATGCATTTTGTTAATTAGGAGCTATGGTTAGAGCAATCCCTAGTAATTGTTTCTCACCCTTTTACCTCATTTTCGGTTTAATGTGTGTTACATGAGTAAGTGATATGTTCAAGTACGATTAATTTTTATCAATTTGTGATGATATGGTTATTGTTTTAATGCTGAAAATGTGATATGTATGACATGAATTCAAGTGATTCAATAATAGTAATGCTTAAGAATACATGTGTAATATGAAAAACATGCAAAATAAAATGTGTATATTCATACATGTTATATGTATTGATGACCATTGAAGTCTCTAGATATATTAAAGAGATAAAGCAATGATAGTCCATTCATGAGTCATGTTTGGTGTGACGGAGAGTGTTAGCGTTAGTATTATATAGTTGTTAAGGAGCATGAGATTTAAATTTAGTCAAAACGAAAAAAAATGTATAAAAAAGAATTAAATGACCAAATTATATAATAAAAAATGATTTTTTTCGATTTTATGAATTAGTAAAATCTGAAATGACTTAAACTTGAAAATTGACTCGCTGATTTGAATTTACTTAAATAATTCAAAAAAAATCAAATTTTAAGAGTAGAATTAGATTTTGCTCAGCCTGTCCTGATTGTTTTATCCAATGACCTCCAAATTCAAGCATGCCACGTGTTTCTTCTTGATATCTCTTATCTAATCTACTCAACCAATCACATTTAAGTATTTAGCCATCATCGGCAATATTTTTTGAATAAATCAGACGGCAGATGTAATACCAAAGAAAATCGACCATAAAATCAGATTCTTCATAAGCGCGTGGGGTCAAAGAATCCTAAACTTCCCTTGTCCCCCACCGCAGAGAATCTCAATGAATGCCAAAGGAAATAATAATAATAATAATAATAACCCCCCTTCCAAATTTAGTCGGCAATTTTATATTTTCAGAAACCCCTCTTTAGCCCCTAAAATCCGACTTTTCTTTTCAGTTTCATCCCGTTCTTACTTGTTTCTCATCCTCCTCTTCTTCTTCGAAATTAGGGTTTCACCATCCCCAGATATGAAGCGAAGTACCACGAAGAAGAAGAGGCGGCTTCGTCCGACGAAGACGCCGGCCGTCAACGATACGTCATGTGACGCGTGTCGGAAGATGGATCTGCGGCGAGAAGGAGAAGACAATGAAGCACAAAAAGTGCTTCTCGACTCGTTAATGGAAGCCTTTGGTTCGATCTCTCTAGAAGAAGCCACATCAGCTTATAATCAAGCAAACGGAGATTTGGACGCAGCGGCTGAGATCCTATCCAGTTTGATCCATAACGGTAACAACAGTGAAGATCCTGAGGCATCGACGAGTTCCATCTCGAGTGGGCCTTCATCGTCAGGTTCGTCCGGGTCTGGTTTGGCCAAAACAGGATGCGTTCAAAATCTTAACAGCGGTAGGGGACGCAGCAGAGGAGGAAAGCAGCAGAAACGTGTGGTAGCGGCAACGGGGACAGTTTCGACGGTTCTGGGGAATGATTACGTTAGGTCAAGCCCATGGCGAGACCCGGCTGCAGCGGCACCTGCGAGATCTGTGTTGGCTAAGGAAGAAGCGGAGCAGTTTTTATGCTCTATGCTTGGGGACGAGTGTGAACTTAGCATGGCTATTGTTAGAGATGTTTTATGTGAGTGTATTTATTTATTTGTAAAAAGGTTCAGGGAATAATTCGTTTAATTTTCTTTTTCCATGTTGAATGAACAAAAGTTTATTTTTGCAGGTCTGTGTGGGTACAACGTGGAGAAGGTATCGTGAGTCCTAAAACTCTGAATTTGCTTTCTTTGTAGATTTTGATGCATCTAAACACGATAGCAGATTCATAGCCATTAGGAATTAATTGAGAAAAAACCCCATAAAATTCGCTTTTGAATGGCTAAATGCTCCTTTTAGCATAACATGTTGCTTTATAGATGCTTCTTTGGTAAGAATTAACTGGTCTTTAAACATACATCAGTGCATCCAAAGATGAGGGAACCTATGCGTATAAACTGATTATCACCTGTAAATCGGCAAATATGGAAATTGGGTTAATTATTAAGACAGGGTTGGACTGTGTTGACTTCATACTTCTGTGATTCTTTCCCCCTTGGGATGATTGACATGAGTTAAATCAGTCTTAACAAAATTGGAAACTAAGGGCTAACCTACTGAACTACAGCGTTTTGTACATTACTGTTATGGGATGGTTATTTCTGATTTGTCATCCTTTTGAAGAATGCCATTGTATTCTTTCTTTCCAGGCTTTGGATGCATTACTTGATTTATCTGGTTCATCCTATGAAAAATCCAAGAATTTTAATGACAATGTAAACAGTATACAAGATACAGAATTCGTTATTGAATCCGTGGACAATGTAAGTAATATGATTTTCCCTTTTACTTAAAATGTTTCAAGCTTTGTGGATCACTTTGTTCATTCTGTTTATAAAATCATTTGTTTTCAAGTTCGTTAGATATTTATACACTGATTTTGTGATAATTCCTGTTTATCTGTCTTTTTTTATTAATAATTCCTGTATTTTTCCAACTAGAGCCGTTTGAGAGTAGTTGAGTGTTATTAGAATGCTTACTGTTTTCTTAAGATAGGTAGTGGAGACTCTGAGAAATTACTATATTTGGTTTGGCTAAAATATTTATTTAGTGTTCAATCCGATGATGGTTTATCATTCCTTATACCAAGCTTGAGGATTTGATATTGATTCAACTGAGAGTTGGGTTGAAGCTTTGAAGTCAAGGTTCATCTCTATATTGCAAACCAGTCTAGCTGAAGGGAACTTTCATTTCATATGTATTCATTCAGTTAGTCACTAAAGGAGTAAAACTGGACAAAATCCCCCTTGTTTTTGGAAAAGACAACTGGTGGATGTATAATGTTATATTTACGTAGCATATTTTTATTTTTGCAATTATTTATAATTTACATTACTTCACTTTTGCTCATATAATTTGAAGTCTCTCTGAAGCATTTTACATTACATTGTATTCTGAATGGTGATTTATAATTTTTTCCAACAGTTAACAGATAGAACATCTAACTGCTTGTCTAATTCATCAGAAAGCGAACTTCAAGATAGTATATGGTCAATGGGCTATTGTTCCAGGTAATTTAGTATGTCCGTCATTGTCCTTGTTTATTCTTTTTCTTTTGGTGTTTCTTCTCATGCTGGAGTTGTATAGAATAAGGGACTTAACATAGTAGATGACCAAATGGTTTTGAGCTATTTCATTTCATGCGTGTCTTGAAGAATGAGATAATTCACATTAGAAACTATTCTTGTTGATGAATTAATTGCCTGCTAAACTTAGAAGAAACTGGGGAAAGAATGATACCACACTTTTGTACTCACAGTATAAAAGAAAAACTCTTCAAGTTGTTTGTCAGAGTGGTCTAAATGTGTGTTTGCCTGTTGTGTTGTTTTTTTTAAAGCTCACATTGCATATTAATTTTTCTGAAAATACAATTGTAGCTGAGAATTACTTTTGATTGAGAGAACCATGCTGCGTCTTCATATATGTGTCATGTTTGAATCCAATTATCTCATGCGTCTTATAAATACTTGTGTGTTGCCTTGGATGTGGTAGTGTTGTAGAAAGCTTTTGTAGATTTCTCCCGTTTTAATGATCTTAAGTATCAAAAACCATGACCATGCCTTGAAATTTTAAGTGCCCCCCTCGCCCTTTAATTTTAGGAATTACGCAAATGTTCTTGCTAGTTCTGAAGCTATGCCACCATCTTGCCCAAGGAGTAATATGTTCAATCTCCCTCAAGAGGTGTTGGATTCTTTATTTAACATCCGCAAGAGTTCTGAACATGAACCAAGCACTATGAGTTGGAGGAATGTAATAAAGAAGATGCAGTCATTGGGACCAGCTCTTGATGTTTGTCCATCTACTGATGCAGAGTCTCAGCAGGATATCTATGGTATTCTCTTGTTAGTTTTCTTGGGCATTGCATGTTACTGTATGTATGGGTTTTCTTAGTATTGCGACCTCTTGTTTTGAAATGGGATTATGAATATCACTATAAATGGTCAATTTTGACGAAACCCTACTACAAACTTTTCTTGAGCATCTTTATTAGAAAGGCAATACTGAAAAATTCCTAAAATATTATCTTTTTATTATTAGTCACAATGTTAGGTACATATGCATTTATACATCTTTTCTTCTGTTTGTCCTATCAAAATTTGAATATACAACTAGTCAGATCTACTTGAGTAACTGCCCCGTTAACTTATTCTGAGAAATAAAGACATATGAGTATCCATTAAAGTCATTAGATTATTCTAGTTTCTCCGTTAGAACTCAAAAAAGTCATCTGAAACAAAAAGGAGAAAAAGGAACTGAAGAATTTAAGGTGATTCTTGATTAAATGTGCTCTTTTAGGGTTTGTATTGTTTTTATTTCCTGCTTCACGTGGCATTTATAACCATTTTTCAAAATATTCTACATAAACTCATTTGTACAACCTATATATACATTTCTGCATTATCTTTTTTTTACATTTCAAATTTTCTGGAATTGTAGTTAAGGGAGATGAATATCACAAATTTAGAGAGAGTGCCAAAGAGCATTGGGATTCTATGAGATCCTATTATCAGAAGGTATGGTGTTTTTATATGAATATCACAAATATAAGTTGCATTGTCCAGTTTGAGTTTTTTTTATACTGAGTGTTGATGACTATTTGACGATAGAATGAACATTCTTCTACAGGCTGCTACTGCATATTCAAAGGGGGAGTTGGAGTATGCGGCTTATCTTTCTGACCAGGTGTGTTTACTACTTGGGGGGATTTTAGAATCACAATGTCTGGCATACAAGTTTGATATGTGATGTGATGTTATTGGCAAATTTTGAAAAGGAAACAATGGCAATCAAAATGAAGGAACATGAACACAGGAGATACTATCCCATAATGTTTTCTTTTCTTCTCTGCTTGACTTCAATTTGATGTCCTATGTCAAATTCGTTCGGGCTTTTGCTTTAGAATAAAATTCTGACATGATGATACCTTGCCTCTGAATAGGGAAGGATACAGACTAAATTGGCACGGGAAGCAGATGAAAGGGCAAGCCAGGATATATTTAAAGCTAGGTTAGTCCGTGTATAACAAACTGAATCTCTGAAAACAAAGTATTCTCTCTTTGCCTCTACCTTCTCTTCTTGTGGTCAACCGAACTAATATCACCTGTCTTTCCAGGAACAAAACCTTTGAAAATGTGATAACCATTGATTTGCATGGGCAACATGTCAAACAAGCAATGAGGCTTTTAAAACTACACCTTCTATTTGGAATGCATGTTCCTTGTAAGCATCTGTTCAACCTGATGGTGTATGTATGTGTGTGCTTGTGATGTACTAATTCCTTGCCTTGTTGTGCTTCAGCGGTTCGAACTCTGAGGGTTATCACTGGATGTGGAACACATGGTATGGGGAAGTCAAAACTGAAACAGTCGGTATGTATCTAAATCATTATTTGTCCTTTATGTAATAAATTAATCATTCTTTTATTGTGGCTACTTTATAGCCTTAACTGTATTAAGTAATCCATAAATGGTTAATGCAGTCTTTTTGTATACTATATGTGGTTGAAATGTTTCATTGGTTATATTAAACTTTGATTCATTTTCTTCGTTGCAGACCTTTTACTTTATGCTCGTCTTAGGGCAGTGTAGTTTATCCTCTTGTTGTCGTTGTCGTGTAGTATTTAATGCCACTGATTGATGCATGCAGATCGTTAAGCTTCTTGAAAAGGAAGATATTCAGTGGCATGAAGAAAACCGTGGAACTTTACTAGTCAAGCTTAATGGATACAGAGAGTTTAGCTTTTTAGATGCCAACAGTGACACTGAGTAAATTAATTATCTAATATACCAGGTTTGCCTCATCACCATCTGTTTGTATAAGAAAGACAGGGATGTAATGTAACAAAGGTTATTGTAGCGGTTGAAAAAACAGGCATCAGATGTTCATATGTACATCACTAGAAGTCCTTGTACTCTTTCCACCGTAGGTGGATGGAAGCTTCATGAAGATGAGGCTTCCATGTTCCTGTATGTCGAATTTAGCAGAATCATGTATCTGCATCGGTTCGTGGGTAATTATAGACTCACGGCTGTAAATTCCTTAGTTATCAACAAAGATTATGTTGCTGTGTTCTTTTACATTCATTGGTAACTCATTTTAGTAAGGGGACATCTTCTTGCCGCAACAGTTAACATTGTAGCCTATTTGTTTGAAAAGATGAATAGGTGCGGATTGTTTTTTACATTGTAGATGAAAACTGCATGATTAGATTTTGAGACATTAGAGTTTAGGATTTAAATTATAGGGCTTAGATGGTATGTTGTTAGAATTTAGGTTTTATAGATTAGGTGTTAAGGAGTGTTTAATATTTTAATTTTTTAAAGTGAAATTAGCTGTACTTGTGAAAATTTTTCTCGTACTTGGAATAATAATCCTAAAATTAGATAGCTAGATGTTCCTATTACATGGACTATTGTTAATGGCTTTATAGCAGTAACATGCTTTTTTTTTGGGGGGGGGGGGTCAATGAGTTGCTTTAATAATCCAAATTTTCTTTTTATTGAATGCACAAGCAAAAAAATTATCAAACTATAATTTTTTAGATAGGTGCTTAAAATATTTTTCGGTAGGGGTGTTTATTATTGGGTACTTGATTTTTGAGTATCCGATATTTTTGGGTATTACATGTGCCGGCCCATGTCTCGGCCTGTTTTATTTGGGTACTCATTTTTCGGGTCGTAAAACTTGGATACCCGGAAAATCAGGTAATGGGTACCCGCTTTTTTGCTTTAAATCATTTAATTTTATAAACAAAATTCATACCTAATAAAAGTTCGAATTATATAATCTCAACATAAAGTTTAAATCTGAATTATCGAACCCAAACTTTAAAAATACAAATTCCATAATCCCAACATTGAAAACTGTGATTGCAGCAAGCTAAAGATCGAGCATCCATTTCACACACTCCACATTGTCTAAAGATTGCAGCAAGCTAAAGACACGAAAAAATTTGTCCGCTTTATCCCCGCATTGGCTCCATATATGGCCCTATTGGTAGTGGGGAGTTGAAAACAACACAAATACCCATTCTTCAGAAATTTCAGAATCAGCACATTATCACCACTCCACATGATAAGAAAGGCTTCAATGTTCAAATTAAACAAAATTAATTGTAGTAATAGTTCCTAAAATAATCGACAAACCTTCTTAGTTCATGTCATCATGTGTAAAATCACGTGTGGAAGTATGAAAATTAGATCAAAAGGCAAGGTACATAATCGACACTAACAGTAATTTGTACTAAAATACAGTAAAAATAAAAACCACTTCAAATAAGCTAATCACTGACAACCAGAAGAGAAACAATGGAATCACAAAACCATAACTGCATCTGCAAATGAAATTATTTTAAAAAATCAACAGTAATTAGCAAGTAGCAACAAAACCCACTTTTAGTTTTAAAATATCCAAAAAAAATATGGAGAAATTTTGATCTCTACCGACAAAAAAGATTGCGAGTTGCTGCCAGCCTACGATTGCGAGTTGCTGCGACCTGCGAGCCTGTGATTGCGAGAGTGCTGATGACGACGACGAATCGGAGAAGTGACGAATGACGACGACGTAAACTGACGATGAACGAGACCGGCGAAAGGAAGAAACGATGGAACGTTTGACGTTCGTCTCTTTGTGAATAATATTAGGGAGTTAAAATTGAATGAGAGGGGATTGGGAAATAGAATGCTCGATTGTTGGTTTTGGGGTCTGGGTATTTTACTATTTTTAATTAATATATATATTTAATTAATTAAAAAATAATAAAAAATACAGGTAATCGAGTAGTCGTGTATCCGACTAAAGTCATATTTGTGGCCCAAGCCCGACCCGTGTACCTAGGAAAATTATCGGGCCAGGTACTCGACCCGAGAAAACAAAAATAATTATAGAATTACCCGCCTATTTTGTATCTGGTCGTCGAGTAGTTGGGTCGGGTCAATCGGGTCGGGTAATTTTGAACCCCTTATTTTTCAGTCCAAATAGGTGCTTAATATTTATACCGTTATTATTTTAAGTATATTGTCGTTAACGACCATTTAAGAAATTTCATTAGCCGATAAAAACATGACACACGAAATGTTTTATTTTATTTTTTATTTAAAAAAATTCAAAATCTTCAAAAACATCCTAAAATTATAAAAAAAATTACCAAAATAGTCTTCAAATTCTCAAATCTCTAAGTCCCAAATTGTGATTCTAGCTAGGGGTGTTCAAATCCACGTACTCAGATTTTTAGGTATCCGGTTCTTCGGGTAGCATATTTGTCGGCCTAACTTGTGACTATCGCGTACTCGTTAGTTGGGTACCCTCAAAATTGGGTACAAAATACTCGGTTCACATTTTTTATTTTTTAAACCAAATATTTTAAAAAATCACATATGAAATACATAAAATTTAAAAGTTCATAATATATAATCTAAATGAAAAAATTAGTGATTTGAAATTAGTTTTAATGAATATATATATATATATATATTAAAATTTATTGTTTGGTGGCTGCAAAGTTTTGCCCTCTTTTGTGCAACTCTTTTTTTTTTTTGACAATTAAAGATGTTCTCATTCAACCAACACAAGAAACATACATGAGGCATAACAACCCAACTAACAACGCATGAATCCAACACAGCCTGCAGAAAAAAAAGGTCACAGACGGCCCAAAACAAGAACATGGACACAGTCTTGGAATCAAAAACCCTAGCAAGACAGGTTATGGCAGGTGTCGGGAAGCACCACCAGCAAAGAGGAGCAGTCGTACGTCGTAGACAACAATGAGTCATTTTTGGGAAGCTTGGCGGTCAAGTACTCCCGCGGTAAAATCCAAGGGCTGAAACGACATGACGACACAGGAACAAGCCAACACAACCTTAGTTCCGACCAAAGAACCCGCTCAACTGAGCCACCACCGAATCGGCAATGAACTCATTAAGAGGGCCAAAAGAGAATGACACCAGCTGTGAAGCTTCCACCAAATTTGCAACACAACATCTGAAGCAACAAGGGTCACCAAAAGAATCGCAAGAACGCCGAAGGAACACCGTATCGCCGAAGCAAGAGAAACGTAGGAGAAGATAGAAAACCAAAACTGAGGAAGAAAGGAAGAATGGGAACAAAGGCCACCTAAAGACCATCCCTCCGATCGATGCGATCCTAAATCGAAGAGGGGATCTACACTCTTCCTCAAAAAAGCAAGCTCGGACTTGGATCTTATACGCCAAGAGCTCCAAACTTTATCGAACGAAAAAAGAGAGACCATCAAAGATAAGCAAAAATGAGAGAAACAAGGAAGACACTAACCACTCCGTTGAGTTGATGAGCTCGAATTCCTTCAACCGAATTGCTTGCCAAGTGGTGGAGAAGTCGATTTTTGGGTGTTGGTGGTGGAAGAAAAAGATAAAGAAAATAACACAAGGATTTAGAGTGGTTCGGCTTTCTAACCAAAACCGACATCCACTACCTTAGCTTCCCCACTAAGGATTTCCAAATTCACTCTTGAATTTTCCCCCTTTTCTAGGCTTAGGAGGCAACCCTTTACACACTCAAAGCTTCTACCCCAAAGCTTGAGTAAACCCTCTTTACAAGAGAAAAGAAAACAAAACAAACAAGAAATCCCTCACAAGATAGATGGTTTGCACAATTAAGCTCACTCACCCAAACCTAAACACTTAAGCAAATATAACAATTAAAGCTCACAAGTGTTGTCTATACAAAGAACGAGAATTAAAATCCCTAAGACAATTTTGGCATCATAATGTTGTTGACAATTGTTTCATTAGTTGTTGTTGAAGCTTGAAGGGTCCTTTTATAGTCCCAATTGAGTTCATAGCCGTTGAAGATCGTTGAGATTGAATTGGAGCCGTTAGATGCTTTATTTCTCACAATAAATGTAGTTTTGCAGCTTTCTGTATCAGTACGCATGTACCCGTATCGGTACAAGTACTAGCCGTTATGCACAATATGGCTGCGCGTATCGGAACGACTTGGGCCGTATCGGTACGCCTTGGCCCGTTTCGGTATGCCCTGCAATTCAAATAGTCGTTGGGAAATAGCCGTTGGGGTAGTTGAAATCTGGATCGGTACGCGTACAAGCGTATTAGTACGGTTTTTCGCTATTGGAAAATTACTGTAGCTCAAACCCTTATATGTATCGATACGGGGTATACCGTATCGGTAAGGGCAGTTAGAAATCTTTAGTTTGGCTACTTTAAAAACGTTTAAAACATTTCCAAAACCTCTCAAAAACTTCTCAAACTTATTTTCAAGTTGTTTAGACTTAAAATCATTTTTGAAACCTTTTCAAATTAGTCCAAAAACTATTTTTCAATTATTATATCAAAACATAAATCCTAACAATATCCCCTTTTTGATATAATAAAACCAACTTGAAAAAATGTTTTTTAGATTCTCCCCCTTAGTAAAAATAAAATTTGAATAGGAGATTAATTGTTGAGAATCTTATAAGCCCCCTTATTCATTTGAAAATCAATTTTTCAAAACATTCTTCCCCTTTTTGTTATATCAAAAATGATTCAAACTTTAAAGACCAATAACAATGGAGAGTAAAAAAATTTTGACAAAAATAAGTTTTGTTTTAAAATTGGCTCCCCTTACTCAAGCATTATTCAAATGTTAGTAAAAAATATATGACAAATTAGTTGAATTAAAATAAATAAATCAAATTAAAATAAACAAAATTCAACTAATTTTACCATACTTGAATTAAAGGGAGGATGTGAAGCTTTCCTTCTTCAAGTGTTCATCCTTTGTATGTATAGAGCCCCCCTGCAATTTCATCACTTGTTAATCAAAGCTCCATCACACCTAAACAAGACAATCACAAAGATTTTGGTATCCAAATTGCTTTGGATCCATAGACATTAGTAGCACATAGTTTAGTCTCCTTAGGAATCCATTTTTCAATTTCATCATTTTTATGTGAATTACTTAGTCTTTTTGGGACCAAATACTTCTAAAACATTTTCCATTTACAAATCTAGGGGCACTAGATTGTCTCACATAAAAATTTGATTTTCCCAAATTATTTTTCTTTTCAAGTTCATTGGAAATCAAATCTTTTTCTTTCTTAAGATCATCTACTTCCTTTTGATGATCTTTTTCTAAATTTTGAAGCAAATTTTGTAAATTTAAAACTTTAAGTTCAAAGTCTTTGATTTTTGCTTCAAATTCCAAATTATTTTTTTAAAAGCAAATCATTTTCGATTTTCAATTTTGAAATTATCTTTTTATTTTTTGAAAATGAAGTCTTGAACTAAAAACTAATTGGTCATAGGCTTCTTGTAACTCATCAAATGTATATGAATTTGAATTTAAACAAGATGATTTAGAAGTTACTTCCCCCTCATTCAGGGCCATTAAGCATAGGTTGGCTTCTTTATCGGTAGAGTTTTCATCACTCCATGTAGCCACATATGCTTTCTTTGATGACGATCCCTTCATGTTGAAGCGAGGGCAATCGTATTTAGTGTGCCCCGTCTTCTTGCATTTTGAGCACTTGGGGGGATCCATATCTTCTTCTTCTTCGATTCATGCTTGAATTCTTCTATGTTGCTCTTCATGAATCGAAAACACTCTTTGAAGAGATAGGCCATCTCTTCATCTTCACTTTTCTCCTCACTTGATTCCTCTTGGTGGCTTGTAGAGGATTTAAGAGCTACAATATTGAGATCTTCGATTCCAAGTTCTTTGATTATCTTATCTTTCTCCATTCTCAAGGGTAGAGACATCATCTCATGGGTGAGAAGAGATCTTACGAGCTCTTCAAGTTTGAGCTTCTTCAAGTCTTTGACTTCAATGATAGCCGTCTTCTTGTTCTCCTATGATTCGAGAAGTGAATAAATCAATTTTCGAACGAGTTTGTCTTCCAGAATCTCCTATCCAAGTCCTTTTAGCTTGTTGAAAATTGTGGAGAACCGGTCGAACATACTCTTGATGTCTTCATATGGGTCCATCTTGAAGTTTTTATATTCGAGATTGAGTAGACCAATTTTTGTCTCCTTCACCTCATTTGTACCTTCATGGATTGCTTCAAGCTTGTCTCATAACTCCTTGGCACTCTCACAAGAAGATACTTTGGCATACTCATCCGGACCCAATGCAGAAAATAGAATATGCAAAGCTTTGCAATTGAGCTCAATCTTCTTGCGATCTTCAGCGCTCTATTCCGCCTTGCTTCGATTTGGCACGAACGGTCCATCTTCAACTATGTCCCAAAGACGGTAGTATTTGCTTTTCATAAAGAACATCATTCTATGCTTTCAACAAGCATAGTGATCCGTTGAAGAAGGGCAATTTATCGATGGATAACGTCATGGAAACCGATTGACTTGTTTGATGGTCGAGCTTGCCGGATCACCTCAATAGGATGTTAATCCTTCTCAATTGAGCCTCGCTCTGATACCAATTGTTGAGTTGATGAGCTCGAATTCCTTCAACCGAATTTCTTGCCAAGTGGTAGAGAAGTCGATTTTTGGGTGTTGGTTGTGGAAGCAAAAGATAAAGAAAATAACACAAGGATTTAGAGTGGTTCGACTTTCTAACCAAAGCCTATATCCACTACCTTAGCTTCCCCACTAAGGATTTCTAAATTCACTCTTGAATTTATTCCCCTTTTCTAGGCTTAGGAGGCAACCCTTTACACACTCAAAGCTTCTACCCCAAAGCTTGAGTCTTTACAAGAGAAAAGAAAACAAAGCAAACAAGAAATACCTCACAAGGTAGATGATTTGCATAATTAGGCTCACTCACCTAGACCTAAACACTTGAGCAAATATAACAATTAAAGATCACAAGTGTTTTCTATACAAAGAATGAGAATTAAAATCCCTATGACAATTTTGACATCATAATATTGTTGACAATTGTTTCATTAGTTGTTGCTGAAGCTTGAAGGGTCATTTTATAGTCCCAATTGAGTTCCTAGCCATTGAAGACCGTCGGGATTGAATTAGAGCCGTTAGAGGCTTTATTTCCCACAATAAATACAGTTCTATAGCTTTTCGTATCGGTACACGTGTACCCATATCGGTACAGGTACTAGCCGTTATGCACAATTTGGCTGCGCGTATCGAAACTCCTTGGGCCGTGTCGGTACGCCATATCGGTACGCCTTGGTCCGTTTTGGTACGACCTGCAATTCAAATAGCCATTGGGGTAGTTAAAATTTGGATCGGTACGCGTACAAGCGTATCGATACGATCCTACCCGAATCGGTACGCCTAAGGGCGTATCGGTACGGTTTTTCACTACTGGAAAATTATTGTAGCTCAAACCCTTATCTGTATCGATACGAGGTATACCGTATCAGTATGGGCAGTTAGAAGTCTTTAGTTTGGCTACTTTAAAAACGTTTAAAACATTTCTAAAACCTCTCAAAAACTTCTCAAACTTATATTCAAGTTGTTTGGTCTTAAAACCATTTTTGAAACCTTTTCAAGTTAGTCCAAAAACTATTTTTCAATTATTATATCAAAACATAAATCCTAACACACTCCGATCAAAAAAGAAAAGGGGAGAAAGAGGTAGCTAAAGAAAGGGAAAGAGACAAGGAGAGGGAGGCCAGCTGCTTGAGACCAGTAGCTGGCCGTCGGCAGAACGCAGATCTGGGGAGAGAGCTTGGGGAAGTGGGGTTGTGTGTTGGGAAAAACTTGGGGTAAAAAGATAGTATGTGCAACTCTGTTTTTAAGTCTTTGATGTATGTGTTTGTTGATGTGTGTTTTATTTTTGGATTAACTTTGTGTTTAGCATAGCATGCTTTGCATTTTAACGCTTTGTAGTCTGGGTTTTACTTATATATTTAATAAATGATGCTTTGCTTAGAAATAAAATAAAGTTTATCATCAAAAGAATGTATAAAAAATATTAATTTTGATCGTAATATTTTTCTTCGGATCTCATACTGATAAACTAATATATATTTTGAAAAATTTAAAAGTACATAATACAAGAATTTAGGAATTTAAATTTAGTTTTAGGGTAAAAATATTAAGAACTTAATATAAAAATATAATTTAAAATTATATATATATATTAAAAGTATCGGGTTGGGTATCCGATTACAAAAAAATTTGGCCCAGTCTTAGTCCGACTACCCGAAAAAAATTACTGATCGAGTATTTTTTTTTACAGAAATACTCTATTTTTAAGGGTTCGGGTCGGCAGGTCAACGGGCTAGGTCATCCGGGTTGGGCATTTTTGAACACCTATAATTCCACCGTTATCGCCGTCAATCACCGACGCCGTGCCACCACTTTCGTCGTCGGCCCCACGATCATTTCTTCTATCCTTTCGTCGCTGAAAGTCGACGATTGGCGTGTCTAATGTCAAAATGAATTCAAACGACAAGAAGAGAAAAAAAGAGATGGGCGGCAAATGACGGTCGATCGGACGATGAACAGTGTGCGGGTCTTGCGACGAGAGAAAAAAAACTTTATTCTATCGCCGGTAGCGTGATGAATGACGATAACAATGGCCGAATTTGAGAATCTATGGATTTGGGATCTATGGGTTTCGGGTTATTTTGGTGAATTTTGAGAAATTTAGGGATTTTTTATATAACCACTTGTATCCGACCCGTTGGCTATCTAATCTCATAGGATTTTTTTTAAAATTAAGTTAAAAGAAATACTAAAAAATAAAAAAAAATTAAAATCAAATCCACGTGTCATATTTTGATTGGTTAAAGGAATTTTTTCAAACGGCCATTAACGGTCAAACACCTAAAATAATAACAGTAAAAATATTATGCTCTTATTTCTTACAAATAAACATGCACATGATGAACAGCAGGTTTTTTTTCCCGGGAACCACGACGATGTGGAAGGTAAAGAGTTTCTTTCGGGTTTAGACTATTCTGGGGTGGGGTGCTTTTTACCCTTCTTCTTCCTCTAACTCCTACCCATCTCAGCCCATTTTTCGATGCATGGCCATGTCCTCCGGTGATCCTCTGTATGTCCCGTCCGCCAAGTAAGCCCCCTTTTCCCTTTGGTTGTCTTTTTGTCCGGCAATTTTTGGCGTATCTTGAAGTCAAGCTTGGGTATGGTGCATCCTTGGGTCCCCCGTGTTCCCCCTTTACAATGAGGTTTTCGTTGTTTTCGGTAGAAAGGGTGGCGCTCCATGGTTTTTGTTTGCACGTTGCCGTAATGAGTGTGGTGCTGTCTCTCATTGTTTTCAGTGTTGTTAGCCTTTCAGGTAACTCTCTAATAATAAGGTCCTTGTTGATTCTTAACGGGGAGGCCTGCCTCCGTAGATGGAGCTTTCTTAGTGTTCGTTTCCTGACCCAGAAGTTAGCAAGCTCATCGTTTTGTTGGGAAGACGAAGTTGGATTCAAGATGCTTATTGATATTCTGGTTGTTGTTCTCTGCCCAAGCTTGGTTTTGGTTCGTTTTTTCGTTTGTTCATGGATCTTGGTCTTGTTCTCGATTGCTTTTGCCTTTTATGGCCTTTTGTGCTTTGGTTTGGTAAGGGCTAAGCAGTAGGGATTTTGGACATGTGCGAGGTGAGCGACTGCACAAGGCCCTAAAAAAAAAGACCCAAATGAATTGAATTAAATGTTAAAAAGGAGAAAACAAAAGATTTTAGTTTAATAAATTACAAGAAAAAAAATAAAAAATGACTTTAAAGTGGGCCCATAGTATATTTTTTACTAAGAAAAAAAATATTTTTTTTTAAAAAATTTATATATTTTTGAGATTATAAATTAAAGAACTTCGTTTTAATAAATTGTACAAGGCCCGTAAATCTTTGAACCGCCCTTGGGGCTAAGCTTGATCTGTGGCTGCCCATTGCTCTTGGCTGTTTGAGCCTTGATTTTCAGATTGTATGCTCTGTTTCCATGAAATGAATGAAGCTATTTTCTTATATATATAAAAAAAGAACAGCAGGATTTTTAATTGCCTAGAAAAAGCACACTAACTTGGGCCTCACCCGAAAGCGTCCAACATCGATATCACCACGCCAACAATCACCAGTTTGCTCTTTGGTAGGAGTGTACGGAGCGAATGGATTGTGAGTAGAATAGTGTTCAACTCGACTTAATTATTAATTGATTCATGCTCGATTCGATATTCAATAATTTGATATTATTTTGTTCGATTTTTGTTTGTTAAAAAAATTTATTATTCGACTCGTTGTTCGTTAAGCTCATCGGAAGTTTTATCTTACTTTCTTAAAATATATGTAAACTTTGGTAATATTATATAGAGCTTAATATAAACATAAATGATCAAATTAAAAAAAAAGATTGGAATAATGTCTGAAATAATTTCAAAGTTTGAACTTCAAAATAACAATTCACAAATACATCAAACTAACATATTATAACCAAAGTAACAATCTACAAATACATCAAACTAACATATTACAACCATAAAAAAACAAACGAGTTGCTCGTAAGTTTATTGAGTCGAGTTTGACCTTACTCAATTTGTCTCGTTAAAGTCTCGAATCGAACTCGAATTTGAATCAAATCAATTCGATTCGAGTGATGATCGAGTCAAAATTAAAGTGCTCAACTCAGTTAACAACCCTACTTTTGTCCTGCTCAGCCTTCCTTGAGCTCCAATTTTGTAAACCACGTCCATCCCGGAGCAGTTCTCCAAATACAACATGCTTGCCAATTGTCATCCAACCTGTAGAAAGTAATTCAATGATTTTCCATTGTCACTGTCATTCCTAAAATAAAAGAAAAAAAAAAGTTATATTTGGCCCTTCACACATTATGGACATCGCTGGCTTACCAGGTCCTGTATGCTTCAGTTTGAAATTCTCATCAATAAAGGGTTCTACTTTGGTTACATCATAAAATTTGCTTATTAATCGCATCTCAAATATTATCATTAAAATTTAAATTTATATCACAATTTCTATTTTGTGACATAAAATTTGATGTCATCAACATTCGACATGTTAGGTGTGTCACTAAATATCAAACATATACATTGTTTTTTGTCATATATTGTCAAGCATATAGTGACACTAATGTATAACATCATCTTATAATTTGTATTTAGCGATAATTAATTGCGTTTCCAAATGGTATAAAATTTCGTCATTTATCATCTACAACGTCACTAGATATACAATAAATTCAATGTACATGAGATGAAAAAGATATCATCACATTGTTAGTGATGTTATATATGGTCACCTAATTGTAGCACGTATGATAATAAAACATAATATTATTTTATATATTGTATTAGATGACAATTAATTACGTCACAATTATACCGAAATTCGTTATCAATAAATTAATTTCGTCACCGATAATATTATAATTTTATTATGTAGATGAAGGAAGAGATATGTTACATTATTATTTTCATTATTGATAATTAACTGTCACAATTGAAAATAATTTTTTTAAACTATAAATAAAAAGTACAAAAAATCCTATATTTTAACTATAAATTACAATATGATCCCAAAATTGTACATATTTATAATTTGATATCTTAATTAGAAAATGTCAAAAACTAGTACATCAACAAGTACTTTTTACCTGTAGCTGGCGGCAACAGTTATTTGTGCTCATCATCCTCTCCAAGCCTTATAAAAAAAACACCTAAAATCAAATCAAAGGCTAAAAAGGTGCAACCTAAAATTTTAGAAAACATGCAAATTAAAATGTTATCACACAACCCAAATGTTATAATTTTTGATAACATTGTAGGTTTCGTGTTTTCATGATAAGTTTCAAAATTTGTCATTAAACCACACATCACGTTTTAAAATGTCAAAAAAAGCACCAACCTAAAATGTTATCGGAAAGTATTAACACTTTAGGTTGTGTGGTAACATTTTAGGTGCCGTATTTTCTAACATTTCAATTGTGTTATTTTTAGCCTTAAATTAAAATTGTGTACCCTAAACTCACCCAAATTAGACTTAAATTAGACTTATGTACCCTAAACTCACCCAACTTCTCAACCTAGTAAAGAAAAACAAAGGATGAGCAAATGGAAGACAACATATATAGAACCAAAAAAACCTTAAAAGAAACTACAAGATAATATTCAGTATTTCACTCTATAGAAGGTCATACACATTCACTTTCCATCGAGATACTTACTTTAATCTATTTTTAAATCATTATCTACTGAAATTCATATCAATTTGCTACTTTAGGTTGGGTTGTCTGTATTGGCCAAATTGAACCAGAGTACATATTGATATGCAGAGGTCAGATCATTCGCCAACAATCGCAGAACATATTGCTTCTGTTCAGGAAGGAACAAAAAGGTTATTCTGCTATGTGCATGACTAGAGCTCTTAATAACTTACAAAACAATGGTTTCTATTGTTGCGTGTGATAAGTGCTACGCAAATGTGCAAGTATACACGTCGCAAGTAATAAAGTGATATGAGTATCGAGTATCGTCTCCACAGAGATTGGTTTGTGCCACTTTGCTTAAGTTACTGCACTGTGAAAATAAAAACACAATTGATAATAGAGGTTTTAATTAACGAGAAAAGTAAAAGCAATAAACTAAAAGAATAGATGAAAGAAAAAAGAGAATAGGCCAGGTTATCGTGAGTTGAGGTGTGATAGCCGATTGGATCGTCTTGGTAAAAGAGTGCAAGGGCAACTCAGTTGCCGTGGCAACTTGCACAGCGGGGTTGCCTTGGCAACTAATCGATGGTTGCCTGGGCAACTACTTGGGCGTCTGGGCAGCAACTTCAAGGTTCGGCGAAGCGTTCTTCAATGGTTTCTTCTTATCCCTAAGTCGAAACTCTAGCTACTTGTGCATGCCTTGATAATACATCCCTGCGTGAATCAAGGGTGAACAACAACCAATCTTGCGCTCCTCTTAGCCGTTGAAATCCTTAACTTATTCCTAAGCTGGATTAATCTTCACAATCAATAGATTGAATAAAGACCATACTCATTCATTTCTTGAATCTAACTCTCCCGATATTAGATAAATAGATGAAGTTACGAGATCCTCTCCCAATTCACTTGCAAACAAGAATAAGAACCAAGAATGAGTAAACCTTGAATTGAAAGTGCAAACTCTTATTACCTAAACAAAATCCAATTGTTTCTCACAACAACAAAACACAATAACCCCAACCAATCAAGTTAGTTCATGGTTGGGTTCAAAAGATATACAAAGAATAATCCCCAAACTATGAATCTAATGGAAGCAAAGAAGAAGAAGAAATCGAACTCTCTCCCTCCTTGTTATCTTGTCGAAATCTCTTCCTTCTTGCCCTTTGGAGTTGTCAAAAATCCTCTCCTCTTGCTCCCTCCATCTTGTCGAAATCTTCATCTTATTTATAGGGCTAGGTCAAAGTCCTTCTTTGAGGAGGAGTTTAAGTTGGAATTAAATTATCTTTAAAGAATATAATTCTTTATTATAATTGTATTCCTACTAGAACTTCTCCTATCTTCTTGGAATTTAATTCTTCTTTAATCTCTGCATGGCAATCAAGTTCCTTTGGGTTTGGGCTTTGCTCCACGTTATCTTGGGCTTGTATAGTCATCAATTTCGACTACCATATCACCTTTGCTCTTGTCGACAATTGCCATGGCAACTGGCTCGGCGTCTCCTTCATGCATTGCCCTGGCAACTAGCTCGGCGCCTCTTCATGCATTGCCACGGCAACTAGCACTAGCCTTGCTTTGGCAAGTGATCCTGCACACACACAAAAACACACCAAAGCAGCATCTTTTTCCACAAAAATCACCAAGTTATGTAATCAAGCTCAACGGTGGAAAGAAACATGAATTAATGCATGAATAACTAATTATGCAACTAATATGAGCTTAAGTCTAACAATTATATGAGTAAAAAGGGTAATAAAAATAGTACTTTTGAACACTTATCACGCCCCCAAACTCGAACTATTGCTTGTCCTCAAGCAATGCAAACTAACAATTACCTGCCAAGACTTTAATCATCAAAGACATGCTTCAAACTTGAATTCAAACCTCGCAACCGTGGTACAAAGTATGATCACCTTTTAATTTTTCGGATAACACAAAAATTATCCGGAACCAAACTATAGTGCTCGTGACAATGTGTGTGCGTAGTTGTGTACAAGTTGATTTTCAAGATTCTATGTGAACAATAGGCTTTTATCAATTTAATTGCCGGGGCATTTATTTTTATTTTCACTAGAGCCAATTTCGGGCACCTCTAGCAAAGTGAGCAATTTCTTATTTTATTTTAGTCAACTAGAGCCAATTTCGGGCACCTCTAGCGATTCTTTAATGTGCATTAACTACTAGAGCCAATTTCGGGCACCTCTAGCAAGAAAGTGTATTTACTACTAGAGCCAGTTTTGGGCACCTCTAGCAAGAAATTAACTTTTAATTTTCAATTTTAAATTTACCCAAATTTTAAGCAACCTAAGTTCACTAAGTTTCTTTGAATCAACAACCCACAACCGTGTAAAAATTCAGCATCATAGTAAAATTCTAAGTTCTTTTCATGCAATCCTAAAATTAAAGGTTCTTTCAATTAAGTGCAGTGGCAAAAATTCATCATTGGATATCCAACAAGTCTTAAGCAATTAAATCCAATTAAAGGAATGGCAAGTAACATATGCAACTATATGTGATTTCTAACGATGAATGCAACTAAACATTAAACTAACTAGAAACCAACACCCCCCAAACTCGAGAGAAGCATTGTCCTCAATGCATGAAAAAGTGAAACAAAATTTAAAAGAAACTAAATAAAATGAGTTAGTCGGAGAGGTCGTCACCTCGAGTGATAAGTTTCCTTCGTGCCGTTTACTTGATTCATTTTTCAGTCGGTGGTTGAATGCTGGTACCACGTGAATAGCATTTCTTTGATTTGATCCATGTTTGCCGATGCAGGTTCACTTGCATGGGCATCAGTAGTTGCCGAAGCCATTGTTGTTGACTGGGCATCGCCAGTTTCTGTTGTGGTTATTGTGGCAAGTAGTCGGCAGTAAATTTCCTTAGCATGGTGGTTGTGAGTCTTGTTGTGGTAAAGAAAACCTGAAAACTAAAGATAATGAAGAAAAATAAAATCTCTCCTAAAAATTCCAAAAATAAATAAAGAGAAAAAATAACCGAAAATAATAAAAAAATAGCTCGAGAAAAAAAAGAAAAAGAAAAAGAAAAAGAAAAAGAAAAGGAAAAAGAAAATATCGAAAGGAGAGCATGCTTATGCATCTCCTAACGTGTCAACTTCTTTGTTACGTTCTACATGGGGACCGTTGTAGTGCTTCAATCTTTGTCCGTTAACTTTGAATTCATGTTCGTTGGTAATGGACTTGATTATCACGACACCATGGGAGAATGGTTTGACAACTTCGAATGGTCCCGACCATCTTGATTTCAGCTTTCCCGGGAAAAGTTTTAGTCGAGAATTGAATAAGAGAATTAGTTGCCCTAGCATGAATTGTCGCGACAATAGTTTCTTGTCGTGCCATTGCTTTGTTTTCTCCTTGTAGATTTGTGCATTGTTATAGGCGAGTGCACGAAATTCTTCTATCTCGTTGAGGTACAACAAACGCTTTTGTCCAGCACTTTCCTAATCCATATTCACGGTCTTGATTGCCCATTGGTTTGTAGGTGATATTGCCGGTCCTCTGGCAACGATCAGATTGCTTGTAAAACTCTTGGGCATCTTTGTACAGTGTTGGCCAATACAAACTAGATTGAAAAACTTTGGCCGCGGTACGAGTTCCTCCAGAATGTCCTCTATAGGGTGAAGAATGGCATTGTCAGAGTACATTCTGTTGCTCCTCTTCAGGGACACATCGATGTATAACCTGATCAGGGTATTGCTGAGGCATGTGCTTTCATGGCGACTGCTCCCAAGATTACCGAGTTGTGTGTGTCTAAAGTTGTCGAGGTATACACATCCATGGTTGCCGAGGCGTGCGTATTGGTAGTTACCGTGGCATCGAGGGTTGCCGAGGCATGCACATCCATGGTTGCCGAAGCGTTAGGGGTTGCCGAGGCGTGCGTGTCCATGGTTGCCGAGGTGTGCGTATAAGGAGCTGCTGCGGCGTCGAGGGTTGCCGAGGTGTCAAGGGTTGCCGAGGCAACTAAAAGTTGTTCATCCAGGAATGCATCACATATCTCTAAATCTGCATCCTCCTCCCTGTGAGTTGGCCTAGGACTGCTCCTACCGCGAAATCACTTGCATCACACATAAACTCAAAATGTGGCGTCCAATCTGGTGGAACGACAATGGGTGCCGAGGCAACTGTCGAACTCATTACCAAAAACGGAAAAATCATCCATAAGGATCTCAAGGAGGTCTTCGACCATGTCTGAAAAGAGTGCCATCATGCATCTTCTAATGTTACTGCATATCTGAGAAAACTTGAGGAGAGTCATTTCCGATACTTCTTATAGTCCATCCGTACCCTCCATTGGGTGACAATATTGCCCAAAAAGAGTTGGGCCAATGTGCTCCCAGCTACTCCCTTTTGCATTACCATGGTGGATGTGTCTTTCTTCTTTGTTCGCTTGTAGTCCATGTATACTCTCCACCTTGCTACTATTCCTGAAGGCACAAATATATTAATAGGAAAAATTATATCCATTCTCAATCATTCAATTACCTCATTCTTGTCGACTTCTATCATGGTTGGATGTAGCCTTTGTTGTCGTGGAAATTGCTGCTCAAGCCAATTACCGTGGTAATCAGTTGTCAAATTTTGCTTTAAGTCAAGGGAATAACCAATTTTCTGAAGAGCTTTATGAATCCAAACACCTTTTTCTTTTGGCCTTTCAAACATCTCCATCAGTAGAGATTTCGATGGCTTCAAATCTACCAACCTCAGTTCCTCAAGACATACCTGCAATGGACGAGGTGAGTTTTTAAAGAATTCAAAAGGTTCAACTATTACCTGCTCATATTCCATTGGCAAAGTATTATCATCTCATTGATCTTGCATGTGGTCGTGTAATTGCCGTGGCAATTGTAGATGAGAGCAATCTACACATTCCTGCTTCAACATCAACGTTGTAACTTTTTGGGCATCAGGTTCCTCAGAATTTGCTGTAGTATTGTTTTTCTCAGCTTCACCGAGTGTTGTCGCGGCATTGCTCTGTTCAGGCTCCTCAATCATTGCCAAGGCAATTTGTTGTTCAAGCTCATCATGTGTTGGGAAGTCTCTCTCATTGGCATCCTCTTGACTTTGAGGTTCTGGTTGTTCCTCACACATCAGAGAGATTTCTTTGTATTGCTCCTTATCCTCTTGCCTTGGGACGTCAGTATCCCTAGGAATGAATTGTTGGTGCATGTTATCCATGACATATCTGGATCTCCCCAATTGATCTTCTGAATCCCCTAAGGTTGCATCCCACTGAGCTATCCTCGTATCCATAGATTTTGATAGTTCTCGAATCTCTTCAATTGATCCGTCAAGTCTAGCCAAGGAAGCTAGTAACGTTTCCTCCGAGGAATTGGAATTCTCTTGAAAAGAACTACATTGCCATGGCATATCTGTTGTTGCGGCAAAATTGTTATGGTAAAAAAAATTTTGAGCTTTTTGACCATACCATGAAGAATTTTGCTGCTGGTTCTCTCTATGGTCCTCCATGTAGTTATATGCACCAAAAATGTGAGGGCAATTTTCAAACACATGATGTTCTCCACACATAGCACAAGATTTTTCCACGGTATAAGTTCTTTGGGCTTTTCTCGGTTGGTATAGGTAATCATCAAAGGGTGCAAGAAACTCTTGATTGGATTGATTCATATCTTCCAACATCATCTCTCGAATAGATCGGCTTTTATTTCCCGACATGTTGATGTCCCTTAACTTGTAACACACCTAATTTTTTTTTGATAAAACAAAAAAGAAAAGTTAGTAAAATTAAGAGGAAAAAAATGCAATAACAAAAACAACTAACACCAATTGCCAATCCCCGGCAACGGCGCCAAAAACTTGTTGCGTGTGATAAGTGCTACGCAAATGTGCAAGTATACACGTCGCAAGTAATAAAGTGATATGAGTATCGAGTATCGTCTCCACAGGGATTGGTTTGGGCCACTTTGCTTAAGTTACTGCACTGTGAAAATAAAAACACAATTGATAATAGAGGTTTTAATTAACGAGAAAAGTAAAAGCAATAAACTAAAAGAATAGATGAAAGAAAAAAGAGAATAGGCCAGGTTATCGTGAGTTGAGGTTTGATAGCCGATTGGATCGTCTTGGTAAAAGAGTGCAAGGGCAACTTGCACAGCGGGGTTGCCTTGGCAACTAATCGATGGTTGCCTGGGCAACTACTTGGGCGTCTGGGCAGCAACTTCAAGGTTCGGCGAAGCGTTCTTCAATGGTTTCTTCTTATCCCTAAGTCGAAACTCTAGTTACTTATGCATTCCTTGATAATACATCTCTGCGTGAATCAAGGGTGAACAACAACCAATCTTGCGCTCCTCTTAGCCGTTGAAATCCTTAACTTATTCCTAACCTGGATTAATCTTCACCATCAATAGATTGAATAAAGACCATACTCATTCGTTTCTTGAATCTAACTCTCCCGATATTAGATAAATAGATGAAGTTACGAGATCCTCTCCCAATTCACTCGCAAACAAGAATAAGAACCAAGAATGAGTAAACCTTGAATTGAAAGTGCAAACTCTTATTACCTAAACAAAATCCAATTGTTTCTCACAACAACAAAACACAATAACCCCAACCAATCAAGTTAGTTCATGGTTGGGTTCAAAAGATATACAAAGAATAATCCCCAAACCATGAATCTAATGGAAGCAAAGAAGAAGAAGAAATCGAACTCTCTCCCTCCTTGTTATCTTGTCGAAATCTCTTCCTTCTTGCCCTTTGGAGTTGTCGAAAATCCTCTCCTCTTGCTCCCTCCATCTTGTCGAAATCTTCATCTTATTTATAGGGCTAGGCCAAAGTCCTTCTTTGAGGAGGAGTTTAAGTTGGAATTAAATTATCTTTAAAGAATATAATTCTTTATTATAATTGTATTCCTACTAGAACTTCTCCTATCTTCGTGGAATTTAATTCTTCTTTAATCTCTGCATGGCAATCAAATTCCTTTGGGTTTGGGCTTTGCTCCACGTCATCTTGGGCTTGTATAGTCATCAATTTCGACTATCATATCACCTTTGCTCTTGTCGACAATTGCCATGGCAACTGGCTCGGCGTCTCCTTCATGCATTGCCCTGGCAACTAGCTCGGCGTCTCCTTCATGCATTGCCCTGGCAACTAGCACTAGCCTTGCTTTGGCAAGTGATCCTGCACACACACAAAAACACACCAAAGCAGCATCTTTTTCCACAAAAATTACCAAGTTATGTAATCAAGCTCAACGGTGGAAAGAAACATGAATTAATGCATGAATAACTAATTATGCAATAACTAATTATGCAACTAATATGAGCTTAAGTCTAACAATTATATGAGTAAAAAGGGTAATAAAAATAGTACTTTTGAACACTTATCATCTATCACTATGACAAATAAAATATAATTCAATTTTCGAAATCTGTTTTACATGAATCATAGATTTCGTGCTAAATGCAGCATTGATCGTCTGTAAAACAAATAAGGTGGAAAGCATACGAGAGTTCGTTGGGGAAGTTTCATGTTAACAACATTATTGGTTTTAATTCAATGTTTTGCTTGTTCGGTCTGAATTTTTTTTGATGAAATATCCCTTCCAACTTTCAAGTCCAAGTTGTTGATCCATGTTAAGAAGAGAAGTGGTTAGGGGTGACAGTTCGATTCAGAAGATTATAAAATTTCAAGTTATTCGAGTTAACGTATCATATTTTACAACTTAAACTTTATTTGAAGTTTTTTTTATTCGAGTCAAGTTTTTGAGTTCCTATACAATTTTAATTATTATTATTTATTGTGTTATAGTACAATTTGATTTTAATTTTTAACAACTTTCTCTAATCACAAAAGATATGCATATATATATATATATATATATATATATATATATATATATATATATATATATATATATATATATATATATATATTTCTTAATATTTTTTCATGTGACATATATTTCTTAATATTTTTTATATATGAGGGACTCGACTCGAACTTAAAAATCAATCTAGTAATTATTAAAAATTTTGAGTTGTTCGAATTTCTATTTTACAACTCAAACTTTATTTGAAATTTTTTCGAGTCGAGTTTTTTTGCCATGAGCCGAATTGAAAATTTTAATTTTTCGAGTCGAGACGAATTTTACTCGTCCCTAGAAATGGCCAACCATTTTGACTTCTCTCCGGTAGTTTTCGGTGCGATTTCATTATTCGGTTACTCGAAATACTTGAAGCCCCATCTCCTTTTTTTGTTTGTTTCTCTCCCCAATCTCAGTTTCTTCCGCTTTTTTTCCTTTTTGCTTCACAATCTTCAATTCATTCAAAATCTCTAATTCATCTCTCAAGTTCACGATAATACCCTCTTCTTCAAAGGATCCTTGTTTGTTTACCTAAAGGAATGCAATGTCCACACTTGCAAGTGTTATAGCTGGATGTGATGCAAGGGCCATAGATTTGCTTGATCTTTCATAATGGGGTCTATAGGTCTGTTTGCGTTGTAAACTTAGAATTGGACTTGGCTTTTGCCTCGTTGAATCTGTCGACTATCTTCGAGATCAATAAAAGTTATGGGGCACTCCTTTCCTTCTTCCAAAAAAAAAAAAACATATACAACAAAATATAATATTAGTAAAACATAATACAATAAAATGCACATATGCATGAATGAAGCTCGGCTAGTAAGCCCTAACTACCCAGATCATTATTTATTAGAAATGTAAGAGTCGTCTAGAAACATATCTTACTTTGCACTTGTAACACCCCTTCCCGTATTTGTTACCAAGCACAAGTCGGTGATGTTACAAAATAAAATTTAAACAATTTTTCATTATCAAAACTTAAACTGGCAGCCTGCACTGCTCTTGAACAAAAATTTTTATAAATTTTTATAGAGATCAAAAATTCATTCCATAAATTTTTAATTAAACTAAATTCACTAAGCTTTTTAACCATATAAATTAATAACTCAAATTTATTCCAACATACATAGTAAATATGCTAAATCATACTTTAGTTATGAACATTACAAACCATAAGGAAATTAAAGTTTGAGTTATGCAAAGCTAGTAGGTTTATCTTTATACATGCCACTAAACAAAACATCATATAGGATGTCAAAATATTACTAAGATAACATGTAGTATGTCCTCGCTCTCGAGGTGATACAAAACGCCGCTGCTTACGAACTTAAATGATCAACCTACGTGTGCACAGGCCAAACACACGTTAAGTGCGAACTTAGTGAGGCATTGAAAGATAAAGCGTAAAATTAAATAATAATCAATCTTTAAAATTAACATAGTATAACAATTCCTATTTGAAACTATATCAAATCAATATTACTTAAAGGCAAAGATGAAATACTTATGAATACATTAAAAGTTCTTTTATAACAATAGCCCAAGAAATACGTATAGAGAGAAACTAAGTATACGAGATCGTGTACTCCCAGAGTACTAGCCATTTCCCCTAAAGAAAAAGGTAAACATTACATTAATACGAACTCGTTTTGCTCCCAGAGCACTAGTCACAGAAGTGAAAGTAGTCTCAGACTACTAGATCCGAAGATCAATGCATTCCCAGAATTCTAGCCACTATGTGGCAAGTGTAGCTACAATACAGTCTCAGACTGCTAGTCTCTTATGGCATGCCACTATACTATAACTCTCATGGTAATCTTGGGCAATAAAACAATACCATTACCTTTGCAAGATATCATTTTATAGATGGTAAAAATCTCATCATCGATAAATCAAAATAATAGAAAAGTTCTTACTCCATTATACCATAATTCATCCTATAACAGTCATCGATATATGATAATAAAATTATCGTAAACAAAACATAATAAAGTAATTCATACCCTATCATGTACACAAACCATCTCTTTTTGTTTGTGAAAATATTATATTTCACATAAAAATCAACATTACCAATTTGGTAAAATCATATAGGTCGACTTATCATAAGTCTTTCTAAATACTTTTAAAACATACAAATGCACTCACCTTGTTGCCCGTACTAAATTTCACGAATTAACAGTGTCTCAACCAAACCTCGATCCTTGACTTCTCCTTTTTGCTCAAATTAATCCCAACCTTTCTCGAACTCTACATTTACATCGATCATACGATAAAAAGAATCGAATGTATACATTTGTATACATTGATCAATTCGGCAATTACTATAGGAAATTCATAAAAATTCTTCAAATGGCAATTCGAAACAATAATACATCAAGATTTCATTTAAACCTTCATTTTTTCACAATTTCCATATAAGTCCCCTATTAGCCGATTTGTAATATAGTTCTTAATGAATATTTTCATCCTCCAAATGACATTATTAAGCATCAATAATATCATTCTACTCATATCCATTACTAAAATAATTTTTACAATATTTCCCCTAATTTTCTTCAAGTAGTCGAATGGTCCCTAAGCTATATTCCATGGAATTTGCATCACTTTAAGCATAAAAACAACACCATAATCTCATTTCCAACTTGAATGAACCTTAAAACATGAAATTCCAACATGTCCTTCATCCATCCTAAACATCAATATCAACTTAGAAACATGGAAACCATGCAAAACTTATACCAAATAAAATAGAATTCCATGGAGAACAAATCTTTGTTTCATGTCTTACTTTTAAAATCTACCAAATCAAGCCTAAAAAAATTGAAATGAAATTTTCTTACCTTGCTTGGGGAAGCTCACGGAAGAGAGGAGAAAATTGAGAGAAATTTCTACACTTTTCTTTCTTTAAATTTATGCCAAATGGCTTTATATAACATAAAAAATCTCCTTAATAGTCAAATGACTATTTTGCCCCTTGATTATAACCAATGTCATGTTGACACAAGTGCTTCTTACTTTTCCATATGTATAGATTTTTATAAAATGCATGCAAAATGACCATTTTGCCCTTAATGAATTAACATATCTTTAAAAATGCCATTCAAGCACTACACAAAGTACTGCATAATCGAACCTAGTTCAATAAAAAATGATTCAGAACCACAATGTCATGTTCCTTGGGTCTTCCTAAAACTTCCATAAAATTTTCATAATATTCTAAATTCAATTGATTATCCAAATTAAATACCGAAACTTATCCTTTTTATAGCTTTTCGCACAAATCCTGTACCAAAAATTTGATTCCCACCAAAATTCTTATACCCAGATAATCTTTTCATTTTTAGAGTATAAAATATTATATGGGAAATTTTCCATATTGATCCCTAAACTTTTCTCAAATTTTCATTTTAGTCACCAAACTTTAAAAATTTATGTTTTACTCACTGAACTAAAACCACCAACTTTTAATTCTTTACTTTGGTAACTAACTAAATATTGAGGTATTACATTTCTCTCCCTCTTTAAAAAATCATCCTTGAATTTTTAAAACGCACCTGATTCAAAAAGATGTGGATATTGCTTTTTCATTGCTTCCTTTGTTTCCCATGTGGCTTCCTCCACTTTGTGGTTTCGCCAAAGAACTTTCACCAACAGAATGGTCTAGTTTCTCAATTCTTTAATTCCACGAGCAAGGATCTTCACTGGCTCCACCTTATAAGTTAAATCTGGCTGAATTTCAATCTCTACCGATGATATCACGTGAGAAGGATCTGATCGATATCTTCTGAGCATTGAAACATGGAACACATTGTGAATCTTGCTTAATTCCGGAAGTAGTGCTATTTGATAATCCACTAGACCCACTTTCTTTAAAATTTCATAAGGGCCAATAAATCTCGGGCTCAACTTCCCTTTACGTCCAAAACGTAACACTTTTTCCAAGGTGAAACTTTCAGAATACTTTTTCACCAACCTTAAACTCTATATCTTTCCTCTATAAATCCGTATAAGATTTCTACCGGTCTGATGTTTTCTTAAGGTTATCTTGTATTATCTTAACCTTATCTTCCACATCTCGAACCAAATCAGGTCCAATCACTTTGCGATCTTCAAGCTCGAACAAATTCAAAGGTGTTCTGCATTGCCTACCATATAAGGCTTCATAAGGAGCCATCTTTATACTTTCTTGGTAACTATTATTGTAGGTGAATTTGTTGAGTGGCAAATACTTCTCCAACGAGCCTTCAAATTCGAGTACACAAGCTCTAAGCATATCTTTAAGAATCTGAATAATTCTTTTAGGCTGGCCATCTGTCTAAGGATGGAAAACAGTGCTAAAGTTTAGTCGAGTCCCGAATGCCTTATGCAACGAACTCCAAAATCTCAAAATAAACCTCGAATCTCTATCTGAAACAATAGATACAGGCACACCATGCAACCGTACGATATCTTTAATATATAACTCTGCATATCTATCTATTGTATAATCCATCCGAACTGGGATAAAATGAGCAGACTTTGTCAATCTATCCACTTTTACCCATATAGAATCCTTTTTGGTCGGAGTCATTGGTAAATCTGTCACAAAATCCATCATGACGTTCTCCCATTTCCATTGTGGAACAGAATTTGGTTGTAACAATCCATATGGCACTTGATGCTTAACTTTCACTTGTTGATACGTCAAGCATTTAGCTACAAACTCTGTCACTGTTCTTTTCATACCTGGGCACCAATATCTACTTTTTAAATCTTGATACATCTTATTACCTCTCGAATGCATTGCCAAAGGACTATAATGAGCTTCATATATAAGTTCTCGTATCAGATCCTCATTATCAGGAATATAGATTCTATCTCGATAATAAAGACATTCATCAGTCTTAACTGCATAGTCCTTAATCTCACCACTTTCAATCTGTTTTAAAATTGCCAAGCACTTTTCGTCCTTACTTTGCAGCTCTTTAATCTGACTTATCAAGGTAGGCTTAAGATGCAATTCTGCAATCAAAGCATCGTCATCTCTCAGTGTCAATTGAGCATTCAAAGTCCTCAAGGCAGTGAATGTCTTTCGACTCAAAGCATCAACCACAACGTTTGCTTTCCATTGGTGACGATTAATTACAATATCATAATCTTTGATTAACTCTAACCATCTTCTCAACCTCAGATTCAAATCTTTCTGTGTCATCAAATATTTTAAACTTTTATGATCCGTAAAAGTATAGCATCGCTCACCATACAAGTAATGACGCCATATTTTCAAAGCAAAAACTACTTCGACCAATTCTAGATCATAAGTCGGATAGTTCCTTTCATGCATCTTTAATTCTCTGGAGGCATACGCTATTACTTTACCTTCTTGCATCAATACACATCCCAATCTATTGTAGGATGCATCATTGTACAATGTAAAATCTTTTCCTGATTCCGGTTGCACAAGCACTGGTGCTTCAGTTAAAATCCTTTTTAACTACTCAAAGCTCTCTTGACACTTATTAGTCCAAATGAAAGGTACATCCTTCCGTAATAGCTTAGTATTCGGTGCAGCAATCATTGAGAAACCTTTTACAAAATGGCGATAATATCCTACTAATCCCAAGAAACTATGGACCTCAGTAATATTCTTGGGAGGTTTCCATTCAACAATGGCCTGAACCTTTTTAGGATCAACTTGGATTCCTTCAGCATAGATAATATGACCCAGGAAAGCCACTTCTGATAGCCAGAATTCACATTTAGAGAGTTTAGCATACAATTTCTTTTCTCGCAATATCTGCAATACCACTCGCAGAAGAACATTATGTTCTTCCTTAGTCTTTGAATAAACTAGTATATCATCAATAAAAACAACAATGAACCGATCCAAATACGGCTGGAACAATTTATTCGTCAGGTCCATAAATGCTACAATAGCATTAGTGAGACCAAAAGGCATCACTACAAACTCATAGTGTCCATATCGTGTTCGAATTGCTATTTTTGGAATATCATCTTCTTTAACCTTTAGGTGATAATAGCCTGACCAAGGATCAATCTTAGAAAACACAACTGATCCTTTCAATTGATCAAACAAATCATCAATCCTTGGCAAGGGATATTTGTTCTTAATTGTCACCTTATTCAACCGACGATAATCAGTGCATAGCCGCATCGATCCATCTTTTTTTAACAAAAAGAACCGGTGCTCCCCAAGGTGATACACTAGGTCGTATAAAACCCCGGTCCAACAATTCCTGCAATTGGGCCTTTAACTCCCTCATTTCTAACGGAGACATTCGATAATGTGCCATAGATGTCGGTTTAGTACCGGGTAGAACTTCTATTCCAAATTGCACCCCTCGATTCGAAGGCAACCCTGTCGATTCTTCTAGAAATACATCAGGGAAATCTTGAACTATCGAAATACTATTAATATCTATTTTTTTGATTGAGTATGCACAACATGGGCTTGGTAAGCCTTACATCCCTGATACAATAATCTTTTTGCCTTCATTGCCGAGATCACATTACTCAAACCATTTGATCCTTCTCCGACCACTACTATTTCTACACATTCCTTACTTCTCAAAACTAGTCGTTTTAATCGACAATCCACTATAGCATGATAAGCATGCAACCAATCTATGCCCAAAATAATCTCAAATTCATGAAAAGGTAATTCCATCAAATCGACTAGGAATTCAATTCCCTGAATCACTATTGGGCACTGCTTACAAATTTTATTCACCCGAACACTATGACCAATAGGGTTTGTCGCAAATATATCACTAGATGTAGGTTCTAAAGTAATCCCTCTGTCTTGGACTAACTTAGAACTAACATATAAATGAGTAGATCCCAGATCTATTAATACAAATACAGGTTTATTTAAAAGCTAGAAGGTACCTGTGAAAATATCAGGTGCATTCTTATCATCCTCGGTGCGAATATGATAAACCTTTGCTGGAGTCTTGAAATCTTTGGTAGAAGCAGCTTCAGATGTTTCTGGACAAGTGGTCTTAGCAGATCCTGGCCTGATATTTCTCTTTTTGGCTTTGAGCTGCATATTTCTCTGATCGTTCTGATTTGTCACCAGACTTTGGAAAATCTCCTATAAAATGATCAGTGGCACCACAACCAAAACAAGCTCCTGTTAGGGCTCGACAATTTCCCAAATGATACTTGCCACAATGTTCACATATAGTTGGGCTTTGAAATTTCCTTGGTCCCTTTATTCTTGCAGCTGAAGTCTGTGAATCTCTAAACTTTCTGGTCCCAAATTTTTGTCTAAAGGATGTAGTGGTTCCTCCATGGTTATCCTGATAAGATCTCTTGCCTCGTTTAGCAGATGGTGAACCAAATGATCCTACGTAGCTCCTTTTCTGAGACTGGACATTATGAGTCGCTATCTTTTCTGCCCGAACTCTTTCCATTCCTTTAGCTCGATTAATTGCCTCTTGAAATTTGGTGATATTCATAGCAATTAATATCTTCTTGTATTCAGTATTCAAACCTTCAATGAAACAGATGCTGCGATCCTTTTTAGTAAGAATCAACTCTGAGTCGAAACGGCTCAATTTATTGAATTCACATTCATATTCATACACCATCCTGTTACTTTGCTTGAGATTTAGAAATTCATTTCTCATTTCTCGGACAAATATGTCACCGATATACTTGTTACGAAACTCGCGGAGGAAGAAATCCCAATTAATCTCTTCACGGGGCAAGTAGTAATATTTGACCACCAAATACGAGTCTGCCCTTTCAACAAAGACACAACTCCTTCCAAATTCCTCTGACCATCACAGTGTAGTTCCTCGAGCATAATCTTTAAATTATTTAACCAATAGTCTGCGACAATAGGATCTCCTTTAGTGAAATCAGGTGCTTGTAACTCCTTAGAAATAGGAGTTCATTTTTGGTCGATTAACAATCATCTCTAGAGCTCGTAAGAAGTTTTCCTGATCCTGCATCAATATTCTAGGCTGAACCGACACATTCTCTCTAGACTATACTAAAGGCTAGACAAAACTAGCTTCTTGAGCAACCTCGGGGTCATTTTGACCCTCTATATGAGTTGCCTGACGTGAACCTTCTTCCACAGACATCTGTACTCACAATAACATTTCATATTAGTAAGCAGGCATATCAAACATACAAATGTTACCATTAGTAATATATGACATCCTAGTGGCCTTTATACATTTGTTAACTCATAAACGACTCAGTTTAGCTCCAGAACGACTAAACCTATAGCACTGACACCAATCAATACAACACCCCCTTCTCCGTATTTGTTACCAAACATGAGTTATTGATGTTACAAAAACAAAGTTTAAACAATTTTTCATTAACAAAACTTAAACTGGCAGCCTACACTGCTCTTGAACAAAATATTTTATAAACTTTTATAGAGATCACAAATTTATTCTGTAAATTTTTAATTAAACTAGATTCACTAAGCATTTTAACCATATAAACTAATAACTCAAATTTATTCCAACATACATAGTAAATATGCTAAATCATACTTTAGTTATGAACATTACAAACCATAAGGTAATTAAAGTTTGAGTTATGCAAAGCTTGCAGGTTTATCTTTATACATGGCACTAAACAAAACAACATATAGGATGTCAAAACATTACTATGATAACTATAGTATGTCCTCGCTCTCGAGTTGATGCAAAACGCCGCTGTTTACGAACTGAAATGATCAACCTACGTGTGCCCAGGCCAAACACATGTTAAGTACGAACTTAGTGAGGCATTGAAAGATAAGTATAAAATTAAATAATAATCAATCTTTAAGAATAACATAGTATAACAATTCCCATTTGAAACTATATCAAATCAATATAACTTTAAGGCAAAGATGAAATATTTATGAATATATTAGTAACAGATCTTTTATAACAATAGCCCAAGAAATACGTATAGAGAGAAATTAAGTATACGAGATCGTGTACTCCCAGAGTACTAGCCATTTCCCCTAAGGAAAAAGGAAAACATTACATTAATATGAGATCGTTGTGCTCCCAAAGCACTAGTCACCGAAGTGACGGTAGTCCCAGACTACTAGATCCGAAGATCAATGCATTCCCAGAATTCTAGCCACCATGTGGCAAGTATAGCTACAATGCAATCCCAGACTGCTAGTCTCTTATGGCATGCCACTATACTGTAACTCTCATGGTAATCTTGGGCAATAAAACAATACCATCACCTTTGCAAGATATCATTTTATAGATGGTAAAAATCTCATCATCGAAATCAAAATAATAGAGAAGTTCTTACTTCATTATACCATAGTTCATTCTATAACAATCATCAATATATGATAATAAAATTATCGTAAACAAAACATAATAAGACAGTTCATACCCTATCATGTACAAAACCATCTCTTTTTGCCTGAGAAAATATTATATTTCACATAAAAATCAACATTACTAATTTGGTAAAATCATATAGGTCGCTTATCGTAAGTCTTCCTAAATACTTTTAAAGCATATAAATGCACTCACCTTTTTGTCCATACTAAATCTCACGAACTAACAATGTCTCAACCAAACCTTGATCCTTGACTTCTTATTTTTTCTTAAATTAATCCCGACCTTTCTCAAACTCTACATTTACATCGATCATACGATAAAAAGAATCGAATGTATACATTAGTATGCATTGATCAATTCGACAATTACTATAGGAATGTAACACCCCGATTGTTTGTTCTAGATGTTTTGGGGGTTCGTTTAAGGGTCCAGTAGACCGGTATTAGGGATTCGAATCAATTTTAGGATTAAATCGGATTAAATATTTTTGAAGGTGATAAAATATAGAAAATTGTTATAAAATCATTATTTAATATATTAATGATTGAGGTGAAATCAATTTTGTAAAATGAGTTTTGGAAATTGGACATTTTGGACTAATGACCAAAATGTAAACTTTGAAAACTATTTTTGGTGACTGTTTTGCAAAGAGTCAAAACTTTGAATCTTTAAGGAGCTAATTGCCCAAAATTCTAATCTCAGACTTTATCCCTTAATTGGATATTTTAAAGTGTTTTGGAAAATATAAATATGTTGGGGAGAATTAATTTGATAATTAAATCTTTAAAACAAAAATCACGTAACTAACTTTCTCTCAAAATCTTTTCTCTCAAAGTCTCTCCAGCCAAACATCACTCCATTCTTCTAAATCTTCAGGTAAATCTTTCTTCTCTTAAATCTTTTGTTTTCAGATGATTTCTTGTTGATTGTTTATCAAAACCTTATTGATTTGACTTTGTTTTCTCATGTAAATCATCCAATTAAGGGAGAAAGCATCCATTAGAGGTAAGTTTCTTTCTTCTCCTCTAATGAAAGGTTCTTTACTGAAATTTCTAAGTTATTGACTCTTCAAAATTGTTTTATATTGGGTTTTGATAGTTTAATTAAGAAAAATGGTTTAATACTGTTGTGATTGAGGAAATTGTTATATTTTTGAATTGGATCTGTTTTGCTGGGTTATTGATCAGATTAGATCATGTTTTTAGTTTTTAATAATGTTGAAGGCTTGGTTTTATCAATGTAATCCCATCATAACTCCACAATTAAGCATGCTTAGGTGAGAGTAGTACTAGGATAGGTGACCTCTTGGGAAGTCCTCATGTAGCACTCCTCTTTTTTATCACATATTTCTATAATTTTATCGCCATAAAAAATAATTAATCCAATTAAATCCCAAAACCAACTTGAATCTCTAATACCGGTCCACCGGACCTTCGAACCAACCTTTAAAACATCTAAGCCCAAAACCGGGGTGTTACATTAAAGGTTGTTGGTTAAGAGTTTTTGTGATGTTAATGGAGTTTAATTATTGCTGGAAGTAAAAAGATGTCGAAGAAAGGTTTTAGATGTTAATTGCCGAGGTTTGATGTATTGAATCCTTGTTTTGTAGCTGGGTTAAGGTTTAGAAGTGTTTAAGGTTGATTTTGATAAGTTTCGGATGATTTTTGAGTGAGCAACTTGTGAGTTGCGGATAATTGCTTCGAGGTAGTGGTTTGGATGCATTTTGATGCATGTTTCCTCTGGTTTTGTGTGGCCAAAACAGGGGATAATCAAGGCGAAGTAGCTTGAGGTGGATCGTTGCTTGCCGAGAGCTCGATTTGTATTGACGAGCATGACGATGAGTAATCGGTGAGTGGAAACAGTTTTAAAAGTCTTTCAAAGGATTGAAAGTTTTTATGGGAGTTTAGGTTAAGCTTGAAAAGCTTACCTAAGCTCAGAAGTAAGTTTCCCTATTTTGCTCTTTAATATCGATTCGAATATGAGCATGTGTGATTCATGTTTTGGTCGTAAACATAGTTTGTTTTACTTACTGTAAACGCATGATTTTGAGTACATATGCAGTGGTTTAAAAAGTACATGAAATGCTAATGACCATTGGTTTTCATTCCGGTCGGGAATGTGGCATTGCTTTGGTAATATGGCTTGCATATATGGTGTTTTTGTATAATGCATTGTAAAACGGTGAGGAAATGGTTTTGTAAATGATATATTGGCTATGTGACATAATGAGAAAACATTCGGATATAGTTGGCATGCCATAGGATGAAGTGCACTATAATATGTTAAAAATTGATCGTTGTTAGAGGTCCTTTAGGTATAGCGGTCGGCTACTCGGACTATATTGTTATCACTTGGGTTGAGCGGTCGGTTCCCCTTATTGATGTTGATCTTGCGGTCGACAAGGTTGTCATATCATGCGGTCGATATGGTATTGGTTTGATGGTGGCCGATCATCATGAAAGATCCGTGTATCTGATATGTAGGGTTAATGGTCCGTTAACCAAAGATTAGCGGTCGACTAATCAAGAATAGTGGTTGACTATTTGGGTCACTATAATTGCCAATATATGGAAGTTCATGTGTTGAACCTACTTTATAATGCTTTGGGATTTAAGCATGGTAATATGATGTAATGCTTTGGGATTTAATCATGTGATTTGTAAATGTTTTTGCATAAGGTTGTTATGCATGTTTTGATTTAGAATCAATGAAAATGCTTTGGTCATAATCATGGTTTAAAACAAGTGTTTAGTTTTCAAAGGAATTTAAATGCATCATGGCTTTATGAGCATTCTCACTAAGCATGTGCACTTACGCTCTCTTTTTCCTAATGATGAAGATCATTGAAGTTTGGGGCAGCAAAGGCAAGGTTAAAGTGATCCAAGAGCAAAGACTATTTTGAGTATGAACCCGATTTAAGTTTCCGGTCAATAAGGCAATATGCTCGCCATGTTTTTGGGACTTGTAATTCTGTTTTCCCCTGGTTTTTTAGCATGTGTAATGCTTTGTTTTGGATTTGGATTGAAGTTGATAAGTATGTTGTTAATCATTGCTTATGGTTGATGCTAGGTGGTTGCTTAGGTATGCATCTAGATAGCCTTGGTTGAATGCTATGTTTTGTTGGTTCTAGCATGTAACACCCATTTTCTCGTATCCGTACATTGAACACGAGTCAGAGATGTCACAGACTTTTAAAAACATCTTTTTACTTAAAAATCGGGGAAATTTAAAAATTTAAAAATAACTTCCCAGGTGGTCACCCATCTTAGAATTTCCCTAGTTCAAGCACGCTTAACTTTATCTAAATTATAGATAAAATAATAATTTAACTCCCAATAGTAAATTTTTTACTTAAATACCATAGTCATATTAAAATATATAATAATAAATAGTAAATATGTTTATCAACTATGAAAGGTTTATAGAACTATTACATACCCTATTTAAATATTTTATCAAAAAGACAGGTTTAGCTAGTACATGCCACTACTAAACACAAAATATGGATGCCATAAGTACTAAAACTAACCTGTCGTATCCGTACTTCCCCAAAAGAGATAGAGATGCAAAAACCATCTGCTCCTAAACTCGTTTACCTACATGTATAACAGAAATACACGCTGAGTATAACTCAGTGAGGCATAAGGTAAGTGACATAGATAAACATTCATAAATACATGGTACTTATACTTTTCAAAACGTGATAATTATTAAAACCACATACTTTGTAATGCAGGAATGTCTATGCAAGAAAACACAACGAAATTGTTTTTTAACAAAAAAGCATACTTCATCTTGTGAAATTACATAGCCCAAGGTAAACATCAAGTGTCTAATATTCGAGTCCGTACTTGAAAAGTACTATCCTTGACATACTTGTAAGACACAATAAAGTGCCTATCTTTATGATACAATTTCAAGTCTCGGCAACTTTATAATACACTTGAAGTATCAATAACTTACTTTATAATACTCTTAATGGTATACCACAATATTATCCTACTCGACATTTTATTACCAAGGGCAAACTTGAAAAACAATTCCTGCAAATAATGGCAAGTAAACCAAATTCCATATATATATATATATATATATATATATCATGTAAAACATCTTCATACTGGAGCAGTTCATACTCCATTATGCTTTATAGCATTCATGGTATACTGCCATTTAAAAAAAAGCATATCAATAACTTGTCCATCACATGTCATGCTATAAAAACATTTGTGATCATAAAATATGCTATAATCTTTAAACCAGTAAAATAAAGTACCATGCCAAAAACATATTATGTTGTTTAATTTTTTTACCTTTTTGGGTGACTTATCGCAAGTCTCCCTTTAGTATGTTAATAAACATACATTTAAAAACATGCATGCATTCACCTTAGCCTTGCAATGTATCTGCCCTTACTATTCGATTTCAGTCTCGAACTACTTCTTTTCCGGGTCTACTAGTACGACCTCGATTTTTATCGGAATCTACACCAACAATAACATATACCATTTCAAAGTATATGTTAGCACGTACTCATTCCATATACAATAATGGAAAGTAATAATTGACTATCCATTATATAGAAAATTGATCCGATAAAACTTTATATATTCCAATCACAATTTTTTATACTTTTCTTTAAATCTCCAACTTTTCTCAAAATATCTATTTTAGTCCCTAAGGACACTTTTAACCTTCAAACCATAAATTCTACGTATGATCCTTATATTTCTCATCCTTTACACTTTAGGACCCAAACTTTGAAAATTTACAAATTGGTCCCTAAGGTAACCGAATCTTTCAAAATGGTCCCAAAGTTAATATGAACTCCAAAATCAACATTCCAATCACTTTACTTAGTTTTCCCAACATAATATACTTCAAAAACAAGTTCAATAATCAAGTCCCTAAACTTTTCATAAATTCAAGATTAATCCCCAATTTTCTTCAAATTGCCGAATTAGTCCTTGTATTTCCAAATTTTTTTATTTTGATCCTTAAACATCAATTCAAGCTATTTCAACCATAATTCATCAACTCAAGAGCTAAAATAAAATTTTCAATAATTTCCCCTAATTTCTCCGAATTTTCGAAATGTTCCCTATAACTTCAATTGGGGAAATTATTTAATATAACATCAAAATTAAACTTCCAACATCATAATCAATTCAATATCATCTTCAATTTGATTTTCTAGCCAAAATCCCCAAATCTTAGGGTTAGGGTTTATAACTTCAAACATGGAATTAATCCAATTTCAAGCTTGATTCCATGTTTATAACATTAATTCTACACAAACAACCTTAATTTCATCATCTACTATCAATTTCCATAATCATCTTCATCCCTGAAATAACTTATACTCAACTTAATCAAACAAAATTACTATCAAAAGAAAGAGCATGAAGCATATATCAATTTTTCTTAAAGCAACATACCTTGATTCTAACTTTGATACTTGAATTTTGGACTTGAAAATTGAAAAACCCTAGTTCCCCCTTTTTTTTTTCTAGTTTCAAAATGGCCAAGACAAAAGATGAGAATATTTTGCTCATCTTTCTAATATAAATCCACATGTTTAAAATAAAATGAATTTTTAATTCATTTTATATAGTGAAATTACTACTTTACCCTTTTTATCCAATGGCCAAGATTCAATCTTATCAAAAATCAATGGCCAAGATCTCATCCATGTGTATTTGACCTTTCAAGATTGGCCTCAAAGTTTTAAAATATTTCAAAAATGCCATCCATGGCAAATGTCCAATTTGCCCTCCAACTAGCCTTTATTTACAACAAGACTTAAAAATGTGTGGAAGTGGAATATGCTAGTAAATGTCCAAAGAAGTGTTTTGAGTATGTTGGTAAAGTGGTCTAGGGAGCATGCCTTTAGATTAATCCTTTGGAAGCTTATGTTATGATGTGGTTGCTAAATCTTTGTGCTAATGTTGGATTATGATGAGATGGTTGGTTGTATGCATGAATATGAGTTGCTAGGAACCAAATGCATCTAGATTCGATTGAAAAACCAGCTAAAATGACCTTTCGAGTATAGGCTTATCAAAATGCGTCCCTCTATACCAGTACGACTAGGCCATTTTAGGCTTAGCATTTCGATACGCGAGAGAGGTGTTTCGATACGGGTAAGCCTTTTTAGGCATAGTGTTTTGATACGCGGGGAAGTGTTTCGATACGGGTAAAAACAATTTGGCTGAGTGATTCGATACGCGGGGCCGTATCGGTACGGTTTTGAGCTACTAAAATCTAAGATTTGAAAATTGGCCATGGCGTACCGAAACACCTATACGCGTACTGATACAGGCTGCAGTTAAATCAGTTACTGGAATGTTTGATGGTTTCTGATTCTTCTATTTTGGTCCCTAATTATTGTGAATGCAATTGCTTTAGTTTAGATGGTCGGTTTGAGACGAGAATTGACATGCAAGCATGTAATTTGACTAATTGAGGATTGGTAACCCTAATTTTAGTAGTGGCTCTTTAATTTACCAGTTTTACATTGTAGTCTCTAAAATGTATCGTATGCAATTGGTTGTCTTTCCATGGTCCGTTTCCTTTGTAAATTCTTTCACTGCAAGCATGATCACATAGGATTGATAATATGCAGCTAGACAAGATAAAAAAAATGGATCAATTTTTGTAATCTTTCTCTGGTTTACTTCAGCAAACCTAATGCAGCTCACTCGGTTCGGTCAAATGTCTAGGCCAGATCGTAGAGGGTTACATTTGTTGGTATCAGCGCCAGGTTACGAAAGGTTTGGATGTTGTTATTTGATTATTTGCTAATATTTGATATGCACGGTGAATGTGAATATGTACGGTGATTGTTTTACAACATGTTGGGGTGTGAATTGGGAACACATTGCCTATTATCGAGGTTTTAAAATGTTTATAAGGTTGTCTTGGATCTATTGTTGAATGCTAGCCCGACTTTAATGTGTTTTGATGCTTTTGTTAGCATTGCTCGACGTGAGACTCGCTCGATGGTGGTTAATGCCGGATCTAGGCAGAATAATGTTGAGGAAGGGAATCCTCGTAATGTTTTACCTCCTCCTCCTCCGTTGCTTCCTCCTGTTAAGGCTAGGGTAGGTGATGTACCTCATGCTCCTCAAGTGCCAGTTTTTGGTGATTTGGCTCTATTGATCCAAGCGATGACGGGGGCTTTCCAAGCAGCGATAGCTGGAGTGCAAGTGCAAGCACCGACACCTGTTAGGGAGGTTAATCAAGGTTTACCTTTGGAGCATCTTCCTAGTTTGAGAGGTGAGGAATTCAGGGGTCTGAGTCCTGAGGCAACCAAGGGATGGCTGGAAAAGACAATCCATATCTCGAAATAGATGGGTTGCAACGAAGAGCGCAAGTTGGGTTGCACCGTGTCATTGTTGCAAGGTGATGCTTATCATTGGTGGGTGACCACGATTGTAGGTGTTCTTGAGGCAGATATGACTTGAGAGGAAATATCTTGGTTTTCAGTATCTGGACGCGAAGAAGCACAAGTTTATGTCATTGTCGCAAGGTGGCATGTCAGTTGCCGAGTATGAGGTGAAGTTTGTTTGCCTAAGTCAGTATACCCCAAAGTTGGTTTCAGATGAGCAACAGAGGTGCAATAGGTTTTGCTATGGTCTTGTGAAGGACATTAAGACGTATTTGTTGGCTGCGGATTACACGAATTTTGATGTGTTGGTCAACTATGCCAAGGATATTGAGTAATCCCCGGGTGTGACAAGACATGTTTTAGGCATAGGCTCGAATAAGAGAGCGGCTAATTTTGGCTATTATAGGAAGCAAAATAGGAGGTCTCAGGATAAGAGGCACATGTTGGATCACATGAGTGGTGGCAGTGTTGGCCAGGGTAACAAGGAGCTCGCGTTGTAGCTGAGTATGATCATTGTGGTAGACGTCACACGGGTGTGTGTTGGGCAAATACCACGAGTTGTTAGATTTGTAGATCTGCTGATCACCTGAAGCGAGATTGTCCTCGTGCTATGAGAAATGCACTGGTTTATGCTGATGTACCCGCTAGCGGCCGAGGTTGTGCCAGGGGTAATTTTTAGAGGCGTGGGGACAGTCAGAGGGTTGTGGCTCATGTTGTTGTTGTACAGCCAGAGAATGGCGGACCAGCTCAAATCTATGCTCACGTGAGGGTCGCAATGACACTGATGTGATCGCAGGTACCTTCACTTTGCAATCTTTATCATTGTTTTCCTTGATTGATTCGGGGTCTACTCATTCTTATATCTTGAGTAAGCATGCATCTTTGTTGAATGTTCCTGTTGAGATTTTGGATGTTGGCATGTTAGTAACTAGTTCCTTTGGTGAGACAGTTTAGGAAGTTGTATAGGCGGTGTCCTTTGGTAGTGCAAGGTCATGAGTTTGTCGCGGACCTGATGGAGTTGCCATTCCATGGCTTTGATGTTATTTTGGTCATAGATTGGTTAAGTTTGTGGATTATGAATCCAAAATGACTTCTTTGAGGTTAGCCGATGATTATGAAGTTGTGGTGGTTGACAAGAATGTAAAATTCTTGTCCAATGTCGTTTCAACTACTCGAGCGAAAAAGATGATGCAATGAGGTTGCCAAGCTTATTTGGCTATCATGATGAATCTGGAGACCAAGGGTGTTCGTGTGCAGGACATTCTGGCTGTTTCTGATTATCTAGAAGTTTTTCCTGAAGAGTTGTCGAGTTTACCTCTAAATAGAGAGGTGGAATTCGGTATTGAGACGTACGCGGGTACAACTTCGGTGTCCATTGCCCCTTATCGAATGGCATCGAAGGACTTGAAGGTGTTGAAGACACAGCTTCAGGAGTTGTTAGATCATGGGTTCATTCGACTGAGTGTTTCGCCATAGGGTGCTCCTATTCTTTTTGTGAAAAAGAAGAATGGTACGATGCGTATGTGCATTGATTACCGACAATTGAATAAGTTGAAGGTGAAGAATAAGTATCTTTTACCGCGGATTGATGACTTGTTTGATCAGTTTCATGGAGCGGCAATGTTTTTTAAGATTGATTTGAGATCAAGTTATTATCAGTTGAAGGTTAAAGAGGTGGATGTGCATAAGACTGTATTTCGTACAAGGTACATGCATTACAAGTTCCTGGTGATGCTGTATGGTTTGATGAATGCCCCAGCTATGTTCATAGATATGATGAATAGGGTGTCCATGAATATCTTGATCAGTTCGTGGTGGTGTTTATTGATGATATCCTTGTGTACTCTCGTATCGAGGAATAACGTGATCAGCATTTACGAATTGTTTTGCAAGCCTTGAAGGATAATCAATTATATGCCAAACTGAGTAAGTGTGAGTTTTGGCTGAAGGAATTGATGTTCCTAGGTCATGTGGTTTCCATGGAGGGTATTCGTGTTGATCCACAGAAAATTGAGGCTATTCTTAATTGGAAGTAACCTAAGTCTATGTTGGAGGTTCGTAGTTTCCTTGGGTTGGCTAGTTATTATCGTCGTTTTGTAGACGGGCTCTCTAGTATTGCGGCACCGTTGACAAGAGGTTCGTAGTTTCCTTGGGTTGGCTAGTTATTATCGTCGTTTTGTAGACGAGCTCTCTAGTATTGCGGCTAGTTATTATCGTAGTTTCCTTAGGTTGGCTAGTTATTATCGTCGTTTTGTAGACGGGCTCTCTAGTATTGCGGCACCGTTGACAATTTTTTTGTAAAAGAATGTTCCTTATGTGTGGATGGAGAAGCAACAACATAGTTTTAAGAAGTTGAAGGAAGTCTTGACTCGTTCTCCTGTGTTGATTCAACTCGAGTCAGGGAAGGAGTTTGTGGTTTATAGTGATGCGTCTTACGTCGGTTTGGGTTGTGTGCTGATGCAGGATGATAAGGCCGTGGCCTATGGATCGAGCCAACTGAAGGTTCATGAGTGCAACTATTTGACTTGTGATTTAGAGCTTGCGACGGTGGTGTTTGCCTTGAAGATTTGGAGGCATTATCTCTATGGAGAGAAATGTGTTGTTTTTACGGATCACAAGAGTTTGAAATATTTGATGTCTCAAAAGGATTTAAATCTTAGACAACGTAGATGGTTGAAGTTGCTTAAGGACTACGACTTGTCAATCAAGTACCATCCTGGAAAGGATAATGTGGTTGTAGATGCGTTAAGTCGTAAGGTTGTGGTTGAGCTTAGGGCTATGTTTGCGAGGTTGAATGTGACACGAGAAGGTGGGTTGTTGGCTTTGTTTCAAGTTAAGCCGAAGATGTCACAAATGATTAAAGCTAAGCAACTATTTGATGATTCTCTAGTTTTGCACGTTAAGGACATATCAGATGGTAATCCGATGGATTTTCATTTTAATGATGATGGGGTTTTGTGTTTCAAGGGTCGAATAGTGGTGCCGGATGATTTAGAGTTGAGGCTACTATTTTGGCAGAAGCACATTCTAGTCCTTTTACTATGCATCCCGGTAATACCAAAATGTATCGTGGGTTGAAAGACGTGTACTATTAGGTTGGTTTAAAGAAGGATATGGCTGAATTTGTTTCTAAGTGCATGGTGTGTTAGCGGGTTAAGGCTAAACATCAGTTTTCGTCAGGGTTGTTGCAACCGTTGGGGATTTTGGAATGGAAATGTGAAAGAATCACCATGGTTGTCATTGACACCGGCAAAAAAGGATTCTATTTGGGTGATTGTTGATCGGTTTATGAAGTGTGCACATTTTCTGCCAGTGCATACGACGTACACCTTGGGCAAGTTGGAAAACTTGTATATCCCTGAGATTGTGCGTTTGCACGGGGTACCTAATTCCATTGTTTCGGATAGAGATCCGAGGTTTACAACAAGGTTTTGGGAATGCTTGCATCAGGCTTTAGGTACAAGGTTAATCTTCAGCACCGCGTATCATCCTCAGTCGGATGGTCAGTCTGAGCGAGTTATCCTAGTTTTGGAGGATATGTTGAGGTGTTGCATCATTGAGTTCCAAGGAACCTGGGAGAAGCATTTACCTTTGGTTGAGTTTGCGTATAACAATAGTTATCAAGCGAGTATACAGATGGCACCGTATGAGGCTTTATATGGTCGGAAGTGTCGTACGCCCTTGTGTTGGGCTGAGGTTGGGGAAAAGCATGTTTCCTTACTGGATGTGTTGAAAGACACAGATGAGAAGGTAAAGCTTGTGTGTGATCGCTTGAAAGTGACTACGGATCAACAGAACTCTTACACGGATTTGAAGCGTTGGGAGATTGAATATACAGTTGGTGATTGTATGTTCTTGAAGGTGTCATCGTGGAAAAATGTGATGCGGTTCGGACGTAAGGGTAAGCTTAGTCTAAGGTTTATTGGACCATATGAGGTTGTGGAGCGTGTTGGTCCTGTGGCTTATCGGTTGAGGTTGCCTCCCGAGCTAGAGAAAATACATGATGTGTTCCATGTAAATATGTTGTGGAGGTATCGGTGGATCCCTCGCATGTTATGCCGATGGAGCATATTGAGTTGAGGCCGGATCTATCTTATGATGAGGAACCGGTGGAAATCATTGATTCCAGTAGCAAATTTCTTCGTGGAAAGACGATTGATCTTGTTAAGGTGTTGTGGTGACATCAAGGTGTCGAGTAAGCCACTTGGGAAAGCAAGGCGTACATGTTGGAGCAATTTTCACATTTGTTTCCTCCAGGTAAATTTCGAGGATGAAATTTCTTAAGTGGGGGAGAGCTGTAACGCCCCGATTTTGGGTCTAGATGTTTTGGGGGTTTGTTTAAGGGTCCAGTAGACCGATATTAGGGATTCGAGTCAGTTTCGGGATTAAATCGGATTAAATATTTTTGAAGGTGATAAAAATATAGAAAAATGTTCTAAAATCATTATTTAATATATTAATGATTGAGGTGAAATCAATTTTGTAAAATGAGTTTTGGAAATCAGACATTTTGGACAAGTGACCAAAATATAAACTTTAAAAACTATTTTTGGTGACTGTTTTGTAAAGAGTCAAAACTTTGAATCTTTAAGGAGCTAATTGCCCAAAAGTATAATCTCAGACTTTATCCCTTACTTGGCTATTTTAAAAGTGTTTTGGAAAATATAAATAGGTTGGGGAGAATTAATTTGATAATTAAATCTTTAAAACAAAAATCATGTAACTAACTTTCTCTCAAAATCGCTCCAGCCAAACATCAATCTCTTCTTCTAAATCTTCAGGTAAATATTTCTTTTCTTAAATCTTTTGCTTTCAAATGATTTCTTGTTGATTGTTTATCAAAACCTTATTGATTTAACTTTGTTTTCTCATGTAAATCATCCAATTAAGGGAGAAAGCCTCCATTAGATGTAATACCTCAAAATTTTGGTTAGTGACCAAAATGAATAAAATAAAAGTTTGGTGACTAAAGTATAAATTTAGGAAAAGTTTAGGACTAAATTGTAATATTTGAAAGTTATGTATTTTAGTCCCGTAAATGAACAGTTTACCCTCAAGAATGATGTTTTCGTGTTACTTGAATTTTTGGTACAGAAATTGTTTTAAAAGCTATAAAAGGGTTGAGCTCGAGAAAAATATTCGGATAACCGGATCGAATCGAATATTCAAGATATTTTGAAGGATGATAAGGAAAGGTTAAATATGTCATTTTACATGTCTAAGATATTTTCTTTGTCTTGGAAAAATATGAACCCTTAGATTTAAGTTGATTTTCCATGTTAAATATGAGCCATTGAATGAAAATGGTAAGATCGTGATTTTATAAAATTACAAGGGTAAAGTTGGTAACTACTAACTTATTGGACAATAAGAAAAGACTATTCAAATACTCGAAGATATGCTCAGAGCGTGTATAATGAATTTTGCAAGCTCATGGGAAAAATATTTTCCATTAGCTGAGTTTGCTTATAACAATAGTTATCAATCAAGTATAAGGATGGCACCTTATGAGGCATTATATGGAAGAAAATGCCGAACACCATTGAATTGGTTTGCACTAGAGGATTGAAAAATCATTGGACCAGATATTGTTCAAGAAATAGAGGACAAGGTAAAGATAATTCAAGATAATCTCAAGGTCGCTTCTGATAAACAAAAGTTGTACTCAGATCTTAAAATAAAAGATATTGAGTTTAAAGTAGGAGACAAAGTATTTTTAAAGGTTTCACCTTGGAAAAAGATATTACAATTTGGACGAAAAGGTAAACCTAGTCCAACATTCATTGGTCCTTATAAAATTTTGAAAAGGGTTGGTCCAGTGGCACATCAACTAGCATTACCACCGGAAATGAGTAAGGTCCATGATGTGTTTCATGTGTCCATGCTTCGAAAATATCGATCAGATCCTTCGCATATCATTACACCAGAAGAAATTGAAATTCAACTGGGTTTAACATATGATGAAGAACCTGTAAGAATCTTAGCTCGAGGTGAAAAGCAATTAAGGAGCAAAATGATTCCTCTAGTTAAAATTCTGTGAAGAAGCTACTTGGGAAACGGAGGAAGTAATGAAAGAGCAGTATCTGTATTTTTTGAACCAACTACGTAAAGAAAATTCGAGGATGAATTTTCTTAAGGGGGAGAATTGTAATACCTCAAAATTTTGGTTAGTGACCAAAATGAATAAAATGAAAGTTTGGTGACTAAAGTATAAATTTAGGAAAAGTTTAGGGACTAAATTGTAATTTTTGAAAGTTATGTATTTTAGTCCCGTAAATAAACAGTTTACCCCCAAGAATGATGTTCTCGTGTTACTAAGATTTTTGGTACATAAATTATGTTAAAAGTTATAAAAGGGTTAAGCTCGAGAAAAATATTCGGATAATCGGATCGAATAGAATATTCAAGATATTTTGAAGGATGATAAGGCAAGTTAAATATGTCTAAGATATTTTCTTTGTGTTGGAAGAATATGAACCCTTAGATTTAAGTTGATTTTCCATGTTAAATATGAGTCGTTGGATGAAAAATGGTAAGATCGTAATTTTGGAAAATTACAAGGGTAAAGTTGGTAACTATTAACTTATTGGTTTATCTTTGACCATTGGATAAATATTTTGACAAGTGGCATGGTTTGGAGCTTTGGATTCAAGGTTGACGTGGTTATATCCCTTTTAGGAGGATTTTTTTATAATTTGTGGAAATAAAAGATGCCAAATGGCATAAATAAAAAAAAATGAAGAAATATCTTCATCTTTCTTCATGCTTCATGTCAAGAAGAAGAGAGCAAGAAGGAATACAAGGTAACTTTAGGGTTTTGCATTTTTAATCCCTAAATACTAGAATTTAGGGTTAGCTTATTAAATATGAAGTTGTTCTTCATGAAATTCTTATAGAACAACTTCATATTTCATAAGCTAACCCTAAATTCTAGTATTTAGAGATTGAAAATACAAAACCCTAAAGTTACCTTGCATTCCTTCTTGTTATCTTCTTCTTGACATGAAGCATGAAGAAAGATGAAGATATTTCTTCATTTTTTTATTTATGCCATTTGAAATATTTTATTTCCATAAATTACAAAAATATCCTCCTAAAAGGGATATAACCATTTTACCCTTGAATACAAAGATCCAAACCATGCCACTTGTCAAAATATTTATCCAATGGTCAAAAATAAACCAATAAGTTAGTAGTTACCAACTTTACCCTTGTAATTTTCCAAAATTACGATCTTACCATTTTTCATCCAATGGCTCATATTTAACATAGAAAATCAACTTAAATCTAAGGGTTCATATTCTTACAACACAAATAAAATATCTTAGACATGTAAAATGACACATTTAACCTTGCCTTATCATCCTTCAAAATATCTTGAATATTAGATTCGATCCGATTATTCAAATATTTTTCTCGAGCTTAACCCTTTTATAGCTTTTAACACAATTTCTGTACAAAAATTCGAGTAACACGAAAACATCATTCTTAGGGGTAAAATGTTCATTTACGGGACTAAAATACATAACTTTCAAAAATTACAATTTAGTCCCTAAACTTTTCCTAAGTTTATACTTTAGCAACCAAACTTTCATTTTATTCATTTTGGTCACTAACCAAAATTTTGAGGCATAACAATTTTCCCCTAAAGAAAATTCTTTCTTTACGTACTTGGTTCAAAAAATACAGATACTGCTCTTTCATTACTTCCTCCGTTTCCCAAGTAGCTTATTCCACTTTGAGGTTTCTCCACAGAATTTTAACTAGAGTAATCTTTTTGTTCCTTAATTGCTTTTCTCCTCGAGCTAAGATTCTTACAGGTTCTTCATCGTATGTCAAATCTGATTGAATTTCAATTTCTTCTGGTGTAACGATATGCGAAGGATCTAATCGATATTTTTGAAGCATGGACACATGAAACACATCATGGACCTTACACATTTCTGGTGGTAATGCTAGTTGATATGCCACTGGACCAACCCTTTTCAAAATTTCATAAGGACCAATGAATCTCGGACTAATTTTGCCTTTTCGTCCAAATCTTAATATCTTTTTTCAAGGTGAAACCTTTAAAAATACTTTGTCTCCTACTTTAAACTCAATATCTTTTCTTTTAAGATCTGAGTACAAATTTTGTTTATCAGAAACGGCCTTGAGATTATCTTGAATTATCTTTACCTTGTCCTCTATTTCTTGAACAAGATCTGGTCCAATGATTTTTCGATCCTCTAGTGCAAACCAATTCAATGGTGTTCAACATTTTCTTCCATATAATGCCTCATAAGGTGCCATCTTTATACTTGATTGGTAACTGTTGTTATAAGCAAACTCAGCAAATGGAAAATATTTTTCCCATGAGCCTGCAAAATTCATTATACACGGTCTGAGCATATCTTCGAGTATTTGAATAGTCTTTTCTTATTGTCCATCCATTTGAGGATGGAAAGTAGTATGAAAGTGTAGTCGAGTTCCTAATGCTTCATGTAATGCACTCCAAAACCATGAAGTGAACTTTGGATCTCTATCGGATATAATAGACATAGAAACACCATGTAACCTAACAATTTCCTTAATATATAACTCCGCTAACTTATTCAAGGAGTAGTCTATTCGAACTGGTATGAAATGTGTTGTTTTAGTCAATCGATCCACAATCACCCAAATAGAAATCCTTCTTACTTGGCATCAGTGGTAAGCCTGTTACAAAATCCATAGTAACATTTTCCCACTTCCATTGTGGAATTGAAATTGGTTGAAGTAATAATGATGGAACTTGATGTTCTGACTTTACTTGTTGGCAAGCTAAACATTTAGCAACAAACTCGGTGATAGCTCGTTTCATGCCAGGCCACCAAAATCGACTCTTTATATCTTGATACATTTTGTTGCCTACTGGATTATAGTTAAAGGACTATAATGTGCCTCTGAAAGTATTTCCTTCCTTGGTTCCTCATCTTTAGGAATGTATACACCTCCCTTGTAGTATTGGCATCCATTTGATTTTATTTCAAAGTCTTTAGAATCGCACGTTCAACTTGCTTCTTTCTTTCAAGCATTTCTCATCCTTTTCTTGTAACTCTTTAATTCTTCCTATAAAGGTAGACTTAATTTGAATTTCAATCACTATTTTACCATTTTCCTGTAATTTCAACTGAGCATTCAATGTTCTCAAAGTAGAAAATGTTTTCTGGCTAAGTGCGTCTGCTGCTACATTAGCTTTTCCCGGGTGATAATCAATAATTACATCATAGTCCTTAATCAATTTTATCCACCTTCTTTGCCTCAAATTAAGCTCTTTTTGGGATAGAAAATATTTCAAACTTTCATGATCCGTGAAGATGTAACACTTTTCACCACATAAATAGTGACGCCAAATCTTTAAAGCAAACAATACTGCAACCAACTCTAAATCATGGGTAGGATAATTTCTTTCATGAGTTTTGAGTTGTCAGAAGCATATGCTACAACCTTCCCTTCTTGTATCAATACACCCCCAAACCATTATGGGACGCATCACTATATATTATAAAATCCTTCATAGATTCTAGTTGTACCAAAACATGAGCTTTTGTTAATATCCTCTTTAATTTGTCAAAGTTTTCCTGACATTTATCTGTCCAAACAAATGTCACATCCTTTCTTAATAGCTTAATTATTAGAGCGGCAATCATTGAAAATTCTTTCACGAAGCGCCGATAATAACCAGCTAATCCCAAGAAATTTCTCACCCCAGAGACATTTTAAGGAATTTTTTATTCTAAGATTGTTTGAACCTTTTTAGTACCGACTCAAATCCCTTCAGCTAAAACTATATGTCCAAGGAAAGCTACTTCAGACAACCAAAATTTCACACTTTGACAGCTTTGCATATAATTTCTTATCTCGGAGGATCTAAAGAACTACTCGAAAGTGAGTATTAGGATCCTATTTGATTTTAGAATAAATCAATATATCATCTATGAATACCACCACAAATTAGTCTAAATATGGCTGAAATACCCAATTCATTAGATCCATAAAAAGATGCTAGTGCATTTGTAAGTCTAAAAGGCATTACTACAAACTCATTATACCCGGATCTAGTTCTGAAACATGTCTTTGGTATATCTGCTTCTTTGATCTTCAATTGATGATACCCCGATCAAAGATCAATTTTAGAAAACATTGTTGCTCCTTTAAGTTGATCAAAGAGATCATCAATCCTTGGCATATGATATTTATTCTTCACCGTCACTTTATTAAGTTGAAAAAATCCACACATAACCTCATTGATCCCTCTTTCTTTTTCACAAACAGGGCTGGATCTCCCCAAGGTGATATACTAGGTCGTATAAAACCTCGATTCCATATTTGATGTAACTAAACCTTTAACTCTCTTATCTCTATAAGAGATGTTTTGTACAATACCTTTGATATAAGTTCAATGCCAAAGAAAAACTAAATCCTGAATTTCACTTCATGATCAGATGGTAACCCTATCAATTCCTGAGAAAACACATCCTATTATTCATTAATAGTTGAGATACTTTCCAAGTTCACCTTTGAATACTTATATGTTCACAACATAAGCTAGAAAGTTCTTACATACTTTATATCCTTGTGATAACAGTTTCCAAAAAAATACCACTGAACCACATTGATCAAAAAAATATGATTTTTCCCTCATCATTACAATCTCCAAACTTTCTAGTTCATTTCAAGCAAAAATTCATAAGAAGCTATTCCATTAAGCTTACTAAAATTCAATTTCTTTGAATTACTATGGAGTAATTCTTACAGATTTAACTTACTTTTGTGCTATGTCCCAAGAGATAAGTTACTATCACATCGAGCTTTCTTTGATCATCACAACAAAGCGCTCTTTGTACCTCTTCTTTTTTTATCAGTAGTCTAGCAACATTGGTTTTTTTTATCAATACCCCACTTGAAGTCTCACACTTCAAGACTTCCCAGCTCTGTAGTAATAAAAGTTTAAGGAACTTGGGTTTGAATTTCATTTAAAATCATATCCAAGGTTCGAAATAATAAACCTTGGTTTAGCTAGGCATTTCCAACTACACTAGCACATTAACATCATATTAAGCGGAAAGCGGTTAATAATTAACCTTGTTACTACTTTTTTGGGCCTCATTTCTTTTTACCCAACTGTTTGATCGCTCGACGCGATCTCTCAACTTCGAACATTTATAACTTTATACAATCAATTCAATAAGCAGTTGCATCAAGTCACTCAAGCATTAATACAGTAATAATGACATCCTAGTGGCTTATATACACTTACTGACTAATAACAAGCTCGGTTTGGATCCAGAACCGGCTAAACTTGACGCTCTGATACCAATAAATGTAACACCTCAAATTAACCTTCAATTATGTTATTCTAACATTTTCCTTTCATGAAAACTCCAAGTTTAACTTGAATCCTTAAACCCTAAATTAAACCCTAATTAATCAAATGGTATTCCATCAAGAATACATCAATTTCAACTTCAATCAAGCATGGAAATAATAGAACATCACAAAATCTTCCATAATTCAATCCTAATTCATTTGGATCCATAAACCCTAAATTATATCTCTTCAAAATTTAAGAGTATCCTTCAACAATTCTATGAAATTTTTATACCAATTGAAAGAGAATTTCATGAAGATTAACTTCATATTTCATAAGCTAACCCTAAATTCTAGTATTTAGGGATTAAAAATGCAATACCCTAAACTTACCTTGCATTCCTTCTTGTTATCTTCTTCTTGACATGAAGCATGAAGAAAGATGAAGATATTTCTTCATTTTTTTATTTATGCCATTTGGCATCTTTTATTTCCATAAATTATAAAAATATCCTCCTAAAAGGGATATAACCATTTTACCCTTGAATCCAAAGCTCCAAACCATGCCACTTGTCAAAATATGTATCCAATGGTCAAAAATAAACTAATAAGTTAGTAGTTACCAACTTTACCCTTGTAATTTTCCAAAATTACGATCTTACCAGTTTCATCCAACGACTCATATTTAACATGGAAAATCAAATTAAATCTAAGGGTTCATATTCTTCCAAAACAAAGAAAATATCTTAGACATGTAAAATGACATATTTAACCTTGCCTTATCATCCTTCAAAATATCTTGAATATTCGATTAGATCCGATTATCCTAATATTTTTCTCGAGCTTAACCCTTTTATAGCTTTTAACACAATTTTTGTACCAAAAATCCGAGTAACACGAAAACATCATTCTTGGGGGTAAACTGTTCATTTACAGGACTAAAAAGCATAACTCTCAAAAATTATAATTTAATCCCTAAACTTTTCCTAAATTTATACTTTAGTCACCAAACTTTCATTTTATTCATTTTGGTCACTAACCAAAATTTTGAGGTATTACATTAGAGATAAGGTTTGTTCTTCTCCTCTAATGAAAGGTTCTTTACTGAAATTCTCAAGTTATTGACTCTTTACAATTGTTTTCTATTGGGTTTTGATAGTTTAATTGAGAAAAATTGGTTTAATAGTGTTGTGATTGAGGAAATTGTTATATTTTAAAATTGGATCTATTTTGATGGGTTATTGATCAGATTAGATCATGTTTTTAGTGTTTAATAATGTTGAAGGCTTGGTTTTATCAATATAATCCCGAAACTAGTTGAATCTCTAATGTTAAAAGTTGTTGGTTAAGAGTTTTTATGATGTTAATGGAGTTTAATCATTTTTGGAAGTAAAAGAATGTTGAAGAAGGGTTTTAGATGTTAACTGTTGAGGTTTGATGTATTGAATCGTTGTTTTGTGGCTGAGTTAAGGCTGGTAAGTGTTTGAGGTTGATTTCGATAAGTTCCGGATGGTTTTTGAGTGAGCAACTTGTGAGTTGCGGGTAATTGCTTTGAGGCAGTGGTTTGGATGCATTTTGATGCATGTTTCATCTAGTTTTGTGTGGCCAAAATAGGGGATAATCAAGGCAAAGTAGCTTGAGGTGGATCGTTGCTTGTTGGGAGCTCAATTTGCATTGGCAAACAAGGCGAGGTGTAATCAGTGAGTGGAAACGATTTTAAAAGTCTTTCAAAGGCTTGAAAGTGTTTATGGGAGTTTAGCTTTAAACACTTACCTAAGCTAGGAAGTAAGTTTCCCTCTTTTGCTCTTTAATATCGGTTCAGATATGAGCATGTGTGGTTCATATTTTGGTCGTAAACATGGTTTGTTTTACTTACTGTAAACGCATGATTTTGAGTACATATGCAGTGGTTTAAAATTACATAAAATGCTAGTGAGCATTGGTTTTCATTTTGGTCGGGAATGTGGTATTGCTTTGGTAATGTGGCTTGTATATGTGGTGTTTTTGTATAATGCATTGTAAAACAGTGAGTAAATGGTTTTGTAAATGATATATTGGCTATGTGACATGATGAGAAAACATTCGGATATTGTTGGCATGTCATTGGATGAAGTGTACTATAATATGTGAAAAATCGATCGTGGTTAAAGGTCCTTGATGTATAGCGGTCGGCTACTCGAACTATATTGTTATCACTTGGGTTGAACGGTCGGTTCCCCTTATTGATGTTGATCTTGCAGTCGACAAGGTTGTCATATCATGCGGTCGGTATGGTATGGGTTTGATGGCGGTCGGTCATCATGAGATATCCGTGTATCCGATATGTAGGGTTAACGATTGGTTAACCAAAGATTAGCGGTCGGCTAATCAAGGATAGTGGTCGACTATCCGGGGTCACTATAATTGCCAATATATGGAAGTTCATGTGTTGAACCTACTTTATAATGCTTTGGGATTTAAGCATGGTAATATGATGTAATGCTTTGCGATTTAAGCATGTTATTTGTAAATATTTTTGCATAAGGTTGTTATGCATGTTTTGATTTGGAATCAATGAAAATGCTTTGGTCGTAAGCATGGTTTGATAAAAGTGTTTAGTTTTTAAAGGAATTTAAATGCATCATGGTTTTATGAGTATTCTCACTAAGCATGTGCTCTTACGCTCTCTTTTTCCTAATGATGCAGAGCATTGAAGTTTGGGGCAGCAAAGGCAAGGTTAAAGTGATCCAAGAGCAAAGACTATTTTGAGTATGAACTCGGTTTAAGTTTCTGGTCAATAAGGCAATGTGTTTGCCATGTTTTTGGAACTCGTAATTCTGTTTTCCCCTGGTTTTTGAGCATGTGTAATGCTTTGTTTTAGAGTTGGATTGAAGTTGATAAGTATGTTGTTAATCCTTGCTTATAGTTGATGCTAGGTGGTTGCTTAGGTGTGTATCTAGATAGCCTTGGTTGAATGTTATGTTTTGTAGGTTCTAGCATGTTGATTTTGATGTTATAGATATGTGTGGAAGTGGCATATGCTAGTAAATGTCCAAAGGAGTGTTTTGAGTATGTTGGTAAAGTGGTATAGGGAGCATGCCTTTAGATTAATCCTTTGGAAGCTTATGTTATGATGTGGTTGCTAAATCTTTGTGCTAATGTTGGATTATGATGAGATGTTGGTTGTATGCATGAATATGAGTTGCTAGGAACCAAATGCATCTAGATTCGATTGAAAGACCAGCTAAAAATTACATTTCGGGTCCAGGCGTATCAAAACGCGTCCCTTCGTACTGGTACGGCTAGGCCATTTCAAGCTTAGTGTTTCGATATGCAAGATAGGTGTTTCGATACGGGTAAGCCTTTTTAGCATAGCGTTTCGATACGCGGGGCTGTATCGGTATGGTTTTGAGCTACTAGAATCTGATATTTGAAAATTGGCCAAGGTGTACCAGAAGACTTGTACGCATACCGATACGGGCTGCAGTTAAATCAGTTATTGGAATGTTTGATGGTTTCTGATTCTTTCGTTTTGGTCCCTAATTGTTGTGAATGCAATTGCTTGAGTTTGGATGGTCGGTTTGAGACGAGAATTGACATGCAAGCATGTAATTTGACTAATTGAGGATTGGTAACCCTAATTTCAGTAGTGGCTCTTTAATTTACCATTTTTACGCTTTAGACCCTAAAATGTATCATATGCAATTGGTTGTGTTTCCGTGGTCCATTTCCTTTGTAAATTCTTTCGCTGCAAGCACGATCACTTAGGATTAATAATATGCATCTAGACAAGATAAAAGAAAAAAATGGACCAGTTTTCATAATCTTTCTTCGGTTTGCTTTGGTAAATCTAATGTAGCTCACTCGGTTCGGTCAGGCGTCTAGGCCGGGTTGAGGGGGTTACAAGGAAATTCATAAACATTCTTCAAATGCAATTCAAAACAATAATACATCAAGTTTTCATTTAAACCTTCATTTTTTTCACAATTTCCATATAAGTCCCCTCTATTAGCCGATTTGTAATATAGTTCGTAATGAATATTTTTATCCTCCAAATGACATAATTAAGCATCACTAATATCATTCTACTCATATCCATTACTAAAATAATTTTTACAATATTTCCCCTAATTTTCTTCAAGTAGCCGAAAGGTCCCTAAGCTATATTCCATGGAATTTTCATCACTTTAAGCATAAAAACAACACCATAACCTCATTTCCAACTTGAACGAACCTTAAAACATGAAATTCCAACATGTCCTTCATCCATTCTAAACATCAATGTCAACTTAGAAACATGGAAACCATGCAAAACTTATACCAAATAAAAGAGAATTCCATGGAGAATAAATCTTTCTTTCATGTCTTACTTCTAAAATCAACCAAATCAAGCCTAAAAAGTTGAAATGAATTTTTCTTACCATGCTTGGGGAAGCTCACGGCAACGAGGAGAAAATTGAGAGAAATTTCTACACTTTTCTTTCTTTAAATTTATGCCAAATGACTATACAATCATAAAAAAAATCTCTTTAATATTCAAATGACTATTTTACCCCTTGATTATAACCAATGTCATGTTGACACATGTGCTTCTTACTTTTCCATAAGTATAGATTTTTATAAAATGCATGCAAAATGACCATTTTGCCATTAATGAATCAACATATCTTCAAAAATGCCATTCAAGCAGTACACAAAGCACTGCATTCAATCGAACCTAATTCAATCAAAAACAATTCAGAACCACAATGTCATGTTCCTCGGGTTTTCCTTAAACTTCTATAAAATTTCCATAATATTCTGAATTCAATTGATTATCCAAATTAAATACCGAAACTATCCTTTTTATAGCTTTTCACACAAATCACATACCAAAAATTCGATTCCCACCAAAATTCTTATACCTAGATAATCTTTTCATTTTTATAGTATAAAATATTATATGGGAAATTTTCCATATTGGACCCTAAACTTTTCTCAAATTTTCACTTTAGTCACCAAACTTTAAAAACTTACGTTTTAGTCATTGAACTAAAACCACGAACTTTTAATTATTTACATTTTGGTCACTAACTAAATATTAAGGTATTATAGCACTAGAACATTAACGGGTCAACTCAACTAACAACAAGCGAGCTTGTTGAGATATTGATTTTGATATAGCTTAAATGAAAAATGTTTTTGAACTTAAACTAATTTTGCAAAAAATATTTCAAAAGTCCATTAACTTAAAAGATATGTTTGAAAGGCTTTCAAAGTATTTTTTGACATGTTTAAATGCTTTCAAAATATCCCAAGTGTCAAAAAACAGTGTGTCCGTACCTATACTCAACTCCAGTACTGATACGCAGACACTTGTACTGATACGATAATACATGTACCGATACAAGGAAGGCTTTCTAGTGAGGCTATCTTGTACCGATATGCAAGGTCCCGTACCGATATCCAAGTATCGTGTACGATACCCTTTGCTTAAATGTTGTAACAACTCTTTTTATTTTAAGGCAGGTATCGATACCGATATCTACGTACCGATACCGAGATTCCCAGAAATGAATTTAATGCTGGAAATTAAGTCCCCAACGGCTAGTAACGGTCATGAAGCCATTAAATGGTTTAAAAGACCTCTTCAAGCAGCCATGGAACAACAAGAAACCAATTACCAACATTCAATGTATAGTGAAAGTGTTTTTGAACTTTAATTGTCATTTTTATTGTAAAACACACTTGTGAGTTTAATTGTTATATTTGCTCAAGTGTTAGGTTTTGGGTGAGAGCTTAAATTTGCAAACACATTTGCCTTGTGAGGATTTTCATTGTTTGCTAAATTTGTATTTTCTTAGTGAGAAGTGTCTCAAAGATTTAGGGTATAAGCTTTGAGGGTTTGTAAAAGTTATTTCCTTGAGCCTAGAAAAAGGAAAGACAAATTTAGTTCATGTATAACAGTAAAGGGAGAAACATACTATCGTGACAAACATAAATACATGTATAATCCATGTTATTCTAATCCATCAAATTTAGATAATGTGAAATCATAATATTCAAGAAATTGAAACATCAGACAGAACTCAATATACAAAATTTACTTATGTGTACTGTCAATTTAATATCACTTCTCATCACAGCCATCACACAATTAAATTTAAAAAGGAAAAAACAATCAAAGGTCTTACCTTGGACTTGTGAGTCTACCAAAGCACAACACATGAATTAGTTATTAGTTTTAAAGATTCACCTAAACACTACGGGGAAATAAAGAATTTAATTGAATAAAGACGGAGAACACACACATTATAGCACTAAAGTAATCCAACAAATAAAGAATTTAACGGAGACATGGGATACAGACACTGACACAAACGTAACATTGAAATATTCATCAAAACATAAATTTTAACCAAGCGAATTCAACAAGTGTCTCAGTGAAAAATCAGATGATGTTCATCTTAATAGATACTAGTTCAAATCACTTTGCGTATAAGGTGTATGTGCATTGTTAAAATGTTAAAAATATGTATGAACATATATTATCTTGTAATCACATTTAGACTATTAAAAAAAATTAACTAAGCAAAAACGGGGAAAGGACACACATTATAATATATCTAACATGCATTGAATTCATTTGAGCAAAGACGAGGGAGACACACCGTGCCATAACGTTCGTCCAAGGTCCACCGCTCAGGAAAACTAGATATTTGTATTTTCTAATTATATTTATCATTAAAGATTTAATTTTTTAATATTTGTTATTGAAGGTCATTTTTTTAATACTTGTCAATATTGTGCTAAATTTTTTCTAATATTTATTATTAGGAGGTCTACTCTTAATATTCAATTTTTTTTCTAATACTTATTATTAAGACTCCGATTTTTTTAAAATATTTGTTATTATGGTCATAGTCTTAAAATTCAATTTTTTAATACTTATTATTAGGGGCTCAATTTTTTCAATACTTGTTATTATTGACTTACTCTTAAAATTTAATTTTTATTATTATTTGCTATTAGGGATAGAGATTTAAATAGTGTTATGCAACCACAACAATCGTTATATGACTATAGTGACACCATATGAAATCGCGATATATGCAACCATTTGTCCACAATAGTATATATTATTAAAATATTTTACAACCGCGATACTCACAATGACCAAAATAATATTTGTTATGTCTGTAATTATAATAAATGTAACACGATCAAAAATACAACTACAATTGTAATTATGATTTAAATCTATGATTTAAAGCTTAATTTTTAGGTGCCCAGCCCTGACACACACCTTAAGATAACACAAATTAAGTGATCACTAGATTGAAGCCTTTTCTTCATCCACTGTAGTAGTCGGTTCAATGCGGTCAGATCCTTTAACGGAAAAACATACTCAAATCAATACTTTAATTAATAATTGGCTTAACTAAAAAAATGTCTAAATTAACATGTAAAAAGGTTTTGAAAACGGCACTCTAGGATAAGAAGTTGAATGTTTGGAGCTAGAATTTTAATATATATATATATATATATATATATATATATATATATATATTAATTGTCTAAAGGTAATTATTAGGTAATATATAATTATACATATTTTTTACCTATTGATAATCACACATTTTATTTTGTGCGATTGAACTCAAGGCTCCTAAAATAAATATTATTCGTTTTTTTTATTAAGATCACTTGTTGAGTTTAATTTTAACCTCTATATATATGTTTAAAGAACATGATTCAAAATATTAATTAGATATTACATACTTAAAAATTAAATATACAATTATATATACACGAAAGATGGCTTTGCACTTAGTAGTTATATTTAGGGTAAAATACATAAATGGTCCTTCGACTATGCTCTAATTCTTTTATACGTCTCTTGGCATCAGAAGTTACAAACTGTTCCCCCGACTAAAAAATGTAACAAATTGGTCCGATGCTGCTAAAAATTTAATGGTTGATGACGTGGTAGTTAACAAAAATTGGCATAATAACACATTTAATCCTCAACTTTTATACTTTGTTTAACTTGATCCTAGTTCTAAACAAATAACCCACGAGATTCAACAATGGATAAATCTCCCTTGTAATGGCTTTTGCTTCTTGTTCAATGCATTCATGGCAGCCAATTTGAGCTTCAACAATGGATAAATCACTTTTGATATCTTCAAAATATCCCATATAAAAGTACCCAATCGATTAAATGTTTTAATCATTGCGAAGATCTTCGGAGATGATTGGGGGATTTGCCTCTGATATGCGATCTTTGCAGCCAACCGTGCTCTTGAGCTTCAATAATGAAGATAATTCAATGAGGAAGTTTCAAATGATGTGTAAAAGGTCGGTGATCACCATTGATTTTATTTCTTATTGCTTTTTGCAGTTTAATAGTCGATGTATCTTATTTTAAATGACAATTTTTAAAAACCTGATATCAAAACCAAAATCAAAACCAAAACCAATGTAACGAGCATGTTGATATATCTTATTGCTTTTTGAAGTTTCTAACCAATTTTAAAAGTGATTTGATGCCCAAGTAAAGGCATTATTCCCTTTCCAAATGTACTTAGCACAAATATAGAATATGCTTTTAGGGTTTTTGATTTTAGGGTTTCTTGAAGCCTATAAATAGACTTCATTTTATTGTAATTCACATATTCACAAACACACAACACATCCATTGTAACACACAAAAATTCAAGAGCAATACAAGTGATAGTGATTTCTTTGAGGTATTTTTACCCAAACATTGCTTCTTTATATTTTTGTTTTCATTTTTTTATCACTTGGTCTCGAATAAGGAGAAAAAAAGGGTACGAATTCTCGTTAGTTAAAGTTTGTGGATGATTCACCATCGTCGAAGAAGGGAGCCGGCACCACCACCGGAGCAAGGGCAGCAGCAGCGGCACACTACCGGCATACAGTGGCTGACATGTGACAACAACAGCAACAGCGGTGGTACCGTATGGTTCGCGGTTCGGCCCGTACCCCACGTTGATGAGCTCACGCTTTGATCCCACTGTTTACAATCCCTTCGTCTTGGTCTTTTTTATTTAAATTTCAGTCCTTTAGTTTCTTTTCTTTTGACTTGATGCAATTTAATTCTTGTGCTATTTAATTCATATCTTTCTTTCTTTTTAAAAAAATTCAAATTAGTAATTTTGTCTTATAATCAATTTTAACTTTTGTGTTAATATATGTTACGTGATAATATAATTTCCATAAAAATGACAAAAAGAAGACTTTTAAGTAAAATAATTATAAAGATTTACTTTTAGGCTAGTTTCCCTTGTAATTATTAATAGGTTTTAGATGGCTTAATTAAGTTTCTGCTTTGTAGGTTTGTTTACTAATAATATAATTTAATTGTAAAGGCCTTAGGTTTAGATTCCTTAAATAATTTGACTCTTAATAACTAACTTGGTAAATTATTTAAAAAGTAAATAATTTATTTCCCTAATTGTAAGAATAAAACTTTCTTAGGTAATTTTCTAGAGAAGTAAATAAACAATTTTCTTAATTGTAAGCAATTAAATAAAACCATTTTAGGTAATATTTTACAAAAGTAAATATTTTTTCTTTAAGTGTAAATAACTAAATAAAGCCTTTTATGAGTAGTTTCTTTAAACAAATGCTTCTAAAAATAATAATTAACTTTGAAAATTAAATCATCCATAAAAATTAAATAAACTGCCATTTAAAAAGGGATTTTTATTGTATCATGAAAAATGAGATATTTTCTCAATTATGGTTAATTCGGTCTTCCCCTAGCCATTGGGGAACAGTTGAAACTCCTGTGCAAGACTATATTTTCGGATTTTAGGGATTAATGTCTTAATCCCTTTACGTCTAAAATTGATCGAGGTTTCCTCAACCGTGAGTGAATTCGGTTCACTTTTAGAACTCTGCGGATTTTTACATTAATCTTTGCACGCACTCATCCGGATTACAAGCAAAATATTAGTGATCAAATAAGTGTCATTTTTACGAGGTGTTGTGTGGGTGGTAATTCTTCCCCACAAGTAACCATTCCCCCGAACCCTTGAGTTTTTGTAATCTCTGGTTTGTTTTTAGGTTTTTGATTGTCTAATATGATAAACGAGATCACTGGCGACTCCGTTATCACACACGCAAGAAAACGTTTTTGCCATTATTTACTTGCATTATTAAGTTGAATCATCATTCTTTTGCCAAGCAGTAGTCGGTCGACAGCCGTCAATCTTTTCCTTTCTTGCACTTAGGACACTTATCTTATCATGCACTCTAAAACTTAAATTTTTTTATCTTTACAATTTAGTCCTTAATCTCAAAACTTCTGAATTTTACTTTAATATTCCAGAATTAACTAAATCGTATAATTCAAAGATATTAACTTAATCGTAGAAAAAAATAAATTCTGGTTACTAAAAATTCAATTAACTACTAGACTTGTTTTAGGGTGTTATAGGTAAAACCTCTTTAAATAGGCTAAAGAATTGGGTAACAAGTAGAGTTCATCTCCTAAAAATAAGGCTTAAAATAAGGAATGAAACTCTATCTTGAATAAACTCTAATATTTTAATATTTTCTTAAATCTTAAAGAACTAAAATAACATAAATAAATAAAGATATTATTGGGTTGAATTGAATTACAAATAATCAATAAAATAATTGAAAATTTGTAATAATTCAAAAATCCTGTAATAATCATGTATCCAGTTTTCTACTTGCGTAGTCTTCGATAAAACAAGCATATCTTGAGTTCTTGATGTTCGATTGATGCTTTTCAAGATGCGTTGAAAAGGTAACTAAATGTGGTCAGTTTGTAAGAAGACAACTTGATCTAGAAATGCCCAGATCTCATATGAAAAGTTGACATAATTCGGCTACCATTCCAGACTTCAAGAACTACTTCAACTTCTTATCCAATATGCATTATTTTAGCCATCCCATGCATGTATCATAAACACAACTATCAAAGTAGCTTTTTTTTTTTGAAATCATGAGTGGTCATGAATGAATAAAACCTCTTGTATCACTTCTTAGATGATTGTTTTAGGCCATAAAGAAATTTTTTTTCAACAAATAAACACGGTTCTCCTTTCTTGAGGTCACAAAACACTCAATGTTGCATGTAAATATCTTCCTGAAATCCTCCAACCAAGAATGTTGTTTTGACATATAACGGCTCAAGCTCATAATCATGCATAGCTACTATATCGAAAAATGCTCTAATCAAACTATTCTTCACCATCGATGAAAATACATATGTGAAGTCTACACCTGAAATTTTATTGTAGCCTTTTGCATCGAGTCTTGCTTTATACATGAGTTTTTGCCATAATTGTGTTGTAGCACTAATGGTGGGTGTACGTTCCTGATGTAATATGACACAAGGCCTTATCCATTCATAGGTGTTTAAGCTTACCAAATGTATGTTCCTAATGCTATGTGACATTAGGCCTTATCCGAAAGTACTTGATGTGGTGAGATACCAAGTACAACCAACTAGCTGAATGTATGTTCTTGACGCTATGTGACATCAAGCTTCATACAAAGTTTTATTGTTGTGTGGATATTACTATTGTGGGATATCATTGTTGTGTGGATCTGAAAGCATGTTTAGTATAGGTAGCTAAATCTAAATTTTACATGATTATACTCTTGCCTTTATGTCCATACTTACGTGCATGCTTATGTTTATGAATTGCATAAAATATAGTAGAGTGGAAGTGTGCCTCTGAGCTTGTAAAGCTTAACATTCGGATGTTTTTGTTAGCAGGTTAGTAGATTCAGAGTGTGCCCAATGGAGCACCAGCAATGTGGAATTTCAATACTACGACATTTCAAAGTATAATACTTGTATTTTTGTTTGGGCTATGTATTCGTAGGATATTATTATTATTATTATTATTATTATTATTATTATTATTGGCTCTATAACTCATACGGCTATTATTTTTTTTGATACACACTGTTTTATACTATTGAACTCCGAGTTTTGTAAACTATTTTATTACTCCATATGACTAGCTTCTTTTATATGAATGATTTGAATGTTTTGGTTAAATTGGATTTAAAAAATTTGATCAGGTGGTTCAGTGATCCAATGCGACATCCTGATCCTCTGAATAAGCTAAGTCGGGTTAGGATGTTGCAAAATCCTAAAAATATCACAAAAAGCAAAATGAAATGAAACGATAAAAAAGTGTACTAGAATTTAAAATATAAAAAATTTAACCCTAAAAGCACACTAAATTTATGCTTAAAAATAAAAAACAATAAATAATATCCTAAATTTTAACAAAAAATCAAAGATGGTGAAATAAACTATAAAATACAACTAATTCATGGTTAAAAAGTAAAGATTAAATAGATAAAAGTATGGAAATAACAAAATAATCGAGCAAACAAAAAGTAATTTTCACATTTTTACACAAAAATCTCAGAAAATATTAAAGTCTTATTTGACAATTAGCGGATAGCTGATTGCATTAGATGATATGACAAGCGGATTGTATTAGTTGATTGTATAAAAGTGTTTGGTAAAACTAATTGATAGCTTATAGTTGTTTGATTATTTAAACAAGCAAAATGATATATAAGGACATGATTATATTTAATACTTGCTTGAATAGTTTATTAGTTATTAATATTTTTTATTTATTAATTATATTATAAAAATATTTTTTAATATAACATTATTAAGCATATTTTAAGGATCTATATATTAATTTATTATTTATATAATTATTTTTAATACAATTTAATTAATTATTAAATTTAAATACAAATATAAATGTTTGAGAATTAAAAGAAAAAATAAAAAATATTAATTTACAAATATCACAATATAAATACGTGAAGGTGGATAATTAAAATGAAAATGTTAAATTTAGGTTATTTAGAAAAAAATTATAATTATTAAGGGTACAAGAGTCTTTATAACTCTTATGTCAAAACTTTTAATTTAAAAAAAGCTCCTATTAAAAGTTTTTTTAAAATTAGAAGTTTTATTCTAATATATTATTTCAATCCCTTATTTATCAAATATCTAAATTAGTAAATTTGACCGATTAATTTTTTAATTTTAACTCAAATTTATAATTTTAACCATTATTTATTAAACATGACATAAGAAATATCGACAATAAAAAGAAAGAGCGAAAAGTAAAAGAACCGGTGTGAGGAAGAAAGAAATGATGCGTTCTAAGGATGAAAACAAATTGGGGCATGAAGGAGGAGAAAGAGTGGTTTCAGCTTGAGGAAGAGAAAGAAATAATAAAGTTAAACTCTTTCATAAATATATTAAATACTATATGTAATGATAATATCTGAGATTGTGTCACTATATTCTTATCCTAAATCCGACTCCAACTCTTCATCTTATAAACTCAACCCTAACCTAAAAAGTATAACCTATAAAGTCATCATCGAGTCCAGACACCTATTCATCCCTAATTATTAAAAAGCATGCGATTTCTTGATAATTAAAAGAGTTGAATATTATCCTGAATATAAATTAAAAGAGTTAAATATTTTCTTAGGAAAGAACTTATTTAAATGTAATAAATTATCAAACTCAATTATCAAAATAAAAAGGGGAACTGGTTGTTAGTGATTTAGCTATCGAGCAGTCGGCTGAAGAATTTTATCCTGAATTCCAGACCGCTACTTGTAGTCAACCAAATCAAACGCGGTTTTGATTGTAGCTTTTGGTCGTGTTATCCTTTGTTAGTCTTACTTTTTTTTTTTTGAATAGCTGTGTTACTCTTACTGAAATTTTAATTTATTTATAATATATAATATAATCTATTTTTTTGCTGGAGAAAAACAGAAATATAGTTTCAATAAAAACTAACCATATCATAATTATCATTGAATTTTTTTTTACTAAAAGAGAAACTTAATAAATCAAAAGAAACATTACAAAAAGTCTTCATGCCAAAAAGAACAATAACATACTAATCGACCAGACAAAAATTTATCTAAACATTTTTAATCACTCAATTGATAACTTTATTACAATGCCTTCAATAATGTCTTTAGCCACCCAATCATTAAAATTGTTAATTAAAATGATACAATAAAAAAATAAAATAAAATGATATCATATCGTTTTTAGTAATGTGAATGCATTTAATAAATTTGATTATTTTATTAAAAGTTACATTATTATTAACTATTTAATTAGGTTTAGAAGATAAGAATTTATATAATAATAGATTAAATATTCTCCAATTTCTTAAAAAATAAATTATTTATGGACAAAAACTTGAAAAAGAAAAAAAAAACGACTGGAGAAGGAAGGCTTAGAGATTTTCAAAGTTTGACTGCCATTGAGTTACGAAGTTTCCACTCTCATTCAACTTTAAAAGCCGTTGCTTCTCTGACTCAAAACGACAAACAAAACCTTCATTCGCTTCAAAACGAAGAAATGAATACCGTAACTTCCGCGGCCGTCCGTCAGGACGGCGACGCCTCAATCTCCGCCCTCCATCCCGACGTCTTCCAATCCCACATCCTCGCCCGGCTTGACGGCCCTTTCCTCGCTTCCCTCTCCTGCGTTTCCTCTCAATTACTCGCCCTCTCCACGGAACAATATCTTTGGCGTAACATTTGTTCCTCCACGTGGCCTTCCGTCAATCATCCTCGCGTCCACCAAACCATCTCCACTTTCCCCTCCGGTCATCGTTCATTCTTCTCCGATTCTTATCCGTTTCCGGGTCCCCGACCGTTAAAGCTCGACGTCGACTCTTGCGCTCTGCCAACGGAATTAATCTTCGCCGTTGATGTTTACTACCAAAACGAGATTATTTATCCTAAAGTCGAAGAAATTGATACGTCAAGCAGCTGGTTTTTGCGTTCCCTGTTCCGTGTGGATCTACTTGAACCGAAAGACTCGGCTTCGACACCGGTCAAATATCTAGGCGTCAGTGGAGATGAGACGTGGCTCAAAAATATAGAGGAAAATTTGCGTTTAAGCTGGATAGTGATTGACCCAACCCGGAAAAGGGCGGTGAATATGTCGAGTAGGAGAGCAGTTTCGGTGCAGCGGCACTGGTTGACGGGAGACGTGCATGTGCGATTTGGGATGATGGTGTCCGGAGATGAACGGCGAGGATGGGCCGGAGAGTGGGTGGAGAGTGGAATAGTGGTCACGTGTTGTGGGAAAGAAGGGGGAGAAATGCAGATGAGGGAAGTGAGCATGGTAATGGAGGACATGGAAGGGAAAAGGTTGAATAGGACGGACAGTTTAGTAATTTTGGGAGGGGTCATAGGGCAGGGGAGGAAGAAGGGGATGAAAAATACGAGGAATTTCAAGAGAGGAAAAACGAGAGGAAAGAGGAGAAGCAGAGGAAAGAAAGGGTGTTGGATTTGGTTTGCACTACAATTGGCGTCGCCGGTTTTTTTGACATTTTGGTCGGTTGTACTGTTCAAGTAGAAGTAAAACTAATAAAAATACTACTATATGTTTCATACAAAAATATTCGAATTTATAGCCAAATGTATAATGTAAAAAATATTACATCATAAATAATATTTTATGTTGGTTTAATTAAATGAATGAAAATGAACAAAAAACTCGTTCGTTCATTTACGTCGTTAACGTTTGGTAATTTGATTATGTTCGTTTATTTATGTTCGCAATTTTCATCAATTTAATTTTATTGAGTCTTTTCCATCCTAAACCACTAATTCCATCATTCGACTTAAATTAGGTTTTCTTATAATTGCTATTATTATAAGATTTTAATTTAATAATAATATGTTTGTTATGAATATCTTTATTTATGATGGATATTCATATATTAAATGAGACTTTAATATACTTTATTATTAGGGTTTAATACACATTGGAATTAAGGTTTTCATCGTATGCCTATAAATATAGAGTTTGGAGAAAGCATTGTATATATACCCTACATTGAAATAATACAAGCCTCTCTTTGTCTCTCATCTTGTTCTTGTCCATCTCTTTGTTCTTGCTCTTCTTTACTTTATTTACAACACGTTATCAGCACAAGTTTGCTCGGAAGTTTTTAGTCAGAAATCAAGCCTCTTTAAAGACGGTAATTATTTGCTATGTATCTTCTTTTTCTACTATGTTATATTTTAATTAATAAGAACCATAATAATAAATCGATTATATGTTTTGTTCTTTTAACACCTAAAACATGGTTTATTATAAAAAAGTTTTGTTATATTAATTTAACGCCTAAAGCATGTTCTTTAATTAGTTAATATGTTCTATGTTCTCTTAGTTTAATCCAAGTATATTGGCTGGGCATTCCGTTCTGCGAGGCTATTGGTCTCAAAGGAGGTTTCTAAAGGACCTTGTGAATTGGTTTAACAATGTCGCGTATGAGAATTAAATCTTTGTTTTCCGTTGGTTTGTGTATATATATATATGTTTTTTGAGATAAAAGATATTGATATGATGTAAAAGAAATTCTTTTTGGGCAGATTCATTATTATATTAATTTATAGTTGATCTAATTTGTTTGTTTGTCTTTTATAGTACATCAATGACAAATCTTGTGAAAATTGAGTTTGTGGCACTTGATATTTCCTGAAAAATTATTTACCATGGATCTTAGATACTGAAATACACCTAGATGCAGATGGTCTGGGAAACACTATTAAAGAGGGGAATGCAGAATCTGCTCAAAATAAGGCCAGAGCCATGATACTTCTTCGGCGTCACCTCTATGAAGGATTGAAATCTGAATATTTAACGGTGAAAGATCCTCTTATTCTTTGGAATAATTTAAAGAAATGACATGACCACCAAAAAATTGTTATTCTCCCTAAAACTTGATATGATTGGTTGCATTTGAGATTGTAAAATTTTAAATCAGTTAGCGAGTATAACTTAGCTATGTTTCAAATTACTTCACAATTGAAGTTATGTGGTCAAGCTATTATTGATGAGGATATATTAGAAAAAACATACTCCACCTTTCACGCAAACAATGTTGTTTTGCAGACACAATATCGTGAAAAAGGCTTTAAGAAATATTTCGAGTTAATTTCTTGCCTTCTTGTGGCTGAGTGAAACAATGAGCTACTGATAAAAAATCATGAATATCGCCCAATTGGATCTGGTCCATTCCTTGAAGCGAATGCGACATTCTACAGCGGAAAGAATAAATGCCACAGTAGCAATTATTGTCGCAATTGAGTCCATGAACATAGGCATGAACAAGATGATTATTTTAAGAATGCTTATACCCACCAGAAGTGAGATTATAAAGATGACAAGAGTATACTAAGAAAGTGAAATCTTTATGTTATCAATGTGATGGTAAAAACCTATAATATCCCAATTTTTGGCTAGTGACAAAAATGTAAAATTTGAAAGTTTTGTGGCTAAAGTATAAACTTTGGAAAAGTTCAAGGACCAAAGTGTAATTTTTTAAAGTTATGTATTTTAACCTCGTAAATGACTAGTTTACCCCCAAGAATGACGTTTCCATGTTATCTGGATTTTTCGTACGGAGTTTGTATTAATGGCTATAAAGTGATAAAGTTCAGAAAAAAATTCGGATAATCAGATCAAATCGAATATCCAGGATATTTTGAAGGATGATAAGGCAAGGTTAATTATGTCATTTTACATGTCTAAGATATTTTCTTTGTGTTGGAAGAATATGAACCTTTGGATTTAAGTTGATTTTCCAAGTTAAATATGAGCCGTTTGATGAAAAATGGCAAGATCGTAATTTTGGAAAATCACAAGGGCAAAGTTGGTAAATTACTAACTTAAGATTAAATCTAGGCCATTGGATGAAGGATGATGACATGTGGTACATTATGAATTCATTGGATTTGAGGGCAAAATGTTTATTTCACTATTTGGAGGATATTTTCAATATTTATGGATTTTAAAATGCCAAATGACATTAATAAAGGTAAAAGAAAATACAAGAATTTTCTCATCTTCCTTCTCTAACGTGGGGTTCCAAGAGGCCAAGGTAAGAATGCTAGTTTTGATTTTTCTCCCTAAATGGCTTGGATTAAGGGTTTAGTCATGAAATGCAAAGTTGATCCTCTTTGAATTCTGTATCATTTGGTATAAAAATTTCATGGATTAGTTAAGCTATGATCATGAAATTAAAGGATTAAAGTTTAGGGTTTATGGATATAAATTTATTTTTTGTTTGATTTTGAAGGATTAAGTGTTTAATTAGCTTTTCTAAGCTTGATTTCAAGTGTAAAGTAAACCCCCTAATTTTGGAAAGTTAGGGTTAATTTAGGTTATTGTATTCAAGTTTAATTTGGAGTTTTCATGAAGGGAAAATGTTGGAATAATGTAATTGAAGGTTAATTTGAAGTGTTGGAATGATTAAAGGATGTTAAAGATCAAATTTATGAATCTGCCCAGAAATTTTAGTATGTGACAGTGAGTTTGGAAATTCACCATAAATTTTACAAAAATAATTAGAAAGTAATCCTTATATCATTGTATTCCTGGTTCAGTCTAGTGTCTTTTAAACAAACGGTGACTGATTTCGATTTGTATATCAAAAGATATGAATTTTTAAGTGATGCAAGGTCAGAAAACAGAGTACCAGCCTGCTCCAAAATTTAGCACTATAATTGACTTTGAAAATTCGTCATAAATCGTACGAGTTGAATTTGGGTTATTAAATTATATGGTTGAAAATCTTATTGAATCTATTTTCTTTCAGAACAAACGAAATCGAATTCTGAGTTGTAGATTATTTTATAGAAATAAATATTTGAAGGTAGCACAAGCTGTCAGAAAATGGAATTTGAAATATTTTGTATTTAAATGTTAGTCAGCAAGCTCGGAAGAATTAATGGAAGTTCAAATTGGTCACTAAGGATCATAATGAGTTTTTGAATAGTACAAGGAAGAAAGAAAAAAATTGGAAATTTTATATTCGAATGATTATATTAGAAAACATGTTTAAGGTAATGTTATATTTGAATCTAACAAATATTTTATTGTATTCATGTGATTAATGAAGTCAAGTCCAAATCAAAGAATGTTTGAGTTACTATGAAAGAAAGGATCGAACTAGGACTTAGTGAGGCATTATGTTAAGTGGCCAAGGTGAGTGCAATTGCATACATATCATGACATATTGATGTTTTATACATCATTGGGATGGCTTGCGATGAGCCTACCCAAATTTTATTATCATTATATTGATGTCATGAAGCATATGACTGGCATATTTTAAATATGTCAAAAGTTGAATATAACTGCATGAATCACTAGTTATATATGATGTTATATTATGAATGTTATTTCGGGTATGAACTGCCCAATATTAAATTATGTTGATATTCATTGACATGGATGAAATAAATATGGAATATATGCCCAAGTATCTCATTAAGGGACGGGGTATAGTTGGCATGCCATAGAGTCCAGCAGTACGCTGCATACTCGGTTTAGCACTATAGTGTATATAAAGGACATTTAGTGCATATGGTGGGCACGACCTTATGTGTATTATGGTGGGCATGACCTTATGTGTATTATCACTTCGGTGAATATTTGACTCGTGTACCCAGGGTCCTCATAGGCTTATATTTGGGCTATGGTTTATTGGTTAATAAAAGATAAATAGGTGAAAAAGCTTATGAGCTTTTGGAATAAATGGCAAGTATATTAGTAAGAAATTTATATCCGGTTTATATTATGTTAATATATGATTAACATGATGGTAATACATATCTAGTGATCATGATGCATTTATGCATATATGACATATTATGACAAATGGACAAGCATGAAAGTCTTATGACATTGGCATATAGTAAATCATTACTAATTCAATGTGAAAGTTGATGCATTGACATATATCATGTTATAAAATCATAGCCATGAAGTCGAATAAAGTTTAAATTGTTGTTATTAACTTCCTTTATTGCCTCACTAAGTTCGTACATAGCGTGTGTTTGATTGTGCACACGTAGGTAAATCACGATGAGAGTGAGAAAGAGTATTGCATCAATATTGGAAAGCTCAACAGGTAATCACAGTAATGACATCCTAATTAAGGTTTGATTATTGTAGTGGCATGTATACTTGCTAAACCTATTTGAGTTGTGATTGGCCTTTAAACTTCGTTATGGTTTCATGATAATTGGCGTTTCTGGAAAGATTCAAAGTTAAGAGTAACCTCAGGTGATGAGTTGCATGCTAAGATAATTGAGAGCATGTATGTTTTATTATAGTCAATTGTTCCCTATAAGCATACATAACATTTGAAGACATTTGGAAATTGAATTAGTATGAATTAGAAATATAAAAATGTAAGAATGTGCATTTTAGGACAAGGTGTACCAGTACTTAAGATTTGGGATCAAAATTATCAAAACTTGAATTTTGTTTCAAATATCATTAATATTTAAGGATAGTAAAGTTGTAACATTCCTAATTCGTATTCATCGTATGGATACGAAAAGAGGTGTTACAAAACCATTGATCTCATACTTGTCATGCGTCGTAGCATTATGGACATTTTACCCATTATCGTGAATGATAGAAAGTATAAACAAATTTTGTTACAAAAATGAAAAAAATAATTATGGCATTGTTGGTCCAACTCACTTGGATGTTGTTGATTTCCTCACAATCCCTAAAGAGAATAATTAATCTTTTATTTATTTTGTTTTATGTTAATTTGTTTTACTTATTATTTATTTATGTTAATTTAATTTATGTTAATTTGTTTTACACATTATTTATTTATTTATGCTTTATGTTAATTTATTATCTTTTGAAGAATATGATTACTTTCGGAATAAAATATAAAATAATTGTGACAATTTATGCTTAACAGACAGTGTAAGCACCCATACTATACAAAAGCATAAGAAATATTTTTCCATTTAAATGTAAGGGAAAAATACGAGTACTATATCTCAAAGTACTAAAATATTAATGCTCCGGAAGAGCAATAAGTTCTTGAGAGATTATCTTTGATAGATAACCGATTTGATACGATATGTTATATTTAATATTTTCATTCCCCGAAGTGAATGGTACAAAGCACATATTTTTCATTCCCCGAAGTGAATGGAACAATGCACATATTGAAAGGTGTATAATTATGCATATTTTCCCATTTAAAATGCAAAGAAATAATGCGAGTACTATATCCGGGAGTACTAATATCATAGAAGGCTCCGGAAGAGCAAATATGCTATTACCAAATAGAACTCAATTCCATTTCGCAATGTATTATACTCGTCAAAGTCGCAAAGAGACTTATTGAATTTTAAATAAATATATATCATAGTGAGACTATTAGTCAAGGGGATGCTGACTATCTCCATATTATGAGTATAACTCAAGACAATAAGAAAATCTTGACAAAATTACATGCACTGTCATCCAGATTGTACTACACAAGAATTGGTACAAATTAAAGCTCATGCTACTGTAAACCTAAAGTTTACTGATAACTTTATTATTTAGCATGACCGGTTAGGCCATCTGGTTCAATTATGATGCGAAAAATTATTGACACTTTCATGTTTTCATTCATTGAATAACTGACACATTCTTCAAAGTAATATTTTTCATGTGATGCTTGCTCTCAAAGCAAACAGATTAGTCAACCATCACCAGCTAAGATAGATTGTGAATCTATTAATTTTCTACAACGGATACAAGGTGATATATGTGGGCCCATACACCTTTTTATAGACTATCTACATATTTTACGGTTTTAATTGATGCATCGACTAGATTGTCATATGTATCCTTGTTATCAACCCTCAACTTGGTGTTTGCGAGGTTACTTGCTCAGTTGATGAAATTACGAGCACATTTTACAGATTACCTTATAAAGGTAATTCGTCTCGATAATGATGGTGACATGCTATTTTACATGCAGCATCATTAATTTGCATCAGGCCAATAAATTATCATAAGTTCTACCTATTACAAATGGTTTTTGGTCAGGAACCAAATATTTCTTATCTTAGATGTTTTTTTGGTGTGCGGTATATGTTCTAATTGCTCCACCACAACGCACAAAGATGAATTCTCAAAAAAGGTTGGGAATATATGTTAGATTTGAATTCCCATCGATAATTAAATATCTCGAGCTTCTAATGAGGAATTTACTTACAACTCGATTCGCTGATTGTCATATTATGAGCTAGTTTTCCCAACATTAGGGGGAGAAAATACACAACTGGGAAAAGAAATAAGTTGTAATGAATTATCATTTTCTCATTTTGATCTACATACTCCACAATGTGAACTATAAGTTCAAAGGATAATTCGTTTACAAAACTTAGCAAATCAATTGCCAGATGTTTTTATTGTCCCTAAAATAGTGGCTAAGTCGCATATACCAGCTATGAATGCTCCAATTAAATTTGATGTCCCGAAAAGACAAACCCTAGTTGCTAATGAGTCTAACTCACACCTGAAGCGTGGTAGACAAGTAGGTTCCAAAGATAAAAATCCTCAAAAAAGAAAATGAGCTATATTTTATGATGGTTTGATCGAGGAATCAACATATTATGAAAATCTCTAGAAGAGATTAAAAGGTCTCGAAAAGAGACATTGACATGATTCAGGTACCTGATAATAAAGAGATCTCAATAGATTATGTCATGTATGGCAATAAGTGGAACTGAAATCAAATCGACGTCGATAATACATTTGCATGCAATATAGCACTAGAAATTTTGGATTTTGATATGGATCATGAACCATTGTCAATTGGAAAATGTAAACAAAGAAATGATTGGCCAAAAATGGAAAGAGGCAATTGAGGCGAAACTAAAATCTTTTTCGAAAAGAGAAGTATTTGGGCCTATAGTCCGTACATCAGAATTTGTAAAGCCCGTGGATATAAATGAGCCTTTGTGAGAAATAGAAATGAAAAGGGAAAATCGCGAGATATAAAGCTCGTTTGGTTGCATAAGCATTCTCACAAAAACATAGAATCGATTATGAGGAAACATACTCCTCGGTGGTGGATGCAACTACTTTTAGATTTTTTATTAGTCTAGCAATAAAAACTTAGTTTTCGCTTAATGGATGTTGTTACATCCTATTTGAATGAGCCTCTTGATAATAGCATTTACATGAAACTTCAAGAAGGATTTAGACTACCAAAAGCAGTTAATTCAAGTTCTCGAGAACATTATTCAATCATATTGAACATATCTTTTTATGGATTAAAACAATTTGGGCGCATTTGGCATAATCGCCTCATTGAATACATATTAGCAGAATGCTATAAGAATGATTTAATTTCCCCAAGTATTTTTTATTAAGGGGTTTAACTCCGAATTTGTCATTATTGCTATGTATGTTGATGATTTGAATATCATTGGGACTCCTTAAGAGATCTCCTTGACAATTGAATATCTAAAGAAAGAATTTCAAATGAAAGATCTCGAAAAACAAGATTTTTTCTTGGATTGCATATTGAGCACCTAAAGGATGGAATCCTTGTACATCAATCAACATATATAGAAAAAATAATAAAGAGGTTTTACATGCATAATACACATCCGTTGAGCACCCCTATGGTTGTTAGGTCACTTGATGTTAACAAAGATCCATTCCGTCCTTGAGAAAAGGATGAAAATATTCTTGGTCCAAAAGTTCCATACTTAAGTGCTATTGGTACATTGATGTATCTTTCTAGTCACACACGACCTGACATATCATTTGTTGTCAATTTGTTGGCAAGATTTAGCTCATGTCCAACATGAAGACATTGGAATGAGGTTAAACACATATTTTGTTATCTTCAAGATATGAAAGATATGGGATTATTTTCCCCTAATCTATCCAGAACAGAACTGTTTGGTTTTTCGGATGCAGGATACTTATCTGATGCTCATAATGCTCGATCACAGACTGGTTATGTATTTACATATGGTGGTATCACAATTGCTTGGTGCTCAATGAAACAAACAATTACTGCCACTTCCTCTAATCATGATGAGATTTTGGCTATATATGAGGCTAGTCGTGAATGTGTATGGCTAAGGTCAGTGATCCATCACATTCAAGAAAATTGTGGTTTACACTATGGAAAAATAGCTTCGACAGTCTTATATGAGGATAATACAACATGCATTGCCCAACTTAAGGAAGGATACATTAAGGGTGATAGAACAAAACACATCTCACCAAAATTCTTCTTCACTCATGATCTACAAAAGAATGGAAACATTGATGTCTAACAGATTCGTTCATGTGATAATTTGGCAGATCTATTTACTAAGGCGCTCCCTACTGCTCTATTTGAGAACTTGATTTACAACATAGGATTGCATCATGCCAAAGATCGTATTTGATCTATTTATGAGGGGGGAGTAAATACGCGTTGCACTATTTTTCCCTTAATCGAGGTTTTGTCCCAATGGGTTTTCCTGGTAAGGCTTTTAATGAGACAACATGTTATGCGTATCAAATATGTGTGTACTCTTTTTCCTTCATTAAGAAAATTTTTGCAACAAGGTTTTTATCTTAGTCAGGTTTTAACGAGGCACATTATCTTCATGGATATCCAAGGGGGAGTGTTATGAATATCTTTATTTATGATGGATATCCATATATTAAATGAGACTTTAATGTACTTTATTATTAGGGTTTAATACTCATTGGAATTAGGGTTTCCATCTTATGCCTATAAATATAGAGTTTGGAGATAGCATTGTATATATACCCTATATTGAAATAATACAAGTCTCTCTCTTTCTCTCTTTGTCTCGCATCTTGTTCTTGTTTATCTCTTTGTTCTTGATCTTTTTTACATTATTTACAACAATGTTTATATATATATATATTTTCACCACCGCCTAGAATCCTTAGATTCTATATGGTAACCCTAAAATTATTTTTAAAATAAATAAATACCTAAAACTCTTCTCTTCCAATAAATCAATCATTTTTCTCTTTTCTCTGCGTGTGCCTTCCCCAAGCCTTCCAACCACCTTGTACTTAGGTAAGGATGAAGATTGTTTACAAAACTATAATATTTGTATCTATTATTATAATTATTTTCTTTACATCTTTTATTATTATTATTATTATTATTATTTACTTTAAGAAAATCAATTATCTTCATGTTTTCCTTGTAAAGTGAATCATGCAGTTTGCAAAGCCACGTGTGTATATATATATATATATTATATTGGATGAGATTTAGTTACACTATGTAAAACTCAATTAGTTTTACACTAATCCATGACCATTGAATGAGTGAAATGGATGGACGAGATAAAAAATAGTTGAGTTTTATATAATGTAAGTTGATTCTAACCTTATATATATACAATGACTATGAATCAGTGTAAAACTAGTTTATTTTTACATAATATAAGTTGATCCTAAGCCTATATATATATTCTATGAATCGGGTTTTAAGGAAAAGGTTTATATTTTCGTAAATCCACCTTTATACCATTCACGTTGTTTACACAATCATGTTTTTTTATTAGTTAATTCGTTCTTATGATGTTTCTTGTAGTGGTCCATTCCCCTTCCATGACGTCTGACGATCGATATTTAGACAATTATTTGCCATTTGTATCAATCGAATTCGAATCAAGTGTAGACACTCCAACCATAGAAAATACACAAAATCCTAAAATTATTGTGACTATAGTTGATGACGTAGAAGTTGATACAACTATGTGCTGGTGCAGAACAAGTTGATGCAACCAACAATGAAGAACCAACTCCATTCACTAAAAGCAAAAGAAAGAAGACTTCAGGAGTTTGAGAACATTTTTGTTTGGTTAAGTTGCTTGATGGAACCAAATTCTGTGCATCCATTGTGGAATAAATATTAAGAAAGTTAAAGAAGGAGCCACCACTCCGTTGCATAGGCATATTGGTGACTGCCCAAAGATAAAATCAGTTAACAGAGGTCAGTTAAATTTAAAAGTGTTGTATGGCAAATCGAATTCTTCACCTATGATTCAAATTGGAAGTTTGATAATGTGAGGATGAGAGAGGTTATTTCCCACACGATCATGGTTCATGAGTTACCTTTTAATTTTATGGAGTATGAACTGTTTAATGTGGTAATCAAAGAAGAGAATCTAGGATTTAACAAGATTTCACGTGCATCTATTAGATAAGATTGTGTTTCCAGTTATGAGATTGGAAAGAAAAGAGCTCAAAAGTTGCTAAATATTGTCAAGCGTGTGAGCATCACTACAGATATGTGTGTTGAGTTAATCAATTGATAAGAATGGTCAAGGGGGGTGAATTGATAATAAAAAATTGGTAGGAGCATATTGCAAAAACAAAAGAAAAAATGAAAGAAGATTTATAGTTGTTCAACCTTCTAATCAGGGTCTACATCCATTACCTTAGCTTCCACACTAAGGATTTCACAAATTCACTAATTTATCTTTCCTTTTAGGCTAAAGGAGATAACCTCACAAACACTTAGACTTATACCCCAAAGTCTAGTGACCCATTTCCTAAAAATGAATATAAAGAAGCAAACTTTGAGAATCCTCTAGAGGAGACTGTTTGCACAATTTTCAGCTCACTAAAACCCTAACACTTGATGAAAAGAAATACAATAAACTCAAGTGTGTACAAGATTTTTCAACGTAAAAGCTCTAAGAACTTTGGATTTGCGCTTGAACAATTTTGGATAGTTGTCTTATTGTTGAAGAAGCTTTAGAGACTTTTTTTTTATATCCCTTTATTGATTTCTAACCATTTGGGTTGTTGGGGAATTAAATATAGCCGTTGAGCTGCATTTTTCCCGTATTAAATGATGTTCGACAATTGTGGGTATCGATACACGAGAGCTCGTATCGATACATGCTTAAAGAAGAAATAGATGTTATAAAGATTGGGCGTACCAGTACCCAGGCTTGCGTATCGGTATAGAGTAAGGGGTACCGATATACTAAGGGTCATACCGGTACTAAAATTACTCTCTAGAAAATTTAGTGGAGCTAGGATATTAGTACGTCTGTGGTCGTATCGTTACTCAGTGTATTCAAAATAATTTTTTTCTTCGTTGATTATTGGTATGGAGTTCACCGTATCGGTATTGACAAGCATTTGTAAAAAATAATTTTAAAACTCGTACCGATACGCTAAGAACCGTACTGGCACTCACTTACCATTTTGAATTCCAGTGTTAAGAAGCTCGCATCGTTACGCATAGGGTTGTATCGGTACTCACTAACCATAATGAATTTCAGTGTTGAAGGGCCGTACCGATACGCATATAGCCGTATCGGTACGCATATAGTCGTACCGGTACTCACTGACCAGAATGGTCTATAAAAGTACCAAAATACTTATAAAATATTTTCCTTTGAAAAGTCTAACTTATATAAAATATTTTCTTCAAAATAAGATAAGTTTGTTTGAATGCTTGTCCATTGTGAGTAATTTCAAATACCTTAAAATTTTATTTATTTGCATAATAGTCCTTTTATATCAAAATCAAAAACATAACTTTAACAATCTCCCTTTTTGATATAACAAAACCAAATAAATTTTTAAGTCTCTCCCCCTTTCTTTTTGGACTAAAAGGCTATAGGTTTTGAAAAATTGTTAACCCACACACTTCTCCCTTTTTGTTAGATCAAAATCAATAGGGTAAATAAAAGCATAATGATATAAATCGAAAATAGCTCCAAACTTAAATATAATTTCCAAAATATTATAAAATCCAAAGCAAAGCATATCCAACAATATCCAAAGACATAAAACATAAAACCAACATAGTCAGAGTCATAGAAAACATAAAAGCAACATACTTGCATAAAATTCAAATAAGTCTATATGATATTATATGATATGCATGATAGAAACTAAGCGGCCAACGTATTATCATCGCCGTCCTTCATCCTATCATCAACATCATCACCATGAACACTTGCACGCCATTAATGATGAAAAGCAACAAGAGATGTCTTGACCAAAGAAACTTGAGTCTCCATGGAAGTCATCCATGTGTCCAAGGAAGTGAACCTCGCATCTATGTTCATGTCAAGAGCAACAAACTTCCTATCAAGGTATGTCATGAAGGCATCAAGGGAAAGTGGAGCAACCAGAGGCACAAGAGGTGCCTTATAGTTTGCATAATTGATCTATTTTATATGCCCTTATTCCTTGTCTTTTGCATGTTTTCAAGCTCATATAGTTTGCATTTAGGTTAGATTGTACATATTTGCATGTAGATAGAGAGTTACACCGCCTATGCTTTAAATGTCATATGCATTGGTGCTTTTCACGAGAAAGGTGGTATTTTGTGGTGTATGTCCAGAATGCTGGAGGATTGCTGGAGCGGAAGAGGAGCAAATCTCATGGTTGAAGCTGACGAGGCATAAAGAGTTGGAGATGAATCTACTTTTGCCCACATGGACTTTCTCCCAAATACGCAACATTAAATGAAGCAAGAAACCAATGGCTTTCTTTTATGAAGCTGCGCGTACTTTAGGGTACTAAAACCGTAGTTTCACTGCCTATATAAGAGAGACTTGGACGCTACTTCAAAGAGGGAGATTACAACAATAGTCATAATCTAAAGCTTGCGGAGAACCACCAAAGTAGAAGCTAGAGAATTCTCCTCATGACAGAGCTATCAAGAGAGGCCGATGGAGTGAGAGATCTGCAGCACGGTTGGATAGCTTGAAGGGAGTTTGTCGAGGACGCTCGACTCATTTCTTACCTTGCTTGATAAACTGCCATACTTTAATATTTTTGTTATGGATGTTTTAGGCTCGGGCATGTGCTAAATACTTTAGTTGGGATTATTGCGTCCAATATTTTATGTTTTGATTATCTTTTTATAATGTTATAGTTGTTTTTTCCCTTTATCTATTCTGTTCATTGTACTTCATGCGTTGTTATTGTAAGAGCTATTGAGAAAGGCCTTTTAACTATTGATATGTGGCTTAATATCAAAAGAGTTAGGTTATACAAATGTGAACAGTAGGGCTAAGCAGTTAACTTAGTTCTAATCTGGCTTAGATATAAGTTTAGGGTTTCAAAGACTAAAAGAAAGTTCTTGAACAAATAATAGGGTTGTTAGGGTTCACGAAGACATGTATTACCTTAAACTCAATGTTATTAACTTCTAGGCACCGAGAGAGTCAGAAGTTCATTAGAAACTCATGTCGAGCAGATAAAGAACTTAATGGTTTACGCAGACATGTATTTCCAGTCGCTATAGCATTTTAATAGGCAATCAAGCATATATCCTTAGCAATAATCCTAGCCTCCATAATTATCTGTTAGTTGTTGTAGTTGTCCGTCTTAGTCATAGCTATATTTAGTTTAAATGTTTTAGTTTTAATTAAATATTCAAAACACAAATACTTGCAACACATTCTTAAGCATAATAACTTCGTAGTTATTATTCCGATCCTCGTGGGTTTGACACTTTACTCATCACTTTATTACTTGATACGACGAGTATACTTGCTCTAAAGTGCATCACTATTTGACAAGCATCAAGTTTTTAGCGTCATTTTCGGGGATTGGCAATTGATAATTATGTTGTAATTGCGCTTAGGACTTTATTTTTATTTCATTTAATTTTTGTTTTAATTTTTGTTTTTTTTTCTCAGGTGCGTTCCAGTGCATGACCAGAAGGTCCAACACACAACCTATGTAACACCCTTAACGTATACTTGTAGACCGAATATACATTAAAGATGTTACGAAATCATTGGAAGAAATCTTCACTTAAAATTTTTTATACCAAAATTTAATTTGTAGTTTAACCCCCTATCGGTTTTAAATTTAAAACTATGTCGTCTAGTTGTAGCTAGTTTTGACCCTGAATTGGTTTACAAAATTTATAATTGAATTATTGAAATAAAAATATAATTCAGGGTGAAAACTACGTAAGCTGCCTAGACCCTTTCTTGATTTTAAAATTTTTACGCGATTAGGGCTAAACAAAATCTTAACCATACCAAAGATTTTGCTATTGTTAACAATTTGTATTTCTAAACTTATCCATCCATAAAAGTATATAATTACATTGTAAACTTATGCTGTAGACAATTCAATTTTAAAATACTTACATGCCCACTAGTCTATCAAATTATGATAAAGACGTACTTACTGAACTTATTGTAGTAACTTGATTTTTCCCAAGTTTCTGCTCCTCCTTGGTAGACGATTTCCAGGAAACCTACGTGTGACATAAGGCACACACTAAGTACAAACTTAGTGAGGCAGTTAAACTTATTTATTTTAAAATCCTGAAATAATGTAATACAGTATGCCATATGTATAAGTGCATTTCGTTTTCTTTATAACATGGCAAGTATATCATAATGTACATATGTCATGTATTCTTTCATGGTCATGTTTTCGTTATGTCATTTGCATATCATGTATTCTATCATGTATCATGTAACATTTCTATCATATATCAATAACATTTCTATCATGTATGTCATGTATTTCTCTATCATGTAACATGTAACTTCTTTTTCATGTATCATGAAATCATGTAACATCATTTTCATGTATCACGTAATCATGTAACATCTGTATCATGTAATCATGTAACATCTGTATCATGTATCATGTAACATCTTGTTATTATTATCATCATGTCTGGCTAGAGGCCCATAGAAACCCCGTAGCCTATCTACACCGTAGTGCCTTGTAGAGTACGTACTCAAGAGGACGCTCTTTGCTCCTCATATAAGGACGCTCTTTGCTCCTTATATTAAGCACCTCGTTAGTGCTTTTTGCACTATGGGCTTGGATCCCTAGGGTGTATCTTGTTTCATTTTAATCTTGTCATTATCCATATTTCATGTATGCATAATGCATCATCTTTTATGCAAACAATAATTCGTACCTGGTATTCCATCAAGCTTGCCATGTCGAGCATTGTATCATATCATGTATTATAAATAAATGCAATGTCATTTTCAATGTAATGCAAACATTTAGAAATGCACTCACCTGGGCCATGTAATAGTATGCCTCACTGAATTCTACTCGATCCTTTCCTTTATAGTATCTCGAATCCTCTTTGATTCGCATCCAAACTTCATTAATCACATGAATATAAACAACATTTGTTAGATTCAAATCTAACAATTTTTCAAACATGCTATCAAATCTAATCATTCGAATATACAAATTTCCTCTTTCCTTCCTTATACTGTCCAAAACTCATTTTGGTCCTTAATAACCATTTAGAACTTCCATTAACCTTTTTCAAGCTTACTAATTAACCTTAGATACAAAATGTATCAATTCTCATTTTTTTGGCTGATTGCACTACCTTCAAAGAAATATTTCTATAAAATAATCTAAAACTCAGATTTCGATTCCGTTTGTTCTGAAAGAAACTAGATTCAGTAAGCTTTTCAACTATATAAATTAATAGCCCAAATTCAACTTGTACGATTTATGATGAATTTTCGAAGTCAATTTCCAATGCTGATTTCGGAAGAGACTGCCATATTGTTTTCTGACCTTTTACCACTTAAAAATTCATATTTTTTTACTCGGAACTCGAAATCAGTTTCCGTTTGCTGGAGGCGAAACTAGACGAACAAATATTTACATCGGTATAAAATTCACCTTCTAACCATTTTTTAGATTTTATGGTGAATTTTTAAACTTACTGCCAAATCCAGTTTTCCTACACAACTTCCATAAATAAATTCAAACTTTATACTAATTTCTCCTTACTTTGCTATTTGTCAATTTTGTCCCAACACTTGATTCAAACCATAAACTTATCACCCCTTTTCATCAAATAATTATTCAACATTGATCCTCCCTAATTTTTCCTTCTTTCCAAATTAGTCACTAAAATGCAAAGATGAGGATTCAAACATCTTAACTTTGCAATTTAGTCCTCAAATTAACATTACCACTTGAATTCTATTATTTCAACTAAAAATCAGATTTAATCCTTCTCTAAAACCTCATTTTTGAATTGGTCACTTAACTTTGACAATTTGTCAAAATGGTCACTAACTCGATTTAACATCGGTTTTGCATTCTAACTTCAATTTCACATATCCAACATCAATAATAACATAAATACACTTAAAAATCATAAAAAATCAGATTAGTCCTCTAACTTTCAAAATTTCCAAAATGGTCCCTATACCTTTAATTTAGGGTTTTGCTTCCAAGTAACAAATTCAAGCTTACTAGATCGTTTATCCAACATCACAAACCCTAATTCAAACTTGAATCCATAAACCCTAATCATCTTCATACAAACTAAAATATGTAGGGCTGAAATCTCAACTCAAAAACATGATTTTATCATCATAACAACTTAATTTCAACTTAAATTTCAACATAGAATCATAAAATCTCAAAACCCCCAATTTAGTCCATAAACCCTAATTTCTTTATCTTCAAAATTATCATCAATAAAGCATGTATTCCATGAATTATTGACATCAAAAGATAGAGCTTGAAGAGTAGAACAACTTTGTAGTTGAAAAGATTACCTGAAAATCGAGTTTCGGGGCTTGAATCAAACTTGGAAAATTTTTCTCCATTTTTCTTTCTTTCTCCCCCTCATATTTCGAAATTTTAGGATGAATAATGGTCTTCATCTTTTGTTTTTCATCCAATTTTTCCACTTGTCTTGAATAAATGAATTTTAAATTCATTTAGATAGTGAAATTACTAAAATGCCCTTTTAATCCAAGGGTTGAGATTGATCTTATCATTAATCAAGGGACAAGATTTAATCTTCCATTTTCTTCTTCCAAAATTGTCCTTGTAACTTTTTAAATATTTCAAAAATGCCATTGGGGCAAAATGACTAATTTGCCCTCCAACTAGTTTTTATTTACTAGCTTGTTTCAAAAATGCCATTCCATTACAATCCAACTAAAATAGTTCATTCCCAACTGGTCATTATTCCATAAATATTAATTTATGACTTTTCCATGGCTTATGGAACATCCTTTAAAATTTCAGTTTGATCTGATATCCCGATATTCATAAAATATCTCTACTGCAATTTTACCTTTACCGAGCTATCAGATTTATTCTGAAAATTCTATATTTCCATATTCTGAAAATCCACACTACCATCTCATAAAAATTTCCTTTCCCAAGGACTTAGACTGAATTTTCCTAACTTAGTCTACTATTCCAATAATTATAAAAAATTTCCATACAATAAAATTTCTCTTAGAAATCCTTTAAAAAAAATCCATATAAATTTTCCCTACTCTTACTGAGTCTAAAATATCGATCAAAAACACTTTTATGGGACATTCCCGGAGGTCACCCATCCTAACATTTCCCTGGCTTGAGCACGCTTAACAATTTTATTCGATCCAAATTCAGTACCTTTCACTACATCTTAATTCTTAAAACCGATATCAAGGTACTTATTTCGATCCGATTCACTCTTATACTGAATAAAATTACTTATTGAGGAAATTTACACTTTAATCCTTAAACTATTCCAAAGTTTATACTTTAACCCCAAAACTTTCAAAAATTACATTTCGGTCACTGGCCAAAATTTGGGATATTACAACCTATTATTTCACTGAACCCAGAAAAAGAAAGAACTTTAAAAAATCTATGCCGAGAGAAAAAGAATATGGTGATTGAAAACAAGAACGACCCTGAAAACATGCGTCATCCAGGCATACCCCTAGTCGATGGGCAGAGAGTTGTTGGAGCGGGATCCAATGGCCAAAGACGATAGGAGGATCCACCACCTGCTAGACCTAGAAGACTCATTAAAGAGATCATTGAGCTTGTTATCAACAATCTCCATCCACCGATTATTGTGCCTAACCTGGGGACAACCCACTTTGAGCTAAAGCCCGTAGTGTTCAACATGCTCAATTCCATTGGTCAATTCGGAGGATCAACAAGGGAAGATGCTCGAGAGCATAATCAAGCATTCTTGGAAGTCTGTGATTGCTTTCGCCAAATGAAGATTCCTACCGGTGCCTTGCGGCTCAAGCTATTCCCCTTCTTTCTAGGAGATCAAGCCAGAGCATGGTTGAAGGCTTGTTCCGTACGATCTATTACATCATGGGATGGCTTGTACAGCAAGTTTCTGCATCGATATGATCCACTGAACTTGCAGAACCAAAAGTGAAGCGATATTATCTCTTTCCAACAATATGATGATGATTCCATGTATGAAGCATAGAATATATGCAAAGATATGCTTTTCAAGTGCTTGATCCTTGATTCCACGATTGGCTACAAGTCAAGACGTTATATAATGGCGTCAATGCACCAATACGGATAATGATCAACTCATCAGCTAATGGTACTTTGCTCGATAGGGAATATGACGAGGCTTTCTAGATACTTGACCAGATAGCCAACACCGACTACTAATTCCCAAGAGGGAGATTAAAGCTTGGACCCAAAGCCACTGGAGCACTCCAATTGGATAACTCTCAGACTGTAGCAACTCAACTCTCCACTATCACCAACCTGTTCAAGAACATGCAAGGGCCATCCAAGGTTCAAGAGGTCAAGGTGGTGCAATACACTTGTGAGTACTGTGATGGGGAACATTAGTCGAGTGACTACCCTCAACAATAATAGTTTGGATGCTACGTAAGGAACACCAACTTCAACAAGAATCCCTAATCCAACACCTACAATCCAGGGTGCCGACAAAATCTAAAATTTGGTTAGAGAGGCAAGAAAGGCAATTCAGGAGCGCAATAGAATGCCACTAATGAACCTCTTGGATTCCAACAAAAGACTCAGAGGTAGAACTAGGGAGCTTCTGACTCCAACTCTAATTCTTTTGATAATTCTTATCAAAATTTTATGGAAACTGTCTGTGTCATTATAAATGATCAAGCAGCCCATCCGAAGAATCATAGTGACATGCTCACAACACATGTTGCCATGATGCAAAATCAGCAATTGATCATGCAAAACAACAACACCTCTATCCGGTCTTGGAGACTCAAGTTGGGCAGATTGCCCAGATGTTGAAGATGAGACCACCTGCCAGTTTACCTTGTGATACTGAAGTCACTAAAGCCTTTAATGCAGAGCAATGCAATGCCATCACTCTACATAGTGGCACGCAACTGAGGACAATAGCCAAGTTTAGGGGAAGCTCTCCAGTATATCCTACTCTAAGCAAGCCATCCACTGATGCTCCTGTATCAAAGGAACCAACTCATGTGTCTGATATAGTGAGTAACTTTCCTTTGAAGCTAATGAAGGAAAAAAAATGATGCTCTTGCATCTAGTAAACCACACGACGAGCCCAAACCACCACCTCCATTCCTACAACGATTAAAAGCTCAAAAATAAGATGTGCAATACCAGAAGTTCTTAGAGATGCTCAAATAGTTGCTCATCAATGTCCCACTATTGGAGGCCATTGATCAGATGCCTATATATGCAAAGTTTCTGAAGAAGATTGTGACAAGGAAGAGGAGGGTGAGTGAAGTTGAAACTGTTATTACTATGAGCGAGTGTGTGGTTGTGCTGAGTGATTTGCCACCTAAGATGAAGGACCCTGACAACTTCACCATTCCATTCTCAATGGGCCACAACTACTCTAGTCGTACCTTATGTGATCTCGGTGCAAGTTTGAATTTGATGTTGAAATCTGTGTTTAAAAGATCAGGGATGGGACAAGCAAGACGTACATCCATGATCCTTCAATTAGCATATCAATCTCAAATCAGACCCGATGGCAGAATTAAGGATGTGCTAGTCAAGGTAGTTAAGTTTTTTTTACGGTGGACTTTATCATCCTTAATTGCGAAGCTAGTAAAAATGCTCCCATCATTCTGGGAAGACCATTCCTAGACACCGAGCGCATCATGATCGATTGTGAGAAAGGTGAATTCACCATGAAGATGAACAACCAAAAGATCACATTCAACGTCTTCAACACACTCAAGTATGCGAATGACCATAAAGAATGCTAGCTCATGGAAACTGAAGAAGCGGTAGTAAAAGAAAGTTTACGTGAGATATGTTGCAACAACATACTCACTGCTGATGAGCAAACTGCCTTTAACAAGTCCTTGCATGCAGCTGAAGAAGAAGATAACGAGGAGATTGAACAATCTAATGTTTTGCTCACCAGACCAAGTATGACTTTTGAGCCTTTAGATTATGCTGAGTTCAAATCTCCCAAACCTTCACTTGAGCATCCACCAGTACTTGAGCTTAATACTCTTCCCCCTCAATTAAAGTATATACTTTTAGGGGAGAAACATATACCACCTATTATTATATCTACCTGCTTAACACCTGACCAAGAGGCTAAATTGTTAAATGTCCTCTCTTGACATAAGGAAACTCTTGGATGGAATATTACTGACTTTAAGGACATAAGTCCTACTTTATGCTTGTATGAAGTTTTGCTTGCAGGAATTAACGAGAGCTTGACGACACCACAGTGGAAACTCGTTCTGCTTGAAAGAGCTATGGATGAATTTGAGATAATAAAATGGCACAATGAAAATACTTACCTCGTACTAAATGATTCATCAGAATATCACACATTGAAGTTCTTGGAGCAGTATCTGAGCAAGCTCACTCTAACAATAGAATGGACAGAGATCTTCACAGGAGCACCATTCCTTCGTGATAAACCCCTTCCATCAACATAGGATAATTAGCATATCTAATTTCTAGCCCTTTTCAATTCTTACATTTCTACTTGCATTATTTTTCAGTTCAGTTTCTTATTAAGAGCATGTTTTTCTTAATTTCCTTTATTTACATTGGCAGATATCAAGCTTAAATAGCATGCAAGCCGAGCCAATCAAGGATTCCCTAACATTAACGAGCGGATTCATCGGGGTGCTACAGTTTAACATCCACTTCCAACGGCTTGATTCTATCACTTTAACCCATTTACCCCTTTTTCCCATATCTTGCCACGCGTCTTTTCCCTATCCATCGCGCTGCTTATTACTCAACTTCTACATGAAGTCAAGACTCCACATTAATGATAGATGTGACCTTTCATGATTACCTTTACTCCTTTACCTATTTACCCTTCCGTCTTCACTTTAAAAGATAACACTTTGACCCCTATCAGGCTTCTCGCCTATTATAATAAACCATCTTGCAACTCTAAATTCCCAACCAGTTCGCCCATCCTCCTCTGCCTGAATCATGGTTTGATAACTCATAGTAACCTGTAGAAACTAATAGACGCCTCAGATGAGGAAAAACAATAGCCCCCTTCCTCTCTATCCCTTCCTACATCCCTAGAAGATAACCAGGAAGCCTTCCAAGTATGACTTATGAGGAATTTACAGAACTTGAAGCCCGTCTATACAAAGTAGACAGCGTCTTGACACTACTACACAAGGATAGGGAGACTTTGTTCAATAGCTGGGACAGGTTAACGCCGATTGGGTATATGAGTTTTACACTCATATGGGGCATATGCCTACTGGAAGGGCCTATGTACGTGGGACAACATATTTATTCTCGATAGATGCAATCGCAGAACACTACAACCTTTCGACAACCAATGGCGGTCATAGGAACTTTATCACCATAGCAACAACTGATACATATGCCCAGCTATTGGCAGACCTCTGTATTTTTGAGACCACATAGAACCAGGATAATTACTATGTCTAGAAGATCAACTGCGCATAACTTAATCCAGCATCAAAGTTCTGGATGTACTTTATCAACAACCACATTCATCTAACCCAAAATCGATCTACGGTCTCTTGTCGCCAGCTGATGCTCATGCACTCTATCCTTAATCGGGACATCAACCCATATGAATATATTTTCGAAACCATTGTAAATAAGGCAACATCAACAAGAAAGCCCAAGGATTTACCCTTCCCTAATCTCATCACAGCCTTATGTCAAAAAGTAAGGGTTGAAGAATGGGAGAAGGATGATATATCGTTTTGCCCATGACATAAGACTTAAAGCCAGTGGTTTCGATTCGATCTTCATTTAAAACACACCTAGCATTGGCATAGAAAATTCGGACAATGATTTTGTAAACAATGTCGGGAACTTGAAAAAACTACATGAATTTCCAACGCCTCATAGATATTTAAATTTAAAGGCATCAGAGCACATATAATAAAATCAACAATGCACTCACGACGGACAGAAAAGTTTTAAAACATTTGGAAATTGACGAGTTGGTTTGGAATACCTTCTTCATTAAAACTTTGGGCATAGATGGCTAACAAATTAGGTTTGGCACCGTTACTGGAAGAACTAGAGGGACCGGTTCTAGACGTTTAGTTCAGGGGAGGCATGATAAAAAGATAGGAAATAAATCCTGCAAAAATCAAATCATACCACAAAAAAACATGTATGCAATCCATCAATAATCCAATCCAATATATCAACCAATGTTTAAGGTATTAAAAAATATAACTTATAGTTTAAAAAAATAAACATGTATAAAGAAAAATTATATAAGTATAGTTTTGTTAAAAAAATAAATATGTAAAATTTCGTATACAATTATATATATATTCGAATGAAAAATTTTAATTTTGAAAGAGATTTTGTAAAAATATTCAAACTATACAATTATACAATACTAGTACACTAAATTCAAACCTAAAACTATATAAACAAGTGAAAAATCAAAATAAGTACGAAAATAGGGTTTTGGATAGTATGGTGGGTGTGTTTAGACAAAAAGAATGAAGAATGACATGTTTGGATGGAAAGAAAATTGGAAGGGAGAAAAAAGAGGGTTGATTTTTTTTAAGTAACGTGTCATATCAATTTTTTAACACAACCGACAGTAGAGACCAGAATGAAAGCGAATTACAAGTTCAACGACTGTACTGCAAGTTTTAAAAGTTTAGTGACCATATTATAAGCATCGTAAAAGTTTAAGTACTACCAATGTAGTTTAGCTTCTTTATCATTATCTTTTTGGAAACTTTTAGTTTTAACAAACGCCTTATATTTAGGGTTTAGGGATTTAGTTTAGGGTTTAAAGTTGTTGGTCTCGAATCGATCAACCAAACATCACCAAAAGGGGATTGAATTGGCTTCTTGAAAAATTGGTGAAACTGAAATAAAAGATAGACAATTTTGTGTACAATCGATTTATAGTGATTCGAATTCTAAACTAAGTCTACATCAACTACCTTAGCTTACCACCACTAAGGATTTCTCCATTCAGTGTTATGAATTCTTGCCTTTAAGGATAAGCGTAACCTTACAACCCCTATCTTTTCAATGACTAAGATAGAATCACTCTAATTTTTTGAAGGCTAAACTATAACCTCTCTCTTTTACAAGGTTTGATTTTGGTAAAAAAAATAACTCTTTAAGTGGGTGTTTAGAAGGTTTAAGCTCACAAAGAAATAGTACAAAATATTTACAATTAAAGCACTCTCTACAACTATTTACAAGAGAAATAAGGAAATAAAGATTTGAAGACTATTTCTCTTGATCATTAAGCTTAGATGATGTTGGGCTCGAACTCCATCAATCAAATATCGCCAATGAAAGGTGTAGAGGTCTCTTGTGAAATTGGGAAGTAAAAATCAAAAAAAGAAATGACAATTTTGGCACGATCGATTTGAGAGTGGTTCAACCTTCTCAACCAAGGTCTACATCCACTACCTTAGCATCCACACTAAGGATGTCCCAATTCACTAATGAATTTTTTCTTTTTCAAGGAAAAAGAGATAACCTTTACATCCCTATCTTTTCAAAGGCTAAGATAGAACCTCCCTTGTTTTTCTAAGGCTAAACTAGAACCTATCTCTCAATTACGAGGTCTTGATAATGTAAACATAATTTACCTCTCTATGTGGGTGTTTACACAATTTGGCTCACTAGGATTGGACTCTAAAGATTTATAAGAGATTACAAAAGAAATAAAACAATGAAAAACTATTCTTTCTTGATCTTTAAGCTTGGGTGTTCATCCTCATCTTCTTCAAGTGCCTTTGGCTTGTATTTATAGTGTGAAATGAGTTTCTAGCCGTTTATGGCCATTGCGGATGAGTTATAGCCATTGGGGATGCAAAATAGTTGTTACCTAAAAAAAATACAACATTTATAACTAAAGGGGTCGATCTCTTTTCATAAAATATGTCCGTTACAGCCAAAGGATCAATCCCTTAAACCAAGGATTGATCATTTTGCACTTGGAGACTAGGATGTATTTAAAAATGTTTATGCCTATAAAGGGATCGATCCTTTGTGCCTTGAAGTCTAAAAATAGATTTTATAGTGCAAAAATGGATCATACTTGTTTTGAAAAGATCGGCTAAGTTGGAAATCATTCGAAACGAATTTTTCAAGTTTATTTGGACTTTAAATTATTTTTGAGAAATTTAATTTATTTGATTAAGTCCAAAAACATTTTTCTTTTAAGTTATATCAAAATCAATATCTCAACAATCTCCTCCCTTTTTAATTTTATAAATTTAATTTATTTGATTAAGTCCAAAAATTATTTTTGAAAATGCTCCCCCTTAGGAAAATAATTTTAGAAAACAAAATATTTAAGCTCCCCATTTTTCTTTTTGAAATTAAAATTTTCAAACTTATCTCTCCTCATTGTTGTTATATCAAAAATAATTCAAAACATTTAAGGTTCAGAATAACAATGGAGAGTAGGTAAAATCTTTTGAAAAACAAAATGTCCTCCTTAATAAATGCATTCCATTTTAAATTAAATACTTTGACACTCAAGAAAAATTATTGAATTTCAACATATGGTGAAAAAGTTTAAGATCACATGAAATTCAATTTATCCAAGTCTTTTAAAATCCTTATGCATTAACAAGAATTAAAAAGTTAAAGACACATGCACAAACCCTCAAAGAATGTTATGCACTAAAATGGTTTTAACAATCAAATTTGCATAAACATTCAAAATCATTAAAAATAAGCAAGCAAATGTATAATCTAAAAGATCAAGCTTAGAGGATACCCATCTTTAATGTGTGAGCATGACACCTTTGGAATTGAGAGGAGGAAAGATGGTTCATCATGAATCTTTGAGCTTGATTGTAACGGCATTAAATATAGGTTAATAATTCAGATCTTGGATCCAGGTATGTGTACCTTGATGTTAAGGATTTAAATTGAAAGAATAGGAACTTGGAATATCAACTTTAAGGAAATTGATGATCAAAATTGAAAGAAATGAGGTTCATAATTCTAAAGTGGAAACATGGGGAAAGTTGGACTCTTTAATGAATACTTTACCCAAAGTAACTATGGAAGCTTTTACAAGCAATTGTTTTGGACCATTGGATGGGGATGAGATTGACATATTTATTTTGTGCCCTTGGATATAATGGATTTTATATTTAATTTTTAAAAGGGGGTTTTAAATTAGTAAGAAAGAGGGAAAAGATGAACAAAAAAGTTCATTCTTCTCTCCCAATTATACGGCAAAGAGAGAGAAATAAGGTAAGGGTAAACTTCATTTTTAAATTTCCTCCATTTCTAGTTGGATTTTGGCCTAGCTTGTGAAATAAGAAAATGTTTCTCTTCACTTTCTCTATAAGATGAGTATAATATGAGGGTTATTATTTGGGTTTGAGTAAACCTTAAAATCTCCATAGAATTCTAGAGTGAGAAAGCTTGAAGGTTTTTGTCACAATGGTAAATTAAAGATGTTTGGGATACGATGATGAATATTTGAGTTGGGTTTTAGATAAACCCTAAAATGCTTCATGAAGATTCTTGACAGATACTTATTTTGGGATTTTAAGAGGATTTTGATTTTAAGGTGGATACAAGCTTAGTGTAGTTAATTAAATTCGATTAGTTACCTTTACTAATCTAAAGAGTTTGATTGAGCTCGAATTCCTTCAATTGAATTGCTTACCAAGTGAAGGAGAAGTCGATTTTTGGGCGATAATGGTGGGAAGTAAAAAATGGAAAAATTGCACAAGGATTTAAGTGGTTCAAGCTTCTAACAAGCTCTACATCCATTACCTTAGCTCCCCACTAAGGATTTCCCAAATCCACTAAGATTTCTTCCCCTTTTAACAAGGCTTAGGAGGCAACCTTTACAACCTAGATTCAATTACCAAGTCTTGCATCCAAAGCTTACAACCCAAGCTTTGAGAATCTTCTGAAACAAAAGGAATAAAGCAAACAAGAAATCCTCTCTACAAGGTAGATGTTTGCACTCTTTAAGCACTCACCCAAATCATAAAACACTTGAGCATACATTGACAATAAAGTTCACAAGTGTTGTCTATACAAATAATGAGAAATTTAAGCCCTAAGACAATTTTGGCATCATAATGTTGTTGACAATTGAAGCATTAGTTGTTGTTGAAGCTTGAAGGGTCCTTAAATACTCCCAATTAAGTTTCTAGCCGTTGAAGACCATTGGAATTGAATTGGAGCCGTTGGAGGCTTTATTTCCCGCAATAAATGCAATTATGTAGCTTTCCGTATCGGTATGCGTGTACCCATATTGGTACAGGTACTAGCCGTTATGCACAATCTGGCTGCCCGTATCAAAACACCTTGGGCTGTATCAGTATGCAGTATCGATACGCCTTGGTCTGTTTCGGTACACCCTGCAATTCAAATAGCCATTGCGAAATAGCCGTTGGGGGTAGTTGAAATCTGGATCGGTACGCGTACAAGCATAGTGTGCAAAATGGGACATTTTGAGTTAGTGACTAAAACGCAAAGTTTGCAAAATTGTTTTTAGTGACTATTTTAAAATGGGTCAAAACTTTAAATCTTTAAGGACCTAATAATCCAAAAGGGTTTCATCAGATTTCTCCCTTTAATTAACTATTTTTAATTAAGTTTTTAAGAGGTATAAATAGTGGAGAGAATTAATTAAACACAATTAAGTTTTTTAAAAGAATTTCACGTAACTAACTTTGTAACTTCTTTCTCTCAAATTCTCTTCAGCCAAACACATTTCCAACTTCAATTTCTTCAGGTAAAATTAAGATTTCAAAGAGCTTTTGATTTCCAATTGATTTCTAAAGCTTTTACATCAAATACTTATTGTTTCTACCTTGATTTTTATTGTTTATAAAGCAATTGAGGGGAGAAATCAGCATTGGAGGTAATGATTCATTCTTCTCCTCTAATGAAGGGTTCTTTATTGAAATTCCTAAGCTCTTGATCCATTTTGTATGATTTTCATTGGGTTTTGATTAATTAAACTCAGATTTATGGTTTAATTGATGGTTTATGATGAAAAATTGAAGAAATTCGTGGTGATCTATTTTTGCTGAGTTAAGGAATGGTTTAAACCTTGATTTTGATGTTTAATATGATAATGAAGTGAGTTTTGATGATAGAATCTCGGAATCCATTGAATCTCTAGTTTGTTAGATTGGTAGTTAAGAGTTTTTGAGGTGTTGAGGTTAAGTTTTTGTTGCTGGAGGTATAAGGTTGTTTTATGTTGTTGTTTTGATGTTAATTGATGTTATTTGAAGGTTGAGATTCGTAGTTGTGGGTTGGGTTGAGATTTTTGGTGAATCGATGATGTTTTCGGTTTATAGGTTGTGGTGTTGTGGGGGTTATAGTTAGATAAATGTTAATTGATGGTTGTTGTGAGTTTGGATGTATTATAATGCATTGGATCCTCTGTTGTGATGTGTTTGAAATAGGGGAAGTTAATCCGAAAGTGAGCCTTGGTGTTGAGGAGTTGCCGAAAGCTTAATTTGGCATCGGTAAGAGAGGCGTTGCTTTGTCGGTGAGTGAAACGGATAAGAATGGCTTTTCAATGATTTGGAAAGGTTTAATGGGAGTCTAGACTAGGCTTGATACGCTGGTCTAAGGCTCGAAAATAAGTAAAGTGGATTTCTCTCTCGATTTCGGTTGGCAAATGATTTATGAATGCACTTGTTAAATGATTGTTTACCTCATGTTTTATGCATGAAATGAGCATGGTTCAATGCTGGGAATTGATATGAAATGATGTTAGATGCATTTGGAAAGTAATGCATAATTTTAAAGAATTTTTATGAACATGGCTTATGCATGGTTTAATGCAAAATGAAATGTTTTGAATGATGCATATGAAAATAGTGAGGTATGTTTATAAAAGTGGATTATATTGGCAAGTGATGAATTGAAAATATTATGAAAATGTTATCGGATATAATTGGCCGGCCATAGGATTTAAAGTGCACTATAATAAGTCGCCCATGGTTGTAAAGGTAGTACGAGAGGTACTTACTCTGATCATGTGAACCCCAATGTTGTTGAGGTAACACTTAGAAGGCTTCTACTTCAGCCATGAGCTGTAGAGGTTGATGCGTCGAGTGTGTGAACTCCACGTTGGAGGATTAGCCTTGGCAGTGTAGAGGTGGTGCATGTGTTGCACAACTCCATGCCAATAGGCTGCAAGAGATTGCAAAATCTCTTGGGAAATCCGTGTATCCGATGTTAATGATGATTTATTGAAAGGATGTATATGGTAACGGATTGCTTGGAAGCCAATATAATGTTTTAAATTCTATCATGTTGATGGATTGGTTTGAATGATGTGATTTATACGAATTATACTCTTCAAGCTTTGCATATGGGATGTTATGCTTAGGTAGGCTTAAGTGGAGGAATTTGCATATAGGAATATGTTGTGGAAATCCATGATACATATTGCATATGGTTTAATATGCTAGTTTTGTAAAGATTAAGTGCATGTTTTGAAAGAGTGGCATGATTGTTCTAAAATGGTTTGAAATTGCATTGGATGATGTTTTGTATTTTGAGCGCTCCTCACGAAGCAATGATTGCTTATGCTCTCTTTTATAATCAATGCAGATTGATTGAGTGCAAATGGCCTAGCAAGCAAGAAGGGATTTCTCAAGACTTGATTTACCAAGTATGTTGGGTTTTAAAATAGTAGTAAAAAAGGCAATGTGGCTTGAATGTTGTTGGGAGGGTTTGAGTGTTTAATCCTCTGTTTGAGCAAATTTATATTGCTACTTTGGACTTGTAATAAGGTTGAGTTGTTGGATTTGACATATGGTTTATGCTTTGGTTGCTTGAGTTCTAGGAAGCAAGCCTATAGTTGTTCTTTGAATCATGTTGACTTGAGATGTTAGCTCACATGTGATGTGCGGTTGGGATGGTTTCTTAAATATGCTGGTTGTGTGTTAGGGGCCTGTTAGTGTGTTTTGGATTGATGAAAAACTGGTTAGGCAACCAAAATAAACATTTCTAGACCTGGCGTATCGGTACAGGTACCTCCGTATTGGTACGAGCAGGCTAATCAAGCCTAGCGTATCGATACTCGGGTTTGCGTATCGGTATGTTGCAAGGCATTTTGGACTAGTGTACCGGTATTCAGGTATGTGTATCAGTACGGGGCAAGGAAGTTAGGCTTGTCATATCGGTACACGGGTTTGGGTACCGGTACAGAGAGCATAAAAAGGTAAGGCATACCAGTATGCATGGGGTGTACCAGTACAGTATTGAGCTACTAGATTTTCAGCCCTGGCTTGCGTACCAATGCTCGACCTACCGTACCGATACCGCAAGCGTTAAGTTAGTTTATGAGTGTTCTGAAGTCATGTTTTCTTACGTTTTGGTCCTTGGATGTTGCGGGAATAATTGAATGAGTTTGGTTAGTCGATTGAAGCTGATTCTTGACATTCATGCATGAAATGTGTTATATTAGATAATGGTAACCAAAAATTTGAAGAAGTCCACATATTTTGTTGAAATTGTGATTTGGTCCTTAAGTGTATAAAGGTCTAATTGGATGTCAAATCGATGCCTGATTGGGATGAGCTCCCACCTGATGACAACATGTACACATAGGATAATAATTTGGCATTTAGACAAGATAAAAGGGAAAAAATGGATGCATTTTGGTTTTATCTTTGCGGTTTACCTCGGTAAACCTAATGTAGCATCCTCGGTTCGGTCTTCCGACTAGGCCGGGTCGATGAGGTTACATTTGGTGGTATTAGAGCCAGGTTATGATTGTTAGGAGTGGGTTATGGTTGGTTTATGCATGTTAGGAAGTTGTTTGATATGTATGTAGATTGAATTGAGCTGATTGCTATACACGGTGATTGATTGTGTGTTATATGCCATGTTGGGGTATGATTTGGGACACATTGCCTTATTACTACTAATGTAAAGTATTTTTGACTTGAAATGGAAGTCTTGGACCCTTTCTTGAAGATGGCCTAATCATTTTTGTTTTGGTGTATTATCATGCCATAGATTCTTTGTTTACGATGCCACCGAGGAGAGAATTACGTTTTAATGCGAATGCGGGAAGGTAGGAGGGTGAGGATAATGTTATGCCTATTGAGGGGTTGCCACCTCCTCCGTCGAATCCACCTGCGGGTGTGGAACAAGTACCACCTATGCCGGCTAGGCCAGCGTTGGGTGATATGACGCCTTTGATACAGGCAATGACAAGAGTGTTCCAGGCTGCGATGGCTGGAGTGCATGTGCCTGTACCAGCACCGGTTGCTGCTGCTAATCTAGGATTACCTTTAGAGCATTTACGTGGCCTGAGAGGGGTCAAGTTTAGAGGGTTGATGCCTGAGGCTTCCGAGGAGTGGTTTGCTAGCACAGATCGTATATTAGATCAGATGGGTTGTTCTGACTCCCGTAAGCTAGGATGTGTTGTATCTCTGTTGTAGAGAGATGCATATAGCTGGTGGACTACGATGATTGCAAGTATGGAGGCCGATAATGTGACATGGGAAACCTTCCAATATGCCTTTAGGAAGAAGTATCTCGGAGCTAGATACCAAGATGAGAAGAAACGCGAGTTTATGGCTTTGGTACAGAGGGATATGTCGGTATCTGAGTATGAGATACAGTTTCTGAGGCTGAGCCAGTATGCTTCTGAGTTGATGCCTGATGAGAGAAGCTGTTGCGACCGCTTCCATTATGGATTGACTCAAGAGGTTAAGACATATATGTTGGCTGTTGAGTATATTGATTTTGATGTGTTGGTTTCGAGAGCCAAGGATATTGAGCAGAGTTTGGGTTTGACATCCCGTGTTGGAGGATCTGGTCCTGGTAAGAGAGTCACTGATTCTAATATTGGTGGTGGTCGGTATAAGAGGCATCGAGACTAGAGAATCGACCTCAGCTTGGGCGTAAAGGTCAGCTAGGGCAGAGTTCCGAAGGTGGAATAACTGAATGTGCTCAGTGTGGCAAGAGACATTCTTGGGTTTGCTAGAGGTCGAATAAGGTTTGCTGGGGTTGTAGATCTCGAGACCATATTAGACGCGATTGTCCATAGGCAGGACGAGTTGGTCCAGTTATTGCACCGGTTGCAACTAATGCTTGTTGGAGTTGTGGGTCGACTGATCATGTGAGGCGTGATTTCCCTATATTAACTGGAGGTGCGCATGCTCCTGCACCTGCTATGGTTTTCTTGAGAGGTCGATGGCGTGGATGAGGACATTTCCAGCTGAGAGATGGTAGGTGTAGGACCGTGGCACACGCTGTTTCTATCCAACCAGAGGTTGGAGGTCCCGCGAGGGTGTATGCGCATCGTGAGGGACGCAATGATAACGATATGGTTGCAGGTACCTTTACTTTGCAATCTTTGCCGTTGTTTTCATTGGTTGATTCTGGTTCTACCCATTCATATATTCTAAGTGAGCATGCACAGTTACTTGATATACCTGTTGAGATTTTGAATATTGGTGTTCGAGTAACTAGTTTTTTGGGCAAAACGGTTGTGGTTAGGAAGCTATATTGAATGTGTCCTTTAATGGTGCAAGATTATGTGTTTGTCGTAGATTTGGTGGAGTTGCCATTCCATGGTTTTGATGTAATTTTAGGGATGGATTGGTTATCCGAGCATAGGGAGGTTGTGGATTTTGAAACCAAACAGATATCCTTGTGTCTTGCCGATGATTATGAAGTTGTGGTGGTTGGCGAGAATGTAAAGTTCCTGGCTAATGTTGTTTCAACTTTGGAAACAAGTCGAATGTTGAAACTCGAATGTCAGGCGTATTTGGCCTATGTTATGAATCTTGGATCTAAAGATATACGTGTGCAGGACATCCGTATAGTTTGTGATTTTTCAGAAGTTTTTCCTAAAGAGTTGCCAGGGTTACCGCCGGATAGGGAGGTAGAGTTTAAAATCGAAACGTATGTTGATACGGCTCCGATGTTCATTGTGCCTTATCGCATGACACATAAGGAATTGAAGTAGTTAAAGACGCAGTTGTAAGAGCTGCTTGATCGAGGTATCATTAGACCTAGTGTTTCACTCTGGGGTGCACTAGTGTTATTTGTGAAGAAGAAAGATGGCACAATGAGGATGTACATCGATTATCGGTAACTGAATAAGTTGACAATTAAGAATAAATATCCCTTACCATGGATTGATGATTTGTTTGATCAGTTTAGAGGTGCTTTTGTGTTCTCTAAGATAGATTTGAGGTCTGGGTATTATCAGTTGAAAGTGAAATATGTGGATGTGCCTAAGACTGCCTTTCGTACAAGGTATAGGCATTATGAGTTTCTGGTTATGCCTTTCAGTTTGATAAATTCCCCGGATGCATTTATAGACATGATGAATGGAGTGTTTCATGAGTACCTTGATTAGTTCGTAGTAGTGTTCATAGACGATACTCTCGTGTACTCGCGTACCAAAGAAGAGCATGATCGGCATTTGCGAGTAGTGTTGCAAGTGTTGAAGGATAATCAGTTATATGCTAAGTTGTGCAAGTGCGAGTTTTGGCTTAAGGAGGTGATGTTCCTTGGTCATGTGGTTTCCGTGGAGGGTATTCGCGTTGATCCACAGAAAATTGAGGCTATTCTCAATTGGAAGCAACCTAAGTCTGTATCGGAGTTGTGTAGTTTTCTTGGGTTGGCTGGTTATTATCGCCATTTTGTTGATAGGTTCTCGAGTATTGTAGCACCGTTGACCAAGTTGTTATAAAAGAATGTTCCTTTTGTATGGATGGAGAAGCAATAACAGGGTTTTGAAAAGTTGAAAGAGGTTTTGACACACGCTCCTGTATTGATTCGACCCGAATCTGGGAAAGAGTTTGTGGTTTATAGTGATGCGCCGTATGTTGGCTTGGGTTGTGTGCTGATGCAGGGCGAGAAGGTTATGGCCTATGCATCGAGGCAGTTGAAAGTTCATGAGCTCAATTATCCAACTCATGATTTGGAGCTTGTGGTTGTGGTGTTCGCTTTGAAAATTTGGCGATATTACCTCTATGGTGAGAAGTGTGTGGTTTATACGGATCATAAGAGCCTGAAATATCTGATGCCACAGAAGGAGTTGAACCTTAGGCAGCGAAGATGGTTGGAGTTGCTTAAGAATTACAATTTGACCATTGAGTATCATTCGGGTAAAACCAATGTGGTGGTAGATGCTTTGAGTAGAAAAGCTGTGGTTGAGTTGAGAGCTATGTTTGCTTGGTTGAGTGTAACTCGTGATGGGGCTTGTTAGCCGAGTTGCAGGTTAAGACTACGTTATCACAGTTGATTAAAGCTAAGCAATCGTACGATAATTTGTTTGTTAGGCGTGTTAAGGACATAGCAGATGGAAATCTATCAAATTTTCATTTTGATGATGATAGAGTTTTGTGTTTCAAGGGTCAGATAGTGGTGCCGTATGATTCGGAGTTGAGGCACACTATCTTGGCGGAGGCACACTCTAGTCCTTTTGCTATGCATCCTGGTAGTGTTAACATGTATCATGATTTGAGGGAGGCATACTACTGGGTTGGGTTGAAAAAGGATGTGGCTGAGTTTGTTTCCAAGTGCATGGTATGTCAGCGGGTCAAGGCTGAACATCAATTTCCATCCGGGTTGTTGCAACCACTGAAAATTTTAGAGTGGAAATAGGAGAGAATCACCATGGATTTTGTAACAGGTTTTCCGTTGACACCGGCTAAAAAGGATTCTGTTTGGGTGATTGTTGACCGGTTCACAAAGTGTGCACATTTCTTGCCAGTGCATACAACGTATACCTTGGATAAGCTGGCAAATTTTTATATAGCTGAGATTATGCACTTGCATGGTGTACCTAAATCCATTGTTTCGGATGGGGATCTGAGGTTGAGTTTTAGCACTACCTATCATCCTCAGTCGGATGGGCAGTCTGAGTTGTTATCCAGGTTTTGGAGGATATGTTGAGATGTTGCATTATTGAATTCCAAGGAACCTGTGAGAAACAATTGCCTTTAGTTGAGTTTGCCTACAACAACAGTTATCAGACAAGTATACATATGACACCTTATGAGGCGTTATATGGCCGGAGGTGTCGTACGCCCTTATGTTGGGCTGAGGTAGGGGAAAAACATGTTACCCTGCCGGATGTATTGAAAGATACAAATGAGAAGGTTAAGTTTGTATGTGACCGGTTGAGAGTGGATGCGGATCGGCAAAAATCTTAAGCGGATCTGAAGCGTAAGGAGGTTGAATATGCGGTGGGTGATCACGTATTCTTGAAAGTGTCACCATGGAAAAATGTAATGAGATTCGGATGTAAGGGTAAGCTTAGTTTGAGGTTCATTAGACCATACGAGGTTATTAAACGTGTGGTTCTTGTAGCATATCGGTTGAGGTTGCCTCCTGAATTAGAGGAAATTTATAACGTGTTCCATGTTTCGATGTTGAGGAGATATTGATCTGATCCATCGCACGTTATGCCGGTGGAGGTTGTTGAGTTGAGGCCGAATTTTTCCTATGATGAAGAACCGGTAGAGATTCTTGATACCAACAGTAAGGTTCTACGTGGAAAGACGATAGAGCTTGTTATGGTATTGTGGCAACATCGGGGAGTTGAAGAGGCCATATGGGAGAGTAAGTCGGACATGAAAGAGCAATTTCTGCATCTTTTTCCTCCAGGTAAATTTCGTAGATGAAATTTCATAAGTGGGGGAGAGTTGTAACGCCCCGGATTTGGGCCTAGGGGTTTTGGGATGGTTTAGTCGGTCCGGTAGATCAGAATTAGAGATTCGAGTCAGATTCGGGATTTAAATTGTATTGAATATTTTTATAAGGGATAAAAATATGGGAAAATAGTCTAAAATCTTTATTAATTATATAAATGATTTTCGTGAAAATAATTTTGGAAAAAGAAATTCGAAAATGGGACATTTTGAGTTAGTGACTAAAACGCAAAGTTTGCAAAACTGTTTTTAGTGATTGTTTTGAAAATGGGTCAAAACTTTGAATCTTTAAGGAGTTAATAATCCAAAAGGGTTTCATCAGATTTCTCCCTTTAGTTAACTATTTTTAATTAAATTTTTAAGAGGTATAAATAGTGGAGAGAATTAATTAAACACAATTAAGCTTTTTAAAAGAATTTCACGTAACTAACTTTGTAACTTCTTTCTCTCAAATTCTCTCCAGCCAAACACATTTCCAGCTTCAATTTCTTCAGGTGAAATTTGGATTTCAAAGAGTTTTTGATTTCCAATTGATTTCTAAAGCTTTTACATCAAATACTTATTGTTTCTACCTTGATTTTTATGGTTTATAAAGCAATTGAGGGGAGAAATTAGCATTGGAGGTAAGGATTCATTCTTCTCGTCTAATGAAGGGTTCTTTATTGAAATTCCTAAGTTCTTGATCCATTTTGTATGATTTTCATTGGGTTTTGATTAATTAAACTTGGATTTATGGTTTAATTGATGGTTTATGATGAAAATTTGAAGAAATTTATGGTGATCTGTTTTTGCTAAGTTAAGGATTGGTTTATACCTTGATTTTGATGTTTAATATGATAATGAAGTGAGTTTTGATGATAGAATCCAGGAATCTATTAAATCTCTAGTTTGTTAGATTGGTAGTTAAGAGTTTTTGAGGTGTTGAGGTTAATTTTTGGTTGCTGGACGTATAAGGTTGTTTTATGTTGTTGTTTTGATGTTAATTGTTGTTATTTGAAGGTTGAGATTCGTATTTGTGGGCTGGGTTGAGGTTTTTGGTGAATCGATGATGTTTTCGGTTCATAAGTTGCATTATAGTTAGATAAATGTTAATTGATGGTTGTTGTGAGCTTGGATGCATTATAATGCATTGGATCCTCTGTTGTGATGTGTTTGAAATAGGGGAAGTTAATCCGGAAGTGAACCTTGGTGTGGATGAGCTGCCGGAAGTTAATTTGGCATCGGCAAGAGAGGCATTACTTTGTCGGTGAGTGAAACAGATAAGAATGGCTTTTCAAAGATTTGAAAAGGTTTAATGGGAGTCTATACTAGGCTTGATACGCTGGTTTAAGGCTCAGAAGTAAGTAAAGTGGATTTCTCTCTCAATTTTGGTTGGCAAATGATTTATGAATGCACTTGTTAAATGACTGTTTTCCTCCTGATTTATGAATGAAATGAGCATGGTTCAATGTTGGGAATTGATATGAAATGATGTTAGATGCATTTAGAAAGTAATGCATGATTTTAAAGAATGTTTATGAACATGGCTTATGCATGGTTTAATGCAAAATGAAATGATTTGAATGATGTACATGAAAATAGTGAGGTTGTTTATAAAAGTGGATTATATTGGCAAGTGATGAATTGAAAATGTTATGAAAATGTTATCGGATATAATTGGCTGGCCATAGAATTTAAAGTTCACTATAATAAGTCGCCCATGGTTGTAGAGGTAGTACGAGAGGTACTTACTCCGATCATGTGAACCCCAATATTGTTGAGGTAACACTTAGATGGCTTTTACTCCAGCTATGAGCTGAAGAGGTTGATGCGTCGAGTGTGTGAACTCCACGTTGGAGGATTAGCCTTGGTAGTATAGAGGTGGTGCATGTGTTGCACAACTCCATGCCAATGGGCTGCAAGAGATTGCAAAATCTCTTGGGAAATCTGTGTATCCGATGTTAATGACGATTTATGGAAATGATGTATATGGTAACGGATCGCTTGGAAGCCAATATAATGTTTTAAATTGTATCATGTTGATGGATTGGTTTGAATGATGTGATTTATACGAGTTATACTCCATAAGCTTTGTATATGGGATGTTATGCTTGGGTAGGCTTAAGTGGAGGAATTTGTATATGGGAATATGCTGTGGAAATCCATGATACATATTGCATATGGTTTAAAATGCTGGTTTTGTAAAGATTAAGTGCATGTTTTGAAATAGTGGCATGATTGTTCTAAAATGGTTTGAAATTGTATTGGATGATGTTTGTATTTTGAGCGCTCCTCACTAAGCAATGATTTCTTATGCTTTCTTTTATCATCAATGCAGATTGATTAAGTGCAAGTGGCCTGACTAGCAAGGAGGGAGTTCTCAGGACTTGATTTACCAAGTATGTTAGGTTTTAAAGTAGTAGTAAAAAAAGGCAATGTGGCTTGAATGTTGTTGGGAGGGTTTGAGTGTTTAATCCTCTGTTTGAGCAAATTTATATTGCTATTTTGGACTTGTAATAAAGCTGACTTGTTGGATTTGACATATGGTTTATGCTTTGGTTGCTTAAGTTCTAGGAAGTATGCCTATAGTTGTTCTTTTAAGCATGTTGACTTGAGATGTTAGCTCACATGTGATGTGTGGTTGGGATGGTTTCTTAAATATGCTGGTTGTGTGCTAGGGGCATGTTAGTGTGTTTTGGATTGATGAAAAATAGGTTAGGCAGTCAAAATGAACATTTCTGGACCTGGCGTATCGGTACAAGTACCTTTGTATGGGTACGAGTAGGCAAATCAAGCCTAGCATACTCGGGTTTGAGTATCGGTACGCTACAAGGCATTTTGGCCTAGCATACCGGTACTCGAGTATGTGTACCGGTACGGGGTGAGGTGGTTAGGCTTGGCAGATCAGTTCACGGGCTTGGGTACCAATACGGAGAGCATAAAAAGGTAAGGCGTACCGGTACGCGTAGGGTGTACCGGTACGGTATTGAGCTACTGGATTTTCAACTCTAGCTTGCGTACCGATACTCGACCTACTGTACCGATGCAGCAAGCAGTTAAGTTAGAGGCTGAGTGTTCTGAAGTCATGTTTTCTTACGTTTTGGTCCTTGGATGTTTTGGGAATAATTGAATGAGTTTGGTTAGTCGATTGAAACTGATTCTTGACGTTCATGCATGAAATGTGTTATATTAGATGATGGTAACCAAAAATCTGAAGAATTCCACATATTTTGTTGAAATTGCGATTTGGTCCTTAAGTGCATAAAGGTCCAATTGGATGTCAAATCGATGCCCGATTGGAATGAGCTCCCACCAGATGACAGCATGTACACATAGGATAATAATTTGGTATTTAGACAAGATAAAAGGAAAAAAATGGATGCGTTTTGGTTTTATCTTTGCGGTTTACCTCGGTAAACCTAAGGTAGCTTCATCGGTTCGGTCTTGCGACTAGGCCGGGTCAAAGGGGTTACAGATCCTACCCTATCTGTATGCCAAGCCTGTACCGGTACAGTTTTTTAGTTCTGGAAAATCACTGTAGCTTAACACCCTTAGCCGTATCGAAATGGGATATACCGCATCGGTACGCCTGTGTTGAAAACAACATTTTGGCTACTTAAAAACATTTAAAATGTTTCCAAAACCTCTCAAAAACTTCTCAAACTTATTTTCAAGTTGTTTGGACTTAAAATCATTTTTGAAAGCTTTTCAAATTAGTCCAAAACTATTTTTCAATTGTTATATCAAAACATAAATCCTAACAATCTCCCCATTTTTGATATAATAAAACCAACTTGAAAAATTGTTTTTGAGATTCTCCCTCATAGTAAAAATAAAATTTGAATAAGAGATTAATTGTTAAAAATCTTATAAGCTCCCCCTTACTCATTTGAAAATCAATTTTTCAAAATATTCTCCCCATTTTTGTTATATCAAAAATGGTTCAAACTTTAAAGACCAATAAAATGGAGAATTAAAAAAACTTATAAAAATTACTTTTATTTTAAAATTGGCTCCCCCTTACTCAAGCATCATTCAAATGTTAGTCCAACATATATGATAAACTAGTTGAATTAAAATGAATAAATCAAATTAAAATAAACAAAATTCAACTAATTTTACCACACTTGAATTAAAGGGAAGATTTTGGTATAGAGATAGGCCTTCCTTCTTCAAGTGTTCATCCTTTGAGTGTATAGAGCTCCCCCTCAATTTCATCACTTGTTGATCAAAGCTCCATCACACCTAAACAAGACAATCACAAAGATTTTGGTATCCAAATTGCTTTGGATCCATAGACATTAGTAGCACATAGTTTAGTCGGCTTAGGAATCTATTTTTCAATTTCATCCTTTTTATGGGAAGTACTTAGCCCTTTTGGGACCTAAATGCTTTTAAAACATTTTCCATTTACAAATCTAGGGGCACTAGATTGTCTCACATAAAAATTTGATTTTTCCAAATTGTTTTTCTTTTGAAGTTCATTGGAAATCAAATCTTTTTCTTTCTTAAGATCATCTATTTCCTTTTGATGATCTTTTTCTAAATTTTGAAGCAAATTTTGTAAATTTAAAACTTTAAGTTCAAAGTCTTTGATTTTTACTTCAAATTCCAAATTGGTTTTTAAAAGCAAATCATTTTTTATTTTTAATTTTGAAATCATCTTTTTATTTTTCGAAAATAAAGCCTTGAACTCAAAAACCAATTGGTCATAGGCTTCTTGTAACTCATCAAATGTATATGAATTTGAACAAGATGAGTTAGAAGTTACCCCCCTCATTGAGGGCCATTAAGCATAGGTAGGCTACTTCTTCTTCATCGGTGGAGTTTTCATCACTCCATGTAGCCACATATGCTTTCTTTGATGATGATCCCTTTTTTTGAAGCGAGGGCAATCAAATTTGTTGTGCCTCGTTTCCTTGTACTTGGAGCACTTGGGGGGATCCACCATCTTCTTCTTTGATTCATGCTTGAATTCTTCTATGTTGCTTTTCATGAATCGAGAAAATTCCTTGAAGAGATAGGCCATCTCTTAATCCTCATTTTCCTCCTTACTTGATTCATCTTGGTGGCTTGTGGAGGATTGAAGAGCAACGATGTTGACATCAACTCCTTGCTCTTTGATTATCTTCTCCTTCTCCCCCATCAAGGGTAGAGACATCATCTCATGGGTGAGAAGAGATCCTACGAGCTCTTCAAGCTTGAGCTTCTTCAAGTCTTTGACTTCAATAATAGCCATCTTCTTTCTCTCTCATGATTCGGGAAGTGAATAAATCAATTTTCGAGCGAGTTTGTCTTCCAAAACTCCTCTCCAAGTCCCTTTAGCTTGTTGACGATCGTGGAGAACCGGTCGAACATGCTCTTGATGTCTTCATATGGGTCCATCTTGAAGTTTTTGTATTCGAGGTTGAGTAGACCAATCTTTTTCTCCTTCACCTCATTTGTCCCTTTATGGATTGCTTCAAGTTTGTCCCATAACTCCTTGGCATTCTCACAAGAATATACTTTGGCATACTCATCCGGGCCCAATGCACAAAATAAAATGTGCAAAGCCTTGCAATTTAGCTCCATCTTCTTATGATCTTCTGCGTTCCATTCCTCCTTGCTTCGATTTGGCACGAACGGTCCATCTTCAATTATGTCGCAAAGACAGTAGTCTTTGCTATTCATGAAGAACATTATTCTATGCTTCCAACAAGCATAGTAATCACCGTTGAAGAATGGCGGTTTGTTGATGGATAACGCCATGGAAGCCGGTTGACTTGTTTGTTGGTCGAGCTTATCGGATCACCTTAATAAAATGTTAATCCCTCTCGATTGAGCCTCGTTCTGATACCAATTGAAGAGTTTGATTGAGCTCGAATTCCTTCAACCAAATTGCTTGCCAATTGGAGGAGAAGTCGATTTTTGGGTGATAATGGCGGGAAGTAAAAAAATGGAAAAATTGCACAAGGATTTATAGTGGTTCAAACTTCTAACAAGCTCTACATCCACTACCTTATCTCCCCACTAAGGATTTCCCAAATCCACTAAGATTTCTTCCCCTTTTAACAAGGCTTAGGAGGCAACCTTTACAACCTAGACTCAATTACCAAGTCTAGCATCCAAAGCTTACAACTTAAGCTTTGGGAATCCTCTCAAACAAAAGAAATAAAGCAAACAAGAAATCCTCTCTACAAGGTAGATGTTTGCACTCTTTAAGCCCTCACCCAAATCCTAAAACACTTGAGCATACATTGACAATAAAGCTCACAAGTGTTGTCTATACAAAGAATGAGAAATTTAAGCCCTAAGACAATTTTGGTATCATAATGTTGTTGGCAATTGAAGCATTAGTTGTTGCTGAAGCTTGAAGGGTCCTTAAATACTCCCAATTGAGTTTCTAGCCATTGAAGACCGTTGGGATTGAATTGGAGCCGTTGGAGGCTTTATTTCCCTCAATAAATACAGTTCTGCAGCTTTCCGTATCGGTACATGTACTAGCCGTTATGCACAATCTTGCTGCCCTATAGAAACACCTGGGCTGTATCGGTACACCTTGGTCCGTTTTGGTACGCCCTGCAATTCAAATAGTCATTGGGGGTAGTTGAAATCTGGATTGGTACACGTACAAGCGTATCGGTACGATCCTACCCGTATCGGTATGCCAATCTTGTACCGGTACGATTTTTTAGTTTTGGAAAATCACTGTAGCTTGAAACCCTTAGCCGTATCGAAACGGGATATATCATATCGGTACGCTTGTGTTGAAAGCAACATTTTGGCTACTTAAAAATGTTTAAAACATTTCCAAAACCTCTCAAAAACTTCTCAAACTTATTTTCAAGTTGTTTGGACTTAAAACCATTTTTGAAACCTTTTCAAATTAGTCCAAAACTATTTTTCAATTATTATATCAAAACATAAATCCTAACATAATCTTTTGGAAGCATAGTAATTCACTTTTTTCTTGGTTGATTTGTGCAAGAAAATTGAAGAAGCTTCCCTTTTTCAATTGAAGGAAATAGAAAGTTGAAGGAAGTCTATCTAGAGTAGCATTTCAAGATTTTTGCCTAAGGTTAGTACATCTCTAACTTTGAAGTGCTTCTTGCTTTTCATAATAGTAATTGTTTTGCTTTAAGCATGGTGTATTTTAGGTGTTTGAGCATGTTGGTCATTGGGTGATCTTCATGTTTGTATTGCTGTTAAAAATGGTGTTAAAGGGCCTTTATATGAATATAAAAATCCTAAAAGACTTTAGAAAGAATATGAGTCGAATTTGGGGGTTTTGAGCTAAACCTCATAGCTTGGAAAGTCATTTTTAGGCTTCAGTACCGGTACCTCTTGCTAAACTTGAAGAACATCGATGAACTATGAATAGGGTATCGATATGGCACTCAACCTATATTGATACGCTACTCAAGGAAGTATCGGTACGGGTCGACCTGTACTGGTACTCGTGGGGTTTGTAATTTTTCTAGTGACCCATTTTGGCAACGGTAAAGTAGGGGCGGGCGTACATGTACCCGAGCCCAAGGATTGGTATGATCGATCTCGTACCAGTATGGGCTCCAGTAACATAAATTGATATCAGTACAGGTAGCCGAGTAGCGATACCGAAGCTGAGTACCGGTACCCACTGGGTTGTACTGGTACCCATTGAAGCCACTACCAAATGTTGAGGATTTTTAATAAGGGTTCAATAAGGTTTAGGAAAGGTTTTATATTTAAACAAAATCGAACATGATGAATTTTAATGATGAGCCTTTGGTTGAACTATGACTTTGGATGCTCTTAATAAATGACATTTCCTTGCCTTGTATTGAATATGGGCCTTGTAAGCCTCAAATTGATTTATGGTTGATTGGTATGGGATCCGGATACCCAAGTGTGGTACTGTGATACACATGTTCTCAATGCACTCGATGTCTAGGTGGTCTTGAGTGGAATTCACTACTCGATGTCTTTATGGTCCTGGGAGTGGCATGGTTTGGTACCCGATATCTTTGTGGTTCTAGGTATATGCATGCATCTCTCGATGTCTTGGTGGTCCTGAGTGGATTGCATGGTATGATATTCGATGTCTGAGTGGTACCGAATATTGTGTGAGGTACTCTCGATGTCTTTGCGGTCCTGAATATATGCATGGCTAGCCTGATGTCTTTGTGATCCCAAGCTGAATAGGTTTGCCTACCATTGTGATGGTATTTGTTGATTGAACTGTTTATTCACGCCATATACTCATTGCTTATATTGCATACTTACTTTTATGAACGTCATGAAGTATAGTAGAGTAGAAATGTACCACTAAGCTTTGTAAGCTTAACGTGGAGATTTGTTTTTTTCGTGCGTAGGTTGATAGATCACTCGCTTGGAGGAGCACACCGATGAGGATTTCCCAGCACTGATTCAACTTGAGTACAGTACCTTAATTTTAGTAGTTAAGTTGTGTATCTATAGAACCTTATGGTAGTCGGTCTGTAAGTATAATTTATCTTATTTTGAAAATACCGTGTTTTAAATTTGTACGAGCTCTATTTATTTTAGATTTTAATTTATTTACGAAAACTCTTATTTATGACTTACTTTACTTATGATTTATGGATAAACTATAGGTTTTAAATAGAACAAACTTTTATGGGTCGGGTTAGAGGTAGCCCGAATGTAGCATCTCAGATCTGGTGGGATCGGAGTGTTACATTAATGGCTAAAATGTTAGCTCTTCAAGGTCGATTGAATGTAAAAATGGGTCGAGCACTCCAAGTATCTTCTCAACGGTGTTTAAACCTTCGATTGAGCCTCACTTTGATACCGATTGTTGGGCTCAAATTCCTTCAACCGAATATCGCCAATAAAAGGTGTAGAGGTCTCTTGTGAAGTTGGGAAGTAAAAACCGACAAAAGAAATGACAATTTTGACACGATCGATTTTAGAGTGGTTCAACCTTCTCAACCAAGGTCTACATCCACTACCTTAACATCCACACTAAGAATTTCCCAATTCACTAATGAATTCTTTCTTTTTCAAGGACAAAGAGATAACCTTTACATCCTTATCTTTTCAAAGACTAAGATAGAATTTCCCTAGATTTTCTAAGGCTCAACTAGAACTTATCCCTCAATTACGAGGTCTTGACAATGTAAACATAAGTTACCTCTCTAGGTGGGTGTTTACACAATTTGGCTCACTAGGATTGCACTCTAAAGATTTACAAGAGATTATAAAAGAAATAAAACAATGGAAAACTCTTCTCTCTTGATCTTTAAGCTTGGATGTCCATCTTCATCTTCTTCAAGTGTCATTGGCTTGTATTTAAAGTGTGGAATGAGTTTCTAGCCATTGATGGAATTGGGGATGAGTTATAGCTGTTGGGGATGCAAAATAGCTGTTACCTACAAAAAATGTAACATTTATAACTAAAAGGGTCAATCCTTTTTCTCGAGGGATCGATATTTTTTCATAAAAATATGCTTGTTACAGCTAAGGGATTGATCCTTTTTCACTTGGAGACTGGGAGGCAATTAAAAACGTTTCTTGTAACACCCACTTTTGTATCCGTTTGACGAATACGAATCAGGAATGTCACAACTCTACTATCCTTAAATATTAATGATATTTAAAACAAAATTCAATTTTTGATAATTTTAAACCCAAATCTTGAGTACTGGTACACCCTGTCTCAAAATGCACATTCTTGCATTTTGATATTTCTAATTCGTCCTAATTCAATTCCCAAATGTCTTCAAATATTATGTATGCTTATATGGAACAATTGACTATCATAAAACATACAATTTCTCAATTATCTTAGCATGCAACTCATCACTTGAGGTTACTCTTAACTTTGAATCTTTCCCGAAATGCCAATTATCTTGAAACCATAACGAACTTTAAAGGCCAGTCACAAATCAAATAGGTTTAGCAAGTATACACGCCACTATAATAATAAAACCTCAATTAGGATGTCATTACTGTGATTACCTGTTGAGCTTTCCAATATTGATGCAATGCTCTTCTCTCTCATCTTGATTTACCTACGTGTGCACAATCAAACACACGCTAAGTACGAACTTAGTGAGGCAATAAAGGAAGTTAGTAACAATAATTTAAACTTTATTTGACTTCATGGCTATGTTTATATAACATGATATATATGCCAAAGCATCAACTTTCACATTGCATTAGTAATGATTTACTACTTGCTAATGTCATAAGACTTTCATGCTTGTTTATTTGTCATAAGATGCTTTATATGCATAAATGCATCATGATCACTAGACATGTAAATCCATCATGTTATCCATCTATTAACATGATATAAATCACATATAAATTTCTTAACAATATACTTGTCATACATTCCAAAAGCTCACAAGCTTATTCACCTGTTTATCTTTTATTAACCAATAAACCATAGCCCAAATATAAGCCTATGAGGACCCTGAGTACGCGAGTCAAAACTGCATATAAGGTCGTGCTAACCATAATAGACATAAGGTCGTCCTTATCCGCATATAAGGTCGTGCTAACCATAATGGACATAAGGTCGTCCTTATCCGCACATAAGGCCGTGCTAACCATAATGGACATAAGGTCGTCCTTATCCGCACATAAGGTCATGCTAACCATAATGGACATAAGGTCGTCCTTATCCTCACATAAGGTCGTGCTAACCTTATGCACTAAGTGTATTTTATATACACTATAGTGCCCGCACAAAGTGTTAAACCGCTGGACTCTATGACATCCAACTGTACCATGTCCCTCAATGACTTACTTGGGCATATTTTCCATATTTATTTCATCCATGGCAATGTATATCAACATAATTTAACATTGGGCAGTTCATACCCGAAATAACATTCATAATATAACATCATATATAACTAGTGATCCATGCATTTATATTTAACTTTTGACATATTTAGAATATGTCAAATATATGATTATGACATAAATATCATGCCAAAATAAATAAGGTAGACTCATCGCGAGTCTTCCTAATGATGTATAAAACATCCATGTATCATGTTATGTATGCATTGCACTCAGCTTGGCCACTTAACACAATGCCTCACTAAGTCCTAGTTCGATCCTTTCTTTCATAGAACCTCGAACCTTCTTTGATTCGGACTTGTCTTCATTAATCACATGACTAAAATAAAATATTTGTTAGATTCAAATCTAACAATACCTTAAACATGTTGTCTAATATAATCATTCAAATATAAAATTTCCAAATATTTTTCCTTTCTTCCTTGTATTGTTCAAAAACTCATTATGGTCCTTAGTGACCAATTTGAACTTCCATTAATTCTTCCGAGCTTGCTGACTAACATTTAAATACAAAATGTTTCAAATTCCATTTTTTGACAGCTTATGCTACCTTCAAAGATTTATTTCTATAAAATAATCTACAACTCGAAATTTGATTCTGCTTGTTCTAAAAGAAACTAGATTCGATAAGCTTTTCAACCATATAATTTAATAGCCCAAATTCAACTCGTACGATTTATGACGAATTTGCAAAGTCAATTACAGTGATGAATTTCGGAGCAGATTGGTACTCTGTTTTCTAACCTTCCATAACTTAAAAGTTCATATCTTTTGATATACAAATCGAAATCAGTTACCGTTTGTTTTAAAAGAAACTAGACTGAACCACGAATAAAATGATATAAGGATGACTTTATAATTATTTTTTGTAGAATTTATGGTGAATTTCCAAACTCACCGCCAAAAACCAAATTCTGGGCAGATTTCATAATTCTAATCTTTATCACTCTTTAACCATTCCAACACTCTAAATTAACTTCAATTTCATGCTTAGAAAAATCTTATATAATCAATAACAACTTATTAAATACAAAACAACAGCAGTCCCTAATATTAATCAATCAAACCGAATAGGTCGATAATGATTTCCAAATTGTTGATTTAGTCACTAGTTGAAATAACTAGATTTTCAACCTCCAAGCATCAAATTCAAGCTTCAATTATCATCAAATATATAAATACTCTTAAAAATTCAGATTTAAACACCAGCCCCTAACCTTTAAATGCTGGACGAAATAGTCCCTTAACTTTAGACATCAATCCAATTTAGTCCCGAGCATGGAAACAACATAAAATCAAACATAGTTTCTTAAATGTTCAAAATTCCCAAAATTCACATAACCCTAATTTCTTCCTCATATCAAATCTCATCAACCAAGCAAGTATTCTATGAATTATTTACATCAAAAGATAGAGCTCAAAGAGTAGAACAACTTTGTAGTTCGAAAGATTACCAAAAAACCGAGATTCATGGCTTAAATCGAGCTTGGAATTTTTTTCTTTCCTCTAGCTCCCATGGTACATGGCTGGAAAAATATGAACATTTGTTCATCTTTTAACTATTATTTTACACTTGTAACTTTTAAATGAATTTTAAATTTATTTAAATAGTGAAATTACTAATTTAGCCTTTAAATCCAATGTCTAATTTAATCTCATCTAAAGTCAAGGGCCAAGATTAAATCGATGTATATTTCATCTTCCAAAAACGTCCTCAACATTTCAAAAATATTTCAAAATTGTCATCCTTGCCAAATGACCAATTTGCCCTCCAACTAGTCTTTATTTACTAGTTTGTTTCAAAATTGCCATTCCATTATAATCTAACTAAATTAGTTCCTTCTCAAACAACCACTATTCCATAAATATTATTTTATGATTTTCCATGGCTTATGGAACAACCTCTGAAAGTTTAATTCAATCTGATTTCCCGATATTCACTAAATACTTCTACTACGATTTTACCTTTACCGAGCTATCGGATCTATTCCAAAAATTCTATATTTCCATATTCGGAAAATAAATACTATCATCTCATAAAAAAATCGTTTCTTAAGGACTTATTAGACTGGATTTTCCTAACTCAGTCTATTATTATGATAATTATCGAAAATCCTCCAAATAGTGAATAACCATTTTGCCCTCAAATCCAATGAATCCATAATGTACCACGTGTCATCATCCTTCATCCAATGGCCTAGATTTAATCTTGAGTTAGTAGTTACCAACTTTGCCCTTAAAATTTTCCAAAATTACGATCTTGCCATTTTTCATCCAACGGCTCATATTTAATATGGAAAATCAACTTAAATCCAAGGGTTCATATTCTTCCAACACAAAGAAAATATATTAAACATGTAAAATGATATAATTAACCTTGCCTTATCATCCTTCAAAATATCATGGACATTCAATTCGATTCGATCCGATTATCCGAATATTTTTTTTGAACTTTATCGCTTTATAGCCATTAATACAAACTCCGGATAACATGAAAACGTCATTCTTGGGGGTAAACTATTGATTTACGAGGTTAAAATACATAACTTTTGAAAATTACACTTTGATCCCTAAACTTTTCCAAAGTTTATACTTCAACCACAAAACTTTCAAAATTTATATTTTGGCCAGTAGCCAAAAATTGGGATATTACATTTCTGCTCATAAAGGAATCGACCCTTGCTTTATGGGGATCAATCCTTTTTGCTTGAAGTCACGAAACATATTTTATAGTGCAAAAACGGATCATACTTGTTTTGAAAAAAGGTCGGCTAAGTTGGAAATCATTCAAAATGAATTTTTCAAGTTTGTTTGGAGTTTAAATTATTTTTGAGAATTTTAATATATTCGATCAAGTCCAAAATTATTTTTCTTTTAAGTTATATCAAAAAGTATGAACTAATTTTGTATGATATAAAATTTCTTAATAAACTATTTAAATTTAAAAGGTAAAGTTAAATTTATTAAAAATTAATGATTTCTTTAAAAATTTAATATTATTTTAAAAAACATTATTTCTAAAAGAAAAACTATATAAATTTATTTATAAAAAACTATATAATTTTAGACTTTAATTACTTTAAATATTTAAATTAATCAAATTTATAATAAGTATATTTGAAAATGATTTCATTATAATTTTTTTTATCAATAATAGATTAAATGTGGTGAGAAGTGAAATCTAAAATTTTTAACTATTAAAAATCAAGATGTGATATATTTATTAGGAAGAAGGAATATTACAAAATTAAAAAATTTATATTCAATACACTTACGGCGAAAAAAATTATAAGAGCCTCTACAGTACCTAATTCGGATTAGTCAGTGGTTAAAAAATTATAAGTGCCTTAATTTTAGGGTTTATAGATTTAATTTAGAGTTTAGGGATTTAAAATTTAGGGTCTGTTATTAAAATTTAGAATTTAAGGTTTAGAGATTAAGATAATATGGTTAAGAATTTAAGTTTTGGCTTACAAACTGTAAATCATAAACCTAAATTTTAAATTTTAATCATTAACTCAAAATTCTAAACCTACAGCCTAAACCAATAAATAGGTGTATGAAATAATTACCTAAATTTTTAAAATTTCATTCCCACCAAACAAGCGGATCTAATGACAATATATAGGCATATGGAGACACTATAAGTCCATTTTAAACACTTCGGAATCAAATCATAAACAAACGGCTCAAATCTTTCTTTTACTTTGTAACGAGCTAAGGTTTAAATCCTGAGTGACCGTTGGTAAATAGTTAAAGTTCTGTTTTGTTTTTTAATTCAATTAAAAAGAGCTATTAGCCGTTAAGGATGTTTAGTGATACGGTGAATTTTGAGTGATGAGTTGGTACTTTAACGTTGCCGTTTTGCTTTGTAAGGCTATATGGCCAGGTACCCTAGTTGGTTTCAACTTATCGAATGAAAAAGTCTTGGCTCTCTCTGTGATCAGAGGAGATTTTCTGAGGTCCCCCTTTGTTCTATTTACGTTTCTTCTTTATTTTTCTTGGTTTGATTCTTGTTCTTACAAAGGTATCAGAGACCACAGTGATCCTCACGAATGGTGGCGAATCAATTACACGCAGAGTTCAGTCGTCTGGAAACTTCCATGGATGAAATGTTTCGAGAGTTTCACACTAAACTTTTGGCAGATGCAAAGCAGCTGTTTGAGAAGGCCTTCGAAAAATCAATTGACTTTCCTGTCGACATTCAATTGCATGACGATGCGGAGTTGACCGATTTTGCTGAACCGACTCAAGTACTGGATTCATGTGTTACAGCTATGGAGGTGGGTTCGGGTGAAATCCAACAGGTTGTTGAAACGTTCGTGCCAACAGCTGAAGTAATTGATGGTGAAAGCATTAATTCAGAGCATGGTGAAGTTATGGTTAGTGAGATGAATCCTGCGGATTCGGATGACCAAAATCATGGTTTGTTCGAAATACCACAGGACAAAACCCAAATTTTTGAGGGTTGTGAGGACTTGCCCAAGGGTCTATTGGAGTCGGATGGTTTTGACCAACAAGAACAATTGGTAACATACTCCACTGCAGCGAAGGTGTTCGACAGATTGTCTATTACAAGGGATGAGGAATCGGATGAGTCATCCACGGTGGCCGATTGCGTTGAACCAAAACAAGAAAAAATGTTGACTGCCATCAAGGATACTAAGGGATTTAAGGAATATTTGCCTAAGACAGTTGATGCCGAATACAATCTGCTGAAAGATGATTCAAATATAGGTTTGCTAGAACTTCCACAGGACAAGGCCCTAATCTTCAAGGGATGTGGGGAGTTGACTAGGGACATGACAGAACCATTATTGATCCAAGGTGTATTGTTGAATTCAGTAGTGGTGGCTAGAGAGGTGGAGTCAGACTTATCTCAAGTGTTTGATGGAACGTTTGCGAGAAAATGTAAGGTCCCAGCTCCAGCAAACTCTATCTGTAAACTAGTTGAGAATGATGACCCATATGGGTTTAGGCTTCTACTAATGGCAAAAGTGGATCATTTTCCAATATGGTACAGCTTTGTGGAAGACAAACGAATGTTGGCAAAAACTAAAGATGAAGCAGCAACTGATTTATCTACTTTGTTGATGGAATTATCCAATAGAAATGAAAGCCTTCAAAAGAGACTTTTGTACATTATGGCCGAGTCTAATGGGGGAAAAGTTGCTGTCACTACTAGATTATCAATTCTGGAAGCCTTTGCTGCTGAAAAATTGAAGCTAAAACTTGGAGGAGATGCCTTGGGAAATAATTGGATCTTTCCAGAGGATTTGGCTTTTGATTGGCGACCTCTTCTTAAGTATGTTTCCAGACTAGGTATTAATGGCCTAAAAAAATCAAATATTCTAGCAGAGAAAATCGGCCAGCAACTCAAAGATGGTCGATATATTGATGCAACAAATACTTGGAGTCAGCTGGAGTCAATAATTGGTGCAAACAACAACTCAGTGAATTTCTACAATTTCCTGCAGGATGCTGGGACGGGAACTGAAGCTTGGATTGATAAGCTCAAGTGGAAAGGGAAAGGAAACCTGTTTGCTGAACCGGAAACTGCCTTGTTGATGGTTAGAGTGTTGAATGAAATGTCTGGTAGAAAAGATGAAGTCAACATTGGTGAAGTGTTGGTCATGAAGAAGTTCAAAACTGATAAAGATGCTGCCAAGATTGTGGATGGTTGGACTACAAAGGTTGCTGATAGGACGGATTATATTGAACAAGTGAAGAACTATATGAGCTTTCATGTGAATCTGATTACACATTATATTGAACAAGTGAAGAAACTATATGAGCTTTCATGTGAATCTGATTACACATTGTGCTTTGATGATAATGTTGCACTTAAGAATTTGAATTCTTATGAGAAAGTGAAACCAATTTTGGCGAACATATTGGGAGGAATAATGAAATGTAATGTGATTGTAAATGGGATCGTCAATGTTGCTAAAGATGTTGCCCTTAAAGTTTTTGCGGTGGTCTGTCATGGGAAAAGCGGTGCAGGTATTATCCTGATTCATAAGGATAATTTCTTGTTGAGTGTTAGTATTGTTTTGGTTGAGGTGAATGACCCTTACAGATTTAGGCTTTTGTTAATGGGCATAAGTATTCTTAATTGGAATAGGAATGTGGGTGACACTGGTGCCACATTAACTATGGAAAATACTGATTTAAGAGTTTCTACATCCAAAGATTGGGTTAAATCTAACTACTTGCTGATCATGTACTGCAAAGTTGGCACGTTGCAAGTTGTCGTTGTCTCATTTAATACTATGATTGTGAAGGATATGTCTTGTACCAGTTTAATCACTGGGCGTTTGGCTGTTAACAATCATTTGGCTCATATGTATTTGAAAGGTGGAAGTTTAGAGCACTCTAAAGCAGGGATTTAAATAGCGCTTGCGGTCGCGTCGCGTTTATTGCGGTTGCGGACATAACTGATGCTATTGCGGTTATTGCGGATGTCGCAGTCGTAATTTTTTTTTAAATTCACACAACTTATTGTAAAATATAATAAATGTAAGTGTAAATATAAAAAAGTCACTTTTGATGATTTTTAGAATTTTTTTAATGTTTATGAACTTTTATTAGTAGGAGAACACAATTTTTACAATCATTAATTATTATTATATTTATTTACAAATTTCCCAAAAAAATTATATTAACTATAACAAAAATAAAATAAGAAATATTAAACATTCAACTTATTTAATAACTTTGAATCTTTTATAAATAAAATAATTAAAAATCCATATATGAGACTTGAGATAGGTTTTCAATGTTTCCTGAAAAATATCTGGTCAAATTATTCGTTTTCATTGTTATTATTTGTAAAATTCACACAAATTATTATAAAACATAATAATAACAATTATAATTATAATTATAATTATAAAAAGTTACTTTTTATGATTTTTAGAGCGTTCTCCAACACTTATAAAAGGATTTAATTGAAAGAAAACAAGACTTAGTGGCTCAATTGAAAGTTTCATTATGGATTTAAGAACTTAATTGGAATAAAACAAAACATCCTAATTAAACTAAAAATCTAAATGGACTAAACTGTAAGCAGAGTAAAACTTTTAAGTCTCTTTAAAAATCACTAAAACTTGAACCCTCTACCTGCAATTTACCCTTTTTATTTTTCATCTTCTCCTCTCCTACTCGCGAGCTCTATAATTTTTTTTCCTTTTTATTTTTATCTCCGACCACCAGGTGGTGCCGCGATTGTTCTGATAACGGGATAGCGTCCCGTTATCGCCGTGACAACCGCAATCGTATTATTTCGCGTCCGCGGCAGGCCGCAACAGTCGTGATTCCCTTGCCCACCGCGAATTTCACCAAATGCGATTTCGGACGGCGGCGCGGCCGCAATCGCGTTAGCGGTCCGCGATTTAGAACCCTGCTATAAAGTGCATTTCTCTTGTATAACCGTGTGCAAGTCAAGGCAACAGCAAGGGCAGTGAAGTGGTCTGAGATTAGATAATCTAGAACAGAATTCACCTGATGACTTTTTAAGAGACATAGAAGATATATATTTAAACTTAAAGTTATCACTGGATAGCGAAAAGGGTGAAGAAACTGAAATTGCTATAAGTTATTTGGATTCTATTGATGATGGAGAAATGATTTTGCAAGACGAGATTCCATTTTTTGTTTTATGGTTATGCTTCTAAAGTGAAGGAGCCTGAATTGATTTTTACATGTAAAGAGCTCCGAAAGTTGATCAAAAGTCAGTTTCTTAGATACGAGGTGTTCTATTATCAACACGACATGCCATTGACTGTAATCCTTGCCTTGATTTCTCCGGATCGAGCTTTAAGGTACATGTACATTCGTTGGGACATGAAGGAACTACTGCCGGTTCATATTTCGTTTTCGATTATGGTTAAGAGAGCATGGGGACACGTTTGGTCTAATCATCTGAAAAAGAGAGTCTTGTTTTAATCCTTGAGGACAAGGATTGTTTAAAAGGATGGAGTATTGTAACGAGCTAAAGTTTAAATCCTGAGTGACCGTTGGTAAATAGTTAAAGTTCTGTTTTGTTTTTTAATTCAATTAAAAAGAGCTATTAGCCGTTAAGGATGTTTAGTGATACAGTGAGTTTTGAGTGATGAGTTGGTACTTTTAACGTTGCCGTTTTGCTTTGTAAGGCTATATGGCCAGGTACCCTAGTTGGTTTCAACTTATAGAATGAAAAAGAATTGTCTTGGTTCTCTCTGTGATCAGAGGAGTTTTTCTGGGGTCCCCCTTTGCTCTATTTACGTTTCTTGTTTATTTTTCTTGGTTTGATTCTTGTTCTTACATACTTTGGCTGTCAAATCAGTTGACAAATTTTGTTGTTGTTGGCAGATGCCCACTTCTTGAAAAAGCCTTTCCTGATCCTCTCTTTTTCCTAGTATTTATTTTATACTGTTTCTTTCTGTAAATTCCTGAAGAAGAATCTTTGATTGTCACTTTCTTTGCTTTTCTTTGTTGAATTCAAGGCAAAAAGTTTGGGAGAGGGTTACCTAAAAAGAAAAGATGGCGGCTACTCTTTAATCTCTTTTCTTCTTCCTCTCGAGATATCTCATTTTAATTAACTTGAAACAATAAAAGAGACCTTCGAAATTTGGGGTCTTTTCCCCTTCTCAAATCTTCAATGAGATCTTGAATGATATCAGAAATACATCAAAAATATGAAATTGGGTCATCAAGATTTTTGTCAAAATAAATATATAAAACCTACAATGTCATGGTAAGATAAGAAAACGAGGTTGTTCATCTTCTTCATCATCTCTAATACAAAATTACAAATTCAAGCGTCCAGTTTTGGTGGGGGTTAACCACCCCTGTTCCTTCATGGATAATTGCTACAAGAAAATCGCCTTCTTTAGCAACGGCAGTCGCTGAATTTCCCACCATGAGTTCACCAAAGACTGTTACACAAACCAAAGAAGCCTCGGTTTCTGCTAGAAAACTCGCAGCCACTTTGTGGGAGATTAATACACAAGATAAGAGGAGAAAAGCGCCTCCAGTTGCAAAAATGCCTCATGCTTTGCAGCAAAATTTTTCTGATCCGTCTTATAGTCCTTTTTCAGAGATGGGAATTTTAGTTTGAAGTTCTGGAAAACATTTCTTGTGAAAATCATATTGAATTTTTTTGGTTGTTTTGCTCTTAATTTTCATAGAAACGGATCAAGGCAGAGTCAAATCTCACAGAAAAAGAGCTTCAATTGACCCTGTTGGCAATGGTAGTTTTACGGAGGTGATAAAAAAAATTCCAAAAATATTTTAATTCTTCAATTTTTTTATTTCAATTAGGGCTTATATGGTATCATTAGTTGCAAATCCTGGCAATGCATGATGTTATATTTTTGTATTCTTCAAAATGGTTCTCACTTTCTAGGGTTTTTAGATGGAGAAATATTATTTTAGAATTATCATCTTTTCCTTGAAAATAGAAATGGGAAACATTGATAATGACATCTGCTCAGAATTATCCACCATTTTATTTTCAACAAATTTATTTGTTTAAAACTTGTTAGGAATTTGTTATGCGGCAAAATAACCAAAGCGATAACGGCATAAACCAAGACATGCATAGGAGACAAGATTTAACGTGGTTCAGCATAGCCTACCTCCACGGACGAGAGAAACGAACAATTCACTAATAACGTAGAGAACTCGAAGAGTACAAATACATGATAACCCATGTAATCCCAAAACCCGGTGTACAAATCCCATGACCCGGTGGAAGCAAAACACTCGTCCCAACATCCCTACAATACCCATCTCTACAATGTAGGCACAATAGTTGTAGAGATCCTAAAAGTGGTTACATCTCTCCAGAGTAATTGCTCATCTCACTCACTCTCTTGTTCTCTCATAATTCAAAAGGTTAAACCTAGTATATATTTATAGACCCAAATACTTGGTCACCAAGAAAACTTATTCAATAAGATCTCTACCTAAAATAGATATTTACACATTAAAGTAAATTCTAATACCAAGTAATCTCCAATCACTAGATTACAATAAAACACAACTTAATTACCAATTAGAATTTGAGTCAAAATATAACAAATCTCCCCCTTGACACAAATTCTATTCGAGCATTGGTCTTCAAGTCTTCAATAGCTTCAATTTTTACGTAAGCCAAATATTCGTTGAAGCACTGCCGCCAAGTCTTCAACAACTCCAATTCTTACGTAGTATCCGTTGAAGCACCGTTTAATTTTGAGAATTACTCCCCCTGCAACTGAAAGCTCGTTGCAGCAATACTCCTCTGGCATGTCTCCAACATCGCACCACAAAATCCGCAGAAAAAAATCCTCCAAAATCGCGCAGCACGAACCATAGCTCATGATACCATTTGTTAGGAATTTGTTATGCGGAAAAATAACCAAAGCGATAATAACATAGACCAAGACATGCACAGGAGACAAGATATAACGTGGTTCAGCATAACCTACCTCTACAAATGAGAGAAACGATCCACTAATAACGTAGAGAACCCGAAGAGTACAAATACATGATAACCCATGTAATCCCAAAACCCGGTGTACAAATCCATGACCCGGTGGAACCAAAACACTCTTCCCAACATCCCTACAATACCCATCTCTAAAATATAGGCACAATAGTTGTAGAAATCCTAAAAGTAAATAAGTGCAACGCAGCAAAGAAAAATAACATCAAGAATTTACGTGGAAAACCCAAAAAGGAAAAACCACGGGCGGAGGATGAGAACTTTCACTATGATGGAGAAAGAGATTACAACTGATTTATGATATTCTGTCTAAACCCCTAATCCTTAGTATTTATTTATAGGGATAGATTCTTTGTTTACAGAGGAAACTTGCATAGAAACAAATTCTACTCAAACTGAGTTTCTTACCTTTAATTAATATAAAGTAAACATGATCTACTAAAAGTAGGATTCTAACTTTAAACCAAATCCCAAAAAGAATTTAGATCACAACTCTAACAAATCTTCATCTTGAGATAAATTCCTATCGAACAATATCTCCACCTCTTCCACGAAACCCCTTCAAGGGGTAGTCTTCAGCAATGAACACTGACCGAATCCAAGCCTTGCCCAATGATAAGTGTTCAAAAGTACTATTTTTCTTACCCTTTTTACTCATATTATTGTTAGACTTAGGCTCATATTAGTTGCATAGTTAGCCATTCATGCATTAATCCATGTTTCCTTCAATCGTTGAGCTTGATTACATAACTTGGTGATTTTTGTGGAAATAGATGCTGCTTTGGTGTGTTTTTGTGTGTATGTGCAGGATCACTTGCCAAAGCAATGCCGAGCTAGTTGCCAGGGCAATGCATGAAGGATATGCCGAGCTAGTTGCCAGGGCAGTGCATGAAGGAGACGTCGAGCCAGTTGCCATGGCATTTGTCGACAAAGACCAAAAGCAATATGGATGTCGAAATTCATGATTTTACAAGCCCAAGATAACATGGAGCAAGGTCCAAGCCCAAAGGAATTTGATTGCCATGCAGAGATTAAAGAAGAATTAAATTCCAAGTGGATAGGAGAAGTTCTAATAGGAATAAAATTATAATAAAGAATTATATTCTTTAAAGATAATTTAATTCCAACTCAAACTCCTCCTCAAAGAAGGACTTTGGCCTAGCCCTATAAATAGCAAGAGATTTCGACAATTCAAGGGAGAGAGCAAGAGGGAAATTTCGCAAGTCCAAGTAGGGCAAGAGGAGAGAATTTTTCGACAAGCATCAAGGGCAAGGAGGATTTCGACAAGCCTCTTCCTTCATCTTTGTTCGATTGGGTTCATGCTAGGGATTAATTATCTTGTGTTTCTTTGGAACCTAGCCATGAACTAAATTTACTTGGCTATGGTTATTGTGTTTTGTGGTTGTGAGAAACTATTGGTTTTGTTTAGGTAATAAGAGTTTGCACTCTTCTATTTCAAGGTTTATTCATTCTTGATTCTTATTATTGTTTTGCAGTGAATTGGGAGAGGATCTCGTGATTTCATCCATTTATCTAATATCGGGAGAGTTAGATTCAAGAAACGAATGAATATGATCTTTATGCAATCCAATGATGGTGAAGATTAATCCGGCTTAGGAATAAGTTAAGGATTTCAACGGCTAAGAGGAGCGCAAGATTGGTTGTTGTTCACCCTTGATTCACGCAGGATGTATTATCAAGGCATGCACAAGTAGCTAGAGTTTCGACTTAGGGATAAGAAGAAACCATTGAAGAACGCTCCGCCAACCTTGAAGTTGCTGCCCGATCGCCCAAGTAGTTGCCCAACTAGTCGCCCAAGCAACCATCAATTAGTTGCCAAGGCAACCCGTTGTGCAAGTCGCCACGGCAACCGAGTTGCCCATGCACTCTTTACCAAGACAATCCAATCGGCTATCACACCTCAACTCACGATAACCTAGCCTATCTCTCTCAATTGAATTCATCTTTTATTTTATTTTATTGCTTTCTAGATTTGTAATTAGTTAAACTTGATAATCCTTTACTTGTGTTTTTACTTTTTACAATTGCAAGAGACTAGATTCTTGAAGTGGCACCAATCCTCGTGGAGACGATATCTTTTATACTATAACTTGCGACGTGTATACTTGCACAATTGCGTAGCAGCACTTATTACGCGCAAACAAGTTTTTGGCGCCGTTGCGGGGATTGGCAATAGCAACTTTGTTTTTATTTTCTTGCACTTTCTTTTTATTTTTCTTGTTTAAAATTCAAAGGGCTAACAAACTTTGGTTTTGCATTGGTATACGACCGTGGCGAGACCGACTTCACCGAAATATCCCTTTGATCCGTAAATCGAACGAACCTTACAAAGACTTAGACGAAGGATAAGAGAAGCAATGGCAAATCAAGACGGCAATATGAATCAAGATGTTCGAGCAGCGGGAGGAGTGATTCTTGCACGAAATGTAACTATTCGAGACTATCTTGAAGAAGATCTTGATGGACTTAACCGAGAGTTGTCGCACCCAAATTGAAGCCGACCACTTTGAGTTGAAACCGGTAATGTTTAATATGATCAACACAATAGGTCAATTTGGCGGCTCAAAGAATCAAGATGCACGACAACATCTGAAATCTTTCCTCGAGATTTGCAACTCGTTCAAGATACACGAGTCACCCCCGATGTCTTACGATTAAGATTATTCCCTATTCACCGAGGGATAGGCGAAAAGCATGGCTAAATAGCATTCTGCCGGATCCATAGCATCTTGGACTGATCTTTGTCGTGATTTCCTTGCTAGATTTAATCCTACAAATTTAATCGATAAGCTTCGTAACGACATTACTTCTTTTCGGCAGCAGATGATGAATCCATGTACGAGGCTTGGGAGCGATATAGAGAACTTCTACATAAATGCCTCTACACGGATTCCCGGTGTGGACTCAAGTGACAATGTTTTACAATGCCGTGAATACACCAACAAGGATGATGCTAGACGCCTCGGCAAACGGCATACTCCTAGATAAGTCACCGGAAGAAGCAATGCAAATTTTAAACAGGCTGGCCAAGAATGATTATCAATTCCCATCTACTAGAAGAGGAGGAGTTAGACGCTAAGCCACAATACATGAACTAGGATCATCGATTCAATTTCGCACACAATTGGCGCTTTAACCAAGATGGTCCGAACATGCAAAAACCAAACAACACACATGAAGTCAAGGTAATGGATTCTTTTTGTGAGTTATGTGGCGATAACCATAATTCTTCCGAATGTATGCGAGAATCCGGAATCTAGCTTCTATGTGGGGAATTACAATCGGGCAACAACATGATGTCAAATACATACAATCCAGCTTGGAAGAAGCACCCAAATTTTTCATGGAGTAATCCCAACAATGCTCTAAACCAGAACAATCAGAATGCACAAGCATCGGGATTCCAGCAAAATATGCCACGACAACAGATGCCGCAAAAGAACAACCGACAACATCTAGTTCTTTGGAAAATTCTCTAAATGCTTTTATGATGAAAACTGAATCTTATATGGCTGAGAATAGTAATTTCATAAAAGAACTGATGCTTTTATTAACAGACCGAGATGAGATTGCAAAACCAAGAGGCGGCAATCAAATCATTGGAAAATCAAGTCGGACAATTTGCTCAAAATCAACACTAGACCACAAGGAGGTTTACCTAGCGATACTGAAGTCGCAAGAGGAATTGGCCATGAGCAATGTAAGGCAATCACCACCAGAAGTGGCCAACAACTTAGAGAGGTTCAAACCCGCTCGTCAAACAAAACTCCACAAAAAGAGCAAGACGAACCTAGCGGCAAAGTCTCAGATGCTGAACCAAGAATTGCTGCGGCAACCGGCAATAAGCATGCCTCGGCAACCAATGACGCCTCGGTAACTTGCGATAAGCACGCCGCGGCAACCCTGATTGGTAACACATCGGCAACTCGGATGTCCCCGTAATGCCGTCAATCAGGTTTCAAACCAATGAAAAGATCGAAGATATCCGACTTCCACCACCATTCCCACAAAGGTTGAAGCGACAAAAGCAAGAATACCAATTCAAGAAGTTTCTTGATATCCTAAAGCAAGTCCACATCAACTTGCCATTGGTGGAAGCAATTGAACAAATGCCAAACTATGCCAAGTTTCTTAAAGACATTGTGTCCAAGAGAACAAGGCTAGGAGAGTTTGAAACAATTGCCGCAACAGAGGGGATGCATGGCAATGTTGCACAATCGTATGCCGCCCAAGTTGAAGGATCCCGGAAGTTTCACAATACCGCTGTTCTTGGAAATCACTATGTCGGGAAAGCACTATGCGACCTAGGGGCTAGCATAAACTTGATGCCTAAATCGGTTTTCCGAAACTAGGAATCGGGAAGGCAAGACCTACAACAGTTATGCTACAGCTAGCAGACAGATCCTATGTGCATCCGTAGGGAAAAATCGAGGACATACTTGGTAAAAGTTGATAAATTTATTTTTCCCGCTGACTTTATTGTTTTAGATTGTAAAGCGAGATGAGCATGCGCCTATCATTCTCGGAAGACCATTCCTAGCGGCAGGGAGAACTTTGATTGATGTTGAAAAGGGAGAACTCACAATGAGGGTGAATGACCAGCGGTGTAAAACTAAATGTGTTCCAAACACTAAGGCATGCAGATGATCCGAAGAATGCCAACTACTTCATGCCACGGCAGAGTTTAACTTCGATGAAGAATTTAGTTGCCTCAAAGAACTACATTGCCGAACACGAGGAACATGAGGAGTATGAAGAGTCGGTCGATGAGGAACAACCAGAAGAGGCAAATTGGCTAGTCAATCGACCAGGTACATACTTTGAACCACCGGACTACTCGGGTAAGGAAGGTAAGATCGAAAAACCCTCTATCGAAAATCCACCAATTCTTGAGTTGAAACAATTGCCGAAGCAATCAAATATGTATACTTAGGGACCGATAATACATTACCTGTAATTATTTCTTCTAAGTTACAGCTGAAAGCAGAAGAGAAGCTGATCAACATGTTGAAGCTACATAAAAGGCAATAGGGTGGACAATTGCCGACTTGAAGGGAATTAGCCCGGCGGTGTGCATGCACAAGATCTTGTTGGAAGATGATCACAAACCTTCAATTGAGGCCCAGAGGAGACTGAATCATGCCATGAAAGGGGTTGTAATGAAAGAAATCATCAAGTGGCTTGACGCCGGCATTATATACCCTATCTCCGATAGTACGTGGGTAAGTCCGGTACAATGTGTGCCGAAAAAGGGAGGTATAACAGTGGTGAGTAATGAAAATAATGAACTTATCCCAACCAGGACTGTGACCGGTTGGAGGGTTTGTATGGACTATCGAAAGCTAAACAAAGCCACTAGGAAAGATCACTTCCCATTACCCTTTATTGATCAAATGCTTGACCGTCTTGCAGGTAAACCCTTTTACTGTTTTCTTGATGGTTATTCACGTTACAATCAGATTGACATAGCACCAGAAGAACAAGAAAAGACAACCTTCACATGCCCCTACGGTACTTATGCCTTCCGAAGGATGCCGTTCGGATTGTGTAACGCCCCGGCAACCTTCCAAAGATGCATGATGGCGCTCTTTTCAGACATGGTCGAAGACTTCCTTGAGATCTTCATGGATGATTTTTCGGTTTTTGGTAATGACTTCGACGGCTGTCTCGGCAATTTAGAGAGGGTGTTGGCAAGATGCGAAGAAACGGATTTAGTCCTCAATTGGGAGAAATGCCACTTTATGGTAGATGAAGGAATAGTGCTCGGCCATAAGATTTCATCCAAGGGAATTGAAGTAGACAAAGCCAAGGTGGACGTGATCGAGAGATTACCCCCACCAAATTCGGTTAAAAGAATTCAAGTTTTCTGGACATGCGAGGTTTTTACAGGAGGTTCATTCATAACTTTTCTAAAATCACTAAACCTTTGTGTAATCTGCTTGAACAGGATAAAGTCTTCGATTTTGATGATTCTTGCACTCAAGCATTTGAAACCCTAAAGAAAAAGCTTGCCTCGGCACCCATTGTTGTTCCACCAGTTGGGCGCTACCTTTTGAGCTCATGTGTGATGCAAGTGATTTCGCGGTAGGAGCAGTCCTAGGCCAACGCACAGTAAGACATTCCATGTGATATACTACGCTAGTAAAACTCTTAACGATGCTCAAGTGAATTACACAACAACGGAGAAAGAGTTACTAGCTGTAGTTTTCGCATTTGACAAGTTCCGATCCTATTTAATTGGTACAAAGGTAATTGTTCATACGGACCATTCGCAATCAAATACTTATTTGCTAAAAAGGATGCTAAACCTCGTTTGATTCGTTGGATATTACTTTTACAAGAATTTGATATTGAAATTAAGGACAGAAAAGGAACAGAAAAATCAAGTGGCGATCACTTATCACGTTTGGAACGCAATAGGGAGGAGGACGCGGATCTAGAGATATGTGATGCATTCCCGGATGAACAAATTCTAATCGCCTCGAAACCCTTGACGCCTCGGCAGCCCATGACGCCTCGGAAACCATGGAAGCACACGCCTCGGCAACTCTTGACGCCGCAGCGGTCTTTGACGAGCACGCCTCAAGAATTTTGGGAGCGCGACACTCTGGCAAAGACATGCCCGGCAATACCCGCACGCAGATTTAGTTAACTTCCTTGTTTGTGGTATTTTTCCGTATGGCATTACTCACCAAGGGAAGAAGCGGTTCCGCCATAATGCTAAGCATTACTTTTGGGACGAGCCTCTTTTGTTTAAACAAGGTGCAGATCAGGTTATACGTCGATGTGTCCCCAAGAAGAGCAACAGAATGTACTCCGCAAATGCCATTCTTCACCCTATGGAGGACATTTTGGAGGAACTCGTATCACGCCAAAGTCTTGCAATCCGGTTTGTATTGGCCAACATTGTACAAAGATGCCCAAGACTTTTACAAGCAATGTGATCGTTGCGGAGGGGCGGGCAATATCTCTAGGCGACATGAGATGCCACTCGAACATCATCGAGGTGGAACTGCTCGATGTATGGGGATCGATTTTATGGGACCTTTTCCATCTTCATTCGCAACCTCTACATCTTACTCGCCGTCGACTATGTGTCTAAATGGGTAGAGGCAGCTGCAGCTTCCCAACGACGATTCCAAGACCGCAACGATTCCTGCAGAAAAACATATTTACACGGTTTGGGATGCCGAGAGCAATTATCAGCGACGGGGGCAAGCATTTTGACAATGTACTAATTGCCAAGATGTTGCAACGCTCGGCATATCACACAAGATCGCCACGGCATATCACCCACAAACCAACGGGCAAGCGAGAAATTTCCAACCGGAGTTGAAGGGAATACTCGAGAAAGTTGTAAATCCCTCAAGGAAGGATTGGTCATTAAGACTAGATGACGACTTTGGGCATATCGCACTGCATTCAAAACACCATTAGGTATGTCCCCTTCCGGCTTGTCTATGGTAAAACATGTCATCTACCGGTGGAAATCGAGCACAAGGCGTACTGGGCAATCAAGACCGTGAATATGGATTGGGAAAGTGCCGGACAAAAGCGCTTGATGGATCTCAATGAGATAGAAGAATTTCGTGCACTCGCCTATAACAATGCACGAATATACAAGGAGAAAACAAAGCGATGGCATGACAAGAAACTATTGCCACGGCAATTCACGCCAGGGCAACTAGTTCTCCTATTCAATTCTCGGCTAAAACTTTTCCCGGGAAAGCTGAAATCAAGATGGTCGGGACCATTTGAAGTCGTCAAACCGTTCTCCCATGGTGCCGTAATAATCAAGTCCATCTCTGACAATCATGAATTCAAAGTTAATGGACAAAGATTGAAGCACTACAATGGTGCCCATGTGGAACGTAACAAGGAAGTGGTCAACTTAGGAGATGCATGAGCATGCTCTCCTTTCAGTATTTCTTTTTTCTTTTTCTTTTTATTTTCATTTTTATTTTTAGGAGATATTTTATTTTTTCTTCATTATCTTTAGTTTTCAGGTTTTCTTTATTTTCTTTTTCACAACAAGACTCACAACTACTATGCTAAGGAAATTTATGCCAAGATCCTTGCCACGGCAACCAATGAAGAAGATGTCGCGGCAACCTACATCGTGCCTGCACAAGCTGATGCCACGGCAACTAACCATGAAGATGCCACGGCAACCAAAGCTCAAGACGTCCCGGCAACAAGAAAACAACCATCACGTTCAAGCAAGAAAATCAAGACGCCAACTAGAAGGAAACTAATCATCTACGATGACGAACTCTCGGAGTAAGTCCTCGTATGCATTTTATTTTTATATTTATTTTTCGTTATTTTTATGCATGCATTGAGGACAATGCCTCACTCGAGTTTGGGGGGGATTGTTATTAGTAATTACCATGTTTAGTTACATTAATCTTAAGCATTACATTTAGGATACATAAATTGCTTGCCATGCCTTTAATTGGAACAAGAATTGCTTAGATTTGATGAATATTCAATGATGACTTTACCAATGCACTTAATTGATAGAATTTTTATTCTAGGATAACCATGAAAAACTTAGAATTGTACTATGATGCTAAATTTGATGAAACACTGTTGTGGTTTGATTGATTTAATGAGTTCTAGTAAACTTAGGTTGATAATTAACTAATTGAGGGATTAGAATAAAAATTGGATGAATGCTAGAGGTGCCCAAATTGGCTCTAGCATATGCTAAAAAAAATGATCACTAGAGGTGCCCAAACTGGCTCTAGGAGGCGTTAAAATTTTTTTCGTTAACTAGAGGTGCCCAAACCGCTCTAGTCGATTAAATTAACTTAAGAAAACTAAAAATAAAACACTAGAGGTGCCCGAAATTGGCTCTAGTTAAAACATGTTAAAAGAACCCAATGAAGTAATTTGAAAACCTATTGTTTGCATAGAATCCGAAAAATCAACTTGCACACAACTCCGCACACACTCACAAGCATTATAGTTTGATTCCGAGTAATTCATCAGTTTTCAAAAATAAAAAGCCAATCATACTTTGTGCCCCGGTTCAGAGAATTGAAATCAAGTTCAAAGCTAAGTTTGTGAAAATTTGAAGTCTTGGCGGGTAATTATGAGTTTGCATTGCTTGAGGACAAGCAATAGTTCGAGTTTGGGGTGTGATAAGTGTTCAAAAGTACTATTTTTCTTACCCTTTTACTCATATTATTGTTAGACTTAGGCTCATATTAGTTGCATAGTTAGCCATTCATGCATTAATCCATGTTTCCTTCAATCGTTGAGCTTGATTACATAACTTGGTGATTTTTGTGGAAATAGATGCTGCTTTGGTGTGTTTTTGTGTGTATGTGCAGGATCACTTGCCAAAGCAATGCCGAGCTAGTTGCCAGGGCAATGCATGAAGGATATGCCGAGCTAGTTGCCAGGGCAGTGCATGAAGGAGACGTCGAGCCAGTTGCCATGGCATTTGTCGACAAAGACCAAAAGCAATATGGATGTCGAAATTCATGATTTTACAAGCCCAAGATAACATGGAGCAAGGTCCAAGCCCAAAGGAATTTGATTGCCATGCAGAGATTAAAGAAGAATTAAATTCCAAGTGGATAGGAGAAGTTCTAATAGGAATAAAATTATAATAAAGAATTATATTCTTTAAAGATAATTTAATTCCAACTCAAACTCCTCCTCAAAGAAGGACTTTGGCCTAGCCCTATAAATAGCAAGAGATTTCGACAATTCAAGGGAGAGAGCAAGAGGGAAATTTCGGCAAGTCCAAGTAGGGCAAGAGGAGAGAATTTTCGACAAGCATCAAGGGCAAGGAGGATTTCGACAAGCCTCTTCCTTCATCTTTGTTCGATTGGGTTCATGCTAGGGATTAATTATCTTGTGTTTCTTTGGAACCTAGCCATGAACTAAATTTACTTGGCTATGGTTATTGTGTTTTGTGGTTGTGAGAAACTATTGGTTTTGTTTAGGTAATAAGAGTTTGCACTCTTCTATTTCAAGGTTTATTCATTCTTGATTCTTATTATTGTTTGCGAGTGAATTGGGAGAGGATCTCGTGATTTCATCCATTTATCTAATATCGGGAGAGTTAGATTCAAGAAACGAATGAATATGATCTTTATGCAATCCAATGATGGTGAAGATTAATCCGGCTTAGGAATAAGTTAAGGATTTCAACGGCTAAGAGGAGCGCAAGATTGGTTGTTGTTCACCCTTGATTCACGCAGGGATGTATTATCAAGGCATGCACAAGTAGCTAGAGTTTCGACTTAGGGATAAGAAGAAACCATTGAAGAACGCTCCGCCGAACCTTGAAGTTGCTGCCCAGTCGCCCAAGTAGTTGCCCAACTAGTCGCCCAAGCAACCATCAATTAGTTGCCAAGGCAACCCCGTTGTGAAAGTCGCCACGGCAACTGAGTTGCCCATGCACTCTTTTACCAAGACAATCCAATCGGCTATCACACCTCAACTCACGATAACCTAGCCTATCTCTCTCAATTGAATTCATCTTTTATTTTATTTTATTGCTTTCTAGATTAGTAATTAGTTAAACTTCGATAATCCTTTACTTGTGTTTTTACTTTTTACAGTGCAAGAGACTAGATTCTTGAAGTGGCACCAATCCCTGTGGAGACGATATCTTTTATACTATAACTTGCGACGTGTATACTTGCACAATTGCGTAGCACTTATTACGCGCAACACCCAAGCTTGGATGTACAAGGTAATTTAGTCTTCACGTCGGTAAGATCAACATTAGTGCCAACTTTTCTCACAACTATATCACCACAAGCAATAACACGACCCCGATCATCAATGGCACTACTACCTTTCTCATTATTTAACTTTGAAGCAAATCGAACTCTCTTAAGCTTCTCAAATCCGTTATACCCACGGAATTCAATTTTATTCTTCTTTTCAAATTTGTTATGCCCGTGAAATCGAACTCTTTTCTACCTACCAGAACCGTTATGCCCACGGTTGTCATGTTCAACAAAAAATCCTCTTTTACTTGATTTAGTCAAGACACCTTCATTAGTAACATCATCATTTGACACGTAGGAGGAAACAACGGATGCATCACTTAAAATAGTTGAACCCTACAGAACATAAAAATTGGTTGCTCTTTTATACCCTTTCATCACAAAGAGAGCACCCTTGCAAATTTTTATAGCTCCACATTCATTAGAGTATCTGTACGCTTTTGAATCTAGAGTACCTAACGAAATCAGCTTTCTTCTTAAATCTGGAACATGCCTCACATTACCAAGTGTTCGAACAATCTCATCGAACATCTTAATCTTGATTGTGCCAATACCTGCAACTTTACAAGAGACATTATTTCCCAACAAGACAGCACCTATAGACACAGGTTTATACGTCGCAAACCTATCCCGATTTAGACTTATATGAAATCTACTATTAGAGTCAAGAATCCACTCCTCACTCGCTATAGATTCTTCACTGGAAGTAACTAAAAGTTCAACATCATTATACTCCTCTGCAATATCAGCTTCATCTTCACTGGAATTCTGATTCTCAGATTCCCTCTTTATCTTATTTTGTAATCTATAACACTCAGATTTAATATGAACTTTTCTTTTACAGAAATAACATGTTTTACCTCGATTTGACGACTTGGACCTGCCTCTATTTTGACTGCCAGAATTACAATCACATTTTCTTTCACGGTCTGAACTAGTCGATCCATGCTCCATGAGACCCTCTACTTGAAACTCGGAGCCGGTAAGATGTTGCATCTTGTCATGTGAATTCAATTTATCATATACCTCTTCAAGAGTAAGGGTATTACGGCTGTGTATGAAGGTGCTTCTAACATACGGTTGTGTAGGAGGGTACTTCTAATAGACGAATATGAAGCGGGCAATGAGCAAAGTAAAATCAAACATAAGTCTTCCTCATTGTACTTTACCTCTATTGTTTCCAAATCTGAGACGATCTCCTTGAAATCAGTTAGGTGGTCGTCAAGACACAAATCTTCTGCTAACTTGTGAGAGTATAGACGTTGCTTCAAGAGTAGCTTCATGGTCAAAGTTTTTTCATACAAATTTGTTCCAATTTTGCCCATAAGTCGACAGTTGTCTTCTCTTTGTGAACATCCTGCAAAATACTATTTGATAAATACAAACGGATCTAGAAAGCAATTTTCCTATCCTTGCGGCACTTCTCTGCATCTGACCATTCTTTCGGCATACTATCAAACCCATCTAATGCATCATCTAAATCTATCTGAACAAGAACATCCTGAACCTTCACATTCCATAGCAAAAACCTGACGTTGCAATCTAGCAGCGAAATTTCATACTTCACCATCGTCATTATCCTGAGTAACCTGAAAAGCTCTGATACCAATTTGTTATACTACCGAGACAATAATGACGAAACAAGTAAATAAGTGCAAACGTAGAAAATAAAAATAACACCAAGAACTTACGTAGAAAACCCGAAAAGAAAAACCATGGGCAGAAGATGAGAACTTTCACTATAATGGAGAAAGAGATTACAATTGATTTATGATATTCTGTCTAAACCCTTAACCCCTAGCATCTATTTATAGGGATATATTTATTTTTTACATAGGAAACTTGTAATGACCTAGATTTCTCGAGTCAACAACGGGTGTTGACTCGGGTCTTGGACCAATACGTCGTGTCGAATGTGCGAGTTATGTTAGGCCTTGTTGTTGGGCTTTGTGGACCCCCATGTGTTGTTGGGCTTGCTTGGTGGTTTTAGGCTTTGCTTATGATGGGCTTTGAGGAAGGGTAATATGGTAAAAACCATATTTGGAAGACAAAGGCTGATGGAGCCTTAATTTTCTGCTAGAAAATGGACAAGGGTGATATCACCTTGCCCCTATCTTCATGCTATCTCTTTCTTCCTTCCCCTCTCATGGTAAGTGTTTGAGTTTGGAGAAATCTTAGATGTTTGAGTGAGAATCTCGGATTGTGGCTTGAGGAGAAGTTGTTTAGCACCTAAAGATCTATCTTTCAAGAGGAATATCTCCAGCATTGGTGGAAGTTGGGTTTGAATCTCGGAGCAAGGAAAAGAGGTGGAAGAAGCTTGGTTGCTGCCTTAGTTCGTGAATCTTTGCTTGAGGTCAGTACATTTCTAACTCTTATAGTTTATAAGCCTCATAAAATATATGTCTTGCTTGGTTTTATGGTTTGTGGGTGTGAGATAGGTCTTTGGAGCTTTAAGCCCTCATTAATGGCGAATCAAAGATAAGATGTTGATAATGCGTAAAATGGATAGAAAACCACCTATTATACTCTAAATAACTTGTAGGATCATTGTGAGAATTAACCATGAGGGATTAAGGGAGGGATTGAGGAAATCTCGAGCTCCAAATTTTAAAATCTGGGCTCGCGTACCAATACGGGGTGGTAGCGTATAGGTACTCCATTGTATTAAAGGAGCCAGTTTGTGAGGGGCGTACCGGTACGCCTTCCCGTATATCGGTACCCCTTGCTTGATTAGAATTCCAATAGCGCTTGGGCGTACCGGTACCCACTGTTACATTCCCTGAGATAAGCTTTAGCGTATAGATACACAAGGTAGGGGTACCGGTACGAGTTGGGATCGGTACGGGGTGATCTGAGTATCAATGCTGAGTACCGATACGGGGGAAGAGCGTATCGGTACGGCTTGTTGTTCAATTCATTTGAACCTGAGTTGAGTATCGGTACTGAAGGAGGAGTACCGGTACCTGGTGAGGCGTACCGATACCCATGTAGGAGTATCGATACTCGTAGAGCAATTTGCCCAATAATTTCGAGGTTGTGTTCGAGGGCTCTATAATTCATAGTAAAGGGTCCGGTGGGTCCCTAAAGCTATAAAACAAATTCTAAAACTGAGAAATCGAGGGTAGTAACCTGTATGTGGATTAATGGCTAATGGCTTGTTAATAGTTGGGTAAGTTGCTTGGACTAGTAATCCATAGGGATCCGTGGTGGATCGGTTAATGCTACGTGGTAGCTTAGGGTCATTTCTGTGTGTTAAAGGGACACTCATATAGGCAGGTTGCCATGAGTAATAAGATAATCTAACGAGAAAGGGCGTAAATGAATCCTAAAGACATATATTAATTAGTGTAACAAATGAGTCATGCCTTGGGGCATTGGTAATGGTTGGCTGGATGTCTTTTATCTCTCGGTGAGATATATTGGTGCTCAGGGCACTAGAGTCAGTGCAAGGGCCGTTGGTAATGTGTCTTGGTTAGGAATCTGAATGTCCTAGAGTCAGTGCAAGGGCATTTAAATAAGGGGATTGGTACTTCAGGCTATGTGATCGAGTACATCCAACGTATCCACGGGCTATGTGATCTGGATGCGGTCTAAAACCTATTCTTGGGCTATGTGATCAGGATATAGAAATACAACTCGAGGGCTGTATGAGCTCGAGTAACTCGAAGGGCTATGAGATCTCAAGTAACCTGATTGGCTAAGTGACCTCAAGAAAAGACTACTTGTGGCTATTGTGATCCAAGTATGTCTAGGACATATCTGTGGCTATAGTGATCCAGATATGATCTTAACTCGACGTCTATATGATCACGGGTAACCCGATGGCTGTGTGAACACGGGAAAATAATAGGGTTTCGTTGGCCATTAGGGAATGTATGTTATTTACGTGATTATATGGAAGATAGATGTTGGCTATTTTACCTTTAGGCTATGTGATCAGGGTAGGGTTGTTACTCGACGGGCTGTGTGAGCTCGAGTAACTCGATGGGCTGTGTGATCTCGAGTATAGGCTAGATAACCCTTGGGCTATGTGATTAGGGTATGAGACGTAATTCAATGGTCGGTGGGACCTCGCATATGGTAAGCCTGGGATGGCTTTGTGATCTTCTTACATAATAGTGGTATCTTGAGACAATTGTTAGCTCTAGTTAGGATAGGCTAGAAGATGATCCTTAGATATTGAGAAGCATTTTCTGTGCACTCTTGATTATATTATCATGCATGCTTTTTTATGATATTCATGAATTGTGGTAGAGTAGAAATGTACTACCGAGCTTTGTTAGCTCAACGTGCGGAATTGTGGTTTCTTCTGTACGTAGGTTGACAGTTTACTTTTTAGAGGAGCACATCGAAGAGGATTTCCCAGCACTGAGCCAGTTTTAGAGTACAGTACTTGATGTTTAGTTTGGACTGATTGTATTCATAGGACCTTACCACAGTCAAATATGTATTTTATTTTGATTTACTGTTATTTGGTCAAACGGTGTATTTGATTTGGAATTTATATTTTGTAAACCTTTTTAATCTCTTTATCTACGTGGATTTTATGAAATTGATCGTTTTGAGAATTACCAACTTGTGGTTTTAAATGAGAAATTTTGATGGGTCTATTTTGGGTGACCCGAATGTGATGCTTCAGATCCGGGATTGGATCAGGGTGTTATATTTAGTGGTACCAGAGCTTAGGTTTAGTCGGTTCTAAGAAACCCTGGGGTGTCATAGAGGTCGTGGTAAGGTGTCTAGTGAATACAAGTCCCTAAATTTAAGTGTACATTATAAGACTGGGAATCCTGATGTACCATCTTATTTGTTGTGTTTCAAAAAAGGGTTGATGGAAGGTGGAACTGATAGTGAAGAGACGGGTTACTATTCTAAGGCAATCTGAGACGCCTCACAAGACCCTGTAGAGGCTTCATTGTTTTGGGCCTAAGAGTTTCGAAGACTTGGGTGAGGATGCCTCGATCAAGGCTGACCAGTGGTTACGCGACACACAAAGAATCTTGAGACAGATAAAGGGAAGTCTGAAAGATGATCTTGATTACATTGTTTCCCTTCTTAAAGGTAATGCACACGAGTGGTGGGAGACCGTAGAGTTGGGTCTACAGCCTGAACGACCGACATGGGATATCTTCGTGGATGAGTTTCGAAAGAAGTACATCAGTGAGGTACATATGGATGGGATAAGGGACCAGTTTCTGTATCTAGTATAGGGAGATCAAACGGTGTTTGCTTATGAGCAAGGATTTCTGCGTTTGAGCCATTATGCTCTAGAGTTTGTTTCCACAGAAGAGTTGAGGTGCAATAGGTCCAGACAAGGCTTGAATATTGACCTTTAGTTACATGTGACAGGGGGTCCGTTTGGGACATTCTTCGAGTTAGCCAACAGTGCGAAGGCACTTGAGCAACTTCAGGGTTCGGCATCCAATCAGTTCGAAGATTCTAGAGGTCGTGATATGGAGACCCGTGATATCATAAATCATTCTCCCTATCCGCATGAAAGGTTTTGTGCTTTAAAGAGTTCGAAGAGAATTGCCTCAGACCAGTTACCGAGGGTCAGCTTAGGATCTAGATCAAGGGTTCGTAGAGGCTCTTTAATTTCTACTCCAGAATAGAGTACTGATGGTTCTATTAGAGCGTCGCTTCCACCAGCATGTGAGCATTGTGGCAAACATCACCTCAGAGTGTGCTTCTTACTTCGGAGGGTTTGCTATAGGTGTCGGGCACCGGGACACATGGTAAATAACTGCCCAGTTATGGATGAGGATATATCAGTTCAGTCTCAGAGGTGGGCTACTTCCCGTCGCGATCAGAGTTTTGCTAGAGGTGGAGCTAGGGCACCATAGGTTATCGAGGTAGAGGTCCTGTGAGATCCACCGCCAGGGTTGGTGCGCGAGGCGTTGCTAGGTAGTCTGCTGCTCAGGTTAGAGATGATAGTGTTGCAATCGAGGATGTATCAGGTAATTAAGTTTTATGTAGGTTTCAACTGTTACGTTTGTCGTTTAACTCTTTGGTTGTGTAGTAGACTGGTTCTTGTGATGTGTATCTTGGTAAATCTTGGGTTTGTTGTTGCTTTAGATGGCAATTAGAGTTGCATCCTTGGCTAGGTAAGTTCTTATTGTAGATGGTTTTGGAGAGTGCATATATGCCATATGATGTGAGTGAGAAGTTATAAAGTTTTAGTTTGCTTGAATCTAGTTGTTAGTGTTGGTTGTGTAAAATCTTAACCTCTCTAAAGTGGACGTTGTGTTTCGTAGTGCTAGCTCAAGGAAGGCTCTATAGGTTGCAACACGAAAGTTGAGAGTTCCTAGTCTTAGTGTTGTAAGTGTTTTGAGGGTATGGAGGTACCCTTGATGAATGAGCGATCTTACCGGTTGGTTATGGTTTAGAAATGTGATTAAGGTAAGGTTAAGTTCGTTGTTAGTGTCCATCACTTCGTGGTATGGTACTTAACGAACTCTTTTTTGGAGGCACACTTGTGTAAGTGACCAATTGGGTGTCGTTTCCAAGTGCTTCACCGAGATCGTGTCTGCGTGAGGATAGCTTGTATGGTGGCTTCGGTTGTGTTGAGCCATAGTGCAATAGTGGAAAATAGCTGCCAATTTCGTAAGATCAGTGACCTTGTTTTGGCCATAGAATATGGGAGCTTCGCATGTGGTTTATCGGAGTAAAGGTAACGTAAAGAAAGATAAATGAAGGTTGTGATGTCCATGGTTGAGGTTTTAAGGGCGAATCGTGAGGATAGTTACTTAGCTTGTGCACCTGTTGAGCTAGATATTGCGGGGTTTGAGGATTGCCCAATTGAGTTTGACCAGAGTTATTATCGGTTAAGGAAAATAGTGTGGAAGTTATCAGAGTGGCGTAGTGGAAATGTGGATCAATAGTTGTGTTGAGGGTAACCAGATGGTTGCTTTGAAAAAAAATGTTGTTAGACGGACCAGTTGGTGATCCTTGAAGGCAGTTAGATGGCTTTCCATATTTGATGGTTGAGACCGAGGCAAGAGTTAGGAAAAATGTGTTTCGACCTTTGCAAGTACAATGGATAAGTTTTGGGTTGCTTGTGTGAATTCCTAAGTGACAGTGGTCATTTCTCAAAACCAAGTGGTTAGGATCGAGAGTGGTTGTTGGCCCTATTGAAAACAGTTGGATAAAGCAAAGTTTAAATCTCGTCTTGGTGGCCTAAGTCTGGGGAAAAGAGCTGTTGGGTTCAAGGTAAACTGATGATAATGATCGATTGATTAGGGTTTTACTTGTCCTTTAATGGTTTGACCATGATATGGTTGTTAGGCGTGATGCGTTCCTGACAATGGTTTATAGAAGTGGTGCATAATTTTAGACATAGATGAAGTCTAAGTTTAGTTTTTGGATGACGGATGCTAGTAGAAAGGTTGGTTAACCGAGATAGAATCATTTAGAAGTGAGTTCCTTAAGTGGATGTTTGAACAGCGTGGCTCAATGTTGGTTATGTTATCATGCTTAGCGGTTCGTCATAAGTTTCTTTGGTTGCTGAAAAAAGAGTCGTCAAAAATCTCAAGAGAAGTCTTAAGAGCGTGTGGTTTAGTGCTATGGTTTTGTTTAAGGTGGATTGAGGGAGAACTCTCCCTAGTCAATGTGATCTCGTTTGAATGGTGAAGTGGTTAGATCCGTTTTGGTAATATCTCCATTTCATCTATCTAAATTTCAAGGACGAAATTTCTTAAAGGAAAGGAGAGTTGTAACGACCCATATTTCTCGAGTCAACAATGGGCGTTAACCCGAGTCTTGGACCAATACGTCGGGTCGAATGTATGGGTTATGTTGGGCCTTATTGTTGGGCTTTGTGGACCCCCATATGTTGTTAGGCTTGCTTGGTGGTTTTGGGCTTGGCTTATGATGGGCTTTGAGGAAGGGTAATATGGTAAAAACCATATTTGGACGACAAAGGCTGATGGAGCCTTAGTTTTCTGCTGGAAAATGGACAAGGGTGATATCATCGTGCCCTCATCTTCATGCTATCTCTTTCTTCCTTCCTCTCTCATGGTGAGTGTTTGAGTTTGGAGAAATCTTGGATGTTTGAGTGGGAATCTCGGATTCTGGCTTAAGGAGAAGTTGTTCAGCACCCAAAGATATATCTTTCAAGATGAATATCTTCAGCATTGGTGGAAATTAGGTTTGAAGCTTGGAGCAAAGAAAAAGAGGTGGAAGAAGCTTGGTTGTTGCCTTAGTTCGTGAATCTTTGCTTGAGGTCAGTACATTTCTGACTCCTATAGTTCATGAGCCTCATAAAATGTATGCCTTGCTTGGTTTTATGGTTTGTGGGTGTGAGATAGGTCTTTAGAGCTTTAAGCCCCCATTAATGGTGAATCAAAGATAAGATGTTGATAATGCGTAAAATGGATAGAAAACCACCTATTATACTCTAAATAACTTGTAGGATCAATGTGAGACTTATAACCATAAGGGATTAAGGGAGGGATTGAGGAAATCCCGAGCTCCAGGTTTTGAAATCTAGGCTCGCGTACCGATATGGGGTGGTAGTGAATCAATACTCCATTGTATTAAAATAGCCGATTTGTAAGGGGCATACCGGTACGCCTTCCCGTGTACCAGTACCCCTTGCTTGATTAGAATTCCAGTAGTGCTTGGGTGTACCGGTACCCACTGTTACATTGCCTGAGATAGGCTTTAGCGTATAGGTACACAAGGTAGGGGTACCGGTACGAGTTGGGATAATGGCGAATCAAAGATAAGATGTTGATAATGCGTAAAATGGATAGAAAACGACCTATTATACTCTAAATAACTTGTAGGATCAATGTGAGACTTATAACCATAAGGGATTAAGGGAGGGATTGAGGAAATCCCGAGCTCCAGGTTTTGAAATCTAGGCCCGCGTACCGATATGGGGTGGTAGTGAATCAATACTCCATTGTATTAAAAGAGCCGATTTGTAAGGGGCATACCGGTACGCCTTCCCGTATACCGGTACCCCTTGCTTGATTAGAATTCTAGTAGTGCTTGGGTGTACCGGTACGCTAGGGTCGTATCGGTACCCACTGTTACATTGCCTAAGATAGGCTTTAGCGTATCGGTACGCAAGGTAGGGGTACCGGTACGGGTTGGGATCGGTACGGGGTGATCCGAATACCGATGCTGAGTACCGATACGGGGGAAGAGCATATCGGTACGGCTTGTTGTTTAGTTCATTTAAGCCTAAGTTGAGTATCGATACTAGAGGAGGAGTAACGGTACCTAGTGAGGCGTACCGATACCCATGTAGGACTATTTGTACTCTCAGAGTAATCTGCCCAAAAATTTCGAGGTTGTGTTCGAGGGCTCTATAATTCATGGTAAAGGGTCTGGTGGGTCCCTAAAGGTATAAAACAAACTCTAAAATTGAGAAATTGAGGGTAGTAACATGTATATGGATTAATGGCTAATGGCTAATGGCTTGGTAATAGTTTGTAAGTTGCTTGGACTAGTAATCCATAGGGATCCGTGGTGGATCGGTTAATGCTACGTGGTAGCTTGGGGTCCTTGCTGTGTGTTGAAAGGACTCCCATATAGGCGGGTTGTCGTGAGTAATAAGATAATCTAATGAGAAAGGGCATAAATGAATCATAAAGACATATATTAATTAGTGTAACAAATGAGTCATGCCTTGGGGCGTTGGTAATGGTTGGCTAGATGCCTTTTATTTCTTTGTGAGATATATTGATGCTCAGGGGAGCATGTAGTATCGTATGTGTCTTGGTTAGGAATCTGAATGTCCTAGAGTCAGTGCAAGGGCATTTAAATAAGGGGATGGGTACTTCGGGCTATGTGATCGAGTACATCCGACGTATCCACGGGCTATGTGATCTGGATGTAGTCCGAAACCTATCTTTGGGCTATGTGATCAGGATATGGAAATACAACTCAGGGGGTTGTGTGAGCTCGAGTAACTCGAAGGGCTATGTGATCTCAAATAATCTGATTGGCTAAGTGACCTCAAGAAAAGACTGCTTGTGGCTATTGTGATCCAAGTATGTCTAGGATGTATCTATGGCTATAGTGATCCAGATATGATCCTAACTTGATGGCTATGTGATCGCGGGTAACCTGACGGCTGTGTGAGCACGGGAAAATAGTAGGGTTTCGTTGGCCATTAAGGAATGTATGTTATTTACGTGGTTGTATGGATTATAGATGTTGGTTGTTTTACCCTTGGGCTATGTGATCAGGGTAGGGTTGTTACTCGACGGGCTGTGTGAGCTCGAGTAACTCGATGGGGCTGTGTGATCTCGAGTATGGGCTAGATAACCCTTGGGCTATGTGATCAGGGTATGGTACGTAACTCAATGGTCGGTGGGACTTCGCGTATGGTAAGCCTGGGACGGCTTAGTGATCTTCTTACATAATAGTGGTATCTTGAAACAGTTGTAAGCTCTAGCTAGGATAGGCTAGAAGATGATCCTTAGATGTTGAGAAGCCTTTATGTGCAATCTTGATTATATTATCATACATGCTTGTTTTATGATATTCATGAATTGTGGTATAGTAGAAATGTACCACTAAGCTTTGTTAGCTCAGCGTGTGTAATTGTGGTTTCTTCCGTGCGTAGGTTGAAATGTTGCTTTTTGGAGGAGCACATTGAGGAGGATTTCCCAACACCGAGCTAGTTTCAGAGTACAGTACTTGTTGTTTAGTTTGGACTGATTGTATTCATATGACCTTACCACAGTCGAGTCTTAATTTTATTTTGATTTACTGTTATTTGGCCAAACAATGTATTTTATTTGAAATTCATATTTTATAAACCCTTTTAATCTCTTTATCTACGTGGATTTTATGGAAATGGATCGTTTTGAGAATTGCCAACTTGTGCTTTTAAATGAGAAATTTTGATGGGTCGGTTTTGGGTGACCCGAATGTGATGCTTCGGATTCGGGACGGGATCGGGGTGTTACAAAACTTGCATAGAAACAAATTCTACTCAAACTGAGTTTCCTACTTTTAATTAATATAAAGTAAACAAGATCTACTAAAAGTAGGATTCTAACTATAAACCAAATCTCAAAAGAATTTGGATCACAACTCTAACAAAACTATATATATATATATGTGTGTGAAGATTTTGAATTGCTAACCAACAGTTTCTTCCTACTTTCCAAAATTTGCATTTTAAAATTTATTGCAGATCAAACATTTTCACGTGTGTGTTTGTGCTCTTCTAGATATTTATGTTATTTTGTTTGTATATCTGGGTAAGTTTATTTATTTTGCTACTTGATTTTGTTGAGAATTTACTGCAATAAACTTGGGGTTGAGTCCTTATTTTATAGAAAAATAGGGGGAAAAGTAAAAAATATTGATACTGATGCTATGCCATGAATGCAGATTGAAGCTCATTCTAGAGGTAAAAATAATGGTGAATGCATAATTGGAATTATAACTCGTTTAAAGAATGTTAGTAATGGCTTAGTCACTTCTAACAACTCAAGTTTTGAATCGAGTTTGCGGTCTTGAAGAAAAGCATGTCGTTAGTCTCGGGCGGCATTACAAGTTGAACTTGACCGCGCTCGAATCCATGTCGATCAACTGATTCGAGAGCAACGATCTAAACTCAGTGGGATCGAGCATCTCATGAGCCATTTTATCGAGGAAACGGCCGCTTGGAAGAGAAAAGAGCGTGAGAGAATCCGCGATGCCATAGAGTGCATTGCCCAAGAGCTCGAGGTGGAGAAGAAACTCAGGAGGCAAACTGAGAGATTGAACAAGAAGCTCGGAAAAGAATTGGCTGATACAGCGACATCACTGTCCAAGGCAATGAAAGAGCTGAAAAGTGAGAAGAGAGCAAAGGAGATTTTAGAGCAAGTCTGTGATGAGTTGGCTCGTGGCATCGGAGAAGATCAAGCTACGGTTGAAGAACTGAAACGAGAGTCGGCTAAAGTGAAGGAAGAAATGGAGAAGGAAAGGGAAATGCTTCAGTTTGCCGTTGTATTACGAGAGGAGCGAGTCCAGTTGAAGCTCTCTGAAGCTAAATATCATTTCGAGGAGAAGAATGCAGTGGTTGAAAAGTTGAGGAATGAACTTGAGATCTACCTAGGAACCAAACTAGACGAAGAAAACGGTGACGGTTCACCGAATCTGCAGGGGATCACAGAGCTCGAAGCTTATTTGAAGAAGATCAACTTCGGTTCCAGTCAAATGGAGGAAGTTGCAGATATAAAGTTGATATTATGGACCGAGAAGAGTGCGAAGCAGATGATTCAGCTGATAGTGATCTTCACTCCATCGAATTAAACATGAGCTATAGATGGAGTTATGCTTGTGGACTAAGTTATACATATACGGATACGGGGACAGGTACGGGGATGGGGACAAGAAACGATAATTTCTAAAATTATAGGGTACGGTAAGGGTACGACAAATATAAAATAAATATATATATATAATCATTAAAATTCATAATACAATAAGAATTAAAATTATAATTCTATTAAACAATAATTATAATTGTAGTTATTTAAATTCACTTCTAATGATTTTTAAATTGTTTTCTAAGATTACTAAAATTAAATGACTAAATTGAACGAAAATTTAATTTTACATTCTAAATTAAGAAAAAATCAATGACTAAAATGATAAAACTAAAAGATGATATGGCTGAAATGAATATTTACTATCCTATTTAAAGCTTGAGTGAAGAAGCGTTAGAACAAGTTGAAACAGATTACAAATACAATACACACACAATATCCCATATCATTAAGATACATAAAGTAAGGAGAGAAAGCAGTCTATAAATAGGTGCTTAGCCACTAGAACAATGAAGTAATTTAGTATTGGCCTTTTGGTTGAGATCAAGTGTACATAGGTCATTTGCCACATGTAATTAAGTTTATATTTTTTAGGTTGAGTGTTCAATTTAGTAGTTTTTTACTTGTGCCATTTTGAGTTTAGTTGGGTATAATTTGAACTTTCTAAGTTCAGAATTATCCTTGAGCTTTTTAAGTTTGAATTAGTTTAATAATTTTTAAATTCTTGCTTGTAAAGAAGATGAGAATTTTATCTTTTATTTTTTTAAGTAAATTTATTCAGGGATGTCTCCGGGACGTTCACAATTAGTGTTGACTGTCTCTGGTAAAGTTTGACTGTCCTCGATAAAGTTGGGATGTCCTCGAAACGTCCCCAACCGTCCCCTCACCGTCCCTGTCTCGGGGACGTGGGATGGCCTTAAGGTGGCATCCCCGTGCTTCATAGCTTGTGGAAATTCAAACTCTAAATATCTGGATTTTGGTCTTGAAATCCCAGAAAAGTTGGACAGGCTCGAGAGGGATCGGACATACGATCCTGCAACACAAGTTCGGGTACACGATTACACAAGTTCGTGTAAGAGTTTTTGATTGCATTGTTCTTAAATTCAAATCCATGTGGTTTTCATTTCAAAGGACTCTGTTAACTGTTAAGGTTGGATCGGATTGAAAAACACAAACTATGTCTTCTTTCTTTCTTTCTCTTTTCTTTTTTATTTAATAGCCGCCTTATATTTTATTATAATAGAAAAAATGTAAAAAGACGAACATTTTCAGGGAAATTAAAAGCCACAACCAAACTGAAAAGAAAGCGAAGTATACATCTTTTGAATTTTAGGTGACTAAAATATTTTTTTTATAAAAATAAGTGTTTAAAGTTTTAAAAGTTAAAATTTTAGGTATCCGACTGCCTAAAGTTTTAAAAGTTATAATTTTTTTTAAAATACGACACATGACAGGAATATTGATTTTTTTAATTATTTTTGGGAAAAACTTTAAAATTTAATTTTTAAAAAAAAATCACGAAATTTTCAAAAATGTTCAAATCAGTCCTTAAATCCCTAAAAATAATAAAACCCCAATTCCCTAAATCTTCACTGTTACCGCCGCCGTTGCGAACCCCACCCTTTCGGTCTTCGGATTTAGTCGGACATTTCCTCCAACGTTCCGTCGTCGAAAACCGGCAAACGGTGTGCTAATCGATCGGCTTTTTAACAATCGTCGTTTAATGTTTGATTCGCACACCGTTCGCCGGTTTCCGAAGACGAAACGTTGGGGGAAATGGCCGGCTGAGTCCAGCGACCGAAAGGGTGGGGTCGACGGCGATGATCGGTGGCGGTAGCGGTGGTGATTTGGGGATTTAGGTATTTGGGGACTATTTTAGAAATTTTTAGAATTTTAATATTTTTTTTGAAAATTTTAAATTATTAAAAACAAAATATAATCTAAAGAAATTATAACTTAAAATATAACTTTTAAAACTTTAGGCACCTACTTTTATTGGGTAATGGTTTTTTATTGGGTAATGGTTTTTTTTAACAGAAGTTAAGTCCCGGGCACCTAAAATTATAACTTTTAAAACTTTAAGCACCTACTTTTACAAAAAAATACTTTAAGCACCTAAAGTTCAAAAAAATGTATACTTTAGGCACCTATTTTACATTTAAACCTTACATGAAACAAGACATGTATCAGCCTAGTTTTTTGCGAGCGTTGTTTTTGGTTTTTTAAGATATTAACTAAAGCTAGATCTATTGACCTTATAATAGTAGATGCTGATTACAATTTTCTAGTAAAATATACAGGATAATATTTCATGTCCGGGCGGAAAAATAAAAAAGTTTCTACAAACGTCTTAGTTTTAGGGCTTAAGGACTTGGTTTAGGGTTAAGTGTATGGGTTTAGAATTTAGAGTTTAGGGTTAAAATTTAGAGTTTATGTGTTAGAATTTAAGGTTTAGATATTAGGTTTTAGGGTGATATGATTAGGGATTTAAGTTTTAACTTATAAACCCTAAAATTTAACCATAAATCCTAAATTCTAACCATACCCTCTAAATTCAAAACTCGTCTACTAAAATTCTTAAACACTAGACCCTAAACAAAATCTTTCAACCCTAAAACTAAGGTGCCACAACCATTATGCATGAAATAATTACTCAAAATATACCGTAACAACCTTATTTTATCCTTTTTGTATTCTATTCTCGATTTATTATATTTTGAGTCAAATTACGACAACCGAAGTCTAACAATGATGACCGACCAAAACTCAATTATACAATATAATTAAGACTTCATAGGCAGAATAAGGGGATGTTTTGGACAAGGATTAAGACTAACCATTTTTATATGAAATAAAAATTAATTAAAGAATATCTGATTTTTTTCAGAATTGTTACCGACATGTTACATTTTTTTTTATAAATTCTAATTCTAATCCTAATTTTATCTAAATGGGAAGGAAGGGAGACTCTTGGGGCAAGAAGAGGGCTACTCCTAGTGAGTATAAAACCTATGACTTAAGAGACTATGAAGGAACAAAAATGAACAGCTTGACCAACTGCAACATATTACTTGGTATCATATGTATTTGTTTTATTACAATATTAAAAGGTCACCATCATCCATGTGACATTACATTAGCCTACCAAAAATTATTTGAGAAACATAAATTTGACAAAACTCCAAACACATCACATGCCTTGTAATTTGTATGAGTTACGTACTATTATCTATGTGTACTTTTTTCTCTCAACTTTTTCTTCTCTCCACTTTCTAGAAACCTTAATTTTTTTTTACTTTGTCGAGTGATATCGTTTTTGACCTTTAAGCGATGATTACTCTATTTCTCAATTTTCTTATTTTTCTCTTTTTTCTTCTTTTTTTGTTTCTTTTAACTTTTTTCTTTCGACGTTCGATTTTTCCGATCATCTAATGGTCATTTGGTTGTACAGTTTTTTCTCCCGATGCCCAGGGCTTTCCTCGAGTCTTCGACAACGAAGAAAAGTCCGAGTTCACAAATGAGTGCTGGTTTGGGCCTCTTGTTTCCGAAGCTGTCGAGCTCCTTTATCAGTGGTCTTGTTCTCACCTCCTTCAAAGGATGGCTTGACCATCGTTTTTTTGTTTCGTCCGCTTCTCTTCTTTGCCTTCTTCAGATCTTGAAGTGTTGACAATGGTAGTTTTCTTGGTGCATCAGTCACTCTTCATCATCATGCTTCTACGTTGTCAATAATGAACATGCAGTTTTAAGATCATCAGTTGTCTTGGTGTCTCTTCCTCCTCGTCGAACTTGACTCTCCCCTCATGTTTGGGAGTGGGATGTTGGTTTCTTTCTGATGTTTTTCTTTTCCTTATTGATGTTCCTTTGTGTTGCTTGTGGGGACGGATGAACCTTTGTGCATGGTAGGTCACTTAATCTACTATTAAAAAATAAGATAAACTACATTCGTAATCACTAAATTTTTAGGGTACTTTTATTTTGGTCACAGAAATAAAAAAAACTTTCATTATAGCACTAAATTTTTTGTTTACTTTCATTATGGTCATTAAAGTTTTTATTTACTTTTATTATGGTCATTGCCTTTAATTTCGTTAAGAAATATTGATATAGCATGTTAAAGTCTTCTTCCCAAAAAGAATCATAATTTTCTAATTTTTCAAGTACTGCCAAGACCAAAATTTCTATTAACATAACGGTCTTCGATCAATCACAATTATGGGAAAGATTCGTTTTGCCTAAAGTTTAACATAGTTAAGTTTCAGTTTGATCTGGCAGTTAACATTCGTGAATCAGAACTAAAAACCTCAATTGAAACTAAAAATTAAAACTTTTTGATTTGCCATCGTTAACCGTCATATCAGTTTGAAACTAAACTATATTAATCTTTTGGCCAAACAAATCCTTCTCACAGTTGGGATTGATCGTCGACGTTTCCGTTCATCATAATTTTGGCCTTGGTGGCAGTTGTAAATTTGAAAAAAAATAAGATTCCTTTTTAGAGAAAGATTTTTAACGTGGTGCGTCAACATTTTTTAATGGTAGTGGTCGTAATGAAATCGAGTTAAAAGTTTACAAAGCTTTTCTATTTCAGTGATCAAAGTAAAAACGCCCTAAAAGTTCAGTACTACTAATGTGGTTTACCCTAAGAAATATTAAGTATGCTTTTTTTAAAAAAAATGTAAAATTGGCTCTTAAATTATTTCTTTTGCTTTGAGGTCTAAAATATTTTTGGTCAAAATAAGTACCTAAATTAGCATTCTATAACTATTTTAAGTTTATTTTTTAGTCCAGTTAAAAAATCTTGGTTAAACTCATTGTAAATAATTTAACTAAAATTTTGATTAAAAATTTCAAAATAATTAAAATTTAATTTAAATAAACAATATTAAAAACTAATAAAATATTTGTTAGTTCTCGAATAAATATGTTTACCTCTAAAAACTTTTTTTCTATCGTGCAACCCTCTTCATTTGGAAAAGCTCTTCTGCTTCAAACCATTTTGAAACCTAAATTCTTCTTTGATTTTTTTGTTTGTTTTGTTTTAGATAAGTTGTAATCAATTTGAGTATTAGAAACCTAAATCTTAGAACTCATGTTTGCTTGCTGCTTGCACAACAATTGCCACCATCAATACTTAGTTTCACTAGAGTAAGTTTTTCTACTCTCTAAAATACAATTACATCAGTGTATGGTAATTATAATCTCTTAGGCATATTTATACGGTATAGATTGGTTCTTCAATGTGAATGTCTCCGACTATATAAACTATATTTACTTGCACAACAATTACCATTATCAATATATTATTGCACCAATGTAATTTAATTCTACATTATTACACTTATAAGTTAACTACCAAATTCAAATTTAAATTTCAAGTATTTCTCCTCATCTTGTGTTTGCTTGTGTTTTGTTGTTATGGTTCTCTTTCTTCCCCATGTATCTCTCTGTTTTATCTCTGCGTTTTCCTCTTATTCAATGGATGCTGGCATCTTGTTAAAAAAACAGCTCTTATCTATCTTTCTCCACTCCAGATCCCAAGGCTCTTCTTGTTTTGAGTCTCATCTTCAATTATACTTGTCTGATAAGAGAATTTTCTGCACACTATCGCCATTGAATTCATATTCAATGGTATTTTTTTCTCCTTTTATCTATACATATTTTTATTTTTGTAAAGCTTAAATTATTCAAAATTGTTACCGATCATTTGCATTATAAATAATTTCAATTGAAATACTCAATCGACAAATAATGCAAAATTGGTAATCCCAGAAAGTATGTCCCTACCACTGCTTTATAGTTAATCTGTGATAGTATCCATGCCTGTGATAAGAACACGCTTCCATGGGAAAAAGCAAAAACAGAAAATGACATAAAGGAAGATGACAAATGAATAGCACACGTGAGAGACATTGGCATGACTTGTCAAATTTTATTTCATCAAATCTGTTTTTCAGGAGTGTAAATCAAACAATCTTCCATAATAAAGGGTAAATTTATGCCTGCCCCCTCTTCATGCTTTACAATCCGCTCGATATAGCTAAAACTTTCGTTCTACATGTAAAGTATCTGAAAATCCCCGACGGAGATGAATGATTTTAAGGTGGTACCAACAAACCTATATTTCAAGGCTTCACAAGTTTCAAAAATACGGAAATCGACATTGTGCTTACAACAACAACTATCAACACCATCATTATGGTCTAACCCTCCACCCACGCTCAGCAAGTGCTTCACGCACCTTACTTGCTGCTTCTGCTGTGTCGTTGAGGGGAGGATAGCTCCAACTTTCTGCAATCTAAAAGTCATCCAAGAAAATAGTTCTCATATAATTAATACCAAAGGACTTTCATTACTCCATATACTCTAGTTATAATGGTGGAAAAATGGAAAATAGGTTAGGAATCATGTTCATTTCAGTCTGGTGGTCATGTGTAAATGTAACTTTATCCAGTCTTACGAGACTCAGTCAAACAGTAACGGGATGAAATAAACGGAAATGAAAAGATGCCATTGAATATTTACTTACATCTTCGGAACCTGTAAATGGCCTAATCACTCCTCGCTCCCTCAATGATTTATGGAAGTCTGATAGTTTCCATTTACAACGCTCACCCCCCATAACATAGACAGGTTTCCTGCATGGAACCAAAAGTGAAAGATAACTCAGTATTCCACTGAATAGAATGTACAGTCCGAAGGGTTCAACTTCAACATGTTCTAAAATATCAGTAAAGAAAGATCATACCCAGTACTGCAAGCCTCACTTATCAGACTCACTGAATCCGCTGTGACGACAAAAGCATCTGCCCAAGCTAAATGCCCCATATGCGGATTTGGTTCTGAAGATATTCATATAAAAACTCATTAAAGATGATCCGCATTTGACTTGTAAATTACATTTAATCAACTGAATATACCTTGACCGTCCCAGATGTAAACTTTTCGATTATCAGCAAGTTCTTTCACAATGACTTTTGATACCTGCAGGCCAAATTGAAGGTAAAAACTACATCCTTAAATCATCACAGAAGTAAGACAGAAATTAGGAGTGAATAGTGATTTACTAAAACCTTTTCAGGTGTCCTCGTGGAGAAAGATATTCGGACAGTCCCACAGCTTGAAAGGATACCGAGGAGATTGGCAGTTAACTGCTTTGCAAGATCTGCACCATATCGACAGTGGCCTGCAAAGAAATTCAGAAGGCAGACGAAACATGCATATAAATATTTATACATAGGGTTAAAAGAAAAGGAGAGTGAACTATGAAAAAAGAATCTTCATTCAAGTTTCTAATAACAAAATTCAGGTAGTTATTGGAGATTAAAAGAAAAGGGACCATGCACCAAATCATTTTTATTTCTTCATCAAGATCATAAAACAAAAACTACATCCTAATCCAAGTTCATGAAGTAAAAATGTTCAGCATCACGTAGTTATATAGAAAAAGCAAAAAAAAGGATGAAAAGACTAAGTTTGAATATTATTTGTGGAAGTAAATCGCAACCATAAAGACAAAATATCCCTAGCCCAGGTCAATATCAGTTTATATACTATGCATCAGATATAATTTACAAATCCAATGTCCACATCCATAAGAGAAAATAGCAGCTCCAAGCATAGTGGCATCGGACCGAACAACATCAATAAGTGCAAATTCTAGTGGGACATAAAAATACCAGTCTCAAAGCACGATGAAAAATTACCTGTAGGCCCACCAATGTTAACCACCAGTAAGGGTTTTGGAACAGGTGCAAACTCATCATGCCATGCAGCAGCTGTGCTGCGGAGTGTTGCAGAATCAATTTGATGTAGAGCTCCCAAAGTGAGTATCTAATGTAAAGAGTTGAAAATAAACCCACCTTTAACGGTAGACAGAAACTAATAATTTCACAATATAGGGTTCCCAATACTAAGCAAATAAAATTTAATAATATAGACTGACAATACATACCACATGCCTATCAGGAGGTTCACGAGGTGTAATCCACCTGTGAAGAAATCGAGGAACCTGCTCTTGTCCTTGAGGTGTTAGAGGATAGAAGTCATGACGAGGGGTGATCACCAAATCAAACCTATTCAATTGTGACCTAGGATGTTGTATCTGCATTGTAAAGGAATTGCAAAAAAAAAATGATACTTAGACATGCAACCAAATAATGTTATCATACGCTGGAAATATAGCAAATGAGTTAAATGACAGCATGCAATAAAAGATCTTTCTTTAGGCTATAAGATCGAAAGAAACTAAGGATGGAACAAGACCAAGGAGAGAGTAAGATGGGAAGTACATACTACATAAATACAAGATTAAGAGAGAACTTTGCAAATAAAAACTTCAAATGTGGTTTTTTTCAATAAATAAACATAGGGCAGAAGTTTCTAAAGCACTATTCTTTTCAGTAATGTGATTTCCAATCTTCCTTATTTCTAGTAAACTTATTCTATGTTCATCCTATAAAGCCTAGGAAGGTATGAATTAAGAATTATACGTTGATTATATCACCATAATGGAGCAGGAGGAAACTTTTTTCCTCTATTTTGGGCATAACCATAAAAAGAATATAAAGTGGTGCACATGATTGGAAGGATAGAAAGTTGAAACAAAGTTAAGGCCCATTACAAACCTGAACCACAAAAACATTCTCCGAGGCCAAACATCTTATAGAACTTGCAATTGAAATTGTGTCTCTTCCAGATGCAACAACCAACAAAGGACCATCCCTGGAAAATTTTATCAAACGATTCATCAGTATCCACAAGAGATAATCAACATTCAACAAAAAAGCACCAGATTTTATACTGTAATTAGACAAACATGGATTCAAATTATCAAGAAGAGTGATAAAACACCAGCATTTACTATCAAACCATTCAAAAGTACCCACACAAAATAAAATGTTCAACAGAAAAAAAAACAGATTTTAAACTGTAATTAGTCAAATGCAGATTCAAATTACTATCATGAAAGTGTGAATTAGGTCCCATAACATTCCTCCAAACATAAGAAAGATAATAAACCTTTCATAATTTCATTCCATATAAGCAAATGATGAAAAAGAAGGTACTTTTCATAAGTCTGGCGTGCCATGTTTACGATCTGCTTAACATCAGCTTCTAAAGCAGATGCCAAACCAACACTTCCACCACCATTTTCTAGAGGTAAAGGCGCATAATTCCTCTTTCGGGAGTAGATTTGAATCAACCGGATGAGATAATCCAACTTTTTGTGAAGACTAACTGGGAGCCAATGAAGCCACTCGTTTATCCCTCCTCTTGGCCTTGTAACTCGCTGCGTATCAGTACAATTGATAATCAGTTAATCAAATGGTAACAATTTTGAGATCAATTCAAAAAATGATCATAAAAGCAAGTATTTTTTTCTAGTAATTGTTTAACAGTTTTCTAGGAACCAAAAACAATAAGGTAACCCTAAAAATTATTAGTAAAACTATTACAATCAGATGAACCCAACAAAGAATTAAAAACTAAAAATAAGATGAAAGGTGAAATGAAATGGTTTTACATAAAGAACATGCTTGTCGTATAACCCGAGAGCTCTGACCAACCCGATACTCTGGTTCTCGGATCCGGGGGAGCCGTTTCCGATGATGACGGCGCGTCTGATTACGCTGTATGCGCCGCCTTCGAAGATCTCCGGCACTCCTATGGTGGTGTTGGGAGGTTCCGGAAGGCGTATCGGTTTCATTGGAATTTGGTGTAAAAACCCAAATTATAAATTATAAAGAGCATATAAAGTAAAAATTGAGTAATTGAAGAAGATGATGGCTTTGTTGGCTGAGGCAACTGGCAACTGGCAACTGGCAACTGGCAACGGCAAGTAGTAGGTTTCTTTCTTTTCTTTTAGTTTAAACCAAAGGCTTAATAGTAAAACAAGTTCTTAAATTATATACATTGATATTTTTTTTTGTGCTTAAACTATTTTTCACTCGTACTAGTGTCTAACTATTTTTTATTATCAATTTAGGTGTTGAAATTTTAATTTTTTTGTTTTAATTTTAATTTTAATTTTATTTTAAAAAACACTAAAAAAATTTCAAATCTAAAAATTTCAAAATCACCTCACCTTAACCTAGAATCCAAATTCTTCAAAATTGTCGCCACGACGATAGCTTCGTCGGACCTCACCATTATCATCTCTAGATGCTGACGCCCATTTCCCCCAACTATCCACCACTAGTAATCGGCGATAGTTATGCCGATTGGGTAAATGGTTTGTTAGGATCGATAGATCAACCGAAATGTCAAGAGGGTTGAATTGGCTTATAAAAAATTTGTGAAAGTAACCGAAAAAGAGTAGACAATTTGCACAATCGATTTTAGAGTGGTTCGACTTCTAAACCAAGTCTGCATCCACTACCTTAGCACACCACTAAGGATTTTCCAATTCACTACTTTGAATTCTTTCTTTTAGGACAAAGTGATAACCTTACAACCCCTATCTTTTAACGGCTAAGATAGAACCACTCTAGTTTTTACTTAGGCTAAACTAAAACCTCTTCCTTTTACAAGGTTTGTGTTTGGTAAACTAAATACCTCACAAGGTGGATGTTTACAATTGTTTAAGTTCACAAGAGTACAAAGGATTTACAATTAAAACACTCTTTATACAACATATATACAAGGAAATAAAGAATAAAAGTCTTAAAGAATATTTATCTTGATCATGAAGCTTGGATATATTCTCTAACAATCTTCAAGTGTCCTTGTGGTGCTTATATAGTGTGGAATGATTTTCTAGCCGTTTATGGTTGTTGGGGATGAGTCATAGCCGTTGGGAATGCAATATAGCCATTACCTACAAAAATTCCAGCATTTATAACTAAAGAGATCGATTCTTTTTCTCGAAGGATCGATCTTTTTTCATAAAAAGATGACTATTATAGCCAAGTGATCGATCCCTTAAACCAAGGAATTAATCCTTTTGCACTTGGAGTCTGGGATACAAAATAAAACAATTATGCCTACAAAGGGAACAATCCCTTGATCTAGGGGATCAATCCTTTTTACCTTGAAGTCCGAAAACCAGTTTTTAAAAGTGCAAAAATGGATCATATTAATTTTGAAAAAGTTCGACAATGTTGAAAAACATTCGAAACAAAATTTTCAAGTTTGTTTAGACTTTGAATTATTTTTGAGAAATTTAGTACATTTGATTAAGTCCAAAAACATTTTTCTTTTAATTTATTATATCCAAATATTAGTTCAACAATCTCCCTTTTTTGATATAACAAAACTCTTCGAAAAATTGATTTTTAAAAAATCTCCCTTGTAGAAAATATTTTTTAAAAAAGAATATATTTAAAATTATTTTAAGATTCCCTTTTTCTTTTAAAATTTGAAAATTTCACTTATATCTCTTCCCTTTTTTGTTATGTCACAAATAATTCAAACGAAGTTTGAAATCACTTGAAAGTACATAATAACAAAGGTGAGTGATATAAATCTTTTGAAAATAAAAAACCCTTACTAAAACATTCCATTAAAATTTTAGATCAAATGATTGACACTTAAGAAAATTGAATATCAATTTTGAATCAAATCAATTTAAAAAACATGAAATTCAATATATTCAAGACCTTTAAAACCTTTATGCAAACATATGAATGAAACAATGGCTCATATGCATAAAGCACTCAAAAATAAAATAGGCAATCTAATATATGTAATCAAAAGCATTAAGATTAGCGGTTACCAATCTTTCTTCATTTGTGTGACTAGAGAATTCAAGACCCTTACTTTTCTTATCATTGCTCCAACACACCTACAAGAGACATTTATTTATTTTTGGTATCCAAAATTGCTTTGGATCTTTTGACATTAGTCTCAATGTCCCTAGTTCCCTTAGGAACCCATACTTTTCTAATCATATAAGATTTTCTTTTCTTTATAGGACAAGTATGTAAAGAATGGCCATGATAATGACAATGTGAACAATTTGTCATTATGAGATGAGATGAATTACTAGAAATAATTTCTTTTTCTTTTGTTAAGCATTTAAGCTTAACTTTTAAATCAATATTTTTTTTCAAAAACTTTGTTGCTTAATTTTGAAAAATCTAAATCCATTTTCAAAATTTCATTTTGGTTTTCAAACTCAAGTTTAGATTTCAAAAGAAAATCACTTTCAAATTCATGTTTAGAAATCATTTTCTTGTATTTGGAATTCGTGGTCTCAAATTCCAAAAAGTAATTCGTCAAAAGCATCTTGTAACTCATCAAAAGAATATGAATTAAATTCACTTGAGTTAGAAGATACTTGGGGATCATCAAGAGCCATCAAACATTTCAACTTAGGGATTGAGAGGAGGTTTACACATGATGAAGAATAATCTTTCTTTTCTCCTTTCTTGTTCTCATAGAGTTTGTCAAGCTTCTCTCATATCTCTTTGGCATTTTTGCATGTGGATACCTTCATGGAAACAACTTCATTAAGGCCACAAAGAAGATGCCCTTGGAATTCCACTGTGCATTCCTTGTGTCAATTGGACTCATTTTCTTCTTTTTCTTCTTCTTCTTTTTAGGAAATTCTATGTGACCATCTTCGATTATATTTCAAACATCAGGATCGAATGATAGGATGAAATACTTCATTAATTTTCACCAATAGAAGTATGAAACTCCTTTGAAGAGAGGAGGACACGAGATAGAGCAACCTTCTTCAAACATTATCATTCTTGACTCGCTAACCATTTTCTTGAACGATAGACTTCAAGCTTGATGATCTTTACTCTCAATTATGAGACCTTTGATGGAGACGAGACTCTTATACCAATTGTTAGGCTCGATAAGAACAACCGAAATGCCAAGAGGGGGTGAATTGGCTTATAAAAAATTGTGGAAGCATCTGAAAAAGAGAAGACAATTTTCTTAATCGATTTTAGAGTGATTCAACTTCTAAACCAAGTCTACATCCACTACCTTAGCACACCACTAAGGATTTCCCAATTCACTACTTTGAATTCTTGCTTTTATTACAAAGAGATAACCTTACAACCCATATCTTTTAACGGCTAAGATATAACCACTCTAGTTTTTAATTAGGCTAAACTAGAACTTTTTCCTTTTAACAAGGTTTGTGTTTGGTAAACTAAATACCTCACAAGGTGGATGTTTACAATTGTTTAAGCTTACAAGAGTACAAAAGATTTACAATTAAAGCACTCTCTATACGATATATACAAGAGAAATGAAGAACAAAAGACTTAAAGAATATTTCTCTTGATCATGAAGCTTGGATATGTTCTCTAACAATCTTCAAGTTTCCTTGTGGTGTTTATATGGTGTGTATTGATTTTCTAGCCGTTGGGATGAGTCATAACCGTTGGGGATGAAATATAGCCGTTTCCTACAAAAATTCCAGCATTTATAACTAAAGAGATCGATTATTTTTCTCGAGAGATCGATCCTTTTTCATAAAAGATGACCGCTACGGTCAAGGGATCGATCCCTTAAACCAGGGGATCGATCCTTTGCACTTTGAGGCTGGGATACAAAATAAAACGATTATGCCTCCAAAGGGATCGATTCCTTGATCTAGGGGATCGATCCTTTTTGCCATGAAAACCATAATCCAATTTTTAGAAGTGCAAAAGTAGATCATATTAATTTTGAAAAAGTTCGGCTAAGTTGGAAAACATTAGAAACAAAATGTTCAAGTTTGTTTGGACTTTGAATTATTTTTGAGAAATTTAGTATACACGATTAAGTCCAAAAATATTTTTTTCTTTTAATTTGTTATATCAAAATATTAGTCACTATTATGGCGGCGGATACCTTGGCTCAAACCAAAAAAAATATTAGTTCAACAATCTCTCCTTTTTTGATATTACAAAACTATTTGAATTTTTTTTAAAAAAATTCCCTCTTTTAGAAAATATTTTGAAAAAGAGAATATATTGAAAAATATTTTAAGATCCCCTTTTTCTTTTAGAATTTGAATTTTTCACTCATATATCTCCCTATTTTTGTTATGTCAAAAACAATTCAAACAAAGTTTGAAATCATTTGAAAGTACATAATAACAAATGTGAGTAATATAAATCTTTTGAAAATAAAAAAACTTACTAAAACATTCCATTAAAATTTTAGCTTAAATGCTTGATTGACACTTAAGAAAATTGAATATCAATTTTGAATCAAATCAATTTAAAAACACATGAAATTCAATATATCCAAGACCTTTAAAACCTTTATACAAACATATGAATGAAACAATGACTCATATGCATAAAACGCTCAAAAATAAAATAGGCAACCAAATATATGTAAACAAAAGCATTAAGATTAGAGATTACCCATCTTTTTTCATTTGTGTGACTAGAGCATTCAAGATTCTTACTTTTCTTATCATTGCTCCAACATACCTAAAAGAGACATTTATTTTATTTTTGGTACCCAAATTTCTTTGGATCCTTTGACATTTGTTTCAATATCCCTGGTTCCCTTAGGAACCCATACTTTTCTAATCCTATAAGCTTTTCTTTTCTTTATAGGACAAGTATGCAAAGAATGACCATGATAATGACAATGTGAGTATTTTGTCATTATGGGATGATGTGAATTATTAGAAATAATTTCTTTTTCTTTTGTTAAGCATTTAAGCTTAACTTTTAAATCAAGATTTTCTTTTTCAAAAATAGTTTTGCTCAATTTTGAAAACTCTAAATCATTTTTCAAAATTTTGTTTTGGTTTTCAAACTCAAGTTTATAACTCAAAGGAAAATCTTTTTCAAATTCAAGTTTAGAAATCATTTTCTTATATTTGGAATTCATGGTCTCAAATTCCAAAAATAATTCAATGAAAGTATCTTGTAACTCATCAAAAGAATATGAATTAAATTCACTTGAGTTAGAAGATACATCGGGCTCATCGAGAGCCATCAAACATTCCACCTTAGGGATTGAGAGTAGGTTTGCACTTGATGAAGCACCATATTTCTTTTCTCCCTTCATGTTGCTATAGAGTTTCTCAAGCTTATCTCATATCTCTTTTGACACTTTTGCATGTGGAGACCATATAGGAAACATCTTCATTGACGCCACAAAGAAGAGTGTGCATAGCGTTGGCATTCAATTGTTCCTTTCTTGTGTCAATTGGACTCCTTTTCTTCTTCTTCTTAGGAACTTCCATGTGACCATCTTCGATTATCTTCCAAACATCAAGATCGAATGCTTGGATGAATAACTTCATTAAGTTGCACCAATGGAAGTACGAGACTCCTTTGAAGAGAGGACACGAAATAGAGCGACCTTCTTCAAATATTGTCATTCTTGACTGGCTACCCATTTTCTTGAATGGTATACTTCGAGCTTGATGATCTTTTATCTCGGTTGTGAGACCTTAAATAGAGATGAGGCACTGATACCAATTTTTAGGCTCGATAAGATCAATCGAAATGCAAAGAGGGGGTGAATTGGTTTATAAAAAATTGTGGAAGCAGCCTAAAAATAGTAGACAATTTGCACAATTGATTTTAGAATGGTTCGACTTCTAAACCAAGTCTACATCCACTACCTTAGCACATCACTAAGGATTTCCCAATTCACTACTTTGAATTCTTGCTTTTAGTACAAAGAGATAACCTTACAACCCATATCTTTTAACGGCTAAGATAAAACCACTCTAGTTTTTAACTAGGCTAAACTAGAACTTTTTCCTTTTACAAGGTTTGTGTTTGGTAAACTAAATACCTCACAAGGTGGATGTTTACAATTGTTTAAGCTTTCAAGAGTACAAAATATTTACAATTAAAGCACTCCCTATACGATATATACAAGAGAAATGAAGAACAAAAGACTTAAAGAATATTTCTCTTGATCATGAAGCTTGGAAATGTTCTCTAACAATCTTCAAGTGTCCTTGTGGTGTTTATATAGTGTGGATTGATTTTATAGACGTTGGGATGAGTCATAACCGTTGGGGATGAAATATAGCCGTTTTCTACAAAAATTCCAGCATTTATAACTAAAGAGATCGATTATTTTTCTCGAGAGATCGATCCTTTTTTCATAAAAGATGACCGCTACGGTCAAGGGATCGATCCCTTAAACCAGGGGATCGATCCTTTGCACTTTGAGGCTGGGATACAAAATAAAATGATTCTGCCTACAAAAGGATCGATCCCTTGATCTAGGGGATCGATCCTTTTTGCCTTGAAAACCAGAATCCAATTTTTAGAAGTGCAAAAGTAGATCATATTAATTTTGTAAAAGTTCGGCTAAGTTGGAAAACATTCGAAACAAAATTTTCAAGTTTGTTTGGACTTTGAATTATTTTTGAGAAATTTAGTATACATGATTAAGTCCAAAAATAATTTTCTTTTAATTTGTTATATCAAAATATTAGTCACTATTATGGCGGCGGATACCTTGGCTCAAACCAAAAAAATATTAGTTCAACAATCTCTCCCTTTTTGATATAACAAAACTATTTGAAAAAAATGTTTTTTAAAAAAATTCTCCCTTTTAGAAAATATTTTGAAAAGAGAATATATTGAAAAATATTTTAAGATCCCCCTTTTTCTTTTAGAATTTGAATTTTTCACTCATATATCTCCCTCTTTTTGTTATGTCAAAAATAATTCAAACAAAGTTTGATATCACTTGAAAGTACATAATAACAAATGTGAGTAATATAAATCTTTTGAAAATAAAAAAACTTACTAAAACATTCCATTAAAATTTTAGCATAAATGCTTGACACTTAGGAAAATTAAATATCAATTTTGAATCAAATCAATTTAAAAACACATGAAATTCAATATATCCAAGACCTTTAAAACCTTTATACAAACATATGAATGAAACAATGTCTCATATGCATAAAACACTCAAAAATAAAATAGGCAACCAAATATATGTAAACAAAAGCATTAAGATTAGAGATTACTCATCTTTCTTCATTTGTGTGACTAGAGCATTCAAGATTCTCACTTTTCTTATCATTGCTCCAACATACCTAAAAGAGACATTTATTTTATTTTTGGTATCCAAATTCTTTGGATCCTTTGACATTTGTTTCAATATCCCTGGTTCCCTTAGGAACCCATACTTTTCTAATCCTATAAGCTTTTCTTTTCTTTATAGGACAAATATGCAAAGAATGACCATGATAATGACAATGTGAGTATTTTGTCATTATGGGATGATGTGAATTATTAGAAATAATTTCTTTTTCTTTTGTTAAGCATTTAAACTTAACTTTTAAATCAAGATTTTCTTTTTCAAAAATAGTTTTGCTCAATTTTGAAAACTCTAAATCATTTTTCAAATTTTGTTTTGGTTTTCAAACTCAAGTTTATAATTCAAAAGAAAATCTTTTTCAAATTCAAGTTTAGAAATCATTTTCTTATATTTAGAATTCATGGTCTCAAATTCCAAAAATAATTCAATGAAAGTATCTTGTAACTCATCAAAAGAATATGAATTAAATTCACTTGAGTTAGAAGAAACATCGGGCTCATCGAGAGCCATCAAACATTCCACCTTAGGGATTGAGAGGAGGTTTGCACTTGATGAAACACCATATTTCTTTTCTCCCTTCATGTTGCTATAGAGTTTCTCAAGCTTATCTCATATCTCTTTTGACACTTTTGCATGTGGAGACCTTATAGGAAACATCTTCATTGAGGTCACAAAGAAGAGTGTGCATAGCGTTGATATTCAATTGTTCCTTTCTTGTGTCAATTGGACTCCTTTTCTTTTTCTTCTTAGGAACTTCCATGTGACCATCTTCGATTATCTTCCAAACATCAAGATCGAATGCTTGGATGAATAACTTCATTAAGTTGCACCAATGGAAGTACGAGACTCCTTTGAAGAGAGGACACGAAATAGAGCGACCTTCTTCAAATATTGTCATTCTTGACTGGCTAGCCATTTTCTTGAATGGTAGACTTCGAGCTTGATGATCTTTTCTCTCGGTTGTGAGACCTTAAATAGAGATGATGCACTGATACCAATTTTTAGGCTTTATAAGATCAATCGAAATGCAAAGAGGGGGTGAATTGGTTTATAAAAAATTGTGGAAGCAGCCTAAAAATAGTAGACAATTTGCACAATTGATTTTAGAATGGTTCGACTTCTAAACCAAGTCTACATCCACTACCTTAGCACATCACTAAGGATTTCCCAATTCACTACTTTGAATTCTTGCTTTTAGTACAAAGAGATAACCTTACAACCCATATCTTTTAACGGCTAAGATAAAACCACTCTAGTTTTTAACTAGGCTAAACTAGAACTTTTTCCTTTTACAAGGTTTGTGTTTGGTAAACTAAATACCTCACAAGGTGGATGTTTACAATTGTTTAAGCTTTCAAGAGTACAAAATATTTACAATTAAAGCACTCCCTATACGATATATACAAGAGAAATGAAGAACAAAAGACTTAAAGAATATTTCTCTTGATCATGAAGCTTGGAAATGTTCTCTAACAATCTTCAAGTGTCCTTGTGGTGTTTATATAGTGTGGATTGATTTTATAGACGTTGGGATGAGTCATAACTGTTGGGGATGAAATATAGCCGTTTTCCTACAAAAATTCCAGCATTTATAACTAAAGAGATCGATTATTTTTCTCGAGAGATCGATCATTTTTCATAAAAGATGACCGCTACGGTTAAGGGATCGATCCCTTAAACCAGGGGATCGATCCTTTGCACTTTGAGGCTGGGATACAAAATAAAATGATTCTGCCTACAAAAGGATCGATCCCTTGATCTAGGGGATCGATCCTTTTTGCCTTGAAAACCAGAATCCAATTTTTAGAAGTGCAAAAGTAGATCATATTAATTTTGTAAAAGTTCAAATAAGTTGGAAAACATTCAAAACAAAATTTTCAAGTTTGTTTGGACTTTGAATTATTTTTGAGAAATTTAGTATACATGATTAAGTCCAAAAATAATTTTTCTTTTAATTTGTTATATCAAAATATTAGTCACTATTATGGCGGATACCTTGGCTCAAACCAAAAAATATTAGTTCAACAATCTCTCCTTTTGATATAACAAAACTATTTGAAAAAATGTTTTTAAAAAATTCTCCTTTTAGAAAATATTTTGAAAAAGAGAATATATTGAAAAATATTTTAAGATCCCCCTTTTTCTTTTAGAATTTGAATTTTTCACTCATATATCTCCCTCTTTTTGTTATGTCAAAAATAATTCAAACAAAGTTTGATATCACTTGAAAGTACATAATAACAAATGTGAGTAATATAAATCTTTTGAAAATAAAAAAACTTACTAAAACATTCCATTAAAATTTTAGCATAAATGCTTGACACTTAGGAAAATTAAATATCAATTTTGAATCAAATCAATTTAAAAACACATGAAATTCAATATATCCAAGACCTTTAAAACCTTTATACAAACATATGAATGAAACAATGTCTCATATGCATAAAACACTCAAAAATAAAATAGGCAACCAAATATATGTAAACAAAAGCATTAAGATTAGAGATTACTCATCTTTCTTCATTTGTGTGACTAGAGCATTTAAGATTCTTACTTTTCTTATCATTGCTCCAACATACCTAAAAGAGACATTTATTTTATTTTTGGTATCCAAATTCTTTGGATCCTTTGACATTTGTTTCAATATCCCTGGTTCCCTTAGGAACCCATACTTTTCTAATCCTATAAGCTTTTCTTTTCTTTATAGGACAAATATGCAAAGAATGACCATGATAATGACAATGTGAGTATTTTGTCATTATGGGATGATGTGAATTATTAGAAATAATTTCTTTTTCTTTTGTTAAGCATTTAAACTTAACTTTTAAATCAAGATTTTCTTTTTCAAAAATAGTTTTGCTCAATTTTGAAAACTCTAAATCATTTTTCAAATTTTGTTTTGGTTTTCAAACTCAAGTTTATAATTCAAAAGAAAATCTTTTTCAAATTCAAGTTTAGAAATCATTTTCTTATATTTAGAATTCATGGTCTCAAATTCCAAAAATAATTCAATGAAAGTATCTTGTAACTCATCAAAAGAATATGAATTAAATTCACTTGAGTTAGAAGAAACATCGGGCTCATCGAGAGCCATCAAACATTCCACCTTAGGGATTGAGAGGAGGTTTGCACTTGATGAAACACCATATTTCTTTTCTCCCTTCATGTTGCTATAGAGTTTCTCAAGCTTATCTCATATCTCTTTGACACTTTTGCATGTGGAGACCTTCTAGGAAACATCTTCATTGAGGTCACAAAGAAGAGTGTGCATAGCGTTGATATTCAATTGTTCCTTTCTTGTGTCAATTGGACTCCTTTTCTTTTTCTTCTTAGGAACTTCCATGTGACCATCTTCGATTATCTTCCAAACATCAAGATCGAATGCTTGGATGAATAACTTCATTAAGTTGCACCAATGGAAGTACGAGACTCCTTTGAAGAGAGGACACGAGAGAGAGCGACCTTCTTCAATTATCGTCATTCTTGACTAGCTAGCCATTTTCTTGAATGGTAGACTTCGAGCTTGATGATCTTTTCTCTCGGTTGTGAGACCTTAAATAGAGATGATGCACTGATACCAATTTTTAGGCTTTATAAGATCAATCGAAATGCAAAGAGGGGGTGAATTGGCTTATAAAAAATTGTGGAAGTAGCCTAAAAATAGTAGACAATTTGCACAATCTATTTTAGAATGGTTCGACTTCTAAACCAAGTCTACATCCACTACCTTAGCACACCACTAAGGATTTCCCAATTCACTACTTTGAATTCTTGCTTTTAGTAAAAAGAGATAACCTTACAACCCATATCTTTTAACGGCTAAGATATAACCACTCTAGTTTTTAATTAGGCTAAACTAGAACTTTTTCATTTTACAAGGTTTGTGTTTGGTAAACTAAATACCTCACAAGGTGGATGTTTACAATTGTTTAAGCTTACAAGAGTACAAAATATTTACAATTAAAGCACTCTCTATACGATATATACAAGAGAAATGAAGAACAAAAGACTTAAAGAATATTTCTCTTGATCATGAAGCTTGGATATGTTCTCTAACAATCTTCAAGTGTCCTTGTGGAGTTTATATAGTGTGGATTGATTTTCTAGCCGTTGGGATGAGTCATAACTGTTGGGGATGAAATATAGCCGTTTCCTACAAAAATTCCAGCATTTATAACTAAAGAGATCGATTATTTTTCTCGAGAGATCGATCATTTTTCATAAAAGATGACCGCTACGGTTAAGGGATCGATCCCTTAAACCAGGTGTTCGATCCTTTGCACTTTGAGGCTGGGATACAAAATAAAACGATTCTGCCTACAAAGGGATCGATCCCTTGATCTAGGGGATCGATCCTTTTTGCCTTGAAAACCAGAATCCAATTTTTAGAAGTGCAAAAGTAGATCATATTAATTTTGAAAAAGTTCAGCTAAGTTGGAAAACATTCGAAACAAAATTTTCAAGTTTGTTTGGACTTTGAATTATTTTTGAGAAATTTAGTATACACGATTAAGTCCAAAAATATTTTTTCTTTTAATTTGTTATATCAAAATATTAGTCAGTATTATGGCGGTGGATACCTTGGCTCAAACCAAAAAAATATTAGTTCAACAATCTCTCCCTTTTTGATATAACAAAACTATTTGAAAAAATGTTTTTTAAAAAAATTCTCCCTTTTAGAAAATATTTTGAAAAAGAGAATATATTGAAAAATATTTTAAGATCCCTTTTTTCTTTTTAGAATTTGAATTTTTCACTCATATATCTCCATCTTTTTCTTATGTCAAATATAATTCAAACAAAGTTTGAAATCACTTGAAAGTACATAATAACAAATGTGAGTAATATAAATCTTTTGAAAATAAAAAAACTTACTAAAACATTCCATTAAAATTTTAGCTTAAATGCTTGACACTTAAGAAAATTGAATATCAATTTGAATCAAATCAATTTAAAAAAACATGAAATTCAATATATCCAAGACCTTTAAAACCTTTATACAAACATATGAATGAAACGATGACTCATATGCATAAAACGCTCAAAAATAAAATAGGCAACCAAATATATGTAAACAAAAGCATTAAGATTAGAGATTACCCATCTTTCTTCATTTGTGTGACTAGAGCATTTAAGATTCTTACTTTTCTTATCATTGCTCCAACATACCTAAAAGAGACATTTATTTTATTTTTGGTATCCAAATTCTTTGGATCCTTTGACATTTGTTTCAATATCCCTCGTTCCCTTAGGAACCCGTACTTTTCTAATCCTATAAGCTTTTCTTTTCTTTATAGGACAAGTATGCAAAGAATGACCATGATAATGACAATGTGAGTATTTTGTCATTATGGGATGATGTGAATTATTAGAAATAATTTCCTTTTCTTTTGTTAAGCATTTAATCTTAACTTTTAAATCAAGATTTTCTTTTTCAAAAATAGTTTTGCTCAATTTTGAAAACTCTAAATCATTTTTCAAAATTTTGTTTGGTTTTCAAACTCAAGTTTATAATTCAAAAGAAAATCTTTTTCAAATTCAAGTTTAGAAATCATTTTCTTATATTTGGAATTCATGGTCTCAAATTCCAAAAATAATTCAATGAAAGTATCTTGTAACTAATCAAAAGAATATGAATTAAATTCACTTGAGTTAGATGATACATCGGGCTCATCAAGAGCCATCAAACATTCCACCTTAGGGATTGAGAGGAGGTTTGCACTTGATGAAGCACCATATTTCTTTTCTCCCTTCATGTTGCTATAGAGTTTCTCAAGCTTATCTCATATCTCTTTGACACTTTTGCATGTGGAGACCTTCTAGGAAACATCTTCATTGAGGCCACAAAGAAGAGTGTGCATAGCATTGACATTCAATTGTTCCTTTCTTGTGTCAATTTGTCTCATTTTCTTTTTCTTCTTAGGAACTTCTATGTGACCATCTTCGATTATCTTCCAAACATCAAGATCGAATGGTTGGATGAATAACGTCATTAAGTTGCACCAATGGAAGTACGAGACTCCTTTGAAGAGAGGACACGAGATAGAGTGACCTTCTTCAAATATCGTCATTCTTAACTGGCTAGCCATTTTCTTGAATGGTAGACTTCGAGCTTGATGATCTTTTCTCTCGGTTGTGAGACCTTAAATAGAGATGAGGCACTGATACCAATTTTTTGGCTCGATAAGATCAATTGAAATGCAAAGAGAGGGTGAATTGGCTTATAAAAAATTGTGGAAGCAGCCTAAAAATAGTAGACAATTTGCACAATCGATTTTAGAATGGTTCGACTTCTAAACCAAGTCTACATCCACTACCTTAGCACACCACTAGGGATTTCCCAATTCACTACTTTGAATTCTTGCTTTTAGTACAAAGAGATAACCTTACAACCCATATCTTTTAACGGCTAAGATATAACCACTCTAGTTTTTAATTAGGCTAAACTAGAACTTTTTCCTTTTACAAGATTTGTGTTTGGTAAACTAAATTCCTCACAAGGTGGATGTTTACAATTTTTTTAAGCTTACAAGAGTACAAAAGATTTACAATTAAAGCACTCTCTATACGATATATACAAGGGAAATGAAGAACAAAAGACTTAAAGAATATTTCTCTTGATCATGAAGCTTAGATATGTTCTCTAACAATCTTCAAGTGTCCTTGTGGTGTTTATATAGTGTGGATTGATTTTCTAGCCGTTGGGATGAGTCATAACCGTTGGGGATGAAATATAGCCGTTTCCTACAAAAATTCCAGCATTTATAACTAAAGAGATCGATTATTTTTCTCGAGAGATCGATCCTTTTTCATAAAAGATGACCGCTACGGTCAAGGGATCGATCCATTAAACCAAGGGATCGATCCTTTGCACTTTGAGGCTGGGATACAAAATAAAACGATTCTGCCTACAAAGGGATCGATCCCTTGATCTAGGGGATCGATCATTTTTGCCTTGAAAACCAGAATCCAATTTTTAGAAGTACAAAAGTAGATCATATTAATTTTGAAAAAGTTCGGCTAAGTTGGAAAACATTCGAAACAAAATTTTGAAGTTTGTTTTGACTTTGAATTATTTTTCAGAAATTTAGTATACACGATTAAGTCCAAAAATAATTGTTCTCTTAATTTGTTATATCAAAATATTAGTCACTATTATGGCGGCGGATACCTTGGCTCAAACCAAAAAAATATTTGTTCAACAATCTCTCTCTTTTTGATATAACAAAACTATTTGAAAAAATGTATTTTAAAAAAATTCTCCCTTTTAGAAAATATTTTGAAAAACAGAATATATTGAAAAATATTTTAAGATCCCCTTTTTCTTTTAGAATTTGAATTTTTCACTCATATATCTCCCTTTTTTGGTTATGTCAAAAATAATTCAAACAAAGTTTGAAATCACTTGAAAGTACATAATAACAAATGTGAGTAATATAAATCTTTTGAAAATAAAAAAAAACTTACTAAAACATTCCATTAAAATTTTAGCTTAAATGCTTGACACTTAAGAAAATTGAATATCAATTTTGAATCAAATCAATTTAAAAACACATGAAATTCAATATATCCAAGACCTTTAAAACCTTTATACAAACAAATGAATGAAACAATGACTTATATGCATAAAACGGTCAAAAATAAAATAGGCAACCAAATATATGTAAACAAAAGCATTAAGATTAGAGATTACCATCTTTCTTCATTTGTGTGACTAGAGCATTCAAGATTCTCACTTTTCTTATCATTGCTCCAACATACCTAAAAGAGACATTTATTTTATTTTTGGTATCCAAATTCTTTGGATCCTTTGACATTTGTTTCAATATCCCTGGTTCCCTTAGGAACCCATACTTTTCTAATCCTATAAGCTTTTCTTTTCTTTATAGGACAAGTATGCAAAGAATGACCATGATAATGACAATGTGAGTATTTTGTCATTATGGGATGATGTGAATTATTAGAAATAATTTCTTTTTCTTTTGTTAAGCATTTAAGCTTAACTTTTAAATCAAGATTTTCTTTTTCAAAAATAGTTTTGCTCAATTTTGAAAACTCTAAATCATTTTTCAAAATTTTGTTTTGGTTATCAAACTCAAGTTTATAATTCAAAAGAAAATCTTTTTCAAATTCAAGTTTAGAAATCATTTTCTTATATTTGGAATTCATGGTCTCAAATTCCAAAAACAATTCAATGAAATTATCTTGTAACTCATCAAAATAATATGAATTAAATTCACTTGAGTTAGAAGATACATCGGGCTCATCGAGAGCCATCAAACATTCCACCTTAGGGATTGAGAGGAGGTTTGCACTTGATGAAGCACCATATTTCTTTTCTCCCTTCATGTTGCTATAGAGTTTCTCAAGCTTATCTCATATCTCTTTGACACTTTTGCATGTGGAGACCTTCTAGGAAACATCTTCATCGAGGCCACAAAGAAGAGTGTGCATAGCGTTGACATTCAATTGTTCCTTTCTTGTGTCAATTGGACTCATTTTCTTCTTCTTCTTAGTAACTTCCATGTGACCATCTTCGATTATCTTCCAAACATCAAGATCGAATGCTTGGATGAATAACTTCATTAAGTTGCACCAATGGAAGTACGAGACTCCTTTGAAGAGAGGACATGAGATAGAACGACCTTCTTCAAATATCGTCATTCTTGACTGGCTAGCCATTTTCTGAAGGGTAGACTTCGAGCTTGATGATCTTTTCTCTTGGTTGTGAGACCTTAAATGGAGATGAGGCACTGATACCAATTTTTAGGCTCGATAAGATCAATCAAAATGCAAAGAGGGGGTGAATTGGCTTATAAAAAATTGTGGAAGCAACCTAAAAATAGTAGACAATTTGCACAATCGATTTTAGAATGGTTCGACTTCTAAACCAAGTCTACATCCACTACTTTAGCACACCACTAAGGATTTCCCAATTCACTAATTTGAATTCTTGCTTTTAGTACAATGTGATAACCTTACAACCCCTATCTTTTAACGGCTAAGATAGAACCACTCTAGTTTTTACATAGGCTAAACTAGAACCTCTCCCTTGTACAAGGTTTGTGTTTGGTAAACTAAATACTTCACAAGGTGGACATTTACAATTGTTTAAGCTCACAAGAGTACAAAAGGTTTACAATTAAAACACTCTATATATAATATATACAAGAGAAATGAAGAATAAAAGGCTTAAAGAATATTTTTCTTGATCATGAAGCTTGGATATATTCTCTAACAATCTTCAAGTGTCCTTGTGGAGTTTATATCGAGTTGAATCATTTTCTAGCAGCTTATGGTAGTTGGGGATGATTCATAGCTGTTGGGGATGCAATATAGCCGTTGCCTACAAAAATTCCTGCATTTATAACTAAAGAGATCGATCGTTTTTCTCGAGGGATCGATCATTTTTCATAAAAAGATGACCATTGCAACCAACAAATCGATCTCTTAAACTAGGGGATCGATCCTTTTGCACTTGGAGGCTAGGATACAAAATAAAACGATTCTTCTTACAAAGGGATCGATCCTTTGATCTAGGCGATCGGTCCTTTTTGCTTTGAAGACTGGAAACCTGTTTTTGGAAGTGCAAAAACGGATCATATTAATTTTGAAAAAGTTCAGTTAAGTTGGAAAACATTCAAAACAACATTTTCAAGTTTGTTTGGAATTTGAATTATTTTAGAGAAATTAGTATATTCGATAAGTACAAAAAGATTTTTCTTTTAATTTGTTATATCAAAATTTTGTTCAACATGGTCTCATGTCCGAGTTTGTCTTCCTTCGATGTTAAGCACGCCGTTCGTCGACTTCTGCAATGGGTAGGTGGGATAACTAGCCGTGGTGTTCCAGTGACAAAAGTAGTGGGCACGTGTTGGCAATTGGTGGTGGCAGCGACTAGAATTGGGGTTTGGATGAGGATTTAGGGATTTTGGGACTATTTTGAGAATTTTTGAGAATTTTAGGATATTTTAAAAAAATTTTAAATTATTAAAAAAATAAATTAATTAAAAGAAATTAGAAATTAAAACATGCCACGTGTTAAAATTTAATTGGATAATATTTTTTAAAGGTAGTTAACGACCAAGTACCTAAAATTAACGAAATGAAAGTTTAGGCACTTGTTTTGAGTGAAAAATAGTTTAGACACCAAAAGTAAGCAAGATGTATAGTTGGGCGCTTATTTTTGTATCAAACCTAGACTAAACAATTAGCCACTAAACTATTACTGTTTTTCTACTTTGATCACTAAACATTTTTTTTCACAAATTGTCACTAAAGTTATGTTTTTTCGTTCTCTTATTTTAGCCGTGTGCATAAAAAAATAGCCAGGGTTGAAGTGAGATGGTAATGATCATCCTATCTTAACTAGGTTGGATACTAAAAATATCGGCTCGTGATCTGGCACATTAACATCGGGTACTCATAAGTCAGGTGATCGAGTACTTGTAATTTCGGGTCATAGGGTACCCAAATTAATTTTATACAACTTTTTTACAAATCCTAAAATTTAAAGTAATTTGAAAGAAAAAATTAAATTTAGAAGTCCAAATTACACAATAACATAATTCAAACATAAATTTTAAATCTAAATTACATAATCAAAAGATAAAATTTAAAAGTAAAAAAATACAACTAAAGATAAAATACAAAATCATGTATTCATCATTGGCATGAGATATTTGAGAACAAGATTTAGAAATTAATGTAAAATATTCGGGAATGAAATATTTAATTTTAACTAAAAAACTCAATAATCTAAAAATAAAAATAAAGATAGATAATCGGGCCGGGTACTCGTATAATTCAAAAATTGCGGCCAAGACACAACCCGTGACCCGGAGAAACTTAACGGGCCAGGTACCCGACCCTAATTTTTTTTGAAAAGGAAATGCTACCCGTTTATTTTTTCATCGGGGCAATGGGTCAAGTATTTCGAGTCGACTAATTTTGAATACCTCTAATTTTAGCTAGTGGTCGAGGGTTCGATCCTCGCACTAGGCATAGCCAACAAAACACGAAGGATTTGTCATTGAGATTGCTCTAGAGGATATCTTGACAAACTAAAAAACGAATTAACCAAGATGATGGCATGTTCTAATGTAATAATAGTTTATATTTGCCGATCAAAAAAAAATAATAGTTTATATTTCTAAAAATTATATATTCTATCAATTTCATTCTAATTCTAAAAAAAATAATAAGTTGATCCTCGATATTTAAAATTATACTATTCATTTGGTCATATGCATTTTAGGCTTATATAGGGATTTATAGTTTATTCCAACATTTAGACTATGGCACCCGATACTCGACCTAGTCAGATAAACCTGAATATTAGATCTCACATTAGTCACCAAAGTGACTCAAATGCAATGCGATTACAAAACATGTCCCAACCAAACTCATTTCAGCATGTGTTCATACAAAGCAATAACTTAACTAAGTGGGCTAGAGTCCTAAATTTGTGATACACTCACCGAGTAAATTGTATAGCACACAAGAGTAAAACGAACTGTAACATCCCCTTCTCGTATCCGTACACCGGGTACGATTCGAAAATATTACGACTTCTTTAATAAAAAATCGGGGTAATTTAAAATATTTTTAGGAAAACTTCTCAATGGTCACCCATCCTAAAATTTCTCTAGCCCAAGCACTCTTAACTTTATTTAAAATCGAAATAAATTATTTATTCGAGTTCCAATCATAAATCAATTATCTTAGCATACAACTCATCACCTGAGTTTACTCTTAACTTTGTATCTTTCCAGAAACGCCAATTATCATGAAACCCTACCGAACTTTAAAGGCCAATCACAACTCAAATAGGTTTAGCAAGTATACATGTCACTATATAATCAAACCTCAATTAGGATGTCATTACTGTGATTACCTATTGAGCTTTCCAATATTGATGAAATGCTCTTCTCACTCTTATCTTGATTTACCTACGTGTGCACAATCAAACACACGTTAAGTACGAACTTAGTGAGGTAATAAAGGAAATTAATAACAATAATTTAAACTTTATTCGACTTCATGGCTATGTTTATATAACATGATATATATATATATATATATGCCAAAACATCAACTTTCACATTGCTTGCATTAGTAATGATTTACTACATGCTAATGTCATAAGACTTTCATGCTTGTCCATTTGTCATAATATGCCATATATGCATAAATGCATCATGGTCACTAGACATGTATTACCATCATGTTAATCATATATTAACATAATATAAACCGGATATAAATTTCTTACCAATATACTTGCCATTTATTCCAAAAGCTCATAAGCTTGCTCACCTGTTTATCTTTTATCAACCAATAAACCATAGCCCAAATATAAGCCTATGAGGACCCTGGGTATACGAGTCAAATATGCACCGAAGTGCTAATACACATAAGGCGTGCCCACCATCCGCACATTTATAAGGTAGTGCTAACCATCCGCACATTTATAAGGCAGTGCTAACCATATATACTAAGTGTCCTTTATATACACTATAGTGCTAAACCGAGTATCCATCGTGCTGCTGGACTCTATGGCATGCCAACTATACCCTGTCCCTCAATGACATATTGGGGCATATATTCCATATTTATTCCATCCATGGCAATGTCTATCTATATAATTTAACATTGGGCAGTTCATACCCAAAATAACATTCATAATATAACATCATATATAACTAGTGATCTATGCATTTATATTCAAATTTTGACATATTTAAAATATGTCAATCATATGCTCCATAACATAAATATAATGACAATAAAATTTGAGTAGGCTCATCGCAAGCCATCCCAATAATGTTTACAACATCAATGTGTCATGATATGTATGCAATTGCACTCACCTTGGCCACTTAACACAATGCCTCATTTAATCTTAGTTCGATCTTTTCTTTCATAGAACTTCAAACCTTCTTTGATTTGGACTTAACTTCATTAATCACATGAATAAAATAAAATATTTGTTAGATTCAAATCTAACAATACCTTAAACATGCTCTCTAATATAATCATTCGAATATAAAATTTCTAAAATTTTCCTTTCTTCCTGTACTGTTCAAAAACTCATTATGGTCCTTAGTGACCAATTTGAACTTCCATAAATTCTTTCGAGCTTGCTAACTAACATTTAAATACAAAATATTTCAAATTCCATTTTCTGACAGCTTGCGCTACCTTCAAAGATTTACTTATATAGGGCAGAATACATACAAGATCCTAATTTCCTTTATACTGGAGAAACTAGATTCGATAACGGTTCTAACGGTATAAGCCACATAAATTAATAAAATCTACAAAAATTATGAAAATTACTGAATTCACGTCATAGACTGTCTAGGCAGAAAACTGCTCTATAATTTTTTCTGACCTTCATTCGAATAAAAATTCATCTTTTTACTCGGAACTTTAAATCAGTTTCCATGTTGGAAATGAAACTAGACTAACAAATCTTTACAATGGTATAAAATTCATCACCTAACTATTTTTGTAGAATTTATGGCGAATTTTTAAACTTACTGCCATAATTCAAAATAAGCTTAAACCTTTACTTCTCTAATTTCTCTTGATTTGTCGAGATGGTCACCAAAATTTCAAATATAAGGATTTAAGCTTCTTAACTTTGCAAATTAGTCCTCCAATCAACATTACTACCTTAATTCCATCATTTTAACTAAAAATCAGATTTACTCCTTCTACATATCCTCTTTGCTGAATCGACCATTCAATTTTGATAATATGTCAAAATGGTCACTAATGTGATTAATCATCGATTTAGCATTCTAACTTCATTTTCATGTCTCTAACATTATTAATAACATAAATACACATCAAATTCATAAAAAATCAGTTATGGTCCCTTAATTTTGAAGCTTGCCGAAATGGTCCCTATGTATTTAACTTAGGGTTTTGCTTCCAAACAACAAATCAAGCTTACTATATCATTAATCCAATATCACAAACCCTAAGCTAGACTTGAATCCATAAACCGTGATCTTCTCTATGCAAACCGAAATATGTAGGGTTTAAATCCCAACTCAATAACATGATTCTAACATCATACAAGCATGATTCTAACTTAAAATCAACCATGGATTCATAAAATCATAAAAGCCCCAATTTTTAAATAAACCCTAATTTCTTCCACATATCAAATCTCATCAACCAAGCAAGTATTCTATAAAATATTTACATCAAAAGATAGAGCTCGAAGAGTAGAACAACTTTGTAGTTCGAAAGATTACCTAAAAACTGAGATTCGAGACTTAAATCGAGCTTGGAAATTTCCCTCCTCTTTCTCCTCTTTCTCCATGGTTTATGGCTGGAAAAGATGATCATTTTTTTTTCCATCTTTTTACTATTAAATTACAATTGTAACTAGTAAATGAATTTTAAATTCATTTAAATAGTAAAATTACCAATTTAGCCTTTAAATCCAATGGCTAATTTAATCTCATCCAAAATAAAGGGACAAGATGAAATCCATATATATTTTATCTTCCAAAAATGCCCTCAACATTTCAAAAATATTTCAAAATTGCCATCCTTTCAAATGACCAAATTGCCCTTTAACTAGTCTTTATTTACTAGTTTGTTTCAAAATTGCCATTCCATTATAGTCTAACTAAATTAGTTCCTTCTCAATTGGACATTATTCCATAAATATCATTTTATGATTTTCCATGGCTTATGGAATAGTCTCTGAAATTTCAATTCAATATGATTTCCCGATATTCACTAAATACTTCTACTACGATTTTACCTTTACCGAGCTATCAGATCTATTCCAAAAATTCTATATTTCCATAATGTACCTCATGTCATCATCCTTCATCCAATGCCCTAGATTTAATCTTGAGCTAGTAGTTACCAACCTTGCCCTTATAATTTTCTAAAATTACGATCTTGCCATTTTTCATCCAACGACTCATATTTAACATGGAGAATCAACTTAAATCCAAGGGTTCATATTCTTCCAACACAAAGAAAATATCTTAGACATGTAAAATGACATAATTAACCTTGCCTTAACATGCTTCAAAATATCCTGGATATTCGATTCGATCTGATTATCCGAATATTTTTCTGAACTTTATCGCTTTATAGCCATTAATACAAACTCCGTACGAAAAATTTGGGTAACACGAAAACATCATTCTTGGGGGTAAAATATTCATTTACGGGACTAAAATACATAACTTTTGAAAATTACAATTTAGTCTCTAAACTTTTCCTAAGTTTATACTTTAGCCATAAAACTTTCAAAATTTATATTATGGTCACAGGCCAAAAATTGGGATTTACACGAACATTTTACATGCATCATCATAATTATATGCGAACACGAGAATCTAATGTCATGACCCAGGCTTTGAACTCGAGTATTGGGTTAACCCGAGGCAAGGGCCTTGTGTTTAGGCCATGTTATTGGGCCTTATGAACCTTTTGGGCTTGGGTTTTCAGTTTGAGTGTGGGCTTGAGAAGATGACATGGGGGTATTTTGGTAAATGCCAAAATGGGGTGAAAAGTGGGGGAAAGCCTTAATTTTTCTGCATTGTGCAGAATTTGTGATATCACCATCTTTATCTATTCTTCCTCTTTCCTAAACCCATTCTCCCATTCAAACATCATCACCAAAGGTAGGATTTTGAAGTTTCGCCTCTTGAATCACGTTGGGCTTGTAGAGGGAAGTTTTATCAGAATTCAAGGATCTATACAACAAGTTAAGGATGGTTTAAAATGGTAGGGGGTTGAGGTTTTAGTGGGGGTTCTTGTGGAAGAACAAGAATGTGTTTTAGGAGCTCCATTTATGGCTTAATATGAGTTTTCAGCTTCCTAAAACTTCTCCAATGGTGCAGTAATCCTTTGGCAATCTTCCTTGTAGTGAAAGAGGTGTGAGAACCTTCCAAAGGCTTGGGGAAGGAGAAGGCTCTGAGGAGTGCCAAGAGCTTTTTTTCCGACCTACAAATCGAGGTTAGTACACTTCTAACTTCTGTGTATTCATGTTCATTATAACCCCCTTAGCCCGGCCTAGACAGAACCGGACCAAAAGGATCACATTAGGTTTACCGAAGCAAATCCAAACTAATAACCTAAACTGGTTCTTTTGTTTCCTTTTTATCTTATCTAAATGCACTTAATTAATCCCCTATGACGTACATGTCTCAGCGGAAACGCTACGACAAAACAGACTGCAAAACATGGTCAAACTACACAACAATTCTCAAAGGATCAAAACACAAATATTACAAATTATAGAGCTTAAGGCACGATTAAGATTACCAACCTTTGATTAATTCATTTACATGCTCACAGGTTTATTTTCTTTCTAAAACAATCACCCAATTTCAAACAATTGCATCCATAACAATCAGGGACCAATTTGCAAGATACTCAAACTTCAGCACCAATTATCATGATTCATCAGGGAGTACCGATACAGGAGTGTAATATCCCAATTTTTTTGGCTAGTGACCAAAATGTAAATTTTGAAAGTTTTATGGCTAAAGTATAAACTTTAGAAAAATTTAGGGATCAAAGTGTAATTTTCAAAAGTTATATATTTTAACCCCGTAAATGAATAGTTTACCCCCAAGAATGACGTTTTCGTGTTACCTGGATTTTCGTACGGAGTTTGTATTAATACTATAAAGCGAAAAAGTTCAAAAAAATATTCGGATAACCAGATCGAGCTAAAATTTCAGAGATAGTTCCATGGACCTTAGAAGAGTCATAAAATATCATTTTATGGATATTTGGATGTTAAAAAAGATCGGGAAAAATTTAAATCGATCGAAATGACATGGACTAGCAATTTTGTGAGTAAGTTGATTAGTAAAGGGCGTTTTGGTCATTTTGCCCAAAAGGGATATGGAGGGAATTTTGAGATTTCTTTTATGGATGAATAGTGGCTGATTAGAATCCAACTAATTCTAGTTGGAGTGTTACAAAATGGCAAATTAGAAATATAAATCTAGTTAGAGGGTATTTTTGGAAAGTGGAATTTATTGAATTAAAAATTCATTTTTAATGATACAAGTGTCTTAGATATATGAAATATGAAGGAATTATCAGAAAAATACTCTCCAAAACGTTGGTGAAGAGAAAAAGAAGAGAAAAATTTTACAAGCTCGATTTAAGCCTCAAATCTCAATTTTCAGGTAATCTTTCGAACTACAAAGTTGTTCTACTCTTCAAGCTCTATCTTTTGATGTAAATAATTCATAGAATACTTTCTTGGTTGATGAGATTTGATATGAGGAAGAAATTAGGGTTTATGAACAAATTGAGGCTTTTATGATTTTATGAATCCATGGTTGATTTTAAGTTAGAATCATGCTTGTATGATGTTAGAATCATGTTATTGAGCTGGGATTTAAAACCTACATATTTTGGTTTGTATAGAGAAGATTAGGGTTTATGGATTCAAGTCTAACTTAGGGTTTGCGATGTTGGATTAATGATCTAGTAAGCTTGATTTGTTGTTTGGAAGCAAAACCCTAAGTTAAATACATAGAGACCATTTCAACAAGCTTCAAAGTTAAGGGATCAAATCTTATTTTTATGAACTTGATGTGTATTTATATTATTAATGATGTTAGAGACATGAAAATGACATTAGAATGCTAAACCGTCGATTAATCACATTAGTGACCATTTTGACAAATTGTCAAACTTGAATGGTCTATTCGGCAAAGATGATATGTAGAAGGAGTAAATCTGATTTTTAGTTAAAATGATGGAATTAAGGTGCTAATGTTGATTGGTGGACTAATTTGCAAAGTTAAGAAGCTTGAATCCTTATATTTGAAATTTTGGTGACCATCTCGACAAATCAAGAAAAATTAGAGAAGTAAAGGTTTAAGCCTATTTTGATGAAGGATGTAAAGAGAACATATGAATACAAGCTTTATTCTAGTCAATTTAAGTAAAGTGATGGCACTAAATTGACAAGTAGAGAAATAAGGAGAAGTTGGTGTAAATTAGAAGTTATTTATGGAAAGTTATGTTAGAATTTGAATTATGGCAGCAAGTTTAAAAATTCACCATAAATTCTACAAAAATGGTTAAAGGATGAATTTTATAGCGTTGTAAAGATTTGTTAGTCTAGTTTCGTTTCCAATAAACAGAAACTGATTTCAAGTTCGGTGTTAAAAGATATAGATTTTTATTCGAAAGAATGTTAGAAAAATTACACAGCAGTTTCTGCCTAGATAGCTCTGTGACGTGAATGCAAGGAATTTTCATAACTTTTATAGATTTTATTAATTTATGTGGTTTATACCGTTAGAACAATTATCGAATCTAGTTTCTCCAGTATAAAGGGAAATTAAGATCCAATATGTATTCTATCCTGTATAAGTAAATCTTTGAAGGTAGCGCAAGCTGTCAGAAAATGGAATTTGAAACATTTTGTATTTAAATGTTAGTTAGCAAGCTCGGAAGAATTATGGGAAGTTCAAATTGGTCACTAAGGACCATAATGAGTTTTTGAACATTACAAGAAAGGAAAAATATTTGGAAATTTTATATTCGAATGATTATATTCGACAACATGTTTAAGGTATTGTTAGATTTGAATCTAACAAATATTATATTGTATTCATGTGATTAATGAAGTCAAGTCTGAATCAAAGAAGGTTCGAGGTACTATGAAAGAAAGGATCGAACTAGGACTTAGTGAGGCATTGTGTTAAGTGGCCAAGGTGAGTGCATTTTTACCTATTATATATATATATGATATAAGGAAGACTTGCGATAAGTCGACCTTGATATTAATGAAAATGTATGGTGATCAAAGTTATGCAAATGGCATGAAATATTAAATGGCATATGTGATACATTGATATGGCATAATGATTTATGTAAGATAAATAGGATTTTAGATATTGGGTATGAACTGCCTAATCTCGACTTATATGATTTATATTGATGCTTTGAAAATGAAATGTTGATTATAATGTTAATTTTGCCTAAGTATTATTGTGAAGTCTTTGGTATAGTTGGATATCCATAGAGTCCTAGCAGCTGCGTCATAGCACTATGGTGCGAGATAGACTCTTCGGGGTCAAGATAGACTCTTTGGGGCCGAGATAGACTCTACGGAGTCGAGTTAGACTCTACGGAGTTAGTTCAAACACTACGGTGTTACATAGCACAAAATGTGCGAGTATGAGGAGCAAAGGGCATCCTCGAGTACGTACTCATCATTAGACGCTACAGCATTGTAGACACTACGGTTTTGGTTATGGTGACTCGTGTACCAAAGTATCACTTTATATTGTACTTCGGGCTATAATACATGAGATGCATCTTTGCAGGCAGTTAAGTTAAAAAGCTTAACGTATATTTGATTAATAAAATAAAGGTTTGATGATATGATATAAACTGCAATTGGGACTCGCTTGCCATTTTGCAGGAACTGTATTGCACTGTTACATGACAAAGGAATGACGTTGATTAGTCAGTTTTATACGATTCTATATTTTTATATAATACACACAACAAATTGTTTATTTATGTTATTTCTATACATTGAAACGCTTTACTTTAATTTATAGTTGCCTCACTAAGTGAATACTTAGCGTGTTCTGTTTCACACGTAGGTTATTGGGAACTTACCGGAAAAGGAGTCAAGCGTGTTGATCAAGCTGCAATCTGCCAAACGTCAGTAAGACAATCTAATTTATGATATTCTCTAGTGGGCATGTATCAATTTATTCGTTAGTTGTTTTAAAGTTATAAGTTTGATTAATAGTCATATAAATATAAATTATTTGTATGGTTAAAGAATTACTGGTAATGATATTTAATCGGGTAAAATTTTATTTATTGTTTATCGTGTAACGATTTTAAATTTAAGAAAGGGCTTAGGCAGTGTACCTAGTTTTCACCCTGAGTTACATACTTATTTTAATAACTGACTAACATGTTTTATAAACCAATTCAGGGTCAAAACTAGCAATCTACAAATAGGCTACAAATACTTCAAAAGTCAAGAAATGGTTATTTTATAAACTAGTTTTATGTCAGATAAAAAAAATTTACAAGTCTATAACTCTGTTAAATAATATTGTGACATCCTTAATGTGTATTCGTACTATGAGTATACGTTAAGGGTTTTACAAGGAGAGCCCCGTACCGATACGGTATAGCAGGCATAATGGCAAAGCGTACCAATACACTAAGGCCCGTATTGATACGACGTGTTGACCAATACCGTACCGATATAGCCTTGACTCGTATCGATCCTTTCTTTACAATTCCAAAAACTCAGATTCCAGTTGCTAAAGACCGTACTGATATGATACCCCGCATATCGATACGACAAGCTTAAACTCGAGGGTTCGTTTCATTACGCTATCTCGTGTACCGACACCTATGCATGTTTTCCTTCAAGGCGTACCGAAAGGGTGGTTAGGCGTACCGGTACACTAGGCATAATTTCAACACTTTGAGCCTCAACAGGACCTCGCGTATCAAAACTCAGGGTACCCGTACTGGTACGCAGATGCCTCTAGTGACCTCTAGGTCCAACATATGACACTTTGGCACATTCCAACAACATCAACACTTATCTAATCAACACTTATCATCAACAACATGCTTGAACATCAACTTATCAACCATATAAGCCAACCTAGCTTATCTAGCATACTCAAACACCAAATCTAGAGGCATGCTTCCTAAACCACTTTCAAATCATTAAACCAGTCACAACTCAACCACCTCCATCATCTTACAAGACCAAATCAGAATATAAAGCTTGTACAAACATGGAGTCTAGCAAACAACCCTCCCAAATATCAAACAGCCCCATTGCCCTTATAACTACAAGTCTATTTCATAATCATAATTTGCATACTCAAGTCCTTGGGTCCCCCTTAGCTTGCTCACTGCCTCCAACCTCTATTCTCTGCATTGATGGAAAAATAGAGCGTAAGCATACTAGGCTTAGTGAGGAGTGCTCTAAAACAAAACACCATCAATACATTTAAAACCATTTACAAACCATTTTCACAAACCACTTCTCAAATCACTTTTAAAACATCATTTCAACATCATGCCTTAACAAAATCATGCTCTTAACATTTCCAAAACATCCACATTAAAACAAATTCAATTCATCTCATGAATTAACAAAATAATCCAATTGCTAACCTCAATTTAAGCTTTCCCAAGCATACTACCAATGCTATGCTTATAGAGTAAAACATGTTAAATTAACATTAAATCATATTATCCATTTCAGAGCATATTATCAATTATATTGGCCTACAAGTGAACATAACACATCCATCTCAAGGTTCATACACGGGAGTTTTCGGTACATATAAACCCCTCCACTGTTGTGATATCCGTGGTAGAGATTTCAGTACATATAAACCCCTCACACCACTTTACAAATCATTCCCCACAACACCACTTTACAAATTATTTCCCCACAACTCCACTCTACAAATCATTACATCGGATACACGGATTTAACAAGTCTTCACCCAACACTTAACATACAAACTACCAGTATCTAAAAGGCCCACCAACGGGAGTTTTCGGTACACATAAACCCTTCCACCGTTGTGATACCTATGATGGAGTCTTTGGTACACCGTATAAACCCCTCAACACCACTCATTGATAGATGTATAGCCACTAACGGAAGTCTTCGGTACAATAACCCCCTCAATCGTTAGGGTACTTGGATAGAGTATTCGGTACACCGTATAAACCCCTCAACATCCAAGGAGCCTTTTTATAGTGTACTATCAAATCCTATGGCCGAAAAATTATATCAGATACACTTCCCAAACGTGATCATACCATCACTTGCCAATATAATTTATTTCATTATCATTTACTCACTATTTTCATATGCATCATCAAAATCATTAAACCAATGCAATCAACCTTGCATTAAACAATGTCAAAAACATTAACAACACTTGCATTACCTTACAATGCATCATCATCTTTCTATAATCAGTTTCCAGCATTAAACCATGCTCAAAACATGCATAACAATGAGTAATTTAAACCTTTTTAAAACAAGTGCATAAAAATCATTTGCCAAACTGAGTTTGAGAGAGAGAATTCATCATTTACTTACTTACGAGCTTAGACCAGCGTTTCAAGCTCGATCTAAACTCCCAAACATAATTTCTGAACCTTTGAAAAGTTGAAAACACGTTCTCACTCACCGACACGCAATGCTCTCTTGTCGACACGGTAAACATGCCTCCAAAGCTTCCAAAACGTCCGTGCAATCTTGAGGACCAATCTCCCCTATTTTAACCATCACATAACAGAGATTCTAACACATCAAAAGACCTTTACAATCCAGCAACGTCAAATTACAATAATCCTTATCAAAACTCAACAATTACCCTTCCGTACTAACCGGAAACATCACCAAACAACTTACAAACTTTACCCAGCCAAAACCTATGGATCTCAACTATCAATTAACATCAATTATCATCCAAAAACACATTAACATCATCATTATGCCTCCAGCAACCATTAAACACCCACAACTCCTCAAAAACTCATAATTAACAACATAGAAAATTAGATATTCATATAGTTTCGGGATTCCATTGTCAAAACCCAATTATTAACATCATAAAACATCAAAACCATGTTCCAATTCAATCAAGAACACAACAAATCAGATTCAGTTCGAAATCTCATCAATTTTCGCAATTAATCCTTAATTAAACCAATTAATTCCATTATAACTATAAAATCTCATTAGAAAACACATGTAAAGGAGCAATAACTTGGGAATTTCAGTAAAAAAACCTTGTATTAGAGGAGAATGATGAACCTTGCCTCTAATCGATGACTTTCCCCTTAATTGGATGAATTTGTATAAGAAAACAATGAGAAAACAATAGGATTTGATAAGAAAATCATTGTATAATCACTTAAAATCAAAAGATTAATTAAAATAAGATTTACCTGAAGGTTTTGAAGAAGGAAATAGTGTTTGGCTGGAGAGAATTGGAGAGAAAATCTTTTGGAGAGAAATTAGTTACGTCAAATTTTTTTAAGCTTTAATTATCCAATTAATTCCCCAAGCCCATTTATTGCATTTTAAAACCACTTAAACTAGCCAAATTAAGGGAGAAAGTCTGATATTAGACTTTGTGTAAATAGCTCCTTAAAGATTCAAAGTTTTGACCCTTTACATTTTGTCACTAGAAAAACAAATTTTATAATCTTTACATTTTGGTCACTACCACAAAATGTCGTACTTCCAAAACTCATTTTCCAAAATTGATTTCATCATTTATATTTATATATTAAATGAAGATTTTAAAACATTTTCCCATATTTTTAACTCCTTTAAAAATATTTATTGTGAATTAATCCCAAAACTAACTCGAATCCTCTAATCCGGTTCCTCGAACCGTCTATTTGACCTAATTAACATCTAGACCCAAAACCAAGGCGTTACAACTCTCCCCTCCTTAAGAAATTTTGTCCTCAAAATTTAACTAGTGAATCAGAGAAAACCACTCCATCACCTCCAACTTATCCTTCCACATGGATTCTTCAAAACCATCATAACACCACAACACCTTGACATAAATTTACCCTTCCTTCATTCGCTACAAGAACCAGAACATTGAATACTCACCATCACTATACCTAACCACACAACTCAACATCCTTTACAAACACCATATACAATAAATTCGACAACTAACTCCGCAATACCGATACACAAAATATATCATGAACTCCTTCAACTCGGGAGATAACATCAACCGCTAAACCACTCAATCTTTAGATTCCTACACCACATCCGGTTTAACAAATCCCAACTTCAAATTTTCCTTACACCCAAAGCGCATCACCTTCTTTCAAGGTGAAACCTTCAAGCACGTCTGTTTATCAACGGTACCCACAACCTCCCTAAGCCTTAATTTCACGTAGAATTTCCTGAAGATCTAAAGCTACATTCAAAAAGGTAACACGCTCCTTACCATTCTCAGCCCAACACAACACACACAGCATTCCTTACCATCCATTCAATGCCTCAAACGACGCCCACTGTGCACATTCCCAAAACTGCTATTACAAGCAAACTTAACCAAAGGCAAATGTCTTCCATAAATTCTCAGAGACTCACATCACAACCTCTCAACATATCCCCCAGAACCATGGTAGCGCATTTGATTAACCATTCGCCTAGAAATAATACGAAACACAAAAAGGCAACGGTGTACCCAAAGCTTCATGCATGCACTCTCTAACCTTGCTAAAGATACGAATCTCAAGCCCAAAGCATGAACTTAAACACCTATGCACCTTCGTAACCCGGTCAATGATCTCCCCAAAAGGGAACTATTTCCAGTTGATGTTCAGGGCAACCTTAACACAGACCCATGTTGAACTTTCTCCCCTTTCCACTCCAAAAACTTCAACGGTTGCAACATCCCAAAAGAACCTTTCTCATAACTATCCAAAACATCTCTGCACCGTTTGGATGCAAGACAACATAACTAGAAAGAATTGCAGCCCACATTTATCTCAACTTAACACCTTACGACACAACTATACACCCCTTTGAAGCCTAATCACCACCATTACCACACAAAAATCCAACGATCTCTCCTTCACCATATTTATAACATGCACCACCAAGGCATCATCAATGCTGCTCTTCCTAACCCTATCACCGCTTTACCTACCTAGGTTATTCCCTACCATCGATCTTCACTCTTTCGGTCATTCAATTTTAAACACTTCTTACTACTCGACTCCTTACATGACAACCACCATCCCAAGCTCTTAAGACCTTAACAACCATATTTACTTATCACCTAACAACCACTATCATAACACCTAAACTATGGCTCCACAACCCTCTTCATCCTTTGATTCCATAAAACACATTCACCAAACCATCAAAAACTCAGAGAGCCCTACACAACTAACCTTCTAGAGAACCATATTATACCGTCACCAGACTAATTCCCGAAAACTCATATGTAAGTGTGGACACATGTATGCATGATTATTTATATGCTCCAAATGATGCCTATGTATATGAATGCAAGACCACTAATGTCATGAAACATGCATGCATGAACTAACATATTTAAGTATATATATAAGTGCTTTTGTATTATGCATGATCAACCATTCACACTTACCGATAACATTTCTAGAACTAACATTCCTACCCACTTGTCTACTCCAAATCTAACTACCCTAAAGCATTTACCAACCTAGTGTTGAAGGTTTAACATCTAGCCTTAGGTCTTCCAACTAAAGCCTTGCTAGATCCCCTAGGCAAGAGCATACCACGACTCTGTCTATCTACTCACCTAAGTATTCCCAGAACGCTTGTCTTGCTACAACCCCGAAGATTTAAAAAAACATTCGGTAACCTAGTAAACACTTTACAACCTTTCACTAACCATCAACTTAAACCACCCACTACCACTTATGACCTTACGAACATGCTGAAACTAAAACTTCCAAAGCATCATTCTTTCCACCATCCCCACATATTCATTTTCTGGCATCCATAAACAACTCACAAACAAGCTTCATCAGTTTTATGATAGCATAACTTACTGCCAAGCTAACCTCACCACTATTAACAATTTCACAGACCCCTCTATCATCACGCTACCTGAAACCATATATATCCCAAATTCTCAAGAAACTCAACAACCCAATTCAACCATTACTGAACCATTTGTTTCACACAAACAACTAACATAAGGTCTGCAATGTTACCAGCCTAACCCTCTAGGATAACACACAATTCCACGCAACCAAAAACCATCAAACGTCACAACAGGACTGACAACAAATAAACCAAATGAACTACCAGACTCAGATTTCCCCTTGCGACATAATTTTCAAGGGCAATTAACACCCTAACATCTCATGCCCAAAGCAACACAACAATCTCATAACCAACCAAAAGTCTCAGCACTCATTGCTCGGTACGATATTCAATCTCACAATATCCCTATACTTGAACATCCAATCCTTACACAACACCTTATCAAACCTATAAAACAATAACTTCATCAAATTTTCAGCAACTCCATGATCCTAAGCCAACAAGGAACATCTACGGTACATCTTCGTACCACTCTTGCTTATCTCAAACTAACTATTCAAACACCCCATTAAGGATTCCAACATGTATATCACTAATCTTACATACTTAACCAAGATGCAAGAATGTACAGAACCAGAATCTACCCGAGAAAACAACAACAAAGGTTCAATATGAAAATACCTGTAATCACTGCGTTGTTACTTCATCCCTCGCGAAGTGAACACACCCTCATGGAACCTTTATCCCCAGACTGGTCAGGCATCTCGGTCTTTCGACGCTCATCATCATGCTGATAATAACTCTGGTCATGCCCACGACCTTCTAGTGGTGCCTCAACAGGTGCTAGAGCATGCGCACCCCTAACCAGAAATGAACAATCACACCTCAGGTGATCCTTCGAACCGCATCTCCAGCAAGTATCAACAATCACAGGCATATGTCACCTCCCCTTGTCCACTTAAGGGAATCACGCTTCATATGGCCTCGCAACCTACAACTCTAACACGTCTTTGGCAATTTCCAACACACTCCAGGGTGGCTTCCTCTATAGTGCTCACACTCAGACGTCTTAGTAGTGGAATCATGACCAAACTATCCCAACTCAGCATTGCCCCCAACACGTCCAATCTTGGTGTAACGACCTGAATTTTGGATCCAAGAGTCGAGTTGACCCAAGGTGTGGGCTTCGCATTTGGGCTGTGATGTTGGGCCCTTGGGAGTCTTTTTGGGCTCGATCCTTGTTGGGCTTGAGTTATTGGTTTGAATATGGGTTAGGAAGAATTTAAGAAGGGTAGTTTGGTAAAAGCATAATGGGATGAAAATGGGGCTGGTGGTTGTTTAATTTTATACAAATTGTAAGGGAGTGAGGTCACCATTTTATCATTTTGCTCTCTTTCCCCACCCATCCTCATCTCCGACCCAAGGTTGAGTGTTAAAGGTAAGATCTTTAAAGTTTTGAGTTTGAATCTTATTGTGCTTAAGAAGGAAAGTTAACTCAGCATCAGGAGATCTTTGAATCAAGGTAAAAATGGCTGGTTGTGGTAGAAGAAGGTGTTTGGTGAGGGTTTGAGGTAGAAGAACGGGAATGAATATTTGAAGGCTTCTTCACCAGCTTTAATCCAAGGTTAGTACACTACTAACTCCTATAGTTTCCTGGAAATCATGAAGTTAAGCTTTGAAGCATGTTTGGTGTTTTTGGCCTTGGTATAGCTTGTGTGATTGTTAATGGCAAATCTTAGAATTGTTGTTGTAATGGCTTGAAATTGGTAGTAATCCACCTAAAACTATTGCCATAACTTGTAGGAACAATTTGGGGTTTAACCATGGGGGTTAAACAGGGTTTCTAGGTGAAACTCGCACCAGAGTTCGAAACTCGGACTTGTATACCGGTACGGGGACCTGAGTATCGGTACGCCTTAGTATATAGGGGAGAAGGGTTGTGAGGGGAGTATCGACATGCCTCCCCGTGTATCGGTACCCTTTGCATATTAAGGATTCTAGTAGCGCTTTTGAGTACCGGTACGCAAGGGGCGTACTGGTACCCACTGTTATATTGCTTGGAAAAGTCTTAGCGTACCGGTACGCTTATGTAGGAGTACCGGTACGGGGTGGATCGGTATGAGGCAATCCTAGTACCGGTTATGCATATCGATACATGGGTTTAGCATATCAGTACGACTTGTTGTACCAGACTTTTCGAGTTTAATTTGAGTATCGGTACCCATGAGGGAGTACCGGTACCTAGAGGGGCGTACCGGTACCCATATAAGAGTATCGGCACTTGCTGGGCATTCTGTCCAAGAAAGTTGAGTTTATGTTCGGGGGTTCTATAATTTAAGGCAAAGGGCCCTGTGGGTCAGTTAAGGTGTAAAATGAATATTAAAACTGAGAAATGGAATTTTAAACCCTATTTATTTCATATTTTAAACCCCGTGTATGAAATAAATGGCTAATGACTCGTTATATATATTGGGTAAGCTATGTGAGGTGGTAACCCATAGGGATTCTAGGTGAATCGACTAATGCTGCGTGGTAATTAGGGTCCTTACTGTGTGCGGAAGGGGTGCTTATAAGGTTAAGTCTTATTGAATAATAAGATAAATTATTGAGAACGGCTAATGTTTACCTTCATAACATACTAATAAATCAATAAGGTTGCATAATAATTGATAGAAACCATAGGGCGATGGTGAGGGTGTTAGAGCTATGTGCGGTAAGACCTTTGTGTCGAGGTTGAGTGCTGTGTGGTGGCTAGGGTCCTTGCTGTGTGCTGATGGGATGCCTAGATATTCGAGTCATCCCTTGTTGGGATTTGGATACCCTAAGTGTGTTACAACACCTTGAAGACTCCCGAATATAGGATCCTGATGCTTTTTGGACGCGGACCTCATTCGATGATGCTTGATGAGAAATCCCGAGCATGGATGTAGGATCCCGATGCTTGGTGGACTCGGGCCTTATCCCCTCGAGTATAGGATCCCGATGCTTTGTGGACGTGGGCCTTACTCGTAGTGTAGGATTCTGATGCTTTGTGGACGCGGACCTCACTTAATGTTGTTGGTGTTATCTGTGTGATGCTAGGTAAGTGTATGAGGTACTTGTCTGAGCTGTGTACGTGATCATACATTCATAATGCTATGTGTTTAGGCGGTTATGGTAGCGCCATTGTTATCTTGCCATGATATCATTCATGTTGTATTGCTTTATTTATGATTTGCATGAAGCATGGTTGAGTGGTGGTGTATCCACTGAGCTTTTTTAGCTCGGCGTTCGGAATCGTTGTTTTCGTTCGCAGGTTAGTAGGTTAGGCTCGTTCTTGGAGGAGCACCATTAATGGAGGATTCCAGCGCCTCGTCTCTTCAGATTACAATACTTAGGTCATTGGACTATGTATTCGTAGGAACCTATTGTATATTGTAAATCGTATTTGGATTTTCAAATGGTCGAGTCAAAGGTCTATAATGTAATTTTAAAAGGAGTTCCGCTGTATATGTTTTCAAATATTTATTATGTTTTATTGGGTTGAATTTAAATGGATTTTCATAATGGATTTGTGGATTGGGCTAAACTAGGTCAAAATTGTTTAGTTGGGTTTCAGACGTGATGCCCAAATGTGACATCTGAGTCATGGGTGTTACACTTGGGTCGATGCCTCCTATCACGGGGCCTTTTATGCTTGTCTTTCCCAACTCTGATTACAACTCTCTTCTGTAAACCAGAGCTCCCAACATGATCAGGTATTCCCTGACTCCGCTCTAAACCTACAGTTCTAATTTCTAACACCACTGGTGCCAATCCTCTAAACTCATCCCTCCGCAACTTCTCTAGGCCCTCTACCGGGGTCCTGAACACACTACTCTACCTAGTGTAGCTCGAAAAACTTCAACTATCGCCCGCTCTACTAACGTCAAATCACCATACCCTGTCCCAACAGATATGGGTAATACACACTCCACCTCTTCAGGCGGATTCAGCAGAGGAGGCGACAACACCTCATATAGCGCAACACCATCCTCAACTACCAACTCCTCAGCGACGGTCTTAGCCGACCCTAACTATCTCATCAGTGGCATCGTATAAAAACGTATATAAGGAATGATAATTACTCCAAAACAAAAATAATCAGGCCAGCTTCAAGCAAGGATCCAAGACTTTCATTTTAATCCAAAAATCATTTCATAACTGTAGTAATAAGGCAATGGGTCCCCTAAAATACCCCAACATGACATATATCATTCACCACACATGTAAACAATCACCGTGCATAGCAAACAACATGGAACCGTCATCAATAGCTTACCAATTCTCATAAACATGTAAAACAACACACCAACATCATCCCACCTTTCATAACCTGGCTCTGATACCTCCAAATATAACCCCCTTAGCCCGACCTAGTCGAAATCGGACCAAATGGATCATATTACGTTTGCTAAAGCAAACCCAAACTATTTCTTTTTTTCTTTTTATCTTATCTGAATGCACTTAATTAATCCCCTATGGCGTACATGTCTTAGCAGAAACGCTACGACGAAACAAACTGCAAAACATGGTCTAACTACACAACGATTCTCAAAGGACCAAAGCACAAATATCACAAATTACAGAGCTTAAGGCCTGGTTAAGATTACCAACCTTTGATTAATTAATTTACATGCTCACAAGTTTATTTTCTTTCTAAAACTATCATTCAATTTCAAACAATTGCATCCATAACAATCAGGGACCAATTTGCAAAATACTCAAACTTCAGCACCAATTATTACAGATTCATCAGGGCATACCGATACAGGAGAGCCCTATACTGATACGACATAACAAAAATAATGGTAGAGCGTACCGATACACTAAGGCCCGTATCGATACGTTTTGTTGACCAATATCGTACCGACACCTATGCCTGTACATCATACTTTGCAAACACAAGTCCTTGGATGCCCCTTAGCTTAAACTCAGACACGGGTAATCATACTTTGCAAACTCAAGTCCTTGGATGCCCCTTAGCTTGTTCGCTGCCTCCAACCTCTATTCTCTGCATTGATGGAAAAAGAGAGCGTAAGCATACTAGGCTTAGTGAGGAGTGCTCTAAAACAAAAAACTATCAATGCATTTAAAACCATTTACAAACCATTTTCACAAACCACTTCTCAAATCACTTTTAAAACATCATTTCAACAAGATGCCTTAATAAAATCACGCACTTAACATTTCCAAAACATCCACATTAAAACAAATGCAATTCATCTCATGAATTAACAACAATAATCCAATTGCTAACATCAATTTAAGCTTTCCCAAGCATACTACCAATGCTAGTCCTAAAGAGTAAAACATGTTAAATTAACATTAAATCATATCATCCATTTCATGACACATTATCAATTATATTGGTCTACAAGTGATCATAACACATCCACCTCAAGGTTCATACACGGGAGTTTTCGGTACACTTAAACCCTTCCACCGTTGTGATATTCGTGGTGGATTCTTCGGTACATATAAACCCCTCACACCACTTTACAAATTATTCCCTACAACTCCACTTTACAAATTATTTCCCCATAACTCCACTTTACAAATCATTACATCGAATATACATATTTAACAAGTGTTCACCCAACACTTAACATACAAACTACTAGTACCTAAAAAGCCCACCAACGGGAGTTCTCGGTACATATAAACCCCTCCACCATTGTGATACCCGTGATGGAGTCTTTGGTACACCATATAAACCCCTTAACACCACTCACCGGTAGATGTATAGCCACTAACAAGAGTCTTCGGTACAATAAACTACTCAACCGTTAGGGTACTTGGATGGAGTATTCGGTACACCGTATAAACCCCTCGACATCCAAGGCACCTTTTTATAGTGCACTTATATCCGATACACTTCCCAAACCTTATTATACCATCACTTGCCAATATAATTTATTTCATTATCATTTACTCATTGTTTTCATATGCATCATCAAAATCATTAAACCAATGCAATAAACCTTGTATTAAACAATGTTCAAAAACATTAACACCACTTGCATTACCTCACAATGCATCATCATCTTTCTATAATCAATTTCTAGCATTAAATAATGCTCAAAACATGCATAACAGTGAGTAATGTAATCCTTTTAAAACAAGTGCATAGAAATCATTTGCCAAACCGAGTTTGAGAGAGAGAATTCATCCTTTACATACTTCCGAGCTTAGACCAGCGTTTCAAGCTCGATCTAAATTCCCAAACAAAATTTCCAAACCTTTGAAAGGCTGAAAACACATTTTCACTCACCGACATGCAAGGCCTCGCTTGTCGACACGATAAACACGCCTCCGAAGTTTCTGAAACGTCCGTTCAATCTTGAGGACTAATCTCCCCTGTTTTAACCATCACATAACAAAGATTCTAACACATCAAAAGACCTTCATAGCCCAGCAACATCAAATTACAATAATCCTCATCAAAACTCAACAATTACCCTTTCGTACTAACCGAAAACATCACCAAACAACTCACAAACTTTACCCAGCCACAACATATGGAACTCAACTATCAATTAACATCAATTATCATCCAAAAACACATTAACATCATCATTATGCCTCCAGCAACCATTAAACACTCACAACTCCTCAAAAACTCATAACTAACAACTTAGAAAATTAGAGATTCATATAGTTTTGGGACTCCATTGTCAAAAACCAATTATTAACATCATAAAACATCAAAATCATGTTCCAATTCAATCAGGAACACAATAAATCAGATTCAATTCGAAATCTCTTCAATTTCCACAATTAAACCTTAATTAAACCAATTAATTCGATTATAACTATAAAACCTCATTAGAAAACACATGTAAAGGACCAATAACTTGGGAATTTCAGTAGAGAACCTTGTATTAGAGGAGAAAGACGAACCTCACCTCTAATTGATGGCTTTCCCCCTTAATTGGATGAATTTGTATAAGAAAACAATTAGAAAACAATAGGATTTGATAAGCAAATCATTGTATAATCACTTGAAATAAAAAGATTAATTAAAATAAGATTTTACCTAAAGGTTTTGAAGAAGGAAATAGTGTTTGGCTGGAGAGAATTATAGAGAAAATCTTTTGAAGAGAAGTTAGTTACGTCAAATTTGTTTTAAGCTTTAATTATTCAATTAATTCCCCAATCCCATTTATTGCATTTTAAAATCACTTAAAATAGCCAAATTAAGGGAGAAAGTCTGATATTAGACTTTGGATAAATAGATCCTTAAAGATTCAAAGTTTTGACCCTTTACATTTTAGTCACGAAAAAATAGATTTTACAATCTTTACATTTTGGTCACTACCACAAAATGTCATACTTCCAAAAATCATTTTCCAAAATTGATTTCACCATTTATCTTTATTTATTAAATAAAGATTTTAAAATATTTTCCCATATTTTTAACTCCTTTAAAAAAATTTATTGTGAATTAATCCTGAAATTGACTCGAATCCTCTAATTCGGTTCCCCAAACCGTCTATTTGACCTAATTAACATCTAGAACTAAAACCGGGGTGTTACATTCATCATCATTTTTGTATGTTTTGGTCAAGTTAGAGCTTGGTTGATCATCCATGGTAAAATCTATAATTGTTGTTGTTTGGGGATAAAAATTTATAGAAAAATACCTAAATAACTCCTCATAACATGTAGGAATGATTTGGGGCTCAATGATTAAGGGTAAGGGCAAAATCATGGGATTTTCGAGCTTTAGAGCATGAAATCTGGGCTCGAGTATCAGTAAAGTTCCTGTCCGTATCTATACGCTCTTATAGAAGATGAGTTTGCCAGGCAAAATTACAAAAGGGTATCGGTACGCCTAGGGGCATACCGATACTAATGTTTTATTGCATTTTCCAATAACTAAACGGGTATCGGTACGCCAAGGGGTGTATTAGTACGGGCATCAAGATCGATATGTAAGGCAGGCGTATCGTTGTTTGGCTTTAATACGCTACGTAGGCATTTTGATACAGGCTTAGGGATTGGTACGTAGGGTATGCATACTGATGTTGGGTTTTGATACACCATGAAGGCGTATCGGTACGACTGACTGACAAAATCTTTTAAACCAAAGCTGGGTATCGACACGCATAGAGGCGTATTGGTACGACCTAGACAGTCTGCCCAAGATTTTAAATTTTAAGTTTGAGGGTTCCATAATTTGTGGTTAAGGTCCTAATGGGTCTCTTATAATGTAAAATAAATAGTAAAACTGAGAAAATGTGTTTCTAAATTCTTATGTGAATTTTTTGGACAATAATGTGTTTGAATAAAAGGGAATTGCTTGTGTTAGCAAATCGTAGGGTTCCTTGGTGGATCATATGTGGTTGTGCCATGTGTGGGCACTTGTTTGGTTATGTGTCTTTGTTTGGTGGGATTCGGATACCCAGTGAGTGAGTGTTGCAACATAAAAAGGACACTCGATGTGAGATTTCGAGTGATGAAATAAAGAACATCAGATGTGAGACTCTAGGCGATGATATTTTCTCAATGCGAGATTCTGAGCCCCACTCGATGTGAGATTATGAGTGAAGACTCAAGGTGAGATTCTGAGTATATCCGCTCAATGTGAGATTTTGAGGAGATCGATGTGAGATTTTGAGGAGATCGATGTGAGATTCTAAGCATAAGTGGATTTTCCATTGTTGAGAGACATTGGGCCTCACTCTTGGTTTGTTTATTGATGTGCTTATGTTATTTGAGATGTTGTATTGTGCATAACATGTGTTTAGGCGGTTATGGTTCATTGCTTTATCTTACCTTGATATCATATCATCTAGCATGCTCTTAATTATGATTCACCTGAAGCATGGTCGATTGGTTGTGTATCCACTAAGTTTTGTTAGCTCAGCATTCGTAATCGTTGTTTCCGTTCACAGGTAGATAGGTTGATCGTGTGTTGCGGAGCACCATCAAAGCGAGGAATTTAGCATTAACCTTTATGGTTGAGTTCAAGTACTTAGATGTATTGGGCTATGTATTCGTAGGACACTTGTATTTGTAACTCTATTTAAATTAAATTTGTATCGGTCAAATTTTTTAAATATTAATCATTTGGAGCTCCTTATGAATGTTTAAATGTTTTAAATATTGTTGAAATTAATATTTTGGAAATGTTATGGTTTGGACTTGACGAATTATGTTTATTGGATTTACAAATGAAAAATTTTATGGGAGTGGTTTGGCCTTGTGGCCCAAATATAGCATCCGAGTTTGGGATGTTACATTTAGTGGTATCAGAGCCTAGGTTTAGTCGGTTCTAAGAAGTCCCCAGGGGAGTCTAGTGTGGTAAATAGGTGTCTAGCGAATATATGCCCATAAGTCGAAGTTGTACTTGAATTAAGCTAAAAATTCAATAATGTAACTATATTATTTGTTTGTGCAGAATAGAATTATACCTAGAAGAATGAGGAATATTGTGGAAAGTTTGGGTTCCCAAGAAGAGAGCTTCGATAAAGACTATTTGCTTGATGTGGAGGAATCAAATGAGGAGCTAGACATGAGGCTAATTATTTCTCTCATTTGCACTGAGCCATAGACAAGACCGTGAGGGTGATTATGAGGCATACATCTACCCCTCGCGAGGCACCGATTGAGAGGGTGCGTAGGCATAGTGCTACTGATTTCCTTAGGACATGACAAGATAATCTGGTGAAGGAGGATCAATGGCTTTGAGACACCCGTTGGATTATGAGGCAAACGAGATTGAGGTATGAAGATAAATTGTCTTGTGTTCTGTCATTGCTAAATGAGAATGCAAGGGAATGGTGGGAGATGGTGGAGCTTGAATGGTACCCCAAGCAACCTACTTGGGATGATTTTCTTAATGAGTTTGAGAAGAAGTACGTGGGCGAGGCTCACATTGATAGTTTGAGGGACCAGTTTACTCACCTTGTGCAAGGGAACCATCCAGTCTTTGAGTATGAACAAGAATTTTTGCTGCTAAGTAGGTATGTGATATGATCATGAGAGGGGTCAAAATAGTCATCTTGGAAAAGATGTTGAAACTGTTTTGTAAGTTAGAAACTCCAGTCAACTTATGATGCATTTTTGGATGGGATCCAGGCATTTATGGGATGACATGTCTTCTTAAAACTTATCCGACTGTCAATTAGCTTTCCAACGCATCTTGAAACACCCCAATCGGACATATGAAACTCAAGATACATCTATTTTAGCGAAGACATCGCATGCAAAAATTCCTATACGAGATTAATACGGGATTTTTGAATAATTACGGATTTTCAAGATTTTATTTGATTATTTGTAATTTAAATCAATATAGGATTTTGCAATATCTATTAGGATTAGATTTATTTAATTATGATTTTATTTTAAGCATTTATTTATTATTAGAAGTTACTTATCTAATTAAGAGATTAGATTTCAGCATTTATTTATTATATTTAATTCCTTTAGTAGGATTAGAACTTCTCCAATGCCTATATAAATGAGGCTTCACCCATATTGTAATTTAGAATTCCTTGGATTAAAAGATGTTATCTTTGAATTTATACTTGCAAGAAGTTTGTCTTGTTTTTTAGAAGCAAATCAATCATCAAGTTCTTGTGATTTGTTGTTGAGGATCTTCACACTCCTACTTGTCCATACAATCACGTTTGGAAGGGTGGGTTAGAGCCGCTTTAGGTTGCTTGCTTAAATAATTACGTCTAATAGGGTGTCGAGGACAACTATTAGTTCATCACGCCAACTCCACATATTCAAGCTTCCTCCATTGACTCCACCACCATAAGCAAATATGAATTTCCAGATTTGTTCTTTATTTTTGGCTTTTTTCTTTTTATTTAGATTTGTGTTACTCTATCAGTATGCATCGGAGTTAGTGGCTACTGAGAAAATAAAGTGCAAAAGGTTTATTAAGGGTTTGAGAACAGAGATCCAAACCTATCTGAAAACTACCCTACTGAAGGTGTTTTTTGAGCTGACTGATAGTGCTAAGTCTCTTGAGCAAGTGCAAGGTCTAACTTATGGTCCAGTTGGAGGGCATGGGAGTTTTAGTGGGAGAATTCATAATTTCTACAGAAGCTCACAGTCTCACTTAAAAAGGGACATGAATCGATGGAATTAGGGAAGAGGGACATCGAATCAAAGCTCGACGTCAGATCGTAGATCTGAGTTTGTCAGTCGTAGGAGGCCCAGATCGTCTTCGTCCTTGATGAGTCCGGATGTAGGGAGTGTTTTAGAGCAAACTGAGCTTGTTTTGAGTGTGGATCACTAGATCACCTTGTGAAGGATTACCCTACAGTTACCACTGTCATTCCAGTTCAGGCGCCCCGGCTCAGATGGGCTAAGGTTTCCCTATAGGAGGGGCAAGTCAGGTAATTGGCCATCAGAGTAGGAACACGTTCTAGTCCACTATGAGGGCACCGGCGAGGCAGTACACGGTCAGAGCCCAAGAGGATTGTGAGCCCATAGATGTAATCTCAAGTGCATTCTCCTTGTCTTCTATTTCCATAGTTGCATTAGTAGATTCAGGATTTACCCACTCCTACTTTTGTAGTGGGATATCTCAACAATAGGGGATACGAGCTGAAGATCTAGAGATATGAGTTCGTGTGTCTAGCCCGTTAGGGTTAGATATGATAGTAGATAAGGTGTACCACAGGTTTTCGATTAAAGTTCATCGTTCAATATTCCCAGCTGATTTGATGGTTTTGTTGTTTTAAAAGTTTGACGTGATTCTAGGTATAGATTGGCTTTTTTCAGCAAAATGCTAGTTTGGGTTGTAGGACCACGAGTTTGAAGCTCCATTTCGCCGATGGGTCTAAGTTAGTTGTTAAGGGAGAAAGAAACCCTTGCATCCTCAATGTAGTTTTAGCTTTAGAGGCACAAAGGCTAATCCGACAAGGTTGTGAGGCTTTTTTGGCTCATGTGGTTGATACAAGAGGCGAAGATCCGTCATTGAGAGCCTTAGGATAGTTTGTGAGTTTATGGATATCTTTCTAGAAGAGTTACCCAGATTACCACTGGATAGTGAGCTTGAGTTCCAGATTAAGGTCATACCCGGTACGACATCGATGTCCATCATACCCTACCGAATGGCACCAAAAGAAATGAGAGAGTTGAATAAGCAAGTCCAAGAATTCTTGGAGAGAGGATTTATTCGACCAAGCATCTTACCTTAGGGTGCTCTAGTTTTGTTTGTAAAGAAGAATGATGGGTCAATGAGAATGTGCATTGATTACTGTCAGCTAAATAAGGTAACAGTGAAGAATTATTACCCCCTCTCGATGATTGATGATTTGTTTGACCAGTTGAGAGGTGCTTGGTTATTTTCTAATATAGACTTGAGGTTGGGGTATTACCAGTTGAAGGTGGTAGAAGAAGATGTTTAGAAAACCACTTTCAAGACGCGGTACAGACACTATGAGTTCTTGGTGGTGCCTTTTTGAGCTTACCAATGCCCCATTAACATTTATGGATTTAATGAACATAATCTTCTAGCCTTATTTGGATCAGTTTGTTGTGGTGTTCATTGATGATATTTTGGTATATTCGTGCTCGAAGGAGGAGCACGATTATCATCTACTTACGGTTCTGCAGATGTTGAAGGATAGACTTCTCTATGCTAAGTTTAGTAAATATGAGTTTTGGCTTTCAAAGGCAGCGTTTTTAGGTCACATCATTGCTGTGGATGGAATCTGCGTCTACCCTCAGAAGATTCAAGCTGTAGTAGAATGAAAACTATCTAGAAATATCTTAGAAGTCCGTAGCTTCCTTGGACTTGCAGGATACTATCGATGATTTGTCAAAGGTTTGTCCATCATAGCAGCGCCGCTGACCAAGTTGCTACAGAAAGGAGTTCCATTTGTATGGAACAAGAAGAGACAAGAGTCCTTTGAGCAATTAAAGGCCTACTTCATAGAGGCTCCGATTTTGACACAACCCGAGCCGGGGAAGGATTATGTTGTGTTTAGTGATGCGTCACTGAATGAGCTTGGTTGTGTCCTCATGCAATAGGGTAAGGTGGCTGCTTATGCCTCGAGGCAACTTAAACCACATGAACGGGATTACACTACCCATGATTTGGAGCTTGCTGCAATCATATTTGCATTAAAGATTTGGAGGCACTATCTTTATGGAGAGAAGTGTTACATCTACACTGACCAGAAGAGTTTGAAGTACCTGCTTACCCAGAAAGAGTTAAATTTGAGATAGCACCATTGGATCGAGTTGTTAAAAGATTATGAATACGTTATTGAGTATCATCTGGGCAAAATAAACGTAGTGGTAGATGCCTTAAGTCGTAAGTCCATGTCTGATTTGAGACCCATGTTTGCCCACTTAAGGATAACTAAGGATGGTAGACTCTTAGCCAAGCTTCGGGTTGAGCCTATGTTGGTACAAGAGATATAGAGGACTCAGGTTTTGGATGAAAACTTGGTAGCTCAGATCGAGGTAGTTCTGAGAGGTGAGGCTTCAGACTTTGAGGGACGAGATGATGGGTAATTTTACTTCAAAAGTTGACTGTATGTTCTAGCTTTGGAGGATTTGAGGGACCGCATCTTGAGGGAGGCACACTGTAGTTCTTTCACTGTCCATTCGGGGAGCAACAAGATGTACCAAAACCTTTGACCTTTTTATTGGTGGCCGTGTACGAAAATGGATGTCTCTAAATTTATGGCAAGATGCTTAGCTTGCGAAAAAGTGAAGGCGGAACATCAGGTTCCATCATGTTTGCTTTAGCCGATTTAGATTCTACAATAGAAGTAGGATCGAGTCACCATGGATTTTGTTACCGGCTTTTCGAAGACTCAAAGGAAACATGATGCTATATGGGTAATAGTGGATCATTTGACTAAGTCTGCCTATTTCTTACCAGTGCGCATGGATTTCACCTTAGAGAGGTTAGCCCGGTTGTACATCAAGGAGATAAGGAGGTTGCACAGAGTGCCATCTTCAATCATATCTGGTAGAGACCTACGTTTCATAGCTAAGTTGTGGAATAAGATTCACAATGCCTTGGACACCAAGTTACACTTCAGTACAACTTTTCACCCTCAAACTGATGGCCAGTGTGAGTTTGCTATCCAGATTTTAGAGGATATGATCCGGTTTTGTATTATGGATTTTGAGGGAAGTTGGGAGGAGTAGCTACCGCTTGTTGAGTTTGCTTACAACAACAACTACCAATCGAGCATTAAGATGGCTCCTTTTGAGGCCTTGTATGGACGTAAATGTAGGACACCCTTATGTTGGACCGAGCTTAATAAGAGGAGGATCGTGGGATCCGACTTGCTTAGACAAACCGAAGTGAAGGTTCACATCATCAAGGAGAGGTTGCGAGCGGCCATTGATCATCAAAAGGCTTATGCAGATCGAAAACGCAAGCACATCGAGTATGAGGTAGGTGAGAAAGTGTTTCTAAAGGTGTCACCTTGGAAAGGGATAATTTGTTTTGGACGAAAGGGCAAGTTGAGCCTGAGGTATGTTGGACCTTATGAGGTGCTTGAGAGAGTTGGGCCAGTAGCATATTAGCTAGTTTTGCCTCCTGATTTTGCGTGCATCCAAGATGTTTTCCATGTATCCATATTGAGGCACTACTATTTTGACCCTTCGCATATTATACCGCTTGAGGATATTGAGGTTAACATAGATTTGACATATGAAAAAGAGCTAGTGAGAGTGCTCGATAAGGGAGTCAAAGAGCTACGTAACAAGTGTATACCCCTTGTAAAGTGTTATGGAGAAATCATATAATTGAAGAGGCTACGTGAGAGGTTGAGGCCGATATGAGAGAGCTCTACCCGTATTTGTTTCCACAATGTAAATTTTGAGGAGAAAATTTTCTTTAAAATATTTGGCAATTATTAAAAACAACAGTTCAATTCAGGGTGAAAACTAGGTTCGCTATCTAGGCCCTTTCTTGACTTTAAAATCTTTACGCGATTATCGATTATTCTTATTAGCAAAGTAATTATCCTTTCTACCTTAGCTTTATTCTGTTACAATTCTAATGCCTTATTTTGCTTTATCCATATACAATTCATCAGCAAAACTGATTACTTATCTATCATTTAGTCTAATTTAATGCATCATACTCTACTAGAAATTAAATAATTACATGCCCACTAGAGATTATCATAAGCTAGAATATCTTACTGATGTTTTGCAGATTGAAGCTTGATCATCATGCTTGACTCCTCTTCAAATCCTCCATCTTAATCTACGTGTGAAACAAATACACGCAAAATATGGACTTAGTGAGGCAAAACTTATAAATCAAAGTAAAGCACTTTAATTTTAATAAAAATTGCATAATAAATAAAATACTGAATATAACATATAAGAATTTAGAATCGTATAGAATGACTTATCGAAGTCGTTCCTCTGTCATGTAACCTGTAAAAATCAACATCTCATATACATATATAAGGCAATGTCATTTCAAATCAAATATCCAGTAAATCACTTGTTTTCATTTGAATCATATCACTTTCACTTTTCACTTTCCTTTAGATCACTTGTACTTGTTACTTTTTATTCAATTCATAGCCCAATGTAATTTAATTGAGAATGCATGGTATGTGAGTTACTATTGAGTATGCACATGTGCAACATCAACTAATATGTTGTGCCATAATAAATCACTGTATTACTTTATCACTTTATAACTGCTGTAAACTTATACAACATCACTAATCACTAGGTCATAGCTATAGAAACACAGCATCACTATTTCACTTTATAACTGTTGTACACTTATACAACATCACTATATCACTAGGTCATAGTTGTAGAACACAACGTCATTGTATCACTATATCACTATACTCCACCTCATTGGCATGCCAATTATACCAAGAATCTCAAAATGCTTACAATGGGCTTTTTAACAATCACTATCATGTATTCTTCACTTATTTAAAATTTCAATATCTTGTAAAGATCATTATAAACCATTTAAAAATTATTGTAAAATATATCAATTTATGATTCAAATTCCTTTTCTTGCAAATCATTCTAGGTTGACATATTATATTTCTTTCTCATATTATCTATATAAAATATGTAAAATAATGCACTCACCTGGGCCATTTACTAGCTTGCCTCACTAAGCTCTATTCGATCCTTTCTTTCATAGTACCTCGAACCTTCTTTTGATTCAGATCCAAACTTCATTAATCACATGAATGTAAACAACATTTGTTAGATTCAAATCTAACAATTTCTCAAACATGCTATCAAATCTAATCATTCGAATATACAAATGCCTCTTTCCTTCCTTACACTATCCAAAACTCTTTTTGGTCCTTAAAAAACATTTAGAACTTCCAGTAACCCTTTTCAAGCTTACTAATTAACCTTAGATACAAAATGTATCAATTCTCATTTTCTGGCAGATTGGCTACCTTTAAAGATTTTTTTATAAAATAATCTAAAACTCAGAATTCGATTCCGTTTGTTCTGAAAGAAACTAGATTCAATAAGATTTTTAACCATATAAATTAATAGCCCAAATTCAACTTGTACGATTTATGGCGAATTTTCAAAGTCAATTACAATGTTGGAATTCGGAACAGACTGGTGCTCTGTTTTCTGACCTTTCATCACTTAAAAATTCATATCTTTTGACTCAGAACTCAAAACCAGTTTCCGTTTGTTGGACACAAAACTAGACGAACAAATCTTTACATCAATATAAAATTCACCTTCTAAATATTTTTCTAGAATTTATGGTGAATTCTCACACTTACTATCATAATCCAGTTTTCTACACTGCTTCCATAAACAACTCCAAACTTTATACTAACTTCTCCTTACTTTTCTAATTTTTCAATTTAGTCCCAATTCATCTCACTATCTATCACATGATACTTTTAAACCTTAAAAATTTCCTTTCATAAAGACTTAGACTGAATTTTCTTAACTCAGTCTATTATTCTGATAATTATCGAAAATCTTCAAAGAGTAAAATTTCTCTTAGAAATCCTTTACGTAAATCCATATGAATATTCTTTACTCTTACTGAGTCCAAAATATCAATCAAAAACACTTTTATGGGACCTTCCCGAAGGTCACCATCCTTGTATTTCTCTAGCCTAAGCACGCTTAACAATTTCATTCGATCCAAATTCGATACCTTCTACTGTATCTAAATTCCCAAAAATAATATCAAGGTTCCTATTTCGATTAGATTCACCCTTATACTGAATAAAATCACTTTTTGGGGAAATTCACACTTTAGTCCCCAAAGTTTATACTTTAACCCCCTAAACTTTCAAAATTTACATTTTGGTCACTGGCCAAATTTTGGGGTATTACAATTCCTCCCCCTTAAGAAAATTCATCCTTGAATTTTCAATGCATACCTATTCCAAACATTTACGGATATTACTTTCTTATTTCTTCTCAGCCTCCCAAATGGCTTCTTCGACCTTGTGACTTTTCCTTAAGACTTCAATCAATGAAATTTTCTTATTCCTTAATTTCATAATCCAATATTTCTTCTAACCCCTCCTCATGTATCAAATCTAATTGCATCTCAATTTATTTAGGAGTGATGAAATATAAATAGTTTAGTCAATGTCCCCAAACATAACTACATATACTGTAGACTTTTGCTCACTTCTAGAGATAAGACCCATTAGCATACTCTTGGTCCAACTCTTTCAAGATTCCTTGAGGTATAACAGTCCTGGAACTAAATTTTCCCTTTTTGACCTATACAAATCATCCTTTCTCAAATTGATACTTATCCTCCATTTTTCTTCTTTTAACTTTAACTGATAACATCTTGACCAAATACCAATCTTCTTTTTTACATCCAACTTCAACATTTTATATAAATAGCCAATTTATCTTAAAATTCTCGGATTTCTAGCAGTCATACTAAAATTCTCTAGTCAAAATCATTTCCTTGACATATTGGCTTAACCCACTGATATCACACTATTCCTCATAAACAATGTGAGTACCTTGTCAAAGTTCAAAAATCAGTGAAATAATTTCCTTATGAACAATTCACCATATCCAATTCTTTATCACTTTTTTAGGAAGCTTTCCAAACTTCCTCCTCTGTATCAATATTACTTCTTCTAACTTTTCAATATTAATACATCTCAAATCTCCTATAGAAGTTTCATCATTTTTCGTCTTCAAATAAGCAGTTATAAATCCTCTTTCATCATAACTTTTAAGGTTCCCAAAACTTAAAAATTTTCACAGTCAATACTTTATTATATACAGATGCCGAAAGTTAAAACCTCTAATTGATTCATACTTAACATCTTCTTTTTTAGCTTCAAATATAATCTCTTTACAGATCAATTTATTTCTTATTTTCTTTTCTAATCATCTCAGTAGTATCATTACTTAACTTTCAACTCTCCCTTATGTACTGACAGTACAAACATCTTATAATAAGATACCACTGAGTTATTTCCATCATAACTTCAATCCTTAATTTATCTTGAGTATATCGCTAGATTACATCTACGACATCTACTGACATTGTTATTTTCAAACATATATATTTCTAAAGTAAAAATACTTCTTCTTACTCATTCGTATCCGAGTATCTTATAATTACTGCATCGTATCTTCTACGGGTCCTCTCTTAACCTCTAGATTCGTCAACTGACGAAATCCATTAGCGTTTTACTTTCCTTATTCTACTATCATTTCACCTTATACTAATGAGGAGCAGCATCAAGTCATACAATCACTACATCAGTAATATGACATCCTAGGGGCATGTATTTACTGATAAAAATCATATCATACTCGGTTTAGCATCCATAACTGGCTAAACTTTTGCTCTGATACCATTAAATATAACACCCTTAACGTATACTCATAAATCGAATATACATTAAAGATGTTACGAAGTCGTTTAACAAAAAATCCCGACTTATAAATTTATTTTTACAAGTATTTACAAATTTTAGTTTGTAAATCTAACCCTTTCTCGGTTTTCTTAAAAACACAACCTATGTGTGGTTAGCTAGATTATTCCGATAAATATCGAAAATCTTCAAAGAGTAAAATTTCTCTTAGAAATCCTTTATCGTAAATCCATACGAATATTCTTTACTCTTACTGAGTCCAAAATATCGATTAGAAACACTTTTATGGGACTATCCTGAAGGTCACCCATCCTTGTATTTATCTAGCATGAGCACGCTTAACAATTTTATTCGATCCAAATTTGATACCTTCCACTGTATCTAAATTCCCAAAACTGATATCAAGGTTCTTATTTCGATCAGATTCACCCTTATACTGAATAAAATCACTTGTTGGGGAAATTTACACTTTAGTCCCCAAACTTTTCCAAAGTTTATACTTTAACCCCCTAAACTTTTAAAATTTACATTTTGGTCACTGGCCAAATTTTGGGGTATTACAGATATTCCATAAACATACGTCATAAATCCATAAATCATGGTTTTCATAAATTTTGATATTTCATAAATCAAATATTTCATAAATTATAATTAAAACACATTCTAAAATCGTATGCATATAATGTCAACCATACAAGCCATAATGCAGAGCATAATCAAGCAAGGTATAAAATCATATAAAATTATTTATTTATAGCATCGTAAGAAAACACACTTTAGCCGAAGGAAACTCGACCTACGGAATAACGAGTATCTCATAATCAAAAGTATGGGGTCCAGTTGTATTGGTACCTATGAGAATAATCCTACGATAACACTATTACTATTATCACTATGATTAAGGAATTATTCCTAAATACTTATTCGACGAAATTTAATGATAGAAGTATACTTATCTAATTCGTGTCATTGACCTCCTTATCAATTGAAGACAATGTTGAATTGAACGGTGCTAGAGACTCAGCGGGGTTTGATCGAATTAAATAAAAAAATGAAGACGTGTTTCGGATACAAATCAAGAGAAGGAGAGGGGAAGACCGACTGCGGCAAAGAAACAAAATTGCAGGGCTAAACCTAGCTTATATAACCAAAGTTTTGGATAAATTACAAGGTAAGTCTTTGTACTTCTCTAGGGTTCACAAAGTAGGTTCCTAATATCAATTCCTTATAAAAAGGTCACTAAAATTGTTTAAAATTCAATTAATTTCCAAATTTCTTAATTAGGGTTTCATTTTTAAATTTCCAATTTCTAGGGTTTTGAATTTAGGGATTTCAAAAATTAGATTTTTGAATTGGTGGTATATTTGGGGTGTTACAAGGCGGGCATATTGATGTTTGGCTTCGATACGCTACATAGGCATTTTGATACAAGCTTAGGGATAGGTACGCAGGGTATGCATACTGATGTTGGGCTTCATTACGCCAAGAAGGCGTATCGGTACAACTGGCTGGCAAACTCTTTTGAACCAAAGCTGGGTATCGATACTCATTGAGGTGTATCAGTATGGCCTAAACAGTCTGCCCAAGATTTTACCTTTTGAGTTTGGGGGTTCCGTTATTTGTGGTCAAGGTCCCAATAGGCCTCTTATAATGTAAAATGAGTAGTAAAATTGAGAAAGTTTGTTTCTTACTTCTTATATGAATTATTTGGACAATAATGTGTTTGTATAAAAGGGAATTGCTTGTGTTAGCAAATCTTAGGGATCCTTGGTGGAACATATGTGGTTGTTCCATGTATAGGCACTTGTTTGGTTATGTGTCTTAGTTCGGTGGGATCTAGGTACCCAATGAGTGAGTGTTGCAACACAAGAAGGTCAGACGATGTGAGATTTCGAGTGATGAAATGAAGGCCATCCGATGTGAGATTTCGAATGATAATATTTGCTCGATGTGAGATTTTGAGCCCCACTTGATGTGAGATTCTGAGCAACTCGATGTGAGATTTTGAGCATGAGTGGGTTTCCCAGTGTCGACTGACATTGGGCCTCACTCTTGGTTTGTTTATTGATGTGCTTATGTTATTTGAGATGTTGTATTGTGCATAACATGTTCTTAGTTATGATTCACCTGAAGCATGGTGGAGTGCTTGTGTATCTACTGAGCTTTGCTAGCTCAACGTTTGGAATCGTTATTTCTGTTCGCAGGTAGATAGGTTGATCATGAGTTACGGAGCACCATCGAAGCGAGGAATTCAGAATTGGCTTTTGTGGTTGAGTACAAGTACTTAGATGTATTGGGCTATGTATTAGTAGGACCCTTGTATTTGTAACTCTATTTGAATTAAATATGTATTGGTCAAATCTTTTAAATGTTGGTTATTTGAAGCTCTTTATGAATGTTTAAATGTTTTAATTATTGTTGAACTTAATATTTTGGAAATGTCATGGTTTGGACTTGACGAGTTGTGTTTATTGGATTTACAAATGAAAAATTTTATGGGAATGGTTTGGACTTGTGGCCCAAATGTAGCATCCGATTTTGGGGTGTTACAACTAATCACAAATTCAGAATTTACATATTCAATATAGTTAGTGTATCAAGTTTCACCCACTCTTCTAGCATGCTAATTTGCAAATATGACAAGCGTAGGGCTAATTGTAAATAGAAAAATTACAGGTACTTACTTAAAATTGAAAGTATCATCATGGAATTAAAAATATATTAGACATTTTTTCCAAGTTTTAACTCAAATGGACATCTAAAACTCATTAAATTGCAATTTAAAATTTTAAGACTAAAATGTAAAATTTGAAAACTATTGCAACATGGACGAATACAGAAATGCAGGAAAAAATGTTGTAAAACAGCTCCAAGATTGCACGAATCAATATGTGCAAGCTTTAAATGAATTATAAACACTTTTCACATGTTAAAATGCATTTACATGTTGATTTTTATGCTTTAAAACATCTTATGTCAAGATCTAGACCCTAATTAACCGTTTTCATAGAACTATTCACACTTTAAGAACTAACATCCTCATTTTAAATAATTTAAGTTATTGGTCATTCCAGCAAACCATACATACTTAGAACATACTTTTAAACTTGTTCAAATCAAGAAAACATAAAGAACTAAGATCTTAGCATCTCAACACCATATACTTACTCATTTGACATTCAAAATTGCTTTTAGAAACCAACCTAGTCATATTTGGCAATTTGTGTCGTTTCATGTTTCTTACAAGTCTAAATAATCTAATGACCATTTCAAACATGTCCAAACAATAAAAACCACATAAAAACAACTTTTAGTATTTTTAAAATAACTTTCATGCGTGTACACATACTTAAACTTGAAAATTAAGAACTCATAAATGCTAAATTTTGATTATATGACCTCCTAAAATTACCATATGGTCAAAAAGAACTATTTAGTCATTTGAAACATGCACTCCAAAACATTGTTCTAACTTATTTATCCTTTTTTTTTATTTAAACATGCTTATGACATGAAACATGCTTCAATTTAAAACTTGCTTGTAAAACATATTCAACCATTTCAAAAGCATTTTTATCAACATCCATATCATATGAACATCATAAGAGTGAATCAAATCAACTCAAAAGTCCATTCCCCTTAAGTTTGGCCCATATTGCCTTATTATCACATAGTTTCAAAACTTTATTAATTATTTAGAGAGTCTCAGATAGTTTTGGATCACTTTCTTGCTCCTCAAATAGCCCGAACTAGTTTTAATTTTTTGCATTGATTTAAAAACGAGAGTAAATTTCGAAAAGCCTAGTGAATGACCGTAAATAACTCAATAAAAGATCTATGCAAGGGTCAAACGGAAGCATGATATATGCATTATAATTCACTGTAAAAAAATTAAGGTTTTATGCAAGTTAAAACTTCCTCATTTGTTGAAACTGCTCATCCCTTTCATGCTCTACTTTAGCAATGCTTATAAGTATCCCAACTAGGCATTCACAAGTCATTCAATCAATGTTTTGAAATCTCAATGGTTATATGAATTTGATATTATGAACGATGGATCTAAGTCCTCTTATACTCACAAACGAGGGTCATGTCAATTCAAGTCCGGAGGCCACTATTAATTACTCACGATTGAGGACCATGTCAACTCAAGATCGTTGGTCATTATCAATTAATCATAAAAGGATTTCAAAAATTAGATTTAAAACACTTCAGAAATCTTTCATTTGTTGAAAACCATATTCATTTCATGTCAATAGTTTCACTATTTCAAATAGCATCTCAATCATGCATTCACAAATAATTTAGTCCATCATTTTGACATATTGTTATAATGTTCAAGTGACTCAAAACATTATAGAAAAATCTCATCGGATACATGGATCCTTTCACTTTATTAAACTGGTGAGCTTAAGTCCCAACTTTTAGCAATGATCACATGATTGCTAGACTTACCATGTCCTTTGGATTCACAATCAATTAATGATTGATAGACTTACCATGCCCTTTGGATTCACAATCAATTAATGATTGATAGACTTACCAAGCCCTTCGAATTCACAATCACCAGACTTATCATGCCATTCAAAATCATTCGATAACCTCATGGATATCTGTCTGGTCTCAAAATCCACCACAGCCTTGTGTTCGGTCAACCAATCCATACCAAAAATCACATTAAAACCATGGAATGGCAACTCCATCAAGTCCACGACAAACTCATGTCCCTGAACCATCAACGGACACCTACAATACAACCTCCTAACCATGACTATCTCCCCAAGAGAACTAGTCACTCTAACGCCAACATTAAGAATTTCAACAGGTATATCAAGCAACTGTGCATGCTCACTCAAGATGTATGAATGAGTAGAACCAGAATCAACCAACGAATACAATTGCAAAGATTGTAAAGAGAATGTACCTGCAATCATATCGGTGTCATTGTGACCCTCTCAGTGCGCATACACCCTAGCCGGTCCACCTCCCTCAGGCTGGATAGCAACAATATGAGCCACAATCTTCTGCCAACCATCTCTATGTTGAAATGGTCCACAACCATGACCACAGCCTCTGGTGCAGCACCCTGCCCACCTCTAGCCAACAAAGGATAATCATGTCTCATATGGTCACCAAACCTACAACTCCAACAAGCATTGGCCACAACAGGCGCAGGTGTATGACCCTCCCTGGCCAAACGCGGACAATCTCGCCTTAGATGATATCGAGATCCACAAACCCAACAGGTGTTAAATGGAGCTCCAACCTGGGCACCCTGCCCCTAGACTCTACGTCCAACAACACCTCCGCCATGCCTCGGCTCTAGGCGAAACCTCCGATCACGGTGCCTCTTAGCCTGACCACTGCCAAAACTAGAATCAGCCATTCTCTTACCAAATCTAAAGCCTCGAGACCCAGAAGCCATACCCAGATTTGGCTCAACATACTTAGCTCGCAAAACCAACACATCAAAGTCTGTGTAATCAGCGGCAAGCATGTATGTCTTGACCTCCTTCATGAGCCCGTAGTAGAAACGATCACATCGCATACGCTCATCAAGAACCAACTCAGGTGCATACTGGCTCAACCTCACAAGCTGTACCTCGTACTCAGCAACAGACATACTGCCCTGCACCAAAGCCATAAACTCACGCTTCCTATCGTCCTGATATCAGACTCCCAGGTACTCTTTCTAGAAAACACCACAAAAAAACTCCCAGGTTACATCCTCGGCCACCATACCGGATATCATTGTACTCCACCATGTATATGCATCACCTTGAACATGGACACATCACAACCCAACTTAAGGGCATCAGAATAGCCCATCTAGCCTAGTATCCTCTCAGTGCTGGCCAACCATCCCTCAGAAGTCTCAGGTGACAAGCCTCAAAACTCAACTATGCCCAAACTACGAAGATGCTCCAGCGGCAAACCCTGCCCAACTACTGGTGGTTCCAGTACATGAACACCTGCAACTGCTGCCTAAAAAGCACCGGTTATGGCCTGTATCAACGGCACCATGTCACCCATCCTTGGCCCAACCGGCCCAGGTGGTACTTGCTCCACTACCTCGAGTGGAATAGGTAGGGGCGGTGGCAACCCTCCAGGAGGTATAACATTTTCTTCGATTTCCTGCCCAGTGGCAGCAGCAAGCATACCAGATCGCAACTCTCTCCTCGGTCCCTCATGCTTATAATATATCTAAGGCATGATAATCATTCAAATAAAAAAAATTAAGCCAGCTTCAAGCAAGGATCCAAGACTTCCATTTCAAAATCATAACATTTCAGACTATAATAATAAGGCAATGGTTTCCCGAATTTCCCCCAACATGGCATAAAGCAATCAACGTGCATTTCACAATCACCGCGCATATCAAACATCATATAACAACTCACAATAACATCACAACAATCATACCAACTCCCAATTATCGCAAACCTGGCTCTGATACCACCAAATGTAACTCGGCCTAGTTGCAAGACCGAACCAAGCGAGCTACATTAGGTTTACCGAAGTAAACAGAGAAGATAAAACCCGAAACACATCCATTTTTTCCTTTTATCTTATCTAGATACATAATTATTAACCTACATGTACATACTGATCTCTAGTGAAAACCCAACTCTATCGGGCGTCGAATTGGCATCCAATTGATCACATTTATGATTTAGGGACCAAATTACAATTTTAGAAAACTGTAGGGACTTAGCTCACTTTTATATTACCAACCTTTAATTAAGCAGGTTTCATGCTCACACGTTAAAAATCAAGTAAAAATGATCATCCAATCTCATTTAATTGCATCCACAATATTCAGGGATCAAAATGTAAGAAAACAGAACTTTAGAAGATTCCAAATAACCAATTTAACTACCACAATACCGGTACGGACAATGGTGTTTCAATATGCCTTCACTATTTTAAAACCTTGAAATTTTAGTAGCCAATTTTCGTTCTTATACGCCCCCGCGTATCGAAACGACTTCATGAAAACATTGTACCGTACCAAAACGCTGGCAAAATTTGCCTAGACCTGTACCGAAACAGTTGCCCACGTATCAGTACTCTAAGACTAGAATGGCTTAGTCGTACCAAAATAGGAACACCCATACTGGTACGCCTGGACCTGAAATGTTCATTTTTGCTGGTTTATCATGCTTTTGACCACTCCAAAACATCCTAGTATGCCCCTAACACACATCCAACATATTCAAGGATCAAACCACACCAAGACAACCTAATTTCAACATCAATTCATGGCATCATACTTCAAATGGAAATCTAGAGGCATGCTTCCTAGAAAACCAATCAAGCAAAGCATGAAACTTCAAACCATCACCCCAAACAATCATTAAGGGCCATTTACAAACCAAGAGCAACAAAACAAACTTGCTGAAACGGGGAGTTTAACAAAACATCTCCCAAAACAACATACTTTGGTTATCAAGTCTTTTGGTGACCCCTTGCTTCCCGCTGCCTTCCAAGCTTTTAATTCTCTGCATTGATGGACAAAGAGAGTGTAAGCACACTAGGCTTAGTGAGGAGTGCTAAAAAATAACACACCATCAATGCATTGAAACCATTTCTCAACATTACATTGAAATCTCGTTTCAATCATCTTTTAAGACATTATCATGCCTTGAAAACCATGCACTTAACATCTTTAAAAACCAGCATATTAACCTATATGCAACATGTATCTTTAACCAACAACAAATCCTATTGCTAAACCTCAATTTAAGCCTTCCCATGCATAACGACCATATGCAAAGCTTAAAGAGTAAGCATGTATAAATTCCAATATACAATATAAACCATTTCAATGATACATCAACAATTATATTGGCTTACAAGTGATCATAACCAAGTTCCTTTACCAAAATAGTTCATCGGATACACGGATTCAAACAAGTGTTCTTCCAATACTTCAAGCCATCTCAACCGGAATAGCGATACAATCACAATGGCAATACCTAAACAACCGGGTACACTTTCAACCCACGTGGACACCAACCCCTCCATCAGTTAGATGCTTAATCCACTAATGGGAGTTTACGGTACTGTATATCCCTTCTACTGTTAGGGTACTTGGATGGAGTTTTCGGTACATGGATCTAAACCCCTCAACATCCAAGGCAACTTATTATAGTGCACTATCAATCCTATGGCCGGCCAACTATATCCGATAACAATTTTAGAACCACATCACTTGCCAATATAATTAACCATTTACCTCACTGTTTTTAACAAGCATTAACCAAACCAATTTTCCAAAGCAACAACCAATCTTTAAAACACAAGTATAAACCATATACTTACAAGGATCACTTACCATGTGCATCCTTTAGCATTTCATTCTTAAAAATAGTATCTCAAATACTCTAAATCATGCTTAAACAGTGGGTACAATGTAAATCAAAACAAGTGCATAAAAATCATTTTACACTAGCACGACCGAGAGAAAACCACATTTACTTACTTTCGAGTTTAAACCAGCGTATCAAGCTAAGTTTAAACTCCCATAAACCACCTTTTAAACATTCCAAGGATGGAATCCACATTCTCACTCACCAATATGCGAAACTTCGATTTGTTGACGCAAAATCAAGCATCCAAAGCCTCCAAAGCTTCACCGATCACATTCGGATCCAACCTCCCCTATTTCAATCATATTGCAACAGAGGATTAATGCATCTCAATGCATTCAAAACACTGCAACAAAAAATCCTCACGAACTTCCACAATCCTCTTACAATTACCCAACCACAAGAACTGAAATCATCATCTAATCCTTTCCAAACACAACCCAACCATAATCTAACAATCTAACACTTCCATAATCATCACTTAACACCTAAAAACATGATTAATTCATCTAAATACTTCCAGCAACTACACAGTCACCACAACTGCACAAAAACACAAATCTAATAACCTAGCAACTAGGGATTCAAGAGTTTTGGGACTCTATTGTTAAAAACAACTTATCAACATGATAATACATCCAAAATATGATTAAAATCAATATTTAACACTGAAAACAGATCCAATACGGATCTTTCACTATTTCATCAAATTCACCCAATTAAATTAGTTAATCAATATAAAAACACAAAATCAGTTTTCCAAAAATAAATCAAGGATCAAATACTTGGGAATATCAATAAAGAACCATTCAGTAGAGGAGAAAATGAACCTTACCTCTATTGTGTGATTTCTCCCTCAATTGGTTGATTAAAGCTAAAAAACACAAGATTTCAGTAAGGTTTTGTAAATCAAAGATAAAGATTCATTTACAAATCAAGAAATTAAGAAAACAAGTCTCTCACCTCTGTGATTTGATGAAAATAAGAGTGTTTGGCAGAAAAGAAGTAGAGACAAAAAATGAGAGAAAAGTTATGTAAAATTTCTTTTAATCTAATAAATAACTTTTTAATGACAAAACTCTTTTAATTATCTTTAAAACACATGTTAAAATATCTTAATTGGAGGGAGAAACCATCAGCCAAAACATGGTAATATAGCTCCTTAAGGATTCTAAGAATTTGATCATTTCCATTTGTCACCTTTAAAAATAGTTTTCAAAAATTACATTTTGGTCACTTACCAAAATGTCACCCTTCCAAAACCCATTTTCCTAAAAACATTTACTCTCAAATCCGACTTAAATCCCTAACCTGGTCCACCAGACCGTCTAACAAGCCACAAAACCGCTAGGCCCAAAATTGGGGCGTTACAACTCTCTCCCACTTAAGAAATTTTGTCCTCGAAATTTTACCTGGAGGGAACAGGTGCAGAAACTGTTCCAACATATTCGACTTGCATTCCCACGTGGCCCCCTCAACATCGCGATGCCTCCACAAACCTTAACAAGCTCGACCGTCTTGCCACAAAAAACCTTATTGCTGGTATCGAGAACCTATACCGGTTCCTCATAATAAGATAGATCTAACCTCAACTCAATATCCTCCACCGGTATAACATGCGAGGGATCCGACCGATACTTCCGTAACATCGAAACATGAAATACATCATGAATCCTCTCCAACTCAGTAGGTAACCTCAAACGGTAAGCAACAGGACCCACACGCTCAACAACCTTGTATAGTCCAATAAACCTCAAGCTAAGCTTCCCTTTCTTCCCGAAATGCATCAACTTCTTCCAAGACGATACCTTCAAAAACACTCAGTCACCAACAGCATACTCTACATCCCTACGCTTCAAATTCGCGTACGATTTCTAACGATCCGAAGCCGCTCTCAAGTGCTCACATATCAACTTCATTTTCTCATTCGTGTCGTTCAATACATTAGGCATGGAAAGACGCTTCTCCCCAACTTCAGCCCAACACACGGGCGTACGACACTTTCTACCATACAATACCTCGTATGGTGTCATCAATATACTAGCATGATAACTATTATTATAAGCAAACTCTACCAAAGGTGATTGTTTTTCCCACGTTCCTAGAACTCAATGATACAACATCTCAATATATCTTCCAAAACTAGAATCATACGCTCCGACTAACCATCCGTCTAAGGATGATATGAAGTACTGAAATTCAACCTAGTTCTCAGAGCACGATGCAAGCACACCAAAACCTTGCTGTGAAATACGGATCTCTATCCGAAATTATAGACTTGGGCACCCCGTGCAAACGCACAATCTCAGAGATGTACAAATTAGCCAACATATCCAAGGTATACGTCGTATGCACTGGCACAAAATGCATACATTTCGTAAACTGATCAACAATCACCCAAATGGAATCCTTTTTGGTCGGCGTCAAAGGCAACCCAGACACAAAATCGATGGTGATTCTTTCCCACTTCCATTCCGGTATCCTCAACGGTTGCAACAACCTGGATGGAAACTGATGCTCAGATTTCACCCGCTGACATACCATGCATCGAGAAACAAAATTAGCCATATCTTTCTTTAGTCCAACCCAATAGTACTCTTCCTTCAAACCATAATACATCTTAGTACTACTGGATGCATAGCAAAAGGACTAGCATGTGCTTTGGTCAGAATGGTACCCAACTCTTCATCTTTAGGCACAACAATTCGACCTTTAAAACACAACACTCCATCATCATTAAAATGAAAATTCGTAAGATTCCCATCCATGATGTCCTTCACGTGCAACACCAAACTCTCATCATGTGGTTGTCTCTCCTTAATTAACTGCGACAAGAATGGTTTCACTCGCAATTCAGCTATCAACCCACCGTCATACGTCACACTCAACCGAGTGAACATAGCTCTCAACTCCACAACAACCATTCTACTCAAAGCATCAGACACAATGTTAGCTTTGCCCGAATGATACTCAGTAGACAAATCATAATCTTTAAGCAATTCTAACCATCTTCGTTGCCTAAGATTCAGCTCCTTCTAGGACTTTAGATACTTCAAACTTTTATGATCCGTAAAATCCACACATTTCTCACCACAAAGGTAATGCCTCCAGATTTTCAAGGCAATCACAACTGCGACAAGCTCAAGATCATGAGTAGGGTGATTACGTTCATGCACCTTCAACTGTTTAGATGCATACGCAACTACCTTAACCTCCTGCATCAACACGCAACCAAGCCCAAACCAACTACCTTACCCTCCCGCATCAACACGCAACCAAGCCCAACATAGGACGTATCACTATAAACAATGAACTCTTTTTTCTAATTCAAGTTGAACCAAGACTGGAGCTCATGTCAAAGCTTCCTTCAATCTTTCAAAAGCCCGCTACCTATCATCCGTCCACTCAAAACGAACATTTTTCTCCAATAAATTGGTTAAAGGGGCAGCTAAACTAGAGAACCCCTCAACAAACCTACGATAATAACCCGTCAAACCAAGGAAACTCCAAACTTTTGACACAGATTTAGGCACCTTCCAACTCACCACAGCCTTAATCTTGTGCGGATCAACACTAATTCCCAAGGAAAACAACCTCCCTAAGACAAAACTTGCATTTTCTTAGCTTAGCATACAATCGTTTAGCAAACAACGCCTGAAGCACAATCCGTAAATATTTATCATGATCCTCCTCGGTTCGAGAGTACACAAGGATATCGCCGATAAACATATCCACAAAATGGTCCAAAAAATCATGGAACACACGATTCATCATGTCCATGAAAGTAGCCAGTGCTTTGGTCAAACCAAAAGGCATCAGCAAAAACTTATAATGCCCGTACCTCATACGGAAAGCTATTTTGGGCATATCTACATCCCTCACTTTCAAATGATAGTACCCAGACCTCAAATTTATCTTAAAAAACACCGAGGCACCTCTGAACTGATCAAACAAATAGTCTATTCGCGACAAAAGATACTTGTTCTTTATCGTCAACTTGTTCAGTTGCTGATATTCTATACACATTCGCAACGTACCATCCTTCTTCTTCACAAACAACACCTGTGCACCCCATGGTAAAATACTAGGTCTAATAAAACCTCAATCAAGCAACTCCTGCAGTTGCGTCTTCAGCTCTTTTAACTCCTTCAGGGCCATGCGGTTCGGAGTCAAACAAATAGTCTATTCGCGACAAAAGATACTTGTTCTTTATCGTCAACTTGTTCAGTTGCTGATAGTCTATACACATTCGTAACGTACCATCCTTCTTCTTCACAAACAACACCTGTGCACCCCATGGTAAAATACTAGGTCTAATGAAACCTCAATCAAGCAACTCCTGCAGTTGCGTCTTCAGCTCTTTTAACTCCTTCAGGGCCATGCGGTTCGGAGCAATAGACACTGGTGACGTATCCGCAAAGACCTCGATACCAAACTAAACCTCACAGTCTGGTGGCAACCCTGGTAACTCTTCTGAAAAAACACATGAAAACAAATATACGGTGTGAATATCTTGTATCCTCTAGTCTTTCGAACCATGAAACATAACATAGGCCAAGAAAGCCTGACATCCAGAATCCATCATTCGACTTGCTTCCAAAGCTAAAACAACATTAGACAAGAACATAGTTTTTTCACCAACAACTACCACCTCAAAATCATCCGATAACCTCAAGAATATCCGTTTGGTCTCAAAATCCACCACAGCCCTGTGTTCGAACAACCAATCTATACCCAAAATCACATCAAAACCATGGAATGGCAACTCTATCAAGTCCACGACAAACCCATCTCCTTGAACCATCAATAGACACATACGATACAACCTCCTAACCACAACTATCTCCCCAAGAGAACTAGTCACTCTAACACCCACATTAAGAATTTCAACAATTACATCAAGCAACTGTGCATGCTCTCTCAAGATGTATGAATGAGTAGAACCAGAATCAACCAACGAATACAACAGTAAAGACTGTAAAGAGAATGTACCTACAATCGCATCAGTGTTGTTGCGACCCTATCGGTGCGTATATATCCTAGCCGGTCCACCTTCTTCAGGATGGATAATAACGGTATGAGCCACAGTTCTCTGCCCACCATCTCTACACTGAAATGATCCACGGCCATGACCACGGCCTATATGCAGAGTAACAGCAGTGCAGCACCCTGCCCACCTCTAGCCAAGAAAGGACAATCACGTCTCAGATGGTCACCAGACCCATAACTCTAACAAGCAATGGCCACAACAGGCGCAAGTGTCTGACCCTCCCTGGCCAAACGCGGACAATCTCGCCTCAGATGATCTCGGGATCTACAAACCCAGTAGGTGTTAAACAAAGCTCTAACTTGGGCATCCTGCCCTTGGACACCACATCCAACAACACCTCTGCCACACTTTGGCTCAGGGCAAAACCTCCGATCACGGTGCCTCTTGGCCTGACCACTGCCAATACTAGAATTAGCCACTCTCTTACTAGATCTAAAGTCTCGAGACCCAGAAGCCATACCCAGATTCTGCTTAACATCATTAACTCACAAAACCAATACATCAAAGTCTGTGTAATCAGCGGCGAGCATGTATGTCTTGACCTCTTGCACAAGCCCGTAGTAGACACGAGCACATCGCGTACGCTCGTCAGGAACTAACTCAGGTGCATACTGGCTCAACCTCACAAACTGCACCTCGTACTCAACAACAGACATACTGCCCTACACCAAAGCCATAAACTCACGCTTCCTATCATCCTGATATCAGACTCCCAGGTACTTTTTTTAGAAAACACCATAAAAGAACTCCCAGGTTACATCCTCGGTCACTATATCGGATATTGTGGTAGTCCACCATGTATGCACATCACCTTGTAATAGGGACATAACACAACCCAACTTACGGGCATCAGATCAACCCACTGGCCCAGTATCCTTTCAATACTGGCCAACCATCCCTAAGAAGCCTCAGGTGACAAGCCTCGAAACTTAGCTTCGCCCAAACTGTGAAGACGCTCTAGCGGCAAACCCTGTCCAATTACTGGTGGTGCCGACACATGAACACCCGCAACTGTTATCTGAAAAGCACTGGTCATGGTCTGTATCAACGGTGCCATATCATCCATCCCTAGCGCAGGTGGTACTTGCTCCACTACCTCGGGTGGAATAGGTGGGGGCAGTGGCAACCTTCTAGGAGGTAAACATTCTCCTTAATTTCTTGCCTAGTGGCAGCAGTAATCATACCAGATCGCAACTCTCTCCTCGGTCCCATCGTGCTAATAATATATCTAAGGCATGATAATCATTGAAATTCAAAACAGTTAGGCCAGCTTTAAGCAAGGATCTAAGACTTCTATTTCAAAATCATAACATTTCAGACTATAATAATAAGGCAATGGTTTCCCGAATTTCCCCCAACATGGCATAAAGTAATCAACATGCATTTCACAATCACCGTGTATATCAAACATCAGATAACAACTCACAATAACATCACAAAAATCATACCAACTCTCAATTATCACAAACCTGGCTCTAATACCACCAAATGTAACCTCCCAACCTGGCCTAGTCGCAAGACTGAACCAAGCGAGCTCCATTAGGTTTACCGAAGTAAACTGAGAAGATAAAACCCAAAACACATCCATTTTTTCCTTTTATCTTATCTAGATGCATAATTATTAACCTACATGTACATACTAATCTCTGGTGAAAACCTAACTCAATCGGGCGTCGAATTGACATCCAATTAATCATATTTGCAATTTAGGGACCAAATTACAATTTTAGAAAAATGCATGGACTTAGCTCACTTTTATATTACCAACCTTTAATTAAGCAGGTTTCATGCTCACATGTTAAAAGTCAAGTCAAAAAGATCATCCAATCTCATTTAATTGCATCCACAATATTCAGAGACCAAAACGTAAGAAAACAAAACTTCAGAAGATTCCAAATGACCAATTTAACTACCACAGTATCGGTACGGACAAGGGTGTTTCGATACGCCTTTGCTATTTTAAAACCCCAGAATTTCAGTAGCCAATTTTCGTTCCGATACGCCCCCGCATATTGAAATGCCCTTCATGAAAACACTGTACCGTATCGAAATACCTCATCGAGTATCAAAACACTGGAAAAATTTGCCTAGACTTGTACCAAAATAGTTGCCCATGTACCGGTACGCTAAGCCTTGAATGGCTTACACGTACCGAAATAGGAACACCTGTACTGGTACTCCTAGACCTGAAATGTTTATTTTTGATGGTTTATCATGCTTTTGACTACTCCAAAACATCCTAGTATGCACCTAACACACATCCAACATATTCAAGGATCAAACCACACCAAGACAACCTAATTTCAACATCAATTCATGACATCATACTTCAAATGGAAATCTAGAGGCAAGCTTCCTAGAAAACCAGTCAAGCAAAGCATAAAACTTCAAACCATCACCACAAACAATCATTAATGGCCATTTACACACCAAGAGCAACAAAGCAAACTTGCTCAAACAGGGAGTTTAACAAAACATCTCCCAAAATAACAACAGAACCCCCATTCCCCTTATTACTTATAGTCTATACCATAAACATACTTTGGTTATCAAGTCTTGTTGTGATCCCTTGCTTCCCGCTACCTTCCAAGCTTTTAATTCTCTGCATTGATGGACAAAGAGAGTGTAAGCACACTAGGCTTAGTGAGGAGTGCTCAAAAAACACACCATCAATGCATTAAAACCATTTCTCAACATTACATTGAATTCTCGTTTCAGTCATCTTTTAAGACATTATCATGCCTTGAAAACCATGCACTTAACATCTTTAAAAACCAGCATATTAACCCATATGCAACATGTATCATTAACCAACAACAAATCCCATTACTAAATCTCAATTTAAGCTTTCCCATGCATAACGACCATATGCAAAGCTTAAAGAGTAAGCATGTATAAATTTCATTACACAACATAAACCATTTCAATGATACATCAACAATTATATTGGCTTACAAGTGATCATAACCAAGTTCCTTTACCAAAATAGTTCATCGGATACACTGATTCAAGCAAGTGTTATTCCAATAATTCAAGCCATCTCAACCGGAATAGCGATACAATCACAATCACAGTACCTAAACAACCGGGCGCACTTTCAACCTAAGTGGACACCAACCTCTCTATCGGTTAGATGCTTAATCCACTAACGAGAGTTTATTGTAACACCCCTTTCACGGCCTGGTAGGGAACCAGGTCGGAAGACGTTACTGAAAGATAATACAATGATTGGTTTAACAATTTTTAATCAATATTCGTAAAATTGAGCAATACAAACAAATCCAATTAATTCGATATGAGTTGTTTAACCAATTAGGGCCAATTTTAAACTTTTACAAGTTTTAGGGACTAATATGTAATTCCAATAAATTATAGGCTCATTTTAGAAATTAAGCTTACTACCATGAAATGCGATTATTAATCAACATGCCTGTAAATTCTCATGCCAATCAGAGTTCATTCACCCATTCAATTCGACTATACAATAGACAGTGACTATTTTTCAAATTTCCAGAATTTATAACTAACTTACCTGTACCTGTACCGATACTCGAGAGGCCTATCGGTACGCCTATGTCCAGACCGTTAAAGTCGTTACAAAACAATGAACTCGTATCAAAACGGAGACCATTCGTATCGATACGTAATACATTTAAAAATCCTTAGAAATTTAAATAGCAGGGTTTGTATCGGTACGGCTAAGAAACTGTACCGGTACGGGTTGACCAGGATTGACCATTTCGATACACCCTAGAGACCGTACCGATGCAATTATTTTCCCAGATTCTATTGTTGAATTTCCATATCGATACACCCTTTTGACGTACCGATACGCTAAGTTGACCGTGTTTGACTATGCCCAAATATGCTTATCCGTATCGATACGCCATCACCTGTATCGATAAGCCCTGCACTAAAATGACAGTTTTTCTCTAGTTTTAATCCAACTTAACCTACCAAACGATGTCCAAATGCAATGAAATTTTACCAGCGAGTTATTAACATGCATTCCTATCAGCATGCAAAATTTCAAAGTCATTTGAATCCATTTACTAGGTTTTCACCTTTTTAGCCACATATATCAACTTTTGCCAATTTTAACAAATTCTAAAAGTCATTTTATGCCTTCTTAAGCATTCTTATAGCATGCATGGCATACACACATCAAAATACACATAAGTGACTATTACAACCACTATGCCACCATTCTAGGAGTATGTAAGGGAACTATACATTACTTTAACTTTTGCAAAACTTGCCAAAATCCTCAATAGGGTTGTCCGATCTCTCGACCACTTGCTTACCCTGAAAATGCAGGAAGATGGAATGCATTAGGCTTAATTTGCCCAATGAGGTAGTCATAAACAATGTCGAAAGTCAATATGCACTCATTTTCATGCTTTATCAATAGTCCAATGGCAATATAACAATGTTCAATATCAATGTAACATTAATCAATAACTACATGCTAATGTTCAATATCAATAATTCATTTAGTTCATTTATAACCCTTGGATTGATGAAGATAGTGGATACGCAGATTTCTATGCCTCGCCAAAAATCAATAATGGTCTAGTCCCTCTGCCTCGCCAATTGACCAACACATTATTCCTCTACCTCGCCAATATAAAGGTCGTAGCCCAAGGACCGTAGTCCACCCGTACCAATGAGCTCATAAATCCTATGGCATGCCAATTGTACCCAATTTCCACTGAATCCAAGGTCCGATAATTTAGGCCAATATCTATTACATTAACAATATCAATGTTTCAATGATTTGATAGCAATAAGTTGACCTTTAGGTCCATTTCAATGATTCGGTGAATCCAGCAACAATATCAATAGCAATATTTCAATAATCGATGTCCAATGATCAATGACAATAACAATGATTTTTCCCAATGTTATGCCAATACTAAATATTCAATGTTTCAATGACAGTGTTCGATGCTCAATGATTCAATGACAATATTCAATACTCAATGACGATGGTCGATACTCGATGTTTCAATAACTTAATAAAGAAGCTTACCGAAACTTACTATTACACCCTCCAAAGGGTTCAATGCAATAACCTAACTATCAATATTAGAAATAGTATATCCAATAGAAATGAAACACGGAAAGACACCTAGCCTAATCCTAAGACTCTGACTACACTCACCTCAAATTAGAAGCTTTCAAGGCTCTCGGATAAAGATTCCTTTGTACTTAGCCTTCGATGGAGATGATGGACTAGCTTTCTCCAATTCTTGAGATAGGTGACCACAATAGAGATCATTAGGATCGATACTATGAAACCGAAATCAATATAACACTATCAATATCAATTTCTAAGTTTACAATGGCTTTAGCTTGAAATTAAGCATTCACAATCCAAGGAAATTAACAATTGATAAAGGGTCCATTCAAAGGTTATGTTTTGGATGCTTAATAAGAGAGATGCTTGCTTGGAGCTTGGTGGGGAAGGTGACAATAGAGGTGCTAGCTTGTTTAACTTAGTGAAAAGATGAGGAGATTGGAACTTGGTCTCGGTTTGTGAGAGTAATATGTTTTACTTTCTTTCAAGGCCTTACTTAACCGATGTTTTTCTATGCCATAGGAAAAGCTATCATCTTTTCCACCTTTCCATGGACCAATCACAACCTTTCCTACTATCCAAGGTAAGCTATAATATTTTTAATTCATCATCTTTTAATTAATAAAAGATGATGACTATATGTCATATTTCCCATGTCCCTCCACGTGAACATGCTAAGCAAGGTGGTGAATCACCCAGAAATTGGGGATAATTACAAAAGTGGTCCCTCACTTTTCCAAAGTTTGTACTTTTACCCCTAAACTTTCAATTTTCACAATTTAGTCACTAAAAGACTTTCAATTCTTTCAAAAAGGTCCATGATCAATAATTAATCTCAATTGAGATTCATTTCAATACAATTGAGTACAATAAATGAGTCAAAACATTGCTTGGACCGGTCCGTTACAAAATTTCCAATCACCGAAACCTAATTCCGACTAGACTAATTTTCGGGGTGTTACAACTCTTCCCTCTTACGAAAAATTTGTCCTTGAAATTTCATCGGGATCAAAGAGATATGATAATTCTTCTTCATTAACTATTCTGGTTCCCAAGTGGCTTCTTCCACTAGTGACTCCTTCACAGCACTTTGACTAAGGGTACAGATTTGTTACGAAGCCTCTTGACTTCTCTTGCAAGAACCTGGATCGGTTCCTCCTCATAGGTCAAATCTTGTTGGATTTGCATAGATTCTAGTTCTATGATGTGTGAAGGGTCGGATCGATATTTACGAAGCATGGACACATGGAGCACATTATGAATCATGTTTAATTCTGAGGGTAATGCCAAATGATATGCAACTGGGCCAACTTTTTCAATACCCTCAAAGGGTCCAATAAATCGGGGTCTCAATTTCCCTTTCTTTACAAACCTCAAAATTTTCTTCCATGGTGATACTTTGAGGAAAGCCTTTTCACCAACCTCATATTGGATGTCCCTTCGTTTTAGATCAGCATAAGCTTTTTGTCGGTCAAAGGTTACCTTCAAGTGATCATGAATGATGGTAACTTATTCTTTGATTTCCCGTAGTACGTCAGGGCCCAACATCTCGCCTTTACCGAGTTTAGACCAACATAGAGGAGTTCTCCAACGCCTGCCACAAAACGCCTCAAAAGGTGCTATTTCGATGGAAGCTTGGTAACTGTTGTTGTAGGCAAACTCGATAAGGGATAGGGATTTCTCCCAAGATCCATCGAAATCGATAATACATGATCGAAGCATATCTTCTAGAATCTGAAATGGAAGATTTTAATAACAAAGTTTACTTGTACGGGTTTGATAGAAGGAGGTTTCAATATTTACCTGAATTACCCTTTTTGACTTGCCGTCAGATTGAGGGTGGAATGCAGTACTCAGGTTCACTCTAGTGCCCAGAGCTCCCTACAATGATCTCTAAAATCGAGAAGAAAATCGTGGGTCTCGATCGGAGATAATAGATTTTGGTACTCCATGAAGTCTCACAACTTTCTTGATGTATAAGTCAGCTACCTTTGGAAGACTGTAGTTCATTCTAATCGGCAAGAAGTGAGCTGACTTGGTAAAACGGTGCACAATGACCCATATAGCATCATGTTTAATAGGAGTTAAAGGCAACCCAAAAACGAAATCCATGGTAATCTTCTCTCACTTCCATTGCGGCAAATCGATATGTTGCAATAAGCCGGTAGGAACACGATGCTCAGCCTTGACACGCTGGCATATAAGGTATTTGGATACAAAATCAACTATAGCTTGTTTTGTGCCTGGCCAATAAAGTTCTCGAAGATCCTTATACATCTTAACAAAACCCGGGTGTACAGAGAAAGAGGTTGAATGAGCTTCTTTTAGGATATCGGTATGGAGAGCTGTATTGTTGGGTACACAGACACAATCATGATAGCACAAGAGACCTTCAGTATTAATTCTGAATTTAGGTTCATCTCTACTCTGCATTTTGGAAACAATAGATTGTAACTGAGGATATCGATCTTGGAGAGCCTTGATTCTCGATGCGATGGTAGACTAAATCTGGAGTTCAGCTATGAAACATCGGTGCTTCCGAAGATGAAAGTATGCATTAATAGCATGAAGGGCTACAAAACTATGGTCATCCAATGAGTTCGTTACAATGACAATGTAGGATTCGATGGTCAATGATAATACTTACCAGGCTAAGGTTTACAGCTGAGTGCATTAGCTACAACGTTGGCCTTGCCTGGGTGATAATCAATGACTAGGTCATAGTCTTTAAGGAGTTCCATCCATCTCCGTTGCTGAAGATTTAACTCCTTCTGAGTTAAAAGATACTTAAGACATTTTATGTTTCTTTGCTAGCATCGAACTAAGGAAAGAATGTGTGGAGCCAGGATCAATTAGTGCATAAATAGAATACGAATACAACTCAAGGGTACCTACGATGATGTCAGGATCATCTTTCTCCACACATGGTACATCTGGGCAGGGGCCTTGGAATCTTCTCTATTCGACGCTTTAACTGAGCCACTTGGTTGTCCCGTAGCTCCCGGTGAACCTTGCCTCGATCCTTTTCCTCGGTAAGACTGAGCCAGTGATGCTGTAGCAACTGGTGTGGCAACAGGTTTACTGGTATTCAGTGGACAGTCTCGGATAAAATGGCCCTGCTCACCACCTAAAAACAGGATTAATTCATCCAAATACTTCCAGCAACTACACAGCCACAATAACTCTACGAACACACAAATCTAACAACCTAAACAACTAGGGATTCAAGAGTTTCGGGACTCCATTGTTAATAACAACTTACCAACATGATAATACATCCAAAATATGATTAAAATAAATCTTCAACACTAGAAACAGATACAATACGAATCTTTTACTATTTCATCAAATTCACCCAATTAAATCAATTAACCAATATAGAAACACAAAATCAGTTTTCCAAAAATAAATCAAGGATCAAATACTTGGCAATATCAATAAAGAACCATTAAAAAGACGAGAAAACAAACCTTAGCTCTATTGTGTGATTTCTCCCTCAATTAGTTGATTAAAGCTAAGAAAACACAAGATTTCAATAAGGTTTTGTAAATCAAAGATAAAGAATCATTTACAAATCAAGAAATTAAGAAAACAAGTTTTTCACCTCTATGATTTGATGAAAATAAGAGTGTTTGGCAGAAAAGAAGTGGATAGAAAAAGTTGAGAGAAAAGTTACGTGAAATTTCTTTTAATCCAATAACTAACTTTTTAATGACAAAACTATTTTAATTATCTTTAAAACACATGTTAAAATATCTTAATTGGAGGGAGAAACCATCAGCCAAAACACGGTAATATAGCTCCTTAAGGACTCTAAGAATTTGATCCTTTCCATTTTAGTCACCTTTAAAAATAGTTTTCAAAAAATTACATTTTGGTCACTTACCAAAATGTCACCCTTCCAAAACCCATTTTCCAAAATTGTTTTCACCAATATTAATCATATATTAAAATATGATTTTTAACCATTTTTCCATATTTTTATCTTACCAAAAAATATTTACTCCCGAATTTGACTTGAATCCCTAACCCAGTCCACCGGACCGTCTAATAAGCCACAAAACCGCTAGGTCCAAAATCGGGGCATAACACGTTGCACTACTAATGTCGCTATAAAATCAGTTTTGTATTTCAGTCAAGACTTTCACCACATCTGCCAGCTGTATGAAAGCTTCTAAAGATAAGAATGAATAGCGCAAACCGTACAGTCTATTATAACAGACTCTGTATGGAATTTCGATGCAAAATTCATATGAAGGACATGTGTCCTCTTAGGATCGGACTATAAAAGGATTATTGAAGAGAGAGTGAAAAAAAATCCTGATGACCTCATTCTTCATTTTTCTTTATTCTTCGAAGCTTCATCCATGGCGGATTGGGCTTCATTTTGGTGAACCAAGGTGCCGACGAAGCAGATGAGCTCATCAGATGAGGGGCCGAGGGAAATTAGTGGAATCACTTTGAGACTGTCTAGGAATGAAGGTTTCCATTTGCTTTCTTTAATTTCTTGTATTAAATAAATGATTGTTACTATTTTTTTTCTTTAACTGTGGAAATACTTTTAGATTGTGAACTTTAGTTTATTTTACAAAGCTTTCTTCCTTGTTTAAATTATTGGGTTTGAATGCTATTTTGCACGGAAGTGTTGAATGCAACCACCAACACTGGAAGGTGCGGTGACAATTCAAGTTAACGAGCATTTCAACGGAAGTTGGGTGAAATTGCAAAAAAAATTGGTTTACTCGTTCTTTTGCATGCCCTATTTGCCATCATTGGAAGATGTGGTAGATTTGCATGTATAAGTCCTTAGTTAAGATTTGAAAGAAAGTGAGTACAATGAACTTGATCTTCATTGTTGATAAATCACCTCTTTTTCTGACCTTGCAACGCTTGGTAATCTGTTGAGTTTCACCGAGGGTATCCAATCTTATCATTGAAAACTCTTTCTCTACTATACTTGTTATTATTGCTTTCACATCATACTTCGAAATATTCACTTTTCCAATTGTTTGCATTGACAACTACTCTCACATTTCATTTTATTTTTAGTACAATTGTAATGACCATCATAAATGACCAAAGTCTCGTCCTCGTAGGATCGATACTTGATAGGATTCAACCTATCAACTATTCTTGTATCGACGTGTGTACGCTTGCACAACGCTGCAACTAATCAAGTTTTGGCGTCGTTTCCAGGAACAACGATTATTTGGTGTTTATGTTTTGGCAAGTTTATTTCATTTATTTAGATTGGAATTGTTACTAACATTTCTTTTTCTTGTTATCTTTCTTGTTTATTTTCTGTGTTTTATGAACAAGAGTTCTTCAGAACACATTATCAATCATGATCCAGAAATTGAAAGGATAGCTATAAGAAGACTTTGCGAACAACGATAAATGGTAAAACAGGGTAACAATACCATCATACCGCCATTGCAACCACAATACCCAAATGACCCACCATTGCATCAATGTATTCCAATTCTAAACAGAACAATATGTGATTTTGCTATTCGTGTTTTGGATGACTTACAACCAAGAGTTGTTAGACCAGATATTCAAGCCTGGAATTTTGAACTAAAACTTGTCATGTTCCAAATGCTAAATTCTAATGGGCAAAATGCTAGATTTCTGTATGAAGACGCCATGGAGCATATTCAATCATTTTTATTGATTTGTACATCTTTTAGTTAACAAGGTGTTCCTGATGACGCCTTACGTATGCAATTATTTACTTATTCTTTGCAGGAAAGAGCTCGCACATGATTTCGTGTACTTCCTACTAGATCTATCACTTCATGGAATGATTTATCAACACGGTGTGTGTTGCGCTTTAATCACGTACACTAAATTCTCATTTGAGGAATGTCATTAATGCCTATTATCAGCTAGATAATGAAAATCTTCACACCATATGTGAACGTTACAAGTCATTGCTTCGAGGTTGTCCCAATCATGGTATTCAAAAAGAAACTTAAATTGAAATTTTCTAAAATGGGTCGAATATACACACAAGGAATCTTGTTGATGGACAATCAAATGGACCTTTGCTTGATTGCACTTATGATGACGTAGTTGGTGTTCTAGAGCAATGTGCTCAAAATAATTATCAATATCCTATTTCGAGAGCTGCCAAGGGCAAGGCTACTTTACGATTTATGGAGTTAGATGATATCTCTACTCTTAGAGCTTAAATTTCTTCTTTGGAAAACAAGATCAAGAATATGCAGGGCACTAGTGAAGTTGCACATATTCAACTTGCTAAATAGAAAAATGTCCTTGTATTCTTTTGTGAGATTTGCGGTGACAATCATAGTTACGAAGACTGCCCACAACATGCGGAGAATGCTTGTTATGTGAACAATATGCGACGCAACGCATATGGTAATTCTTACAATGCTGCCATAAAAACATCTCTTTCTATGTCTTCGGATACAACCCATAGGGGCTTGCCCGTTCTTTGTACATAAACACTTGTGATGCTTTCGTGAAGTTTTAATAGTTATTATGCTTCCAGGATAAATTCTCCCATTTGTGCCTTATAAAAAGAACTAGCAAGTTGATGGATCATTACCTTGATGATATAACATAATAAAAGGTTCTTCTAACTCACATAATGAGGTGAGAAGAATAGCTAAAGAATAATAAGAAAAAGACACGGGAACTGCAATCAATTGCAATAACAATACAATCAGCAAATTTTGTTGTAGTCAAGCAAAATAAAGTCCAATAATAATATTCTTCTTTGCAAAATCAACAACCACAATACAGTTCATAGACTCTGATGCAATCACAACCTAGTCAACAACAATATACTTAGGCATCTACATCTGATCATTTTGCTCTTTTGGAAGCTTTGATGCGGGAGAATATTTCTCGAACTAAAGTAACAGTGCAAGGAAATCTTCCTCAATTCATGCTTTGGAAGCTCAACTGGGACAGTTGGCATCTAATTTGAATTCTTGACAACTAGGCATACTCCCTAGTGATATTGAGAACCCTGTTATCAAAAGGAAAGAACATTGCAAGGTTATCACTCTAAGGAGTGGTAAACAGATTAGTGAGCCGGTTTATAAATCAACTACATCAACTAAAGACCATGGTGAATCATCTCATAATGACCAAGTTATAGTGGATGGGGTTGATGAGAGCACAAAGGATGTTACTCCTCACGTTGTTCTCCTTTACCACTAGTATTGTAATCTAAGTTGTCGGCGCAACCCCAAGTGTCGACGCAATTTGAAGCAATTCCATCTCCATATTTCCCTCAACGATTCAAGGACAATGAACATGATAGACAGTATCAACTATTCTTGGATACTTTGTAACAACTCAATGTGCAAATTCCTTTGATGGACACTCTGACTCAAATTCCAAATTATGGAAAGTTCATGAAGGAACTTTTATCTAAAAAGAAGAGGTTGAATGAGATAGAAACCTTTGCGATTACAGAGGGGTGCAATGTGATTATCACTAATAGGTTGCCTTGAAAGATTCTGGAAGTTTTATTATTCCATGTTCTATTGGAGACCATTATTTCAGCAAGGCTCTATAGGATTTAGGAGCCACCATTAATATCATGTCATTATCTACTCTTTCAGAAGATAGGCATTAGGTAAATAAAACCTACTGCAGTGACATTGCAATTAGCTGACAGATCTTTGACTCAACCAGAAGGACAGATCAAAGATGTCTTAGTTCGTGTGGACAAGTTTGTTTTTCCAGTAGATTTTATTATACTTGACTAAGAAGTAGACAAGGAGGTTCCCATTATTCTGGGATGACCATTTTTAGTAACCAAGAGAGCTTTTATTGATGTTTCTAAAGGAGAACTCACCATGCGAGTAGACAATGATCAGATTACTTTTGGTATGTTTGACTTTGTTCTGTGTAAAGACAATGAAAAATGTCATACTATAGATGTGTTAGAAGATCTAATTCAAGAAGAATTGCATCGAAGCAATATACTTATTTTAGCAAACTTTGTGCTGACATCTGATAAAGTGATGGCTACATAGAAAACCTATATTTTGTACTCGTTTGCTTAGCTATTTCATCTGTTTAAGCTCATATAGTTGCATTTGGGAGTAGTTTGCATGTATTTATGGAGTTAATGGTATTTGAGATTAATTGTTATATATGTTGATGTTTTTAACATGAAATGTAGTGTTTTTAATGGTGCTTGTGCAAGAAGCAATGGAGCAGATGAATGCATGAGCATTGGAGCAGTATCTCTTGTGATGGAGCAGTATCTTAGAAGAGTTGGAGATGAACTTAGACTCTTGGTGATCAATTCACATGTAGAGCTCTCTCCGTTATAAACTTCATTGAATAATCATAGAAAGTAAGATCCTTATTAAAGGGTTTCACGCGATTTAGGGAGCTGGATCGAGTAGACAACAACCCTTTGTTTTCAACTATCAGAGAACCATCATGGTTGAAGGTTTATAGGAGCCTCCATACGACGAGAGCTATCGAGAGAGGCTTGAGGAGTGCGGAGCGCTACAGCATAGTTAGAAGGCTTGGAGGAGAACTCAAGGAGGCTTGATTTTCTTTCTCTCGTGCCTGATAAACTGCCATGACTTTTACTGTTTTTATTATGGATAATATTTGCTCAGACAAGAGATAAATACCTTTTAGTTGGGTTTACTGTATTTAAGATTCTATGTTTTAATTACTTGTTTTTAACACCTTTTTCCTTATCTATTTTGTTCATTGTTCTTAATTTATAATTACTATAAGAGCTATCAAGAGAGACCCTTTAATTATTGATCTGGGGCTTAATATCGAGAGACTTAAGTTAGAAAAATATGAACAGTGAGACATAAGTTGTTAACTTAGCTTTTAATTTGGTTTAGGCATAAGTTTAGGATTTCAATGACCAAAAAGGGGAACTTGAACAGATAATAATTTGTTAGGGTTTACGCAGACATGTATTGCCATAACATCTTGTTATCAACTTCTAGGTATTGAGAGAGTCTACGAGTTAATTAAAAAACCTTGTCAAGTAGAAAAGTAATCAATTGGTTTATGTAGACATGCATTGCCAACCGATATAGCATTCAAATGGTTATTAACATAGTTCTTAGGTAATAAACTCAACAGCCATAATCATCTGAATATCTGGTACAAAATTTGTTTGTTCTCTGATCATTGTTACAATTGTACTTTTCTTCCAATTAGTTCTTAAATCTATCATCACACCAATACTATTCTCTTACTAACTCTTAAGTGTGATTGCTTTGAGTTTGTCACTCCAAAACCTGTGGTTTTGACACTCTACTTATCATCATATTACTTGATCAACGAGTATACTTGCTCTAATTACAAACTAGTTATGAGCTTGTCAAGTTTTTGTCACCGTTGGCGAGGATTGGAAATTGATGATATTAGCTTAGTAATTGTATTTAATTATTAGTTTTGACAACTAACTTTTATTTTTTTTGTTCTAATTTTTTTCAGTGTGTTATCAGTGTATGACCCGACTGACAAATCGAGAAGAACCTCTTTATCGGGTCTTACCTGAAATCGAGAGACTTTATCGTGCAAGATGCAAAGAAAGAAGAATTATGCGTAACGATGATGATAATGATGCCCTGAATAACGCGAATGACAACCGCAACAATGATCCACGAATTGATGGAGTAATTGTTGATGATATGATCATTGATAGACAAGAGAACAAACAATGGGGTGTTCGACAAATAGCAAGAAGGAGACCCATTTGAGAAAATTTTGCACATGTTCTCGATGATTTAACTATAGCGATCGTTGTGCCTACGATACAACCAACTCAATTTGAGTTAAAGCATGTTATGTTTAACATGCTAATCTCTATTGGTTAATTTAGTAGTTCAGTAAGGGAGGATGTTAGGGAACATAATCGAGAACTCTTGAAAGTATGAAAATGCTTCAAGCAACAAGGAGTGCCTAACAATGTGCTCAAACTCAAAATCTCCCCTTATTCTTTGAGAGATAGAGCCTGAACGTGGATGAAAGGGATAGCACCAGGATCTATTACATCTTGGGATGATCTTTGCAAACGCTTTCTGCTCTGATACAGCTCACCGAACATGAACAACCAGTTGTGGAGTGACATCATAACATTTCGAAAAAGGGATGATGATTCCATGTACGAATGCCGGAATAGATATAAAGGCATTATGCATATGTTTGATTCACGATTTCCATGATTGGATTTAAGTGGTAACATTCTATAATGGCATTAACGCTCCCACAAGGATGATGATTGACTCTTCGGCTAATGAAATATTGTTAGACAAAGACCCCGATGAGGCATTCGATATCCTTGATCAAATAGCCAATAATGATTATCAATTCCCTACGGCAAGATTGAGTCCCAGTCTTAAATCTTCTAGAATACTCAACTTGGATTATTCCTAAAGCGTGTCAGCTCAACTCTATTCTATCACAAATATGCTCAAGAACTTACAACTATCATCCAACATACGAGATGCTAAGGTGATTCAGTACATTTACGAGCATTGCGATGGGGAACACCAATCGAGTGAATACCCCCACCAACAAGAATCTAGATGCTATGTAGGGAAATTCTACCTAAACAACAATAATCCCTACTTGAACACCTACAACCCCATGTGGAAACATCATCCAAATTTAATATGGAGAGTTAACATCTCCAACACAAGAGCCAACCAGAATGCTACAACAAAACCTCTTGGATTTCAACAACAGACCCAGATCAAAGTTTTATGGACATTGCCAGAGTTATTTTACAGGATCATTCAGCAAACTTGAAGAACCATGGAGACATGTTGACAACGCAAGCCGCCATGTTACAAAATCAACAATTAATCATGCAAAACTATACCACTTCAATGATTCCACTCCAAGCAAGATACCAACTGATGCTCCAGCACCTAAATATGCACCACCAATGCTCGACACAAAGAAAGATCTTGCTACTGATAGCATGGCAACCAAAGAAAAGGATGTCATAGCATCCAGAACACCACGCAATGAGCCTAGACCTTTGTCGTCTTTTCCACAATGATTGAAACTCAGAAGCAAGGCACTCAATTTTAGAAATTTCTGGATATGCTTAAGTAGTTGCATATCAACGTCCCATTCCTAGAGGCCATTAATCAGATGTCGGTCTGTGCAAAATTTCTAAAAGAGATCATGACCAAGAAACACATGATGGGCGAGGTTGAAACTATTAGTATGGCAAGCGAATGCGTGGCAACGCTAAGCAACTTGCCACCCAATATGAAAGATCCAGTAGTTTCACTATCCCATGTTCTATAGGTCGCAACTACACAAGTCGAGCATTGTCTGATCTTAGTGCAATTGTGAACTTGATGTCAAAATCAGTGTTTATAAGACTTGGCAAGAGAAAAGTTAAACCTACATCGGTTATCCTCTAATTAGCTAATCGATCTCAAGTTTAACCCGAAGAAAGGATTAATGATGTCCTTTTCAAGGTTGATAGATTCGTCTTCCCGATAAATTTTATCATTCATGATTGTGAGGTCGATGAAAATACTCCTATCATTCTAGGGAGACCATTCCTTGCCATTGGAAAAATAGTGATTGATTGCGAGAATAGAGAGTTTACTATAAAGATGAACGATCAGAAGATCACACTCAACGTCTGCAACACCCTTAAGGTCGTGGATGAATATGAAGAATGCCAACTTGTGCATAGTGAAGAAGCCTTAGTCAAAGAGACTCTCCAAGAAATATGTTGCAGCAATGCACTCGATGTTGTTATGCAATTAGATTTTGACTAGAGGAACAAGATGATAATGATGGAGACACCAAGAAATCTAATGTTGTACTGATTAGGCCAAGTATGTCCTTTGAACCTTTGGATTGTTCGAAGTTTAAATCTCTCAAAACATCGCTTGAGCATCCACCGGACTTAGATTTAAAACCTTTTTACCTACAACTAAAGTACGCATATTTAGGGGAGAATAATAGGTTGCTCGTGATTATATCTACTAGTTTGACATCTAACCTGGTTGGACTATTGCTGACTTGAAGGGCATAAGCCCTACTCTTTGTATGCATAAGATTTTGCTTGCAAATAATAACAATAACTCGATAGAACCACAGTAGAGACTCAATCCAATCACAAGGAATATGGTTATGAAGGAGATCATCAAATGGCTCGATACTAAAATCATCTATCTTATCTCAGACAGTTCATTGGGTGAATTTGCTTCAACTATCGGAAGCTAAACAAAGCTGCAAAGTATAATCACTTCCCCTTGCCATTCATCGATTAGATGCTCGACAAACTTGCAAGAAAGCCTTATTATTGCTTCCTAGATGGTTACTCCGGGTACAACTAGATTGTTAAAGCACCGGAGGACCAAGAGAATACTACATTCACATGTCCCTATGGTATCTATACTTTTCGGTGAATGCCTTTTTGCCTATGCAATGCCCCAGCAACATTCCAACATTGTATGATGGCCATCTTTTCAGACATGATGGATAATTTACACAAGATCTTCATGGGTAAATTTTTAGTTTATAGAGACTCATTTGATCAATGCCTTAACAATTTTGCTAATGTGTTGAAACGATGTGAAGAAACTAACTTAATGCTCAACTGGGAGAAGTGCTACTTCATGGTTACCGAGGTTATTATCTTGGGCCACCGTATTTCAAGGCAGGGCATTGCAGTGGACAAAGACAAGATAGAAGTCATTGAGACGCTTCCACCCCTTCAAATGTGAAGGCCATTCGAAGCTTCCTTGGCCATGTTACTTTTTACAGGAGATTCATAAAAGACTTCTCCAAAATCTTGAATCTGTTGTGCTCGTTGCTAGAGTAGAATTGAGCATTCGAGTTTGTTGACCAAGGTCATATAGTGTTCGAAACCTTAAGGAAGGAACTTATTTATGCACCAGTCGTAGTGCCTCATGATTGGTCACTACCCTTTGAATTGATATGTGATACTAGTGATTATGCCGTCAGAGTTGTTCTTGGTCAACGTAGGAGTAAGATCTTTCATGTTATATATTATCCTAGTCACACCTTAAATGAAGAACAATTGAACTACAACACCACTAAAAAGAACTGCTTATTGTAGTATTTGCATTTGATAAATCTAGGGCAAACCTTATAGAAAATAAGTCATTGTACACACCGATCACTTGGCCATTAAATATTTAGTGACTAAAAAATATGTTAAACCTAGACTTATTAAGTGGATTTTATTATTGCGAGAATTTGACAATGAGGTAGCGGATAGGAATGGCACCGAAAACCAAGTAGCTGATCATCTCTCTAGGCTAGAAAATGCATGCGATAATACACTTGATATTAAAGATGAATTCCTTGATGAGAAATTACTGACTGCTATGACATTGTCGTGGTATGTTGACATTGTTAACTTTCTTGTTAGCAGAACTTTTCCTTGTGATTAAAACAGCCAGGGATAGAAGAAATTCTGACATGATGCACGCTACTACTATTGGGATGAGCCCTACATTTTCAAACAATATTCTAATAAGATGATATGGAGATGCGTACCCGAATACGAGCAAGAGGACATCCTTTTCCATTGCCATTGCACTCTATGGGAAGGGTATTTTGGAGGACATAAGATTGCTTCCAAGATACTACAGTCTGGGTTCTACTAGCCCACCTTGTTTAAGGATGCCTAGGCATTCTATAAAGCTTGCGATAGATGCCAACGAATGGGGAACATCTCTAGAAGGAACGAGTTGCCCATACACGTCATCCTAGAAGTTGAGCTATCTAACGTTTAGGGTATTGATTTCTTGAGAACCTTTTTTCCTCCTCTTGTGGACAGTTATACATATAACTAACAGTTGATTATGTGTCCAAGTGGGTTGAAGCTATTGCGACAACCAAGAATTATGCAAAAATATTCTTGAAGTTTTTGCACAAGAATATTTTCACTTGGTTTGGAGTGCCTCAAGCCATTATCAGTGATGAGGGCAGCCATTTCAACAACAAACTAATTGCTAAGGCATTATGCATATATGGATTCCACCATAAGATTGCCACATCATATCATCTGCAGACCAACATGCAATCTGAAGTGTCCAACTGAGAAATAAAGTAGATCCTTGAGAAAGTGCTCAAGCCAACCTACAAAGGCTGGTCCTTGAAACTTGATGAGGCCTATCAGGCCACTTTCAAAACACCTTTGGGCATGTCACCCTATAGACTCTTCTATGGCAAAGCATGCCACTTATTGGTCGAGCTTGAGCATAAAGCCTTTTGGGTCATCAAAAAGATCAATATTGACAGCCAACTAGCTGGAGAGAGATGATTGTTAGAGTTTAATGAGCTAGAAGAGCATCACTTGGGTGCTTATGAAAATGCCAAGATCTACAAGGAGAAAAACCAAGAAGTGGCATGATGCGAAGTTGATGCCTTAGCATTTTGTTGAAGGCCAAAAAGTCTTACTCTACAAATCTCGCCTCAAACTCTTCCCAGGCAAGTTAAAGTCTCATTGGTCTTGCACATTCGAGGTTTTCAAGGTGTACCCCATGGTGCAGTGGACATCAAAGATTTCAAGGACGACCCAATCTTCAAAGTCAACGATCAAAGAATCAAGGACTACCATTGAGCACCGGTTTATTGTGACAAAACATTTGTCACGCTACTGGATGCTTAAGCATCCAATTCTATCCTTTTATTTTTTTTGCAATCTTTTAATTTTATTTTGAACTTTAATTTAGGTTCCCGACTTTATTTAATTTTATGTTTTATTATTTTATATATTCAGTTTTATTACTTTCTATTTTTTAATTGCGTTTAAGTTTTATTTTACATTTGTTTTATGTTATTTGGGCAGTTATGAAGTAAGAGACAAAAAGGAAAGTCATCCTACATCCTAAAAAAGAAGGGGGGAGAATATATGTGTAAAAGGGGGACACATGTTTAAAAGGGGGACGAATATCCCTAATCATTATATTCGACCCTCTCTCTCTTACTTTTTCACCTTCACCACTTCCTCATGCCGCCACACATCTTTTCCTCATTCCATACACCACAAACCTCTCCACTTTCCCACTAACCTATAAACCCCACATTAAATGCCACTTTCCTTCCATAACTCTTTCACCTTTTCATCTTTCACTCTTCCTTCTTCCTACTAATCGTCCGTTCCCATGGCCTACTCTATAAGAAAGAAACTTTCTCTGTCCCCAAGAACTACCATGTCAGATATTTTCTTCCTAAAACCCCTAAAAGCATTCATTGTCTTCATCTTCCTCAGTCGTTTCCACGTAACAATGGTGCGCACGCATATAGCAATTCGTCATTCTCAACCAGTTACTCAACAAAGGATAAATGCCAGTCTTTTACCGTCCCCTGACTCAACTAAATTTCCACTCTCTCCTCAGTAGCCGGTCATGCTCAAACCTCACCGCTGTCTATTCTCTAGACAATTTAAGAAATGCTACGAGAACATGTACAACCAAGAACTTATGTTGGAAGAAGGTTTGGAGTTTCTTCCCACCTATCGCCCTCACTTTCATGCTGACACGCTCGTCGTCGTCATGGCTCATGCTTGGGGGCATTTTAGTTGGTAACTAGGCCCTGTAAATATCTCATGGGTGCAAGAGTTATACAGCCACATTAGCCATCCTAAAGACCATAGGGTATTTGTTCGAGGGATGAAGATTGACTTCTTTGTGTGGCTACAATATGTGCCCATTTTTGATTCCCTGTAAGAGAGGATGAACATTCTAATTTTTTGGCCACGGCCACCGAGGAAAAATATGCCACGGTGCTCCAAGACCTCTACATTCCTGGAATGTATTAGATAATGACGGTTTCCAATGTTAGGGTAGTGCCAAGGTTGATCTTAAAGCCAGATGCCAAGTTTTGGCTCTACTTCATTAACACACACCTCATGCTGATAAGAAACCGGTTAATGGTGTCCCGATGGAAGATGTTGTTGTTACACTCTTTACTGAGTGTGCGACACATTAGTCTTGGCAAGCTGATTCGTGAGGCCATTGTTGATAGGGCAATGTCAAGGATTAAGCACAAAGATTTAATCTTTCCCAACCTAATCATGATGCTTTGTAAGAAGAAACGGGTGCACGAGTGGGGTGAAGATATCATTCTCAAGGCACTAACAGGAATCTTGCCATCCAGGGTGCTAGAACTAAAGGGACTTGCACTCCAAGCGAACACATCAATTATTCCAGCCCCCATCACCCCTATACTAGAATTGATAGCTGGTTATCTCAGGTTATATTTCTTGTATGTCCAAGAACGAGAAATAACTTTGAGATCTCTCTTTAATGAGATCATTCCAGCATCGATAGTGACCTTTCCCCCAATTTCCCCTACAATACATTGTCGACTAAGATGCCCCTATTCTTGATACGCCTCCACCACCCCGGCGTCCAGAAGAGGATGACACTACTCCTGCTGCCCTGTCACACTAATGTAGAATAATACCTGCTATCGATGCAGCTACATTGACTCGTCCTGCAAAAAGGGCCACGACGGCCAAGGACAAGGGCAATAGTCTTTTGTACCCAGAACGCTCTCCACCTTCCTACTCCCATTAACTCTGTAGGTAATTTTTTTCTTTTTATATACATATTTCTTTTGTTTTTCATTGTATGCTTCTTTTTCTGCATTGAGGACAATGCTTCTCTCAAGTTTGGGTAAGGTTGTCTTAGGTAAAAAAATTGTACATAATTTGTAGGTTGTCTTAGGTAAAAAAAATTAGGGTTGTCTTTGGTAACTCTTTGCTATAGTTCTACGGCAGTGAAACTGTTGTTGTGTTTATAATGATATCCTGTGATGATGAACTTGTGCTTAAACTATTAGCAATATGTTAAAAACTCTTGTGATTTGAACTTAGGATTGACACTACTATAGTATACACTTAACACAATTGCATGTTTTCAATGCTTAAGAAGCCTTAAGGAAATTTTAGGTTGCCTCTCTAAATCCTTAGCATAAATGGATGAAATAATGAACTGAATGCTCAATCTTAGCATAAAGACTTAAAATTTTAAACTCCTAGAAAATCGAGAAAGAAAAAAATCAAAAATCTGTTAAACTCGATGCCAAAGGCAAACTGTTGAGGGACACTCTAATATGTTTCTAGCTTAGTGCACTAGGTGAGTTGTGTTTGCTCCATTTAACTTTCCCTAGTAGGAACAATAGTACTAGCATAAGAGTGAATGAAAGTCTTCATAGGATGACTATGCTCGTGGGGCTCAGGGATAAGGTGTTTGCTCTACTCCATTTTTAAGCCTGAAGAGTAGATGTGATAAGCTGAAGCCCCAAGGATACAGTTTAATGAACTAAATAATTAAGGGAGTAAAATAAAGTGCTAAAAAGAAAAAGAAATGCTACGCTAGAATAGAGAGCAATCCTCGAAATTCTATAAGGTAATTAAGTATTGACTGAATGCAACACAATACACACTTCACCTACAGTGGAATTGATCCTAGGAACGAATCTGATGAGCTTTATTATATTGCATATCATTGACTTTTCTGAGGATTGAATTAATGCTCCAGCATGTTTTGGAACTTTTAAAACCGTATCTTAGCTGGAACCTTATAAACCATAGGTTTAGTCTTTTTGTTTAGTTTAGAAAGAACCTTAGAACCATCATTTTGTTCTTAGGTTTAGATAGCTTTAGTTTTTGCGTTGTTTGAGGACAAGCTATAGTTCAATTTTGGGGGTATTTGATTACTACGTAGAGAACCTACATTTTGCACCCTTTTACTTAGCTTTTGCATGTGTTTAAGCTTATATAGTTGCATTTACGAGTAGTTTGCATGTAGTTATCGAGTTAATAGTACTTGAGCTTAATTGTTATATATGTCGATGCTTTTAATAGGAAAGGTAGTACTTGTGCAGTAAGCATTGTAGCAGCATCTCTCGCGATGGAGCAATATCTTAGAAGACTTGGAGATGAACTTAGACTCTGCTGATTAATTCACATGTGGAAACCTCTCCATTATGGACTTCATTGAATAACCGTTAAAAGCAAGATCCTCATTAAAGGGTTTCATGCCCTTTAAGGTTTCTTAACCTAGCTTTGCCGCTATATAATGAAAACTTGGGCTAAAAACAAAGGGAGCTTGATCGAGTAGACAACAACTATTTGTCTTCAACTATTGGAGAACCACCATGGTCAAGGGTTTAGAGGAGTCTCCACATGGCGTGAGCTATCGAGAGACAATTGAGGAGTGTGGAGCACTACAACACAATTAGAAGTCTTGGAGAAGAACTTGAGGACACTTGATTTTCTTTTTCTCTTACTTGATAAACTTCCATGACATTTATTGTTTTTATTATTGATGATATTTTCTTAGACATGGGCTAAACACCTTCTTTTGAGTTTGTTGTTCTTAAGACTCTATGTTTTAATTACTTGTTTAATGCTATAGCACATTTTAGCCTTATCTATTATGTTCATTGTTCTTAATGCATAATTATTGTAAGAGCTATCGAGAGAGACCTTTTAATTATTGATTCGCGGCTTAATATTGAGAGAGTTAAGTTAGACAAACGTGAACAGAGGGACCTAAGCTGTTAACTTAGGTTCTAATCTGGATTAGACATAAGTTTAGGATTTCAATGACTAATAAGGGGAACTTGAATAAATAATAAGTTTCTTGGGTTTACTCAAACATGTATTGCCATAGCATCATGTTATCAACTTCTAGGTATCGAGGGAGTTTAGGAGTTAATTAAAAAACCCTGTCAAGTAGATAAGTAATCAATTGGTTTATGCAGATATATATTGCCAAACGCTATAGCATTCGAAGGGTTACTAGCATAGTTCTTAGACAATAAACCCAGCATCCATAATTATATGAATATCTGCTACAATATATGTTTGTTCTCTGATCATTGTTACAATTTTACTTTTCTTGCTATTAGTTCTTAAATCTATCATCACATCAATAGTATTCTCTTACTAACTCTTAAGTGTGATTGCTTTGAGTTTATCACTCCAATCCCTGTGGGTTCAACACTCTACATATCATTATATTAATTAATCGACTATTATACTTGCTCTAATTACATACTAGTTATGAGCTTGTCATGAAGATATATTCACTGATAGTGATAACATTACTAAAACTCATACGGTTGATGTTTGGCATGAATGACCGGTTGAATCTTTAGAGTTGGCCAACTGTAGAACACCAATATTCAAGCCTTCTATTAAAGAAGCCCATAGTTTGGAATTGAAATTGCTTCATGTTAACCTCAAATATGCATTTTTTGGTGACAATAATACACTCATAGTTATTGTCTGAACAATCTTGGACGCAACTAAAGAGGCGAAGTTGATCAATATTTTAAAGCAACACAAAAGAGATATTTCCTGGAGCATTGCTGATATCGAAGGCATTAGTATTATTTTGTATGCATAAGATAAAACTGGAAGAAAAAAGCAAGCAGTCTATTGAACCTCAAAGAAGACTTAACGAGAAGATGAAAGAAGTGGTTAAGAAGGAAATTATTAAATGAGTGGACCCTGAAATGATCTACTCAATTTGTGATAGTACATGGGTTAGTCCAGTTCATTGTGTCCCAAAGAAAAGTGGCATTGTGTTGTGAGTAATGATAATGATGAGTTGATCCCCACACGTATTCCCACTGGCTGGAGAACCTGTATGGACTATCGTAGATTTAATGCAACCACAAGAAAGGACCAGTTTTCACTTCCTTTCATTGATCAAATGCTAGATAAACTTGTTGGCAAGGCTTACTACTGCTTTTTGGATGGATATTCTAGCTACAATCAGATTGCTACTGCGCCGAAAGATCAAGAAAATTTACTTGTCTATTTGGTACGTTTGCTTTTCTCCGTATGTCTTTCGGTGTTTGTAATGCACCTGCCACATTTCAAAGATGTATGATGGCTATATTCTCTGATATGATTGATAATTCTTTGGAAATATTTAGGGATGATTTTTTTGTCTACGAGATAATTTTGACCATTGCGTCGACAATCTAGAGAAAGTCTTGCAGTAATGTGAAGACACTAATCTCGTACTGAATTGGGAGAAATGTCATTTTATTGTCACCAAAGGAATTGTGTTAGGCCATCAGATTTCTAGTGCAAGAATTGAAGTTGATAAAGCTAAGGTGGAAGTTATTGAAAAATTGCCTCCACTGAAAAAAGTTAAAGGAATTTGCAGTTTCCTAGGGCACGTAGGATTTTATAGACGATTTATTAGAGATTTTTCAAAAATCTCAAAGCCCCTATGTTTACTGCTGGAGGAAAACCAAAATTTTTTATTTGACGATGCATGTATGGATGCATTCAATCAAATTAAGAAGCAACTTATGAACGCACCTATTGTCATTGCACCAAACTGGCCACAACCCTTTGAAGTCATGTTTGAAGCAAGTGATTTTGTTGTTGGTGTTGTTCTAGGACAAAGAAAAGAAAAGGTATTTCATACTATTTGCTACTCCATAAAACTCTAACCAAGGCTCAAATAAATTACACAACCATAGAGAAGTAATTATTGGCTATAATTTATGCTTTTGACAAGTTTTGCTCATACCTTATCGGTGCAAAAGTTACTATATTTACTGATCATTCTATATTAAGATATCTTTTTGCGAAGAAAGATGCTAAACCAAGACTGATACGATGGATTCTAATTCTGTAAGAGTTTGATATTGAGATAAAGTACCGCAAGGGTTCAGAAAATCAAGTTACAGATCACTTATCGAGATTAGAATCTGGCAGTGAAAACATGATCAAGCTCAAATTGTCGATGCATTACCAGATGAAAAGCTTTTCGTTGTCAATGCAGTACCATGGTATACAGATTTTGTTCACTATTTAGTGTGGAGAAAACTCCGTTGGGTGTCATTGGCCACAAAAAGGCAAGATTTCTTCTCGATACAACAAAATATTACTGGAACGAACCTTATTTGTTCAAGGTTTGTAATGAAAAATCATTAGGTGTTGCGTTCCAGAAGAAAAGATTGTACCAGTATTGAAACATTGTCATGATGTTCCTTATGGAGGTTATTTTGGTGGTATGAGAACTGCTGCAAAAGTTTTTCAATCCAAATTTTATTGGCCATTACAATTTAAGGATGCTCACGAGTTTGCGCAATGTTGTGATCATTGTCAACACATTGGTTTGATTTCTAGACGCAATGAAATGTCACAACAACCAATTATAGAGGTAGGGTTATTTGATGTATGGGGCCTGGATTTCATGGGACCTTTTCCAAATTCTTTTGGTAATCTCTATATTCTGGTCGCTTTGGATTATGTCCCTAAATGGATTGAAGTTGTTGTCGTTCCTAACAATGATGCAAAGACCGCGTTAAAATTTTTCCACAAATATATACTCACTAGATTTGGGACCTCTAAAGCTTTGACCAGTGATTAGGGAAAGCATTTCCATTGCAACCAAGTTGCTATTACATTAAACGGATATGGAGTAAACCATAGAATTGCCACCACTTATCATCATCAACCGAATGGGAAAGCAAAAATTGCTAATCGAGCCATTAAAAGTATTCTGGAAAGATTGGTCTTCGCAATTGGATGATGCTCTATGGGCACTTCAAACAACTTACAAGACACCACTTTGGATGTCACCGTATCAGTTGGTTTTTGGAAAATCATGTTACTTGCATGTTAAGTTGGAACACAAGGCAATGTTGGCTATCAAGCAAGTGAATATGGATTATGAAGCTGTTGGAAAGAAGAGAATGTTAGACCTTATGGAGCTAGAAGAGATCAGGCGCAATGCTTATGAAAATGCCTTGATTTACAAGGACAAGAGCAAACGGTGGCATGACAAGATCATTTTGCAGCAACAATTTATTGTCGGACAACAAGTTTTGCTCTTTAATTCAAGGTTGAAGCTACATCCTAGAATATTGCAGTCACGTTGGTCTGGACCGTTTGAAGTAGCAGAGTTTTTTCCACATTGTGCAGTCACAATAAAAGACTTATGAGGTGGGCACCAATTCAAATTCAATGGACAAAGGCTTAAACATTACTTTGGAGACTTTGATCACAAACTGGTTGAGACCATTAAAGTGGCCAATTTTTTATTATTAAATATTTCATTTTGCTTGTACAAAATTTTATTTTTCTTTTATTTTATTATCTTTTATTTTTGTTTATGATTATTTTTTCTTTCTTATTTGCAAAATAAAATGAAACCCTTGTCGTTACACTTGATCCTTATCCAATACAAGGATTATACACTCGTACTGTGCACACTTAGTATGGAGTTTGGGGGCATTTAAGACATTTCAAATTGGGTCGATTGATCAAAGCAATCCTATCCATTTGATTTCTTTTGGCCAGAGACGCTGCGATTACACGTGATTTTTGGATGCAATTCCCACCCTTTGATTAATCGCATCATATCAGTAAAAATTGCGTCTTTACATCTACCCCCTTTCATTTGCTATTTACTTTCTTCATCTTTTGCAGACTTTACCCATTCCAAGCTCAAATTTTTCTCAGACTTCTCTACCAAAGTTCAAGACTTTCCTGATATTTCCTTTTTTTATTTCAACAACAATGGAAAAGACGAGAGGTACACAGAATGAGAGTGCGAAGACTACTAAGGGAACTCAAACCTCTGCCTCTGCCCTGAAATATGTTGAATTTTGTACCTTTATGGCGAAATCAGACCAAGTAATTTTCTTGACAACAATGGTAGAAAATCGTTACTTTGACAACGTTCTAAAAAGAACGATCCATCCCGAATAACGCATTAGCTTGTCTCCAGAACAAGAACTAGGAAGGCAAATTCACAACATTATCTCCATCCACAAGTGAGTGACTTTTGTGCTCACCCTGAAAACTACAACCCCTCGTTGGTAAGGGAATTTTATTCCAAACTTTATGAACCTACTTTGAAAATGGTTTTTGTGCCAGACGGTTTAATCCTTGGAGTGTTGTAGCTATTAACAAGTTGTTCAACATGAGTGTGAGCAAGGATGAAAAATCAGTGTTTGCTGAAAATGTTGATGATGCCATGATGGATTTGTTGATTAAGGATTTGTACATTGATAGTGCATTATAGTTGGGGGTGCAGGGAATTTCACCATGCATGGAAGATTTTTAAATCTTCAATAAAAAATCTAGTTTCACTTTGTAAACTACAGATTGATGCCTTCCACCCATAGCACCACTGTGGCTCTTGAGCGAATGTGTCTAACACAATCAATCATCAAGGATAGACAGATTGATGTCGGCACAATCATACACCAGGAATTAGCCGATTATGCCGCTAAACATAATGAAATTTTATCTTTTCCCTTATCAATCATGTAGATGTGCAATCTGAAGAGAATTACACCTCAGGAGAAGGAGGGGATGATTGAGAATAAGGGGCCAATCAACGAAGCCTCGATTAAGAGGATGATGCGAGAAAGAGATACACCGACACCTAAAGATGCAATAATAAGTAAAGCTATAAAGAGAAAGGCCAAGGTAGAGACTATTCATGATGATATACCACAACAGTCCGCTACTTGGCTAAAAATGTAGGCGATAGAGAACAAAATAGATGCTAATAGTAGCAAGTTGATGAAACTTGCTACAACAATTGAAAATATGGATGGCGCCCAAAATATGTTCTATGCCTTTGTGAAGACATGGAACAAGTCTATTGTCGTTGCAATGAGTCACCTCAGCCCAACACTACTCCCAGAATTCCTAGAGTTCCTCCCATTATTCAAAGCTATGAATTTTTATCCAATGAGGATGAGGTGGGGGACCAAACCAAATCTTTAAACTCTCCTCCTACGATGCACGTTTCGACTATGGATGATGATGAAGGTATTCCAAAAGAGAAACATGAGAGCAAAAAATTCAAAGAGTGTCTTTACAAGATCAACAAAATGACTGATGCTGATGATGAGAGAATTATTGCTGATATGCTTAAGGGGCCGAGTAAAGAAGAAGTGTTGGTGAAAGAGGTTGACGAATCTAAAGAAGAGAGAGAAAGAAACAATCTACTACTACTACAGATGTCGTTGCATCCCTAGATGTAGGTGCAACAGAAGAAGGGCCTGAATTGGAGCCGGATACTGCGAGACTAGCAAAAGTTGCCGAGGAAGTTGAGGGACAAGAGGTTAATCCTCTAGCTATGGTAGTTTACATCGGACCATAGAAGATCATCCTTACTACCTCTGACGCAACCAATGATGTCGAGGTGGAGCCCAAAATCCAAGAGCAGCCTAATCAGGCTCCCAAACCAAAGAAAAAGAAGTGCAAGCGATCCAAGGACAAACAATGCAAGAAGAAGAAGAGAAAGAAGAAGCATCATGTTGCCTCCTCTATAGCAAAGAAAAACTGAGTTAGTTTGTTTTTAGTTTTTAGTAGGCATGCATTGCATATATTTGTAACTTCTATTGTCTATAATACGTATTGTCATTGCATTTGCATTTGCATTATAGTTGCATTATTTTCATTTTCATTGCATTTTGTTCTTTGCATTGGGGACAATGCAATCTTTAAGTTTGGGGGTATATACCTAGGGTTTGAAATGCACCCCCATTTCAATTTTTTAAAGAAAATGCAAGGTTCATTTCGTGCTTTAAAATTTTTCTTACCTTCGATGCTTAAATCTTGAATCACGTTGATTGCAAATGAATCAGTTGGATATATGTGGCTGAATTTTGTTTTGGAATTCTTTGATGAATGAATTTGGTTGTATGAGTAGTTGATGTCTAGCATCATTACTTAGATCCTAGATGAATCTGCCTATTTCAGTTGTTGTTATATAATTATATATATGTATTGTTCAAATAAAGGGCACACCAATGTGAGTGCATTATAAAAGTAGCTTAAAGGGGAACACTTAATGCAGCGTTAGAAAAATGAATCTAGCCAAAGGTTGTCACTGCATGAGTGTGTGTCAACACAATGAAGTACTCCCTAGGGATTCATTGCACAACATCTTACTTCTCAAGATCTTAGGGTGCATTCATTCTGATATCCCTCGCTGCTTATAAAAATAATTAAATAAAAAAGAAAAAAAAGAAAAGAAAAGAAAATTGGGAAATACTATATGCTTATATAGTCGAGTTAAATAAATGTTGTTTAGGTAGAAAGAATATGTGATGTAATATATGATACTAGCATTGACAAAATTGCAAGTTCATTTATTCATTTTTCTGAGTTTTCGATGCAATCTTTTGTCATCTAGATGTAATTGATTCAATAATAGTTGAGATGATTCAAGTAGCTAGAATGTTCATGAATTCTTGCTTTACCTTTATGCTCTTTATTTTACTTGAGGACAAGTAAAAACTCAAGTTTGGGGGTGTAATAGCTCTCTAAAGAGCATGTATTTCCTCCCTATTTATCGATTAATTTTTCCCCATATTGGTACCTCGTGCATGCATTCTTGCATTTTCATCTTCTTATTTACATATTTTCTAACTCAGTTAACTTTGCTCGAATTATCCTTAATTTTTTTTCATTTCGATGCATTGTCGTTGCATTGGTAATGTCATTGTAAAAGCAGTTTCGTATTATAGCCAGGACTATCACCAAATTTGTCAGTTGTATGAAAGCTTCTAAAGATAAGTGTAACACCTCATCCCCGTATTCGATTACCGAATATAAGTTAAAGATGTCATAGAACAATAACATGATTTTTATTCAAAAATTCTATAAATTAAAACCTTTGAAAATATATATATCGACTAATACATAAAATCGGAGCTCATTTACTTTGAAAAAAAATAAATTTCACTGTTTGAAAAATATCGGACGTTGAACTAAAATAGACAAAATTATCCCATTCATGCATGCCACTAAAATAAATTAAAAACCTCAAGTAGGATGTCATTACTGAAGTAATTTGATGAAAATTTTCTGAACTTGATACAACGCCTTACTTACACCCAATGTCTCGAACCACCTACGTGTGCACAGGTAAAACATACGCTAAGTACAAACTTAGTGAGACATTATAAGCTAATCATAAAATTAAATAATAATCAGTCTTTGGGTATAACATAGTATAAACAATTTCCCTTATAAAACTATTTCAAATCAATATCGATTTAAAGCAAAGATGAAATATTTATAAAAATCATTCTGTAAAAGTTCTTTTATACCAATAGCCCAAGAAGTGCATATAGAGAGAAAATAAGTATACGAGATCGTGTACTCCCAGAGTACTAGCCATTTCCCCTAAAAAGAAAGGCAAACATTACATTAATACGAGCTCGTTGCACTAGTCACCGAAGTGACGGTAATCCCAGACTACTAGATCTGAAGATCAATGCATTCCCATAATGCTAGCCATCATGTGGCAAGTGTAGCTACAATGCAGCCCCAGACTGCTAGTCTCTTATGGCATGCCACTATGCTGTAACTCTCATGGTAATCTTGGGAAATAAAACAGTACCATTACCTTTGCAATATGTCATTTAATATATGGTAAAAATCTCATCATCGATAAATCAAAATAATAGAGAAGTTCTTACTCCATTATAACATAATTCATTTTTATAACAATCATTAATATATGATAATAAAATTATCGTAAACAAAACGTAATAAGGTAGTTCATACCCTATCATGTACAAAACCATCTCTTTTTGCCTATGAAAATATTATATTTCACATACAAATCAACATTACCAATTTGGTAAAATCATATAGGTAGACTTATCGTAAGTCTTCCTAAATACTTTTTAAAACAGATAAATGCACTCACCTTGACACTTCTTATCCCAAACTAAATTGTGTGTATTAAGATAACTTCAAGCTTGGTCATTGCTTTATCTATTGAATTTCTGATTTAGCGTGTTTACTTGAATGCTTCACATTCATCCTTTACATGCACAAATTAATAAGACCAATAAGGTACTCATTTTATAATCTGTCAGTCTGCGCTACCTTCAAAGAAATATTTATATAAAATAATCTACAACTCAGAATTCGATTCTATTTGTTCTGACAGAAACTAGATTCGATAAGTTGTTCAACCATATAAACTAATAGCCCAAATTCAACTCGTACAATTTATGATAAATTTTCAAAGTCGAATTCCAGTGCTAAATTTTGGAGCAGACTGATACTCTAGTTCTGACCTTTTGTCACTTAAAATTTCATATCTTTTGATATACCAATCGAAATCAGTCACCATTTGTTTTAAACAAAAAAAGACTGAACCAGGAATACAATTTTTATTTGGCTTATTTCTAATCATTTTTATGGAATTTTTGGTGAATTTTCAAACTCACCGTCAAAGACTAAAATTCTTGGCAGATTTCATAATTCACATCTTTAGCATCCTTTGACCTTTCCAACACCTCAAAGTAACCTTTAATTATATTGTTCCAAAATTTTCCTTTCATGAAAAGTTCAAATTCAACTTGAATCCTTAAACCCCAAATTAAATCATACTTAATCAAATGATATTCCATCAAGAATAAATCAATTTCAACTTCAATGAAGCATGGAAATGATAGAACATCACATAACAGTCCTAATTCAGTTGAATCCTTAAACCCTAAATTATCTTTCCTCAAAATTCAAAAGTTATCTTCAACTATTCCATGAATTTCTTATACCAAATGCAAGAGAATTCAAAGGAGAACAATTTCATATTTCATCCTCAAACCTCAAATCCAAGTATTTAGGAACTTAAAATTCAATTAAATTTTTTTCTTACCATTACTTCTTGGTGTCCCACGTTGGGGAAGAAAGATGAGAAAATCTTGTACTTTTCTTTTCTTTATTTTCATGCCAAATGGCATTATTTAATAATATTTAATAAAAATCTCCTTAATAGTCAAATGACCATTTTACCCTTGATATCCAATGCTCAAAAGATTACCACTTGTCAAAATATTCATCCAATGGTCAAAAAATAAACCAATAAGTTGGTAGTTACCAATTTTGCCCTTGTAATTTTCCAAAATTACAATCTTGTCATTATTCATCTAACGACTCATATTTAACATGGCAAATCAACTTAAATCCAATGGTCCATGTTAAATCCTTCCAAATTAAGGAAAGGAAAATATATTATTAATCTTGTCTTATCATCTAACAAAATCTTAAATATTCGATTCGATCCGATTATCCGAATTTTTCTCAAACTTAACCCTTTTATATCTTTTAACACAAATTTTGTACGAAAAAATTGAGAAACACGAAAACGTCATTCTTGGGATAAACTATTCATTTATGGGACTAAAATACATAACTTTTGAAAATTACAATTTAGTCCCTAAACTTTTCCTAAGTTTATACTTTAGCCACCAAACTTTCATTTTATTCATTTTGTTCACTAGCCAAAATTTTGAGGTATTACAATTCTCCCCCACTTAAGAAAAATCATCCTAGAATTTTAGCACATACATGCTAATTCTCTAATCAATCTCCCATATGGCTTCTACCACTTTGTGATTCTTTCTTGAATCTTTACTATAGAAACCTCTTTTACTTCTCAATTCTTTGACTCCATAAGCCATGATCTTTGTTAATTACTCTTCATAAAGAACATTTAATTGAATCTCAACCCTTTTTTGGTATTATGATATGTGAAGAATCAAATCGACACTTCAAAAGCATCGACATATGGAAGACATCATGGATTTTAATTCTGCTTCAGAACCTAGTATAGGTTAATGAATCTTAGGCTAAGATTTACTTTTGGTCCGAACCATAGCACCTTCTTCCAAGGTGAAAATTTTAAGGAATACTTTATCCTTAACTTCATATTAAATATATTTTCTTTCAAGATCAACATATAATTTCCATCATTCTAAGGCAATTCTAAAATTGCTTCGAACCATTCTTACTTTATTCTCCACGTCCTGAACTGAATCAGATCCAATCACATTTTAGTTCTCTTTTTAACTCATTGTCATCAGGAATATAAATTATCCTTTGATAATATGAACATCCTTTAGACTTAACATCAAAGTCTTCAGTTTTCCCTTTTCACCTTACTGAATTCTTTCCAAGCATATCTTTTCTTTCATCGGTAAATCTTTGATCCGATTTGTCAAAGTAGACTTAACATGAAGCTGTGTAATTAATACACTATTCTCTTCCAAAGATAATTAGACATTTAATGCTTATAAGGCAAAGAAAGACTTTCGGCTAAATACATCAGCCACTATTTTAGCCTTATTACATTAATACACATCCCAACCTAGTGTGGGACATATCATTGAATAACATGGAATCCTTATTAACTTAAGATTGTATTAATACTAGTGCTACCATCTTAACTTTCTTAGGATCTACTCAGATCTTTTTTGTTGAGACAATGTAACCTGGAGATGTAACTTGAATTAATCAAATTCACATTTGGGTAACTTTGCATATAACTACCTTTCCCACAAGGCTTGTAGCACTATCCGTAAATGTTTATCAACTTCTTCTTTCATGCTACACTTTTAAGGAAGTCATCTTTATACTCGATTGATAACTGTTATTATAAGAAATTTTATCAAGTGGCACATACTTTTTCCAAGAGCCTTCAAACTCAATCAAATAAAAACTATACATATCATTCAAAATCTAAATTAACCTTTCAGATTGTTCGTCATTCTATGGATGCAAAATAGTGTTAAAATTTATGCCGAGTCCCTAATGCCTTATGCAAGGAACTCTAAAATCTAGAGATAACCTTGGATCTTAATCACACATAATGAAAATAGGTACATCACATAACTTCTCAATATTTCAGATTTAGAGCTCAACATATTTATTCATTACAGATTTATTCAATCTGACCATAATTACCCAAGTCAAATCATTTTTACTTGGTATCATTGCTAACCTAGTTACGAAATCCATCGTAACTCTTTTCCACTTCCGCTAGGGGAATGTAAATATGTTACTACATTTTCGATGGTACTTGATGTTTTGCTTCCAGTTGCTAGCCTGTCAAGCTTGTAGCCATAAATTAAGTTATTGTCCTTTTTATATCTGGCCATCAATGTTTGCTCTTCAGATCTAGATACATCCTATTCCCTTTTGGATGCATTAACAATGGACTGCAGTGTTCTTTATTAAGACGTTCTAGTTTTCCACTCATCATCATCAAGAACATAATATTTTCCTCAAACATCTGACATACTTAACTTTGAAGTCTTTATTTTTACCATTTTCAAGTTTGTTCTAACCCTGAAAATATTTTTCATCTTTCAACTGAAAATCTTGAATCTGACCTAAATGAATAGGTCTAAGCTAAAGTTTTGTAAGTAACATACCAATATTTTTTCAAATACAGTTGAACATTCATTGCTCTTAAATTACATAATATCTTTCAACTAAGTGCATTGGCTACTATATTGCCCTTGTCAAGATAGTAGTCGGTCACAACATCATAATCATTGAGGATAGGTCTGATCTTTTTAGGCCATCAAGCATTTTTGAACTTTTATAATCCTGAAGATATAACATCGTTCACCATATAAATGATGACACATTTTTTAAAGCCTATACTATTGTATCTAACTCCATATCATGAGTCGAATAATTTATCTCATGAATCTTGAGTTGCCGTGATGCACATGCAACTAATTTGCCCATTTTTATCCGTACGTATCCTAATCTATTACGGGAAACATCACTACGGAGTGTAAGTTCTCTCTATACTAACACTGGAGCTTCTATCAGAATCCATTTTTTTAATCCAATCAAATTCCATCTATATCAACAATATAGCCTAAAAATGCAACTTCAGATATCCAAAATTCATATTTAGACAACCTCAAATATCTAGAACAACTTGGCATACAATTTTTTTTCTTGTAAAATCTGTAATAACACCCGAAACTATAAATCATAATCTTCCTTAGTCTTTGGGTACTTAAAATATATCATTATTGATTACCACGACAAACTGATCTGAATACGATTAGAACACTCTATTTATCAAATCCATGAATACTGCTGGAGCATTAGCATGGCCAATAAGGCACCACTATGAACTCATAGTGCCCAAATCGTGTCTAGAAAACAATTTTTAAGAATATTCTCCTCTTTGGCCGTCAATTGATATACTTCGAATGAAGATTAAATTTGGTGAACACTTCTGCTCCATTCAATTGATTGAAGGGATAATCAATCTACAACATAAATTATCTATTCTTTAATGCCACTTTATTTATTTAACGATAATCAATACATAATCTCATCGAACCATTTTTTTCACAAACATTACTAAAATTCCCCAAGGTAATATATTAAGTCGTATAAAACCTCAATCTCATATTTAATGTAACTGAATCTTTAACTCTCTTATCTCTGTAAGAGCCATTTTGTACAATACCTTTGATATAAGTTTAGTGCTAGAGAAAACCTAAATCCTGAATTTCATTTCACGATCAGATGGTAACCCTGGCAATTCCTGAGGGAACACATCCTGTTATTCATTGACAGCTGGGATTCTTTCCAAGTTCACCTTTGAATACTTTTATGCTCACAACATAAGCTAGAAAGTTCTTACATCCTTGTGATAGCAGTTTCCAAAAAAATACTATTGAACCACATTAATCGAAAAAATCTAATTTTCCCTCATTATTACAATCTCCGAACTTTCTAGTTCCTTTCAGAACTATTCATTTCAAGCAAAAATCATAAGAAGAAACTCCAGTAAACTTACTAAAATTCTATTTCTTTGAATTATTATCGAGTAATTCTTACAGATTTAACTTAATCTTGTGCTATGTCCCAAGATATAAGTTACTATCACATCGAGCTTTCCCTGATCATCACAACGAAGCCCTTTTTGTGTCTCTTTTTTTATATTTATCAAACCAATAGTCTAGCGACTTTGGTTTTCCATCAATAACCCACCTGAAGTCTCACACTTCAAGACTTCCCAGCTCTTTAGCAATAAAACTTTAAGGAACTTGAGGTTGAATTTCACTTAAAATCATACCCAAGGTTTGAAATAATAAACCTTGGTTTAGCTAGGCATTTCCAACTACACCAGCACATTAACATCATATTGAGCGAAAATCAGTTAATAATTAACCTTGTTAGTACTTTATAGGCTTAATTTCTTTTTACCCAACTGTTCGATCGCTCGACGCGCTCTCTCAACTTCAGACATCTATAACCTTATACAATCAGTTCAATAAGCAGTTGCATCAAGTCACTCAAGCATCAATACACTAATAATGACATCCTAGTGGCATGTATACACTTATTGATTGATAACAAGCTCAGTTTGTATACAAAACCGGCTAAACCTATAGCTCTAATACCAATAAATGTAACACCTCATTCATGTATTTGATTACAGAATATGAGTTAGAGATGTCACGGAACAATAAAATCATTTTTATTCAAAAATTCTATAAATTAAAACCTTTGAAAATATTTATATCAACTAATACACAAAATCGGAGCTCCTTTACTTTGCAAAAAATAAATTTGACTGTTCGAAAAATATCGAACGTTGAACTAAAATAGACAAAATTATCTCATTCATACATGCCACTAAAATAAATTAAAAACCTCAAGTAGGATGTCATTATTGAAGTAGCTTGATGAAAATTTTATGAACTTGATGCAACGCCTTACTTACACCCAATGTCTCGAACCACCTACGTGTGCACAGGCAAAACACACGCTAAGTACAAACTTAATGAGGCATTATAAGGTAATCATAAAATTAAATAATAATCGGTCTTTAAGTATAACATAGTATAAACAATTCCCTTACATAACTATTTCAAATCAATATTGATTTAAAGCAATGATGAAATATTTATAAAAATCATTATGTAAAAGTTATTTTATACTAATAGCCCAAGAAGTACGTATAGAGATAAACGAAGTATACGAGATTGTGTACTCCCAGAGTACTAGCCATTTCCCCTAAGGAGAAAGGGAAACATTACACTAATACGAGCTCGTTGTGCTCCTAGAGCACTAGTCACCGAAGTGACGATAGTCCCAGACTACTAGATCCGAAGATCAATGCATTCCCAAAATGCTAGCCACCATGTGGCAAGTGTAGCTACAATGCAGTCCCTGACTGTCACTCTCTTATGACATGCCACTATACTGTAACTCTCATGGTAATCTTGGGCAATAAAACAATACCATTACCTTTGCAATATATCATTTAATAGATGGTAAAAATCTCATCATCGATAAATCAAAATAATAGAGAAGTTCTTACTCCATTATACCATAATTTATTCTATAACAACCATCAATATATGATAATAAAATTATTGTAAACAAATCATAATAAGGCAGTTCATACCCTATCATGTACAAAACTATCTCATTTTGCCTGTGAAAGTGTTATATTTCACATAAAAATCAACACTACCAATTTGGTAAAATCAAATAGGTAGACTTATCGTACGTCTTCCTAAATACGTTTTAAAACAAATAAATGCACTCACCTTGACACTTCTTATCCCAAACTAAATGTGTGTATTAAGAGAACTTCAAGCTTGTTCATTGCTTTATCTACTGAATTTCTGATTTCTCGTGTTTACTTGAATGCTTCACATTCATCCCTTACATGCACGAATTAATTACATCAATAAGGTACTCATTTTATAATCTGTCAGGCTGCACTACCTTCAAAGAAATATTTATATAAAATAATCTACAACTCGTAATTTGATTCTGTTTGTTCTGACAGAAACTAGATTCGATAAGTTGTTCAACCATATAAACTAATAGCCCAAATTCAACTCGTACAATTTATAACAAATTTTCAAATTCGAATTCCAATGCTAAATTTTGGAGCAGACTGCTACTATGTTTTCTGACATTTTGTCACTTAAAAATTCATATCTTTTGATATCCCAATCGAAATCAGTCACCGTTTGTTTTAAACGAAACTAGACTGAACCAAGAATACAATGGTATTTGGCTTACTTCTAATCGTTTTTTGGAATTTTTAGTGAATTTCCAAACTCACTGCCAAAGACTAAAATTCTGGGCAGATTTCATAATTCACATCATTAGCATCATTTAACCTTTACAACACCTTAAATTAACCTTTAATTATATTGTTCCAACATTTTCCTTTCATGAATACTTAAAATTCAACTTGAATCCTTAAAACCCAAATTAAACCCTAATTAATCAAATGATATTCCATCTAGAATACATCAATTTCAACTTCAATCAAGCATGGAAATGATAGAACATCACATAACAATCCTAATTCAATTTAATCCTTAAACCTTAAATTATATCTCCTCAAAATTCTAAAGTTATCTTCAACTATTCCATGAATTTCTTATGCCAACTGAAAGAGAATTCAAAGGAGAACAATTTCATATTTCATGCTCAAACCTCAAATCCAAGTATTTAGGAAGTTAAAGTTCAATTGAAAATTTTTCTTACCATTGCTTCTTGGTGTCCCGCATTGGAGAAGAAAGATGAGAAAATCTTGTACGTTTCTTTTCTTTATTTTCATGCCAAATGGCATTATTTAATCATATTTAAAAAAATCTCCTTAATAGTCAAATGACTATTTTACCCTTGATATCCAATGCTCCAAAGATTACACTTATTAAAATATTCATCCAATGGTCAAAAATAAACCAAAAAATTAGTATTTACCAATTTTGCCCTTGTAATTTTCCAAAATTATAATCTTGCCATTATTCATCTAACTGCTCATATTTAACATGGAAAATCAACTTAAATCCAATGGTCCATGTTAAAAATTAAGGCATGGAAAAGATATTATTAATCTTGCCTTATCATCTAACAAAATATCTCAAATATTTGTTCGATACGATTATTTGAATTTTTCTCGAACTTAACCACTTTATAGCTTTTAACACAAATTCTGTAAGAAAAATTCGAGTAACACGGAAACATCATTCTTGGGGGTAAACTATTCATTTATGGGACTAAAATACATTACTTTCAAAAATTACAATTTAGTCACTAAACTTTTCCTATGTTTATACTTTAGTCACCAAACTTTCATTTTATTCATTTTGGTCACTAGCCAAAATTTTGAGGTATTACAATAAGAATGAAGAGCGCAAACCGTACAGTCTATTATAACATACTCTGTGTGGAATTTTGACGTAAAATTTACATGAAGGACAAATGTCCTCTTAGGATCGGACTATAAAATGATTAATGAATGGATGTTTCCATTAATTTTTAGTATTAAATGAATGATGATTACTATTTTCTTTCTTTAAGTATGGAAATACTTTTAGATTGTGAACTTCAATTTATTTTATAAAAAATTCTTCCTTTTTTTCAATTATTGGGTTTGAATGCTATTTTGCACGAAAGTGTTGAATGCAGCCACTGACATTGGAAGGTACGGTGACAATTCAAGTTAATGAGCATTTCAACGTAAGTTAAGTGAGAACGCAAAGAAATTTGGTTCACTTGTTATTGTGCATGCCTTATTTGCCATCCTTGGAAGATCTGGTAGATTTGCATGTATAAGTCTTTAGTTGAGATTTGAAGGAAGGTAAGTAAAATGAACATTATCTTCATTGTTGATAAATCATCTATTTTTATGACCTTGCAGTACTTGGTAATCTATTGAGTTTCACCGAGGGAATCCAATCTTATCATTTACAAATATTTCTCTACTACTCTTGTTATTATTGTTTTTACATCATACTTCGAAATCTTCCATTTTCCAATTGTTTGCATCGACAACTACTCTCACATTTCATTTTATTTTTAGTACTATTGTGTTGACAATCATAAGCGACCAGAGTCCCTCCTCGTGGAATCGATATCCGATAGGATTTAACCTATCAACTATTCTTGCATCGTCGTGTGTACGCTTGCACAATATGTGCAGTTTACAGTCGATCACTTGATTGTAGCACTTCATGTCTGGTTCGAGTTCAGGGTGTTACAACTTTGTTATGCACATTTGTCCTCAAATATGATATTGCATGTAAAAGCAATAAAGAGATAAGAAAATATGGGCTCATTGATTACTTATGGTTTAACCAAATATAAGTCGTACTATGAGGTTGATTATAATACGAAAGACAACTTATATTAGTTGGTAATCTAATCATGTCTGTAGTTCATAGAATTATCGCGAGAAAATAGTTTGGAAGAACTATCATGTTGTCTAAAGTCCATATGGAGAGATATCTTGTCTTGGCTATCGGAGCAGTTTACTCCCGAATATAGAACGTAAATGTGTTTTTCTGGACTGACAACACATTCGACTGGACCCAAGATGAAGTAAGATCATAATTCATTCAAAACTTAAGAACTTATAGTATGTTGAAAGACCAATCATGGGATTATTGTAGTAATGTACTAATTTTATCTCGTTTATTAATACTTCATCTGTCCCAGTAAAATTGTCACTTTTGTGTTTTAAAATTGTCCCGCTCAAATTGTCACTTTGAAAACTCAACCAACTTTTTAACACAAATTTACTTTTCTATCATTTTTTAGTATTGCAAGAAAAACAAAAGTTAACTTTCTAAGGACAAACTTGTCATTTAAATTATTTTACACTATACAACTTTTTCTTCCTAAAACTTCGTGAAAAGTTAACATGTGACACAATAACTGGGACGGAGGGAGTGCACGATATTCCATTATTATTTCAGTTAATTTACTATACAATAAATAAACAGTTTTATAATAAAGTCCTACGAATAAACATGATTATTCTTAAAGAAAAATCTTTATATTTTAGTCTCAAAACTTCAAATTGCAATTAGTTGTAGATATCCAAATGAGATAAATTTTGCATATGGGTCTTAAATGTTGTGGATTTTATGATGGTACTGTTAATTTTAAGTAAGTCCCTATAATTTTAAATATTTACAATATGATCCTTAAACTTGTTTAAATTGTAATTGAACATGTGTAACCCCCTCGACCCTACCTGGACTCCAGACCAAACCAAGAGAGCTACATTGGGTTTGCTGAGACAAACATGAACGATTTACTTAAAAAAAAGTCCATATTTTTTCCTTTTTATCTTGCCTAGATGCTTAATTAACCCAAATGTGACGTATAATAGTGGAAGACGAATCAAGCATTCTATTTGCAAGACTTACACTTTAGGGACCAAAACGTAAATTCTATTAATTGAGAACCAAATTACAAATTGATGTTACCATCCCTTAATTAGTTTCATTACACGCCTCTAAATGAACTTGCATCAAAATTGGATCACAATATCAACATTAATTGAGCATTACAAAAACAGAGACCAATTTACAAATAATCCAAAAAACAACATGAAATTACAGAAATAACTAACCCCGTACCGATATAGGCTTAAATCGTATCAGTACGAGTCTATGTGGCATACACGTATCGGTACGTTTGGTCGAGTATCGATACCCATTGCTATATCTCAAAAGAGGATTCAGTAGCTAAAACTCGTACCAATACGATACCTTGTGTATCGATCCGTGTGCAATTTTCCTCAAGGGCGTATTGATACGGCGACTACACATACCGATACTCCTTTGTCATTTTCCCCAATCTTATCCGGATCAGACCATGCGTACCGATCCCAGGGGACTAGTATCGGTACGATTAGGCCTGTAATGACCTCTTGGCCAAACATATAACACTTAGGCTCAGTCTAACATGCTTCAAACATCATACAAATATCAAATAACATGTTTGACGTCATTTCCACAACCATCCAAGCATTCTAGGTAAACAATCACTCCTTAACAAATCAATCAAGAGATCCTATAGACATGGTCTCTACCCAAACATGCATTTCACATCCCAAACCCTCAAAACAATACATATAACCTCTTACAAATCCAAAATACCAAATATAACATGTCCAAAAAAGGGAGTAAGCCAATAACCCTCCCAATTACAACTTGGTCACATTGCCCTTTATTACTACAAATTCATATATTAAAACCATACTTGAAGTAAATCGATTCTTGGAATCCTCTCTGCTTGCTTGCTACCCCGAAAGGTTACTTTTATGAAATGATGAGAAAAGCGAGTGTAAGCATATAATGCCCAGTGAAGGATGCTCTAAAAATACTCATCAATGCTTTAAAAATCATTTGAGTCAAAACGCATTTTGTACCTTATGCTAAAACATCTCATACCCTTTTTACCTTTCTAAAACATGCATATTAAACCATATGCAAAAGATGTATCATGGATCTCAAGCATAATCCCATATGCAAAACCTTAATTTAAACATTCACATGCTTATTCGTCCAATAGCAAAGCTTAAAGAGCAAAACATGTATAAATCACATTATGCAAAACATAATTCCTTCATCATGATACATTAATTCACATATTGGCATTAAAGTGACCTAAAACCAAATATTTCCATTTGCAAAAACACATCGGATACACGGATTTCCCAAGTGGCTCTTTCAACCACTTCGCATACATCTTCGAACTGGAGCAAATGGTAATACTACCCCTCAACGGTTATGATGCATAAGTCCACCAGCGGGAGAATTTGGCACACTCTTGACCCATCGACCGCTGCGGTTCTAATGGTGGAGATATAACACACTCTTAACCCCTCGACACACATGAGATGACTTATTATAGTGCACTTTAAACCCTATGGCATGCCAACTATATCTGATAACATTTAATCATTGCCACTTGCCAATATATTCCATTAAAAACATGTTACCTCATTGTTTTACATATGCATCAATCCAACCAATTTCCAATACAAAAATCCATGTATTTTAGCATTCTCAAAATCCTTTAGCAAATCATTTTTCATACCTATGTATCATCAACATAAGATCATTTGTAACATCTTCTTGCACCCAAGTTTCATGGTTGATTTGTTCCACCAGTTATGAACATAAAATTAATAAGCTCGATTCACAAATCAAGTCTTATAAAGAATATTACAGGTTCTGGGAATCATTTTGGATCATTATAGGTTAGAGGTCACAACCTTGAAAAATCTAGGCAGGTTCACTAGTCAACATAGAGTGATGACAATTCATCTGCAACGCCGTTTCAAAAGTTTTGAACAAACCATATCAAAATATCAATGGTTTACTTACCCAACAAGCAATAATAGTCAATGCCCTGGTAAATCCACAACAATCTTGATAATGTTCCCTCACCTATTCAATATGGAGAGTATAGACAACAAAAAATAATGTAAAAAATCATTAAAAGATTTAATATATTTATGATAAAATGAAAAGCAATAAGGAATTTCACTTTGTGACTATAAAGAGGTTCCTACTATTGAGTTCAACATGTTTGAATATGGAACCTGCCAAAAATTTTCTTCAAACATTTTGACCTCAGCTTTTTGTGGGACAACTATCAGCACAGAAAGCAATTTCAATCGTAGACCATGCCTAAAATTGGTTATACATCATCATAACGTATCTCTCCTCACAACCTGAGTGAGCTGGTTTTCTTTTCAACATAAACTTTTCTAAAAATATTAGTTGGCATCTCCTTAATATACGTATATTGAAACTATCATTCGTGGCACCTCAATTCATGGTAGGATCAAAGCTCCCCACCCCCTTGTCCACAAAATGAATGTTTAGTAACAAAAGTACCAACTTGCGCACCACACGTTCATGCAATGCCCTTGACTGATCCCTTTATCACCAGAGTACAATTCTTTTTCAGATTATGATCAGCAAGTTTAGCTAACAATAAAAGCTTAACTCAACATGGATTTTGTACCTGCCAAGTATTTTCTGAACCAAATAACTTCCATACCTTGGCCTCTCACTTCGGCTCCATGCTCTTTGAGCTCATAAAACTCATAGCATTAATTAAGAACTTGTTCCTCATTGACAGACTATAGCCAATAACATGCACGACTATGCTAAACGTCACAATTTTCATAATTAACATACTTGACAATTGTAGACATCATTATGTTTATATGTATATGTCATCAATTCCTTTTCTCCACCTATATATTGCTGAACAAACATGAATGATTCTAAAAGTGCCATAAACATTCTCGAATAAAACTGAAATCATCTGGAAGTCAATCCTCACTATCTACAAACTCGTTTTTGAAGATTCATCACCACTAAATTGGTCTGTTAAAAAAATGCCATATGATCTGGCTATAATTCCAGTATTAGCATGTTCGTTTAGTCATTATGAGATTAAAATGAGTATATAACATCTAATGTTTTAGCAATCTAATATTAACACCTTTGAGCTCATTGTTCGCTGTTCCTACTTTTCTCAAGAAGAGCAAAGAAGCAATAGCTTTGACTTAGCACTAAACACTACAAGCAAAATGATTTTCATTTTAAGTATCAGAGAGATGACTTCTCTTGCTAATAATCAAGTATTTAAACAATAAGTTAAAAATTACAACCAAAAACATATATTAGTCAATATCCAACATTAACCCCACAAATTCCTCAGCAGCCAGTGGAACCAGCCACATAACTAACAGACAAAAAACATATTCCTGCAATTGCTTGGTTCATTAGTTTCAAATTCCAAGTTCAAACCTTTCTTTGTCTTAAAGTCTTCTCTTGATTCTCAAAAATAAATTCAATAGGGTCATCGAGGAAGAAATTATTAGCTTATCCTATTCATTCCTCTCATTATTCTTGAAGAAATTTTTACATTGAAAACCCCAGCTCAGAGAAGCATGAAACACAAACAAGCAAACACTGAGCACTCGTCAAGAACAGAAGCCAATTGAGACTAATATAGAGTGCCCTATTTTAAAATTTATATGAAAAAAGAACTCAGATTTATTCAATTGTAGAAAAACCCAAAATGTAACCATTTTTTTCAGATTCTACTGGTAAAGACAATTTGGAAGACGAAATTGAGTGAAAGGCTTACCTTGGACTTGTTCTTGTCCCTTTCTCTTGCATCCTTTGTATAGCAGGATCAAAAGGCAATGAAAAGACAAAGAGGGGAAAAGAGATAACTCCATAAATTTTTTTTAACGAAAAAAAAAATATTCAATAAACATAGGCCGAAACAAAAAAAAATTTGCAAGCGCCTCAGATCTTTAATATTAGATTTTAAGATTTAAACGTTACGGATTTAACTTTAAGAATTTAAAATTTAGAGTTTATGGTTAAAATTTAGGGTTGATATGTTTGTATTTGGAGTTTAGTATAATATGGTAAGGGATGTAAGTTTTAATTTATAAACCCTAAATTATAAACTCAATCCCTAAAATCTAACCACAACACATTAATTCTAAACTACTAAACTTAAACCTATAACCTTTAAACCCTAAAATCTAACCCTAACACTAAAGGGCTTGTGAATTTTTTTTTCATCGCTTGTGTATTGAATAACTACCCAAACAAATATTTAAGTTGTACTCCCTCAACCTCAAAAATTAGTAAAACTACCTCTACAGAGATTAGAACCCAGAACACCTTAACCAGTAAGCTAGGTTGAGAATTAATTATATATCCACAAACGTTAATCTTTAATTTAATATATATTATAACCTCAAAATTAAATTAAAATACTACCAAAATCAATCTAAAATTATTTTTTTCAATTATTTTGGTGATTATTTATTTATTTTTATAAAATTGTATTAGATCATTATAGAAATTTACTATATAATATATATTTATGGTATACTATAAATTTTGAATTATTTGAAAATAACTATTTAGTTTTATATTTATTATTTTAATTTAAAAAAAATCTTTTTAGCTTAAAATGCAATTAAAATTGAAGATCAAACGATAATTATTTTTTCACTTTGTTTTGAAATAAAAATAATAATTAAATATTTATTTATTTTATAAAACTAATATTAAAAATTTTAAAATTTAAATTTATAATATTTATTTAGGATAAAATATAATTTTTAAATAACATCTAATTTGTTGACATGTATATGAATAAATTATTTTACATTTAATTAGTTTTTAGAATAATTTGATACATTTTTATAAATATAAATAATTTGGTTTTTTATTCCCAAACAAATTGAAAAAATAATTTTAGATTGATTTTAGTAGTATTTCGATTTAATTTTGAGGTGATAATACATCTTAAATTAAAATATTAAATTTCACCCTAATCGAACTCTTTAAGCATGTTATAACGCCCCAAATTTGGGCTTAGAAGTTAGATAGATAGATTAGACGGTTCGGATGAATCGGATTAGACTGTTCGAACTAGTTTCGTGAACCAATTCATAATAAATGTTTTTGTGTGAGATAAAATATGGAAAATGTTTAATTAATATATGAAGGGTTTTGGTAAACTTAATTTAATAAAATAAGCTCAGATTAAATAACATTTTGGGTGGGTGACTAAAATGTAAAGTTTTCAAAACTATTTTGGTGACTAAATCGTAAATGGTCAAAACTTAGAATCTTTAAGGAGATAATCTACCAATATTTTTAATCAAACTTTTCCCTTAATATAGGCTATTTTTAAAATGGTTTTAAAATGATTATTAAATAAAAATAAAATAGATTTAATTAAAAAAAATTTAATAGATGATTTATTTTTCTCACGTAATCACTTTTGCTCTCAACTTTTCTCTTAACTTTCCTAGCAGCCAAACTATTTACCTTACTCTAAAATGATCAGGAATCAACTCTTTTTGACTTCATTTTGATTCCTCAATTAATCCGTTGATTTCTACATTAAACCTTACTTGTTTACTTGGAGATTTCACTCAAGTCATGCCAATTAAGGGACAAGCCAACCATTAGAGGTGATTTTCATTTCTCTCCTCTAATAAAAGGTTCTTTACTAAAATTCCCAAGTTCTTGATCTATCACAATCAATTTTTGATATGTGTTGATGATTGAATCAAGATTAAAAAGTTTAAAGTGAGTTTTAATAAGAAGATAGTAGATATTTGTTATAAATATGATTTGTGGTGGTTTTGATTGATTTAGATCACATCCAAGATGTGTTCTAATGTTTTGAGAAGAGATTTACAAAAGAAATCCCGAAACTAATTGAATTTCTAATTTTCTAGGTCGTGAATAGTTAGATCTTGAGGTGATTAGGGTGTTAAAAGGTTTCTGGAGGTATAATATGAAGTTGCAAGTGTTTTTAGATGATAATTGATGTTGATTAGGTGTTAAAATCGTTGGCTTATGGCTGGGCTTTGTTTTTGGTTGTTTTAAGGAGGCGTTTTATGGTTTTTGGTGAGGTGATATTGGGAATTGTTGTTGCTGGGATTATGGATGCATAATGATGCTTTAATCCTCTATTGTTGTATGAATAAAATAGGGGAGAATGATCCTGCAGCAAGTGAAGAAGTTTCGGTAGCTTTGGACGCTTGATTTCACATCAGCAAGTGAAGCTTTGTGTTGTCGGTGAGTGAGAACGAGGCTTACTACTTAATAAAGGTTTGAAAGTGATTTTGGGAGTTTAGATTAAGCTTGAAACACTTGTCTAAGCTTGAAAGTAAGTATTGGACGTACTCGCTCTCGTTTTCGATTTTGCAAAATACATTCTCATGCATATGTTTATGATTTTGATTACCTTTATTTTTCTAAGGTTTTCCATGTATTTGGAGGATCATGGAAGGTCAATATCCCCATACCTGTGTATGGATATTCATAGGATACTAACGTCAAACAAGGAAACTTCAAGAAAACTGAATTGCTGGAGTAATATAGGCTTACAAAATACCATCATTGAGGTCTGCATGACTATTTGATTATGAGCAGTTCAACTCCCTGGTGGCAAACAGACATGCATGATTATGACTCGATTGAAAATTGGTTTAGATGCTTAGCTAGTCAACGTGCAGATGGACTGCCTACATTTTTTTCTCGTGTTTCCTTTATGCGTGTTATTATTTTTTAATGAATCTGCTGCTTCACAGTAATCTTTCTTCAAACTTCGTGTCATAGTTTATCATTTTGTTTTGAGTTATTTTGTTTTCTTGACTCCAGGTTATCTGGCCTGGTGTATGGTTTTTCAATGGGGATTCAGTAGAGAATAATGGAAGTACACCTTCATACCAAATAGACAAAAAATTGCTACTTGCTAAAGTTATATTTTGCTCATATTTGTCGTATGATAATATCAAGTGTAGATTGTAAATATATTTTTATGTATTTTAGTCCTAGTAAATAACTAAATAGCCAAGTCTTATCTAACTTAGTGATAAGTTAAATCTTATCTTATCTAAATTTAAATTTCTAATCTTTTAAATAATAGATAAAGATAGAGTCATACTTAGCTAGGATTGTTGTAATTTAGTCCTATAAAAGGGACTCACTTCTTTTCTGTAAATCATGAATTAAAACAGAGAAAACATTTATTCTCTGCTACAAAACCTCTATTATTTACATGATATCAGTTTGGGTTTTTTAGATCCTCTAAAATCTTGCGCAATGCATACCACTTCCATATCAGAAATCAGTTCAAGATCTGAACTGAATGCTTGTCTTGCTGATCAGCCTACAACATCCAATATTACGCATGGTAGTATTTCATTTCTCTCCAACACTACTCAAATTCTATGGATAGTGGATTATGGTGCTATTGATCATATGACAGGAAATAAAGATGTATTTTTTACTCTTACAAAACAGCATCACAAGAAGCATGTGAAGACTGCAAATGGGTCATTGACTGAGGTGGAAGGGACTGGAACAGTCTTTCTTAATAAGGATATTGTGCTAAACTCTGTCCTTTATGTTCTTGATTTACAATGTGATCTTTTATCTGTTAGCAGATTGTGTAGTGATTTGCAGTGCTATACTAAATTCGGTTTGCATGGATGTATTTTTCAGGAAATGGATTCGGAGAAAGTAATTGGCAGTGCTAAGCTATGTAGTGGATTATACATCATTGAAGGCCAAGCACTTCCCAAGGGACAAGTCTTACCAAGTTGCACTCTCAATTCTGTTTGTTTTTCATCCCAAATTTCTAGTTTAAGTTCCAATGAAATTTTGTTATGGCATTTTCGCCTTGGACATCCTAATTTTTCTTATCTCCAAAAATTGTTTCCCAAATTATTCATTCATAAAAATCCATCATCTTTTACTTGTGATATATGCCAGATTGCAAAACATATTCGAAACCCTTATCCTCAACCGTCTTACACACCATCTCAACCATTTTCCCTCATCCATAGTGACATTTGGGGCCCTTCTAAAGTTAAGAATATTACTAAGAGTAGGTGGTTTGTATCATTTATTGATGATCATTCTAGAACTACATAGACGTATTTAATGAAGGATAAATCTAAAAATGAGGGTGTATTTAGAAAATTCTATATGCTGATTGAAACTTAATTTCGCAGCAAAATTCAAATTTTGAAAATTGACAATGGGAGTGAATTTTTTACTACTACTTTGGGAAATTTTCTTCGAGAGCGAGGTATTATACACATTAGTTCTTGTGTGGATACTCCACAGCAAAATGGAGTGGCTGAGAGGAAGAATAGACACCTTTTGGAGGTTGCTAGATCATTGTTGTTTTCTTCTAACGTTCCTAAGCATTTGGAGGGGGGGAAGCCTTGCTTACTACTACATACCTCATTAATAGACTACCCAGTAAAGTATTAAATTTTAAACTCCTAAGGAAGTTCTTCTTAAACAGTTTCCTTCTTTTAAACCTATGTCTTGTACATTACCTACTAAAATATTTGGATGTTCTACTTTTGTTCATATCCATAAGCAGTTTCGAAGTAAATTGGATTCAAGGGCTGTCAAGTGTATTTTTCTTGGGTATTCTCCTCTTCAAAAGGGTTATAAATGTTACTCCCCTATCACTCGTAAATTTTATGTTTCTATGGATGTTACCTTTCATGAATTACAACCTTTTTTCTCAAATTCTGAAATCCAAGGGGAGAGTTTGGATGAATTTCAGCCACAACCAGTCCAGCTACCTATATATATTCCTACATCCACCATAAACAGTCGTATATGTACCAAAGACATTCCTTTATCCACCACAAATGTTCCTACATCCATAACAGATCCTATTCCTCTAATACTCCATGCAGAACCCGCATCTCCAATACCATATTCACTACCTAAAACTCTACAAAAACCTTCTTCAGAAACTCAACTTGGGACAAAGGAACTAAGTGTCTATACAAGGAAGAAAAGGCTTACTTCACAGAAAACTACACAGCTTAGGACTGCTCAAGAACTGGAACCAATTCCATTATCCCTAGAGGATGAAGAAGGTATGGAATCTGTGAGTAATGATATTATTATCCCTTCAATTGATACATCTGATCTACCTATTGCTCAAAGGAAAGGTGTCAGGAAATGTACCAGTCATCCGATACAAAAGTACGTGGCTTATGGGAAGCTGATGGCTTCATTTAGAGCCTTCACTGCCAGAATTGATAAGGTGCATATTCCTCAATTTGTACATGAAGCCTTAAAAGATCCAAAATGGAAGAAGGTTGTATAAGATGAGATCAAGGCACTGGAAGCAAACAAAACCTGGGTTATGACTGATTTACCACCTGGAAAAAGGGCAATGCGCTGTAAATGGGTATTTACAGTCAAATATAATGCCGATGGGAGCATAGAAAGGTTCAAGGCTAGACTGGTGGCGAAGGGATTCATTCAGTCTTATGGGATTGACTACCATGAGACATTCGCACCAGTGGCAAAACTTAATACCGTGAGAGTTTTATTATCTCTTGCTGCAAATCAAGAATGGCCACTTTACCAGCTTGATATCAAAAATGCATTCCTGAATGGAACTCTAGAAGAAGAGGTGTACATGCAAAAACCACCTAGTTTAAATGAAGACTCAAATTTTGGTCATGTATCTAAACTACAGAAATCATTATATGGTCTCAAACAATCACCTCGGGCTTGGTTTGATAGATTTACTAAAGCTATTCTAAAATTCGGCTATCTACAATGTTAAACTGACCATGCTTTGTTTTTCAAAACTTCTCATGAGAACAAAAAGGCTATCTTAATAGTGTATGTTGATGATATAATCATCACAGATGATGATTCTATGGAAATCAGAAAGTTAAAAGAGTTTTTGGCAACTGAATTTGAAACTAAAGATTTGGGTTACTTGAGATACTTTCTAGGAATGGAAGTGGCTAGATCAAGCACCACAATTGTAATCAATCAAAGAAAATACATTCTAGACTTGCTTTCAGAAACTGGAATGTTGGGGTGCAAGCCAGCTGAGACACCTATGGAGTATAATCTGAAATTCAGAATTGATGAAAAAGGAATTCCAGTGGACAAATAACACTATCAAAGACTGATAGGTAAGCTGATTTACTTGTCATTTACAAGACCAGACATTGCTTATTCTGTTAGCATTGTAAGTCAGTTCATGAATGACCCTAGAAAGGAACACTTAGAGGCAGTAACCAGAATCTTGAAATATTTAAAGATGACACCAGGTCATAGACTGATTTTTTCTAAGAATAAGTCCAGAAAAGTGGAAGTCTTCACAGATGCAAGATGGGCAGGAGAACTGACTAGTAGAAGATCCACTAATGGATATTGTACTCGAGTTTGGGGAAATCTAGTGACATGGAGAAGCAAGAAACAATCAGTGGTCTCAAGGTGCAGTGCAGAAGCTGAATTTCGAGCATTGGCACTTGGGATTTGTGAAGGAATTTGGATACAAAGACTCTTGACCGAATTACAAATGAATCACAGTGAACAGTTTGAACTTCATTGTGATAGCCAGTCAGCAATCAACATTGCAAAGAATCCAGTTCACCATGACAGGACCAAACACGTGGAACTAGACCGTCACTTCATCTCAAAAAAGGTTACTAATGGAACAGTCAAGCTCAACTTTGTTCTAACTCACAAACAGCTAGCTGATGTACTCACCAAGGCAGTTCCAAAACCACCTTTGATGAGCTTACATCCAAGCTGGGACTCTACAACATATACTCACCAGCTTGAGGGGGAGTGTAGATTGTAAATATATTTTTATGTATTTTAGTCCTAGTAAATAACTAAATAGCTAAGTCTTATCTAACTTAGTGATAAGTTAAATCTTATATTATCTTATCTAAATTTAAATTTCTAATCTTTTAAATAATAGATAGAGATAGAGTTATACTTAATTAGGATTGTTGTAATTTAGTCCTATAAAAGGGACTCACTTCTTTTCTGTAAATCATGAATTAAAACAGAGAAAACATTTATTCTCTGCTACAAAACCTCTATTATTTACATCAAGCTACATAACGGGCTGGTAACTGGTTACTTGTAGATATTGCTCAACTCAAGTCCAACTCATTTGTTCCCATCCTAAGGGAGGTTCTTCCGGATCGTTAAGCAAATCCCAAATATCATCTTCACTTGCTTCTGGTGGATCAGAGTGGTCTCCTCCACAATGTGAAGCACGCGAGGGGTTTGTTATCCTCATCATAGAGGCTCTCTCAAAAGATGTTGCAGTGTTGTTGTCATGAAGTTGTGTTCCTCGTGATACATGTTCGAATGGGCATCTATCATATGCTCGAAAGCTGCCTGATACCACATAGACTCGACACAAACTGAATTCATATCTCAACCGCATTAAGAAAAGGTAAACAAGCAACTGACGATTATAAATGGAAGAAGATATTATCGAGCTTTAAGCCTGAAAGAGCACTATGCAACTATATGTATGTATTTACCACTGTGTCTATGGCTCTATACTCATTCATCTTCCATTTGGTTTTCTTCCCAGAAGGAACTTTTTCCCTTGTAAAAAACCATTGTTTTCTTCATTCCGATTACTCGGTCATCTGATGAGTAGACATAGCTGGGAGACCCTATCGCCTTCCAATATCCAGAAGCCGTAGCTCGGTTAGCTCTCCCTCCCCTAGCTTCCCTCTCTTGTCTTGGTGTGAAGCAAAACCATTACTCCGTGTCTCCTCTACAAAGCTCGTATGCAAGCTTTGCAAACATATCCTGAGAAAAAGCGAACAGATTAATTCATTATACCATTCATTTTTAACATATATATATATAGCATTCATGAATGTAATGAGCAGTGGAAAAATAAGTATACGAGGAAGGTCCCATGGCTCGACATCGTAAATGTTGAGAACCGGGATAACAAGGTCCATCTGTTGTCTTTTGCCATATAACTGGTTACGTAGGTAGAAGGAAACTAACTCTTCTTCTGTCGGAAAAAATCGAAAACCAATGGCCAGCTCCATTTATTGAGTACCTAATTGTATGTTGTCCTTGGAGTCTTATTTCTTTTAGGTTTTGGTTGGAACAGGATACAGAGGATGTTTAAATAGGCATTGTAGATGATGTTAGAGGTTTTGCCGAGTGAATTGTGTTCAGTATTGTTGGAAACTTCCAAGCGGTTATGTAATGACAAATAATATGATAATGTTCTTTTGTCCTGATATTTCCATTCACTTATCCCTTTCTTACTTTCCTTCCAATGAAATCTGATGTTGAAGCAGTCAACCTCACCTTTTTCCCCTTGTATTTATGTTGAGGTGGTGTTTATGAGTTGAGTCAGGTTCTAACATGATTTAAAAAAAATAATTAGGGTAAACTACCACAATGTTCATTTTCATTTTATAAAGTTTACTTTTATTATTGGATTTTAAAAAGTGCCACAAGCGAGCAAACACATTTGGTCAAGCTGTTCATCTTTGTTCTCTCATATTCTTTTAGGTCATTGATTCTAGACCAACTACAAGTACTCCTCTTCCTTCCCTTATAGTTCCTCTTCCCCTCCTAAGTAGGATTAAGATTAAATTTAAGATTTGTCAAAAAAAAAATGCCACAAACTCCACAAATTTAGCATAGAACCTTCGACTTCCTTTAATACTAAACCATGATAATAAAGTTGTCATTAATATTCCTTGAATAAAAACACCGAAAATAAATCTATATCAGAATTAAATCCATAAATATTCTGTTTATTATATTGTTATGTTATACATTTTTGGTTATCTAACAATATTAGAATATTTTAGTTAATAGAACTCAATAAGTGCCCCAATCGAAAAAAATAAATTGTGTTCATCCTAAGAGACACGTACTACCTTGTAGTCGCCTTTAGAACATTTAAAAAATATTTTAGTTAATAGCAATAGCATATTACCATATATAGCTAAGCAGTCTACAGTTTCATTTGATTTGTAATGTATCTAATCAGTAATCATATAGGAATGGATGACACGGTCAACTTACCCCCCAAGTTGCTATAATCAGGGAATTAGGCCTCTCATTTTTTTATCATTCAATATAGTCCTCCATTTTTATTAAATTTCCAGAGCTGAAAAGTATAGTTTTGAGATATAATTCACATATCAAACAAATAATACTAATTAGCGTTAATTTCAGCTGGATGATAAAAAGTTTTGCACTCTTCAAATGGAATTACATGTTTATTTTAATTGTAGTACGATTATATGCTTATTCAATAGAATTTAACTCCAAAACATTTGACATACAATCTGAAATTCCTAATTACTTCAGTGATGGAAATGAAAAGAAATTACTGTTTGTGTTTAGATAACCACTAACTGTTGAGTATGGCTTAAAAGAAATAAGGGTATAAGAAGCCCTTGAATTTTTGAAAATAAATCAATTAAACCCCTAAAATATTTTGCACCCAATTAAGCCTTTGAACTGATAAATTTAATCAATTAAGCCCTTTGACCGATATTGAATGTCGAATCTAAAGGATTTTTTTGGACCAATTTGTACAATGCGTTGTGTCGCAATGTTGTCACATGACATTTTCATAACTATTTATTATTTATTTATAATTTTTTTGAAATTCCTAAAAATTAAAAAAAAACACTTATAAAAATCATAATTTTTTAAAAATTCTATAAATGCCACACGATAGAACTGTAATGCACCATGTGGCAATAATATCTAAAGAAAAAAATTGTCAAAATTTAATTGTCAATGTTGATCAAAGGGCTTGATTGAATAAATTTATTGGTTCCAGGGCTTAATTGAGTGCAAAAACATTTAGGGGCTTAATTGATTTTTTTAAAATTCAAGGGCTTTTTACATTCTTAAGCCAAGAAATAATTAATTTAGTTTTTTTAATAGTCTTAAGCTGATTATAAGGTAATAATTATTCATATTTTTTTAACCCTTTAATAAGATACATATTACAGATAAATTTAATTGAATCTGAGTCTTTTAAGATATTTTGGTTTGGTTAATAAGTACCGAGTCTTAGCATATCTAGTGGGATTTACTGAAAATAACAAGTAGCAGAACTACAATATACAATGACTAATATTTGCTAGTGGGCTTACCTTTTCAACTTTTTTCCCTTCGGGATGTATCCGCGACAAAACCTAAAGGTCTTAAGTGGCAAACGAGTCATTCAGTTCGGGTTCGGTTTGAATTATTATGGTTTGGGTTATTTCAAGTTTGATTATGTTCGGTTTAATTTTAGTTTGGGTCGGTCTGGGTCTAGTTCAAAAGTTAGATTTTAGTTCGGGTCTGTAGTGATTTCGATTCGGGTATCGAATCGGGTCGGTTGATTTTTGGATCGGTTAACTTTTTATTCGGTTAGTATCGAGTCGTTATTTTCAGGTCGATTGACTTTGGTTCGGATCAATATTGGGTTAATAGGAGATCGACCGATTTTAGTCGAATTTTCAAGCCGAATTAGGTTTTTACACTCTATATACATCACTTTATATAGCATGTATATTTGGCTTTTTCGTGAGTTGTGCGTCAGTACACATCTCATTTTTTTCATTCATTTTAATATATTTTCTTTATTACGGGGTGCATTTTGTTCTGGTCTATTCAGTTCGGGTGAAATCGATTCGGCCTATTCGGTTCAAATCCATTCGGTTCGGTTGAAAATCGGTTCAGGTCTATTTTTGGGTCAACAAAAATTCGGGTCGATTTCAGTTCATTTTGGTTTATTTCGAGTTTCGGGTCATATTCAGGTCAACCTGTTTAGGTCTTGATTCGGATCTCGGGTCAAGTTTGTCAGGTCTAGATCTTACAAACACCTGTCTTTAGCCACACGTGACGATTTCTAATTTTTTGGGTATATATACATATATATATATATATATATATATATATATATAGGATTAAGATCCATTTACATTGTATAAAACTCAATTACTTTTACATTTTTTGGACCGTTGGCTGATGGTAATAAATGGCTAAGATTATTTCTTTATTGATAATCTTCACATTTTTACTGTTAATCTCATTCATTCATTTCACTCATTCAATGGTCATGAATTAGTGTAAAACTAGTTGAGTTTTACATAGTGTAACTGGATCTCGTCCCATATATATATGGGTTAGGATTCACTTACACAATGTAAAACTCAATTTTACATTTTTTAGACCGTTGGATGAGGGTAATAAATGGCTAAAATTAATTGAATTTTACGTTGTGTAAAAGGATACTCTCTCTACCTAGGGGGAGAAGGATGCGGAAATTTGATCCTAATGACTCTAGAACCCACAACCTAGAGAAGGAAAACGTGTCAACTGAGAGCTTTTAACTACTTACTCTAGATATTGTTGATATATATATATAAGGACGCTGAAATTTGCTCCTAATGACTCTAGAACCCACAACCTAGAGGAGGAAAAAGTGTCAACTGAGAGCTTTTAACTACTTACTTTAGATATTGTTGATATATATATATATTGACACGTCAACTTATTTTCAAGATTTAGTTTGATATTAAGTGCTTTTTGACATTTAATTTTGATCTAATTAAATACTTGAATTTAGATTTTTAATTCAATTTAATATTTTGATTTGACTTAATAAATCAAACTAATAAGTATTAATACAGATCAAAATACCAAATATAAGTACCGGTAAACTTGAGGTAAGAGTTTGAGAGGGCTAACTTAAATCTTTTAAAATTTTGAAGGCTTAAATTTAAAAAATTTCATAAATTTTGAGGGTTTAACTAAAACTTTTAATAATTTTGAGAGATTTAATAAAAACTTTTAAAAAATATGAGATAGAATTTAATTAAAATATTCAAAAGTTTTAAGCTTAATATTTTTTTTAAATCTCGAAGGGGCCAAATTAAATTTTAAAAATATTAAGGGCCAAATTCTAATTTCTAAAAATTTTGGGGCCATGACCACCCTAATCTCCACTGAGATACGCTCCTGAAAAGTATTGATTTGGATCAAATAACTAAATTCAGTTACATAATTTAAAAAACCCATCAACAGGTCTAACTTTGAGTCTGAAGCTTTCATTTATTTTACCTTTTTGTTGACTGGATAAGATTTGAGCACTTGGCTAATTTTATACGTACCAAAAATAAATTGTGACCCTTCTTTTGGAACAAGGCTGTCTAATTTCTGTTTTGTTTTTTATTAGCATTTTTTATTGGTTACATTACCTTTTTACTCACTCATAAATAAAAACATTCAGAATGGATGATACACGTTAAACACAATAGAAATCTTCTACTCTTTTTAGTGTTCCTGTTAATGTTTCTTACTAAAAATTAGGTTTAGAATTTAGAGTTTAAAGTTGGGGTTTATGGTTAGGGTTTAGGGAAATTATGATAGGGTGTATTTTTTAGGATATAGGGTTTAAGATTTAAAATTTAAAGTTATGTCTTAAAATTTAATTATTAGTGTTTTTTAGTGTTAGGGCATAAAAAACACTGGAAAAGGACACGATTTTTATACCTACTAATACTAACATAATCAAATTTTTAAAAAATATTAGGCATAAGGAATAGTGAGGGGGTCTAGATTTGGTATATGCCATTGAATGGAGTATCCCAAGAATGAACGAAGTTTCTAAACTAAACTAAATGACTTTACCCATTGTTTACTGTTTAATTTAACCTTAAAGAACGTGAATCGAATTACTAAATTCTTGGTTCCCATGGAACAGGCTCCAAAAACTATACATGTATTTTTCAGGAGAGTTTAGGATGTTTAGGTTTTACATGGAAATATTTTAACTTTTGTAAATTACGTAAATCATCATTGAAATTTACTCTCAAACTTATTTTGGTTACTGAAGTTTCAAAACAATTAATTTACTCATTGAAGTTTAGACATTGAATGTTTTTTTATCACTCTTCCGTTAATTTTTTAATGACATTCATTTATCGGCGAATGGAAGAACTTCTCCAAGATCCTAACGGTAGAAATCTTCATCGACACGAGGGAAACAATATTGAGAAACAGGCACCATCCGATGACGAAAGAAGGAGACCAGCAAGAGAGAAAACAAAAGGTTTTTGTCCGATTCGTGGACTTCGGGGCACTTTTCGACGAAATAGAGATCGGATTTGGACTCAATGAGTGAGATAAAGCGACTAGTGAAATTTGGTACCAAACAACCACCATCTACTATGCGCATTCGAAAATGGTGAACGGTGGAGTGACAAAAAACGTCCAATGTCTAAACTTCAGTAAGTAAATTAAATGTTTTAAAACTCTAACGATCAAAATAGGTTTGAGAGTAAAGTTCAGTGATGAGTTACTTAAATTTTAGATTAATCAGTATAAAATATATTAGAAAAACTGTAACCCCCTAGACCCGTCTATGCGACACACCTAAACCTAAGATGTCACATTAGGGTCACCGAAGCGACCCACAGAAAAATAGAAGAAAACTCTTAGAAATACATTTAAAAGTGTAAAATAACATTTATGTTAAAACTATATTAAAATTTCGTTTGTACAAAATACGAACTCAATCATAAAATAAATCGTGACATACATGCCCACTAAAACACAGGTACCATACTCTACGCGCAACGCCAAGGGAACTCCAAATTGATATCGGTCATAAATCTATGATCGAATTTTTTTAACCTGCAATGTTAAAACAAATTGAGCTTGGGAAAGCTAAAAACTACAAAACTATCAAATGATGATGTAGACACATGCATGTAAGGTAAAGCACGTATATGGTATAGTATAAAACTATCACGGTGTTCCGGGTAAGTATAGGTTCCAATTACGGTTCATTTTAAATTCTTATCTATCCTCCCACCGAACTCTAATAGGCAGTTTTCCAAGACTGCATCTATAAGGCATTAACCCAGGCCCATTGGGCGTAGGTGCTAACCTAAAGGGGTGTATTGGGTCCAAAAGAATCGCCCTAACTGAAGCCTAAAAGCCTAAATGTAGTATGTATTACCCTAGCCGAAGCGTAGGAACCTGATATAGTAGCCATAAGGAATTACCCTAGCTGAAGCGTAGGAACCTGATATAGTAGCCATAAGGAATTACCCTAGCCGAAGCGTAGGAACCTGATACAATAGCCATAAGGAATTACCCTAGCCGAAGCGTAGGAACCTGATACAGTAGCCATAAGGAATTACCCTAGCCGAAGCGTAGGAACTTGATACAGTAGCCATAAGGAATTGTCCTAGCCGAAGCGTAGGAACCTGATACAGTAGCCATAAGGAATTACCCTAGCCGAAGCTAGGAACCTGATACAGTAGACATAAGGAATTACCCTAGCCGAAGCGTAGGAACCTGATACAGTAGATCAGTGATTTGTTGTAGAGTATAGATGAACCAGTCACTATCATAATTTATCTTAGTTCGAGCCTTGAATGATTGAATATGAATTTGTACAATGTTCTTTCATTATTGAACAGTCTTAAGAATGACTGATATTCTTAAGTCAGACTTTAAACATATAGAAGCATTGGAGTCCATGGGTATTCGATTAATTAAGTTCACAATGGTAGTGTATGTCCTTTATTTCAATTAGTATGATCAATTTATTCTTTATTGCTATAAAGATCAGTTTAGAAATACAAAGACATTCTAATAAATTTATTTTTCAGGTGTTTATCCAGGGCTCAAGAAAATCCAAGTGGTTTGTTATCACACATATTTGTATCTCGATACCGAATTATTTCTCAATCGATCGGGGATTTCAGATGAGGTAGTCATTATATCAGATCAAATATAAATTCCAGATCATTTATTTCGTTAGAGGCATTTTAATCATTCTCATGCCTCAAAGATATTATCAAATTTTCTTAATGAAATAATCAAATTATCAAACTTTTAACAGTATTCATTAAAATCATGCATAATTTAACAAAATACCAACATGTTTCATAAAGTCTGCAAGAGGTAGTAATGTATTACCATGGCTCCGAGATACTTCGGTTGATCCAAGGTACTCCATTCGATCAATCTCGAATCCTGAATTCAACGTCCTCTCTAAGGTCGGATACAAAGAGCCACAATTTTCTTCAATTACACAAAGTTCTTAGTCAGTCCATGACACGTTTGCATTAGCACTTATCTGAGTAATTAAGCACATAAGCATATTCAAATTCAAGGTCAAAATTGAAGCCTTTAGGGTCGGAATTTCACAAAATGGGCTTCAAAAACGAACTCAGGACTTCGATAAACATAAAATATGGGTTTTTTTAAAAAAATTGACTTTTTGGTCAAAGTCAACGCCGACATCAACAGTCAACGCTGACGTCATCGGCCAACGGTCAATGCTGACGTTAGGAGTCAACACTGACGTTAGTGGTCAACAGTCAATGCTGACATCAGTAGTCAACACTGATGTCAGTGGTCAACAATTTGACTCGAGCGAGTTGACTCACTGTTGAATAGATCGGGTTGACTCACTGGTTGGCTCGGTTTGGTTGACCCACTGGGTCAACTCGGTCAACGGGTCGGGTCAGACGGGTCAATTAAGTTCGAGTCTAGACTGGGTCGGGTAGATTTGGGTCGGTTTACTAGTTCGGTTCAGACCAAACCGGGTCTGGCCAGGCCGATTCACTATTGAACCGGTTTGGTTCAAAGGCTACCGTCCAGGGCAGCCAAAAATCACCCCGGACGGCGCGTGTACTCCACGTGTGGCCTTACACGGCCGAAAAAACACCCAAAATGTAATTTTTTTCCAGGATTGTCCAACCCACATCAGTTATACAATTGAACTAAACCAAAAACTCACCAAAGCTTACCAAAACGACCTAAAACTGATCGAACTAGCATGCTCCGGTGAGGCTCTGAATAGCATCGATCTGGTGATCGGTGGCCAAGGTTGGACTCGTCTCAAGGCGAGGAAAGCGGTGGTGGCAACCAAACCATGAACGGACGACTATGGTGGCCGAAAACAACGACGAACCAAAGAGGTTTAAACCTAGGTTCGACGACCCCTTTAAATTCGATTTCCTGGCGAACAGAACGGCCAGCTCGCGAGTGGATGGGGGGTTTTTCTCAACAAGACAGGATGAGCGGTTTGATACCGGCGGTGCACATACGGAGGCTGCATAAAAGTCGGTGGCCGGGTTGGGGGGTTGAGGAAAAACTAGAAGCTTCTCCTCCTCTTGATCTAATATCCAAAAAAATAAAGAAATAGGGACCGGGTAGATGGAATTCATTTTTATTATTTATTATTATATATATATTTTTTATTTTTTTCAGTTAAACCCCCCTAACATAGCGTCAAAATTTAACCGAGTTAAAATATGACAAACAAGGGCACTTGGCCCTGCGGTTAAACACACTTGGGAAAAAGAAGGGCGAGGTTGTGGGTTCTCAAGACCTCACGGCTGCAAATCCCCCTTTCTTTTATTATTAATATTTTTATTATTATTATTAAGTGTTACAATTCTCCTCCTCTAAACAGAAATTTCGTCCTCGAAATTTACTAGCGTCGTAGAACTACAGAAACGACTCTCTCATCCATTCTTGTACTGAAACTTATCCATCGAAATATGCTTGATTCTATAGACTATCTCATGCAGTCACCGATCAATCTGACAGTACCATCAATTTCTCAAACTAGCTCTGGACTCAAAGTCTCCCTATTAGATATCAGGTTGATTTATCAAATTACACTATCTGCCATCTTAAAACCCTACAAAACATCATGCATACGTTTGCCCGGTAACCGTTGTATGAACAGACTTTATCAGGGGAGGAACTTTCCCAACCGTCACAGATGTCACTTATACACCTCGAAGTATCCTCCAAAATCTGAGTTCCTCTATTAAACTAGCCATCAGTTTGCAACAGAAAATTGTACTGGGTTCAAACAAGTATTAAAAATCTCTTACAATGTCTTTCGGAACAAGGAAAAGACCATAAATCTCAATCATAAATAATATCTAACAATACTTCATCAACTTGTCGGTCTTCTGAATTACATAATCTAGCTACCTTCTCGAGTCATTCGACGATCACCCAGAAGAATCATTTCTACAAGGGGTCAGAGACAGTCCAACAACAAGGTCAGCCGTGATTTACTCTTATATCTATTCGGTAATTAACTAAAACTGTAACAAATCAGACATTTCAATGTTCTGCTATAATCCTGCAGTGTAGCATCCAAACATTACTGTTTACCTTTGAGTATTACAGAACCACTTCAAAATCCAAGCTTTCGCTCTATCCACAAATAGCTTATGTGTACAACTTAGTTTCGGCAGAAAAACTTATCCAATTATAATAAAATCATTGCATTACAAACTTGACACATACATCGATTTTTGAATTATGAATTCTATAACTGAATAAGATTCAACCTTAAAATCTTGGTAAAATCAATCATACTTCATCATTTCACACTCATTTATTCCTTCCTTTACTAGTACCCAACCATTAGTATTTTTATTTTTATTTATTTTCATTTCAGATTTCCATCCAGGTTCGAATTCATCACAGTCAAATGCCATAGGCATTCTTTAACAGTACAAACTGTTTTAGAAAGGATTCAACATCAGTCCAGGCACAGTGGAGTACGTTAATGATTTAGGGGCATATATTTACCAAACACCCTATGACAGACGATCGACCAATCTACCTAGAAAGATGCAACTCTAAGCTCTGATACCACTAAATGTAACCCCCTAGACTCGTCTATGCGACACACCTAAACCTAGAAGGTCACATTAGGGTCACCAAAGCGACCCACAAAAAAAAAACAAAAGAAAACTCTTAGAAATATATTTAAAAGTGTAAAATAACATTTCTGTTAAAACTATATTAAAATTTCATTTGTACAAAATACGGACTCAATCATAAAATAAATCGTGACATACATGCCCACTAAAACACAGGTGCCGTACTCCACGCGCAATGCCAAGGGAACTCCAAACTGATATCGGTCATAAATCTATGATCGAATTTCTTTAACCTGCAACGTTGAAACAAAGTGAGCTTGGGAAAGCTCAGTAATACAAAACTATCAAATGATGATGTAGACACATGCATGTAAGGTAAAACATGTATATGGTATAGTATAAAACTATCAAGGTGTTCCGGGTAACCAAAGGTTCCAATAACGGTTCATTTTAAATTCTTATATATCCTCCCACCGAACTCTAATAGGCAGTTTTCCAAGACTGCATCTCTAAGGCATTAACCCAGGCCCATTGGGTGTAGGTGCTGACCTAAAAGGGTGTATTGGGTCCAAAAAAATCACCCTAACTGAAGCCTAAAAGCCTGAATGCAGTATATATTACCCTAGCCAAAGCGTAGGAACCTGATACAGTAGCCATAAGGAATTACCCTAGCCGAAGCGTAGGAACCTGATACAGTAGCCATAAGGAATTACCCTAGCCGAAGCATAGGAACCTGATACAGTAGTCATAACGAATTACCCTAGCCGAAGCGTATGAACCTGATACAGTAGTCATAACGAATTACCCTAGTCGAAGCGTAGGAACCTGACACAGTAGTCATAAGGAATTATCCTAGCCGAAGCGTAGGAACCTGATACAGTAGTCATAAGGAATTACCTTAGCGAAAGCGTAGGAACCTGATATAGTAGTCATAAGGAATTACCCTAGCCGAAGCGTAGGATCCTAATACAGTAGCCATAAGAAATTACCCTAGACGAAGCGTAGGAACCTGATACAGTAGTCATAAAGAATTACCCTAGCCGAAGCGTAGGAACCTGATACAGTAGATCAGTGATTTGCTGTAGAGTATAGATGAACCGGTCACTATCATAATTTATCTTAGTTCGAGCCTTGAATGATTGAATATGAATTTGTACAATGTTCTTCCATTATTGAACAATCTTAAGAATGACTGATATTCTTAAGTCGAACTTTAAACAGATAAAAGCATTGTAGTCACATGGGTATTGTTTTATTTAAGTTCACAATGGTAGTGTATGTCCTTTATTTCAATCAGTATGATGAATTTATTCTTTATTGCTATTTGGATCAGTTCAAAAATACGAAGAAATTCTAATAAATTTATTTTTCAGGTGTTTATCCAGGGCTCAAGAAAATCCAAGTGGTTTGTTATCACACATATTTGCATCTCGATACCGAATTATTTCTCAATCGATCGGGGATTTCAGATGAGGTAGTCATTATATCATATCAAATATAAATTCCAGATCATTTATTTCGTTAGAGGTATTTTAATCATTCTCATGCCTTAAAGATATTATCAAATTTTCTTAATGAAATAATCAAATTATCAAACTTTTAACACTATTTATTAAAATCATACATAATTTAACAAAATACCAACATGTTTCATAAAGTATGCAAGAGGTAGTAATGTATTACCTTGGCTCCGAGCTACTTCGGTTGATCCAAGGTACTCCATTCGACCAATCTCGAATCATGAATTCGACGCCCTCTCTAAGCTCGAATACAAAGAGCCACAATTTTCTTCAATTACACAAAGTTCTTAGTCAGTCCATAACACATTTGCATTAGCACTTAACTGAGTAATTAAGCACATAAGCATGTTCGAATTCAAGGTCAAATTTGAAGGCTTTAGGGTCAGAATTTCACAAAACGAGCTTCAAAAACAAACTCAGGACGTCGATAAACATAAAATAGGGGTTTTTGAAAAATTTTGACTTTTTGGTCAAAGTCAACGCTGACGTCATCGGTTAACGGTCAATGCTGACGTTAGCGGTCAACAGTTTGACTCGAGCAAGTAGACTCACTGAGTTAACTCGGTCAACGGGTCGGGTCAGACGGGTCAATCAGGTTCGGGTCTAGACCGAGTCGGGTCTAGATTGGGTCGGGCAGATTTGGGTCGGTTTACTGGTTCGGTTCAGACCAAACTAGGTCTGGCCAGGCCGATTCACTATTGAACCGGTCCTGTTCAAAGGCTACCGTCCAGGGCGGCCGAAAATTACCCCAGACGGTGCGTGTACTCCACGCGCGGCCTTACACGGTCGGAAAAAAACCCAAAATGTAAAAATTTTCTAGGATTCTCCAACCCACAACAGTTATACAACTGAATTAAACCAAAAACACACCAAGGCTTACCAAAACGACCCAAAACCGATCGAACTAGCGTGGCTTCGGTGAGGCTCTGAACAACATCGATATGGTGATCGGTGGCCAAGGTTGGACTCGTCTCAAGGCGGGGAAAGCGGTGGTGGCAACCAAACCACGAACGGACGACTGTGGCTGCCGAAAACAACGACGAACCAAAAAGGTTTAAACCTAGGTTCGACGACCCCTTTAAATTCGATTTCCCGTAGAACGGAATGGCCAGCTCGCAAGTCGATGAGGGGGGTTTTACTCGGCAAAACGAGATGAGCGGTTTGATATCGGCGGTGCACACCACCAACCGACGGAGGCTGCATAAAAGTCGGTGGCCGGGTTGTGGGTTTGGGGAAAAACTAGAAGCTTCTCCTCCTCTCGATCTAATATCCAAAAAAATAAAGAAATGGGGACCGGGTAGATGGAATTCATTTTTATCATTTATTCTTATATATATATATATATTTCAGTTAAACCCCCCAACATAGCCTCAAATTTTAACGGAGTTAAAATATGACAAACATGGGCACTTGGCCCTGCGGTTCAACACACTTAGGAAAAAAAAGGGCGAGGTTGTGGGTCAAGACCTCACTGATTGCAAATCACTCTTTATTTTATTATTATTATTGTTATTATTATTATTATTATTAAGTGTTACAAAAACAAAGATATAAAAGTGTTATTCGACCTTTTGTTTTAAAATATGGTTAATTATCTAATAATTTTATTATTCATTTAAAACACATTAGAATATAGGGTAAACTACCTATTTGGTACCTCACTTATCTCGTGACTCTATTTTGATCACTCAACTATTATTTTTAGAAAAATCGTACCTAATGTTACGTTTGTATTTTATTTTAGTACCATTCGTTAAAAAAATAACAATGTTGTTGATGTGACATTTTTTATATTTTTTAAATTCCATGTCATTTTTCTCTAATCGTCAACAATTATGTGACATTTTTAATGCGGTGACATATGTCAACTCCTTACCGATAAATACTAAAGAATAAACATAAGTTATCATTTAATTCTACTGACATTTGATCCCGGGACACCTTAAAAAAAGTCTCAAAGCCTTTCTACAAAACCAGACATGGAAAAAGTTCTAATTGCACCATATATATATACATATATATATATATATGATGAGTCTACTACGGATGTCGCATACTATTGAACACTACAAACACAATATAACATCGAATATTATTTTTTAATAAAGAATAGAAATATGAATGATTTGAATTATAATTAAAATTAATTTTAAAAAAATAGAAATTAGATTTAATATTGAAAAATAAATGGCGTAAACGATCGACAATGGTACTGGAGTCCCCGTCTTCATCTTCAACCCCGTTCCCATGCCGGTCTCGAAGTGCATTTTCATGCAACTTTAAGCCTATAAATATGGCAACTTTTTATCAAATCTTCACACAAAATCATCATTCCAACAATGGGGTTTCTTCACAGTTCATCAATGTTTCCAGTTTTTCTGATTTTCGTCTTTTCATTTTCATGGCCGATCATTTCTTCAGCCAATACCCACCAAGATTTCCTTCGTTGTCTTTCTTCATCACTCAGCTCCAACGATTCAGCTTCCATTTCCAGACATTTACACGCAAAGAAGCTCAAGTTATTCATCTGTTTTGGAGTCAAGTTCACAATTCTTGATTCATTACTCCGACAAGCCCTAGACCTTTGGTGATCGTAACGCCGTTGCATGTTTCCCATGTTCAGGCAACGATTCGTTGCTCGAAAAAACATGGCCTCCAGTTTCGAACTCGTAGCGGAGGCCATGATTTCGAAGGTGTTTCTTGTGTATCGTAATCAGAAGCTTCCTTTGTCGTCGTCGATTTGCCTCCAGTTTTATTGTGCAAAATTGTCGGCAGACAATAGTCAACGGCGACGGTGGTGGTTACGGCGGCAGAAAGAAAATAAAGAGATTGAGTTTATTAGGGTTTATGATATTAAGAAAATTTTGGAATATTTGATTCTAACATATCAATTAAAAATACTATAAAAAATATATAAAGTTTATTAAATTTAATTTCTAATTTTCTTTTAAAATAATTTTAATTATAATTCGAGTCCTTCAAATTTCTAATTTTTATTAAAAAAATTAATGGTGTTCAACGGTGTATTGCATTAGTAATATTCAGCTGTGTGCGACGACCGTTATAGAATTTTTTTTAATTTATATACAAAACAATCGACCTCTATGTGTGCATTGCAAGATGTAGAACATTAGGTTTGCGACTCATAGGTCTAATCATAAATACTTTATTGCGTCATAAAATGCAACATTTGAAAGCGATCAACAAGAAAATCGATCGACTCTTTTAATTCAAACGTTTTAATTTTACGTAATTTTTTTATTAAGTAAAGAGATTATATTCTTAAGGTAAAGATAGAGACTCAAACTCATACAAGATGAGATAATATGAGTAATTTTGGTATTAGTAGACCTCATAATTAATAGATTTAATTATATCGCATGTTTTTAAATTATGACCTTCATTCTAAATTGGTCTTTAAACATTATAATTTCGTACCCAAACTATAACCCTCATTTTAAATTGGTCCCTAAAATGTTGAACAATCTAATTTCATCCTCAAACTATGACTTTCATTCTAAATTGATACCCAAACTTTAGAACATTCTAATTTCATCCCCAAATTATCAATATATACTCTAATTTTATTGCATGTTAATAAAATCATTTGATGCTAAAATGACGTGACGTAAACGATAATTTGATGCTGAAAATGGAATGTTTGAGTTTGGGATCAATTTAGAATGTTGGTCACAGTTTTGGGATAAAATTAGAACATTCAAAAGTTTAGAGATCAATTTAGAATGAGAGACATAATTTGAAGATAAAATTGAAATATTCAAAAATTCAGAGATCAATTTAAAATTAGGCCCATGTGATGCAATTAACTCTAATTAATAATAATTAATCCTTTTCGTTCGGGGATATTTTTAAAGAGACTCTAAAATATGTTTCATTCCTAATAGAATTAATTAATCACAAGATTTATCCGAGGTTATCTTCTTTCAAATGAAATGTATAGGGTAAATTAGGATGTCACTCAATTATGAGTAATGTTACATTTGGGTCACCCAATTATTAAAAGTTACATTTGATCACTTAATTATGGGTAAGGTTACATTTGGATCACCTTCATATTTTAAAAAATATCAATTTAGTCATTGAAATCTATTTAAAATTATTTATTAAAATTTTCAACTTTTACTTATTGTTGCCATGTATTTTTCTACAGAAGTTCGGGTTTTAGTTACTGCTACCATGTAAGTTACTAATTTTTTTTTATTAGAAAACAAATTTCTTAAGTTCTTTACAAGCCTGCTTTATAATAAAAAATATGTTTAAATTTGATACATAGGCTGTGTAAAATAAATTTTACACAAGCCTACCTATTTCTACTATAAATCAAAATTAAACATAAACCCTAAAAAACTAAACCCCAAACCTTAAACCCTAAACCCTAAATTCTAAACACTAACCTTAAATTCTAAACCCTACAACCCAAACCCCTAAACTCTAAACCCTAAACTAAACCACTAACCCCTAAAACTAAAAAGTCTGTAAACTAAAGTTTACACAGACTGTGTATTGAAGTTTTCTCATAAAAAATTACTGCTACAAAAAGTATACTTTTAAATTAAAATTCATAGACATGCAAATAACTTAAAGAAATCTATTTTATAATAAAATAAATAATTTGATATATTTTTTAAATATGAAGGGTTAAATTTATTGAATTATTTTGAATTTGGACTAAATTGATATAATATAAAAGCTTTGAGGACTTAATTGTCATTATACCCAATTAAAGGACAACATTTAACGGTGAAATAACCCAAATGTAACTATAATATTAATTAGGTGACCTCAAATGCAACATTTATAGGGATTGGATATGTTTACACATTGTAAAACTTTTTTAAGTTTTACACTTTTTTTGGATCGTTGGATGGGTGAAATGAATGTCTGAGATCAACAGTAGGATATGCAAAGATTATCACTTTAAAAAAATTTAAGGAGTTAATCTCAACCATCCATTTCATCCATCCGACGATCCAAAAAACATGTAAAACTCATATTTTTACATTGTGTGTAAGTGGATCCTAACCCTATATATATATATATATAACTAGTTTTACATTAATTCATGATCATTGGATGAGTAAAATGGATGGATGAGATTAACTCCTTACATTTTTTTCCAAGTGATAATCTTCACATATCCTACTCCTAATCTCATACATCTATTTCACCCATCTCAATGGTCATGAATTAGTGTAAAACTAGTTGAGTTTTACATAGTGTAACTGGATCTCATCCCATATATATATATATATATATATATATATATTAAGGATAACAAAACCTACTTATATTCTAGTTAATTAATCAGTTGCAATACCCCTCATGACTAAAATACACAAGTTTAAAACTCGCCCTTTAGTTCTTTGAATGCATTAAAATGTCGGTAATGAACTTGGTTGTGTGTTTGGTCTATATACCTTGTTCATCAATATTATCTTTTTCCCCAGATTCTTGATCATCATAATTTGGGTGCCGAAATTGCAGCTTCAAACGCCCATCTTCCCTAGATGCATGCAGGAACTCTTGTGTGGGGACCCTCACCTGTTTGAGCACAAATCTGCCATCTTGCCTGTAAGATTTAAAGCAAACGCATGGTTTCCCACTTTTCCCTATACATGATATTGGCGGTGGAAATGAAAATCCCATTGGCCTCTTCAGAATCAGATTCTCCGTTGCCGAATGCTTCATCCTCGTCCACTCTTGTTTCATCTCATCATTTCTCATGTCTTCAACCTCGTCGGAGCTCTCAAAATCAAGTCCTTCAGTGCACAAGTGAAGACTCTCGGCGTTCAATGTAAAACTTTCCCTCTTCTTATGGTAATTAATGGTGCATGTGCCTGTGCCTGTGGGTGAAGTTGAATCGTGATCGTCATTTCCATTGGAATCCCTACTACTTCTTACAAAGGGTGGGAATATAGGAAAGGAAGAGGAGCGGGGAATACATATGTTTTCCTTGAAATGAAGTTCCCCAAATATTTCAGTCACAGCAGCAGGCTGCTCAATAGGTTTGATTTGGTTCCATAAAGAAAAGGATTCTAGCAGAGTTGGGTTTTCTGGTAATGGCTTTTCAAACATGCATTGAATGTTTCCACAGGCAGCATGGATTGTCACTCCAAGCAAAAGGAAAAGATATCATATAAAGAGATTAGAGAGGAGAGGTAGAGAGAAAGAACACGAGAAATGAGATAGGGGTTGAAAAGGAACAAAGTGGGGGCAAAGTTGCTATTATTTGGCGGGGGTTTGAGTTTGGTACCTCTTCTAGTGGAGTGGATCAAGGAATACGTTGTTAACAAGTTAGGGCTTAATTTGGTGGACATTATTCTTGTTTCAAATTATCTCTAATTGGAGTTAAGTTTATTTGTTTTTAAACAAATTTTAGCAAGGTTAACTTAAAATATTAGTTTAATACACGAGCTTAGGTGAGATGATAAGAGTCATTCCTACCTTAATTAGTGGTCGAGGATTCGATCCTCCTAAGTATGGAGTATCAAGGATAAAGATAAGAGAAGATATATCTTAATCAATCTCATTAAAATCTTATCTTAACTTGTCTTTATCTAAATCTTACCATTATCTAAATCTTATCTTGTATTTAATATTTGATTTCTCTTATCCTTGCATATTTAATTATAATCCTATATATACTCCATTTGTAAATATTATGGATTATCAATAATACAAATTATTTACATGGTAATCAGAGCCAAGTACAATTTCTCTACTCAATTTTTCACTCTCTTCCGCTCTTCTTCAAACCAGATCTCCTCTTATGGCTTTGTCTTCTACTTCCAATGATCTTGTGCATCTTAATGCACCGACCAACTTCCCAATCAAACTTACGTCTGTCAATTTTCCTATTTGGAGTCACCAAGTAGAGGATACTCTCATTGGTTTTGGGCTACTCGGTTATATTGATGGTTCGCAGCCTTCCCCGTCTCAGTTTACCAATGTCGCAGCAACAATTGCTAATCCTAAATATCTATAATGGTATCGTCAGGATCAAATTCTTATCAGTGCTCTTCTTGACAGTTGTGATGATCAAGTTCAACCACTTATTTCATCCACTGTCACCGCTAAAATTGCATGGGATACTCTGGTCGCAAGTTATGTCTGAGCATCTCCTAATCGCATCCTTGCTCTCAAGTCCAAATTGGCTCACAATCCACGTGGTTCCAGGTCTATCTTTGACTACATGAAAGACATACAGGATATTGCCTTTGATCTTGCCTTGGCAAACTGTCCTGTCATAGATCTCTTGATTTCTATTGTCAATCAACTAGGTGATGATTATAGTCCAATAGTTATTGCTCTCAGTGTACGTAACACATCAACAATTATGGTTGAGTTATCTGAGATCTTAACTGATCATGAGAGACTTCTTCAAGAATATGAACAAACAACACATCTTGCCACGATATATTATGCTCAGTGGGTTAATTCAAAGCATGGTTATTCCATCAACCGCTCTCGAGGGAAGGGTGGTCGCTCTGGTCATTCGATTTTTTATGGCGGTCGTAGTCCTGTTCTTCAATCTAGCCATTTTAGACGACAAGATGTTGTGTGCAAGTTCTGTAATTTGCCAGGGCATATTGTTCAGGATTTTCGTAAGCTTGTTCGATTTCTTCACAACAACAACTTTTATCAGCAGCCACCGTATGATTCATCGGTTGTTAACATTGCTACTGATCTTTCATCATCAGATCTTGTTCTTTGGATGTTTGATAGTGGTGCCTAGCATCACACCACAATGACCACTATGTCTCTTTAGGATGTCTCCTCTTATGATGGCCCTGATATAGTTTATTTGGGTAATGGTAACTCTTTACCTATATCTCATATTTGCCGATGCACTGTTCCCACGGTACCAAATGTGCCTTTCCTGTGCCACGGTATCCTCTTCCAATATTGTCGCCTACTGCATTGACATCACCTTCCACACCTCTATTGTCTCCTATGCCACGACAGCCTAATGCTTCCATTGCCACACCAAATTCTGTGCCTAATATGCTATGTCAACCTAATGATCCTATTGCCACACCAGCTCCCTTGGTTGGTCTTCCACAGTAACTTGATGATCTTATTGCCACACTAGTTCCCTTGGCTGATCTGCCACAGCAAAATGCCTCCCCTGACTTACCACAATAAGATGTCTCTCCTAACTTGCCACAACATAATTCTCCGTAACAACGAGTTTGTTAGCCAAATTTGAGGTACTTTGGTCCTTCATTTGTTAATGCTACTATATGTCATCCTTCGTCTTCCACATTAGAGCCAAAAACTATTACTCAAGCTCTCACAGATCCATTATGGAGACAAGCCATGGAAGATGAGTTTAATGCCTTGCTACGCAACCATACATGGGATATTGTTCCACGGTCTACACAATATGTCGTAGGGTGCAAATAGGTATTCCGTGTGAAACGACATGCTGATGGCTCTGTTGGCCGATACAAAGCCCGATTGGTACCGAATGGGTATTCGCAAGAAGCTAGTCCTGACTATTTTGAGAATTTTAGTCCTGTGATGAAATCTATTACGGTGCGTATTATTTTCACTCTTGCACTACATCATGCATGGCCCATCAAGCAGCTTGACATTAATACCGCCTTCTTAAATGAAACCTTATATGAGGAAGTCTATCTAGAATAACCTCCAGGATATGTTGACTCTACAAAACCATCTCATATTTTTTGGTTGCGTAAAGCCTTGTATGGACTCAAGCAAGCTCCGAGGGCATGGTATATTGAACTCTCTCAATTTCTTATTCACTTTGGTTTTGCGAAATCAAAGGTCGATGCCTCCCTCTTCATCTATAATGCAAGGGGAGTTGTTTTATATTTTCTAGTCTACATGGATGATATTGTGATTACTGGTAATAACACTGACTTCATTGCTCACTTCACCAACTTATTATCTATGAAGTTTGCTCTGAAGGATATGGTCTTGCTGAGCCATTTTCTTGGCATTGAGTCTATTTCTACTCTAACTGGGTTGTTTCTTTCCAGCTGCAGTACATCTCTGACATCTTGACTCTGTTTCAGATAGAAAATGCCAAGGCAATTTCCACACCTATGTCCTCTTCCTTAAAACTACCTCCACCAAAGCCATCAACAGCACTTGATATCTCTAGTTATTGACGATTACTTGGTCTCCTTCAGTATCTCACATTTACTATCGTTTGTCGCAATACATACATGGTCCTTCACTTGCACATTGGACAACAGCTAAGCGCATCCTGCATTATCTAAAAGGAATATTATGCCATTGCATTCTTTTTCGTTCGGCATCTTCACTTTATCTCACTGCCTTTGCCAATGCGGACTGGGGTGGATCCTCTACGGACATCAGATCCACTATTGGATATGCTATTTACCTTGGATCTAATCTTATTTCTTCGAAGTCAGCTCATCAGAAAACTGTTTCTCGTTCTTCCACAAAAGCTTAATATCATGTCATGGAAAATGTAACTGCCGAAATACTCTGGGTTTAACATTTACTTCAAGAAATTGACGTGACATTACAAAAATCTCCATCTCTTTTTTACGACAATCTCAGTGCCACATATGTTTGCAAAAATCCAGTATTTCATTCTCGTATAAAGCATCTTGCACTTGATTACTTATTTGTTCGTGACTTAATTGCTGCGGATTCACTACTTGTTCAACACATTTCCTCTAAAGCTCAGATTGCGGACACTCTCACCAAACTACTTGGTCAAAATCTCTTCATCCATTTTCAGTCCAAGATTGGTGTCTCCGATGGATCCTCTATCTTGCGGGAGTGTATCAAGAATAAAGATAAGATAAATCTTAGTCAATCTTATTCAAATCTTATCTTGTCTAAATCTTATCATTATTTAAATCTTATCTTGTATTTAATATTTGATTTCTCTTATCCTTGTATATTTAATTGTAATCTTATGTATACTCCAATTGTAAATATTATAGATTATCAATAATACAAATAATTTACATGGAGGAACTTTAAAATCCGTAGTCAATATTTATCCTTATATAAACCACCAGAACGTAAAAGATTAGTTGTAACCCTCTTAACCCGGTCTAGCCGAAATCGAGCTAAAAAGCCACATTAGGTTCGCCAAAGCAAACCTGAACTAATAACCTAAACCAGGTCCATTTTTTTTCTTTTTGTCTTATCTAAATGCATCAATTTAGATCCTAAGGTGAACATGCATCAACGGATACATTAACATTGCGATCTAATTTTAAAACATGGTTCAATTGCTCAAACATGCACTTCGAGGACCAAAACATAATTTTCATAAATTACAAGGACTTAATTAAAATCCAAGTTACCAATCCTTCATTTAATTCAATTTCATGCTCACATGTCAAAATCCAGCTTTAAACAATCATCCAAACTCATTTAATTGCATACATAACATTCAGGGACCAAATTGCACAATTTCAAACTTCAATAGTCAGAAGCTTAAAGAAATACATTGTGCACCGATACAGACATAATCGTATTGATACGGTTCAACTAACTCAATGGCTTTGCATACTGATACTACAAACCCCGTATCAATACGGTGTGTCAAGCAAACCCGTACTGATATGGTTCTACCCCGTACTGATCCCTTAAGGATTATTTTCAAAAATCAGATTCTAGTAGCTAAAGAGTGTACTGGTACGAGAGCTTGTGTACCAAAACCAGATTATATTTTCCTCTAGGCGTACCAATACGGTGGCTAGGCTTACTGGTACCCTTTGTAAAATTTTGATGTTCTGAGCCTTCCCGGACCCCACGTACCGAAACCATGGGACCCGTACCGATACGCGAAGGCCTATAATGATCTCTAGGTCTAACATATGACACTTTGGCTCATTCTAAACCTTACCAAACCTTACCTAAACATCATAAATCATCAAAGACATACTTATCACAGTTATCTGAGCAATTTAAACTACTCAAATAAGCCTAGCTCAATTGTCCACAACATCTATAGGCATGATTTCTATTCAACACCCGAAACAATAAATACAAGCACACATCAAGCACTTTAAGCCTTAAACCAATCCAAAATAACATTTAAAACTTGCACAAACAGAGAGTTTAGCAAAACAACCCTCCCAACATTAATGAACCACATTGCCTTTATTATTACGAGTCTAAATCGAAACCATACTTTCGAAGAACAAGTCATTGGATTCCTCCTTGCTTACAAGCTGCCTCCAACCCTTTAATTCTCTACATTGATGGAAAAAGAGAATGTAAGCACACTAGGTTTAGTGAAGAGTGCTCTAAAACAAACCACCATCAATGCATTTAAAACTATTTAACAATCCACTTTGAAAACCACTTTTAAAACACCTTCTAAATCATCATCAACATTATCATGCCTTGTAAAAACTATGCACTTAACATTTCTAAAACATGCATATTAAACCATATGCAACATGTATCATGGATTAATAGCAAAATCCCATTTGCTACACTCAATTTAAGCTATCCCATGCATGACTACCAAATGCAAGGCTTAAAGAGTAACACATGTATAAACCAACATTATACAACATAATCCATCAACATGATACATCTTCAATTATATTGGTTTACAAGTGATCATCAACCAAGTTCTACTTTACAAAATATTATATAGGATACATGGATTCAAAAAGTATCCTCTCAATACTTCATCTCAATCGAAATTCAAGGTATAAACACTATAGGGTACAATCACAACCCCAAGCATCGATTAGATGCATAATCCACTAACGGGAGTTTTCGGTACTATATAACCCCTCAACCGTTAGGGTACTTGGATAGAGTTTTCGGTAAACATAAACCAATGTGACTTTTTATAATGCATATTAATCCTATGGCCGGCCAACTATATTTGATAACATTTTAAACCACATCACTTGCCAATATAATTCATTTCATTAACTCACTGCTTTCATATGCACCAATCAAAACCATTTATCCAGTGCATTCAACCATGCATTAACTAATGTTCAAAAACATTACCAAATCATGTATTACTTCCAAATGAATCATCATCATTATATAACCATTTTCTACATTAAACCATGCTCAAATCATGCATATAATAGTGAGAAATCAAATCATCAAAACAAGTGCATTCAACCATTTGCCAAACCGAGATCGAGGGAGAAATTATCCTTTACTTACTTATGAGCTTAGACCAGTGTTTCAAGCTTAATTTAAACTCCCAAACACAACTTTCAAACCTTTGAAAAGTTGTAAACCACATTCTCACTCACTGACTATGCATAACTTTGATCGCCAATCGAATCCAAACCTCCAAGGCTTCTGAAACCTCACTTCAAGCTTGAGGATCAACCTCTCCTGGTTAACCACACAAAAATAGAGGATTCAATGCATCAAAATGTACTCAACAGCCCAACAACATCAATTTACATAAATCCTTATCAAATTCTAACCAATTTCCCTCCACAACAACCGAAAAGAACATCAAACACCTTCCAAACTTAACCCAGTCAAAACCTAATTGTTTAATCCAAAAATTATCAACAATTAACATCCAAAAACACATTTACATCATCCTTATACCTCCAGCATTCATTAAACATCCACAGCTCCTCAAAAACTCATAACTAACAACCTAGAAAATTAGAGATTCACCTAGTTTCGGAATTCTAATGTTAAAATCATATTATTAACATTATAAAGCATCAAAATCATGTTCTAATCTAATCAAGAATATAGCAAAATAGATCCAATAAGAAAATCAATCAATCTCATTAATTAAACCTTAATTTAACCAATTTCCCATAATTAAATCATTAAAACTCATTAGAAAAAATTTATAAAGGATCAATAACTTAGGAATTTCAGTAAAGAATCATTCATTAGAGGAGAAGAATGAAACTCACCTCTAATGTTGACTTTTCCCTTAATTGGATTGATTTACATGAGAAAACAAGATTAAAACAATAAGGTTTTGATAGGAAATCATAAGAATCTTATTTGAAATCAAAAGATTGAAGAAATCAAAAAGTTACCTGAGGATTTTAAAGAAGAAAAAAGTGTTTGGCTGGAGAGAATTTGAGAGAAAATCTTTTAGAGAAAAGCTAGTTACGTAAAGTTTGCTTTTGAAAATTAATTATAAAATAAATTCTTCAAGCTTATTTATACCCTTTAAAACCTTTTAAAAATAAAAAATTAACGAGAAAATTCTGAAATTAGACTTTGGCCAAACAGCTCCATAAATATTCTAAGTTTTGACCCTTTTACAAAACAGTCACTAAAAATAATTTTTCATTCTTTACATTTTGGTCTCTAGCCAAAATGTCAAATTTCTAAACTCCATTTTCCGAAATTGATTTTACCAAAATTATCTACATATTAAATAATGATTTTAGGATATTTTTTCCATATTTTTATCCCTTCTAAAACTATTTATTTCAGATTAATCCCAAAATTGACCCGAATCCTCTAATCTGATCTACCAGACCGTCTAATCAACCTAAAAAACTCCTAGGCCCAAAATCGGGGCATTACATTAGTCCTCCAATGGATATCTTTGGAAACAAAAAATATATATTTTTTTTTGTTAAATATGTTCGGCTAGAGTTTAGGAACAAAAATCCGCTGCCCCTAAGTATGCCCCTTTCTATTCCCCACACTAAAAAATACTAAAAATAAATTCTAAGCCCTAACCCTAAATTCCATTCCTACACCCTAAAAAATACATTGTACCCTAGTTCCCTAAACCCTAACCATAAACCCTAACTTTAAACTCTAAATCCTAAACCATAAACCTACTTTTTTAAAAAAAAGTGAGGCATCAAAAGAGGCATAATTAAGGGCAGATAATTTCCATAAAGTTTAGTTTGTCAAATTTTGAAATATTTATACCCAACCTACAATCTGATCTTTAAATAGATTTATTTTGTTTACATCTCTTTTGCTAAAAAAATGGGATACTTCTTATTATATTTTTAATCCACTATTCTTGGAAAGTAGGTTTTTCACTCTACTGGCTAGTTTCAGTAAGATTTAACACATAATTCATTAGTGTTGTATAGGGATACAAATGAGTGGCGTTCGACGAACTGTTTTTGAAATGTTCGTATAACGTTCGTTTATGTTTGTTTATTAAGCTAAATAAACGAGTATGAACAAAATTTTTATATTCTTTTAATAAACGAACGGACAGGGGTGTGTTCGGTTCGTTTATGTTCACTAACAAGCTCGTTTATAGGCTTGTTTATAAGATCGTTTATAATCTCGTTTATAAGCTCGTTTATAAGCTCGTTTATAGGCTTGTTTATAAGCTCGTTTATAGGATGAAAATGCTTGTGGATGTATTTAAGTACTACATTTTGTTGTTGCTAAGGATGTTATACAAGTTCATGTTGAAATATAAGTTTTATTTTGTTGCTTTTATTTTATTTATTTATTGTTAGTTTAGTTAACATTTTTTAACATATAAACGAACATATTCACGAATGAATAAACGAAAACGTTCGTGAACACTTAAATAAATACATTCGCGAACACTTAAATGAACACCTTTGTGAACATTAAACGAACACTTAAATGAACACATTGAAACGAAGACATTCGCGAACACTTAAACAAACGAACACGAACATCTTCAAAAATAAATAAAAGAACAAAAAATAATATTAAAAATTTAAACGGGCATGAACACCTTCAAAAATAAATAAACTAACACGAACACAAAATTAAAAATTTAAACAACTACGAACCGAACACAAACACCTTTAAAAATAAACAACGAATACAAACATAATCTTATCCGTTCAATCTCAATTCGTTTACACCCCTATTTGTTGAACGATTTAAGAGCAATAACAATTCATTTTCCTTTTAAAATTGTTTTTTAAATATAATCTAAAAACATGCCCTAACTAATTTTTTCTTTTCTTTTTTAGATAAGTTGTCGTACCTAATTTTCATTATGACATTATTTATGTTTTTTGTTCCATTCTTTTTATTCTATTCTTGAAATTACGTGTACCAATTATGACATGCAGCGTAGTGGCAAAAACATGCTTCCAATCATGATTTGCCATGTAGCAATATGGTGGTGTCCAGGATGTATTGATGTGATTTGTGAAACAATTTGCACCCTCCAAGCCATAACATCTCTATATTTACGTCACCCTAACTTAATGTTAATTTTGGGCGAATTTTAATCTAAAATATTATTATATTTACTCTAAAATAACTGATTTTAATTACAATTAAAAATATTATATTATAGCGGATTTTAACCTAAAATATTACATGTCTATTTTAAAATGTTACACAATTGATAATAATTTCGATTATAGCTTAGAATGTTACATGAGTAACATTTTAAGTTGTAAACCAGAATAGTTATGCAATTTACATAATTTGTTATGAAAAACGTAATATTTTCAGTTTCAACATGAAATATTACTTAATTTACTCTAAAAAGTCACACACTTAATAAGTATTTCGATTAAGACCTAGTTTTGCTGTTTTTTAGCCTTATATTAACCGATTGTATTTTAGACTTCCCGTTATATTTTTTCACATTCAAACAATACATTATAAAACTTATTTTCTCTCTCAATTTTTCTTAAAAAAAATTAGTTCATTTTATATGAATTTAACAGCACCTATATCTTAGCAAAATATCAAAATTTCTCAAACGAAATCAAATTTTACATAAACATGTGATATACTTAAGGAGATTATTGGATGTATAGTCTAAACTTTAGATTCTACGACTACTTATTTGCATACCATTTATCATATTTAAATGATTCTAAGTCTAAATCTAAAACATTAAACCCTAAACCTCTAAAATATAAATCTTTAATACTAAGTATAACATATGACATTTAAATAGACATGATTGTGGAATATAAATTTTACAAAATTCTGTATCAAAAAAATTTCATACCATAACCATAATTATTTACTTCTATTATTATTAAATATTTGATTTAGTTGGTGTTACGAATTAATCATACACCAATTTAATTAAAAATAACAATATTTTAAAATGGTAATAAATATTATTATAATAATATTTTTTATTTTATTATATAACTATACATTTTTAAAATAAAAGATTAAAATTTGTCATTTAAAAAATTAAATATGTAATGCAAAGACATGATTGGAAAAGGTTTATATAAGTCCTTTTATCTCGCCAACTTTGAATAAAATAAACTTTTATGAATATTTTTTGAAATATGAAACATTTTCTTTTATTTTTATCACAAGTGTGGCATAATTTAATATGTATAATAAAGTTAAATTAAATTATTCCTAATGATGCGAATTCCATGATTCCTCCCAATCTTGTTGTTGTGCCTGCTACCCCTAAGAAACCTCTCGGTAAGAGCTCCAAGGCTGGTGTGATTACTGCCGCTAAGACATCTCCCAAGCCTTTTTTCCCTATCGAGAGTTCAAGGTCGGAGCCGTTGTTGCTATGCAGATTAATAACCAATAAGCCGATGCTCGGGCAGCTATGTTGGTTTGATTTTCTACAAAACTGTTCTTTATCTCCATTGTCATGGATTTGAATATTATCGTATGGAACGCCCAAAGTTGCGGTAGTAACAAGTTTATCCGAACTACGCTTCAGTATGTTCGTTATTATAGACCTTTTTTTATGGTTTTCGTACAAACTTGGATTAGTGGTAACTCTTCCAACCGTGTAATTGATGCCCTTGGCTTCTCTAGTTCCTACTGTGCTGAAGCTATTGGTTTCTCTGGAAGCATTTGGTTGTGTTGGCATGATCCGATTATTATTGGTGTCCTCTTTTATCATTTCCAATTCGTGTTTTGTAGAATTTCTATCCCAGTGACTGACCGGTCTTGCCTTGCTTCCTTTGTCTACGCAAGTCCTAACTACCATAAGCGACGTGTTGGTAAATATACTGCAAATTTAGGGCGTTAGCACGGACAGGTAACTAAATAATATTAATCAGGAAAGGAATTTGGATCGTGTCGTGGTGAATACCACCGCCTTACAAACAGATTCGCTCCAACCGGTGTAGTTGCTGCTACAGGCGTATCATCCCCCGAGGTTAGCACGGACTCTTCGAGAGTTTGTACGCCCAAACTTCGAAGTGGAGATCGGTGGTATTGCTCTTCTTGATCAGAAATGAGTAAAAGACTCAGAGAGAACTCAAATGAATTGTAAAAAGCTTAGATGTTTGTGATTTTTGGATGGTAAAAATGAGCCGAGAAAGCTCCTATTTATAGATGAAAAATAGGGTTAAAATCGTAAATTCAATTCCAAGATAAGACAGATTTAACCTTGTATTTAAACCATTTAAAACACGTTTTAAAAATGCTTCAAAACAGTTGTAACAACACGAACCGAGCCGAACGGACGGCAGTTGCGGCGCGCGCGCGTGCGAGGGCCTAGTCTATCACTCTTCAACAAAGGAGGCTTTCAAAGTTCATATATAAACCAAGCCAACTATGTTTTCTCACTCAATGTGGGATGAGTATTCTCCAACAATCCCTCACAAATGCGAAAGAATCTCTCTTTTTTTTAAACATAATTATAAAAAATTGAGTTTAAAAAATCACAAGAATAGCAATAGCGAGATTAGTTGCTTAAGCACTAGTGAACGTATCTAGAACTAGTACATAGTGATATGAGCGATTCTTCTCTTAGATAAGTGAACGGATCTAGAACTTTCTAAGACAGGGGTAAACTCATAACATACAACTAACCCCTTCATCCACCGAAATCCTCGATGTGTCAGAAAATATACAAATGTTTATAAATATACAAATGTAAACAAGTATAGCCATCTGACCTTAGGATTCTAGTAAGTGTACTAGAAAACAACCCAATGTTTTTCATACAAGGTGGCTAATCCTTCTCACTTACATAGGTTATTTCATCAGGTTTATCTCACTATAAACCACTCAAATAAGAGCTATGAAATAATTAAGAGCTTTTCCTTCAAGCTTATCCTCTCAAATTAATATGTGAATTATTCAAGTTCATTTATAAAATGAACCACCCAAACTCTGGGATAAGAATTCATTAAGAATAAAAACTCAACCTCTTTAATCGGTGAATTCAATAAGTTCTTCTCAATAGAAAAACACAAACTCATGGGATTGAATTCATTAAGAGTTAAAAACTCATCATATCTAGCGGCAAGTTCATTCAGTCCTTCGCGATAGGACTACCCACTCAACTCTGGGCTATGAACTTATTAAGAGTAGTTATTCAACCAAAGTCGGTAAATTCATCAAGTCTTTCTCACTAAGACCACCTAAAACCTGGGCTATGAATTTATTAAGAGTAATAAAACTCAACCTGGGCATGTACTTTATTCGTCATAGGGATAGGTAGTAATAAATGTACACTATGAGTATTCTTCATGGTTTTGTTTGACCACAATGAACTTAGATAACTAAGTTGGGTATCCACCATGAATTCCTCAACCAATTGGCTTTAGACCCATCCCTCTGAATGAATCTAGAACCAATTTTCGACTTAACCCTTTGGTAAGCAGATCAACTAGGTTCCTTTCCGACTTCACATACTCTAAAGAGAGTACTTCGTTCCTTATTAAGTGTCTCACTGATTCATGTCTTATGCGAATATGTATTTTCTTACCATTGTAAGCTTGGCTCTTCGCCACACATATCACTACCTGTGAATCACACAAAAAGGACACAGGAGGAGTCGGTTTCCCCAATAAAGGAATTTCTGCTAACAAATTTCTAAGCCATTCGGCTTCTTGCCCAACTAGGTCAAGAGCAATAAACTCTGCCTCCATAGTAGAGCGTGCCATACAAGTCTGCTTAGCAAACTTCTATAAAGTCTATAACACCCCAGTTTTGAGCTTAGATGTTTTAAAGGTTGGTTTGAAGGTCCAATGGACCGGTATTAGAGATTCGAGTTGGTTTCGGGATTTAATTGGAATAATTATTTTTGATGGTGATAAAATTATGGAAAAATATGCTAAAATCATTATTTAATATACTAATGATTATGGTGGAATCAATTTTGGAAAACAAGTTTTGGAAGGGTGACATTTTGGTTAGTGACCAAAATGTAATTTTTGAAAACTATTTTTAAAGGTGACTAAATTGAAAAGGGTCAAATTCTTATAATCCTTAAGGAGCTATATTACCATGTTTTTGCTGATGGTTTCTCCCTTCAATTAAGTCATTTTAAACATGTGGTTTATAAATAATTAAAAGAGTTTTGATATTAAGAAGTTAGTTATTAGATTAAAAGAAATTTGACGTAACTTTTCTCTCAACTTTTTCTCTCCACTTCTTTTCTGCCAAAAACTCTAGTTTTCATCAAAATCCAGAGGTGGGAGATCTTTTTACTTGGATTCTTGATTTATAATTGATTCTTTAACATTGATTTACAAAACCTCATAGAAATCTTGTGTTTTCCTAGCTTTAAACAATCAATTGAAGGGGGAAATCACACAATAGAGGTAAGGTTCGTGATCTCCTCTATTGAATGGTTTCTTTATTGATATTCCCAAGTATTTGATCCTTGATTTATAGTTTATAATCTGATTTTGCGTTTTATATTGATTTAATTGGGTAAAATTGATTAAATAGTAGAAGATCCGAACTGGATCTGTTTTCCAGTGTTGAGGATTGTTTTGAAACATATTTTGGATGTATTATATTGTTTTTAAGTCAATTTTAACAATGGAATCCCGAAACTCTTGAATCCCTAGTTGCTAAGGTTGTTAGATTTGTGTTTTGTGGTGTTGAAGTGGCTGGGTAGTTGTTGGAAGTATTTGGATGAATTAATCTTGTTATTAAGTGTTAATTGGTGATGTTTGTTGGTTTGAATCATTGTAATAAGGCTAGGTTAAGTTTCAAAAGTGTTTGATGAGGATTTCGGTATGTTTCGAATAAGTTTTAAGTGGGCAACTTGAGAGTTACGGGTAATTGCCTGTAGGCAATGGTTTGAATGCATAATGATGCATTTTCCCTCTGGTTTTATGTGGTTAGAACAGAGGATAATCAAAGTGATGAAGCTTGATGTTGATTTTGGCTTGCCGAAAGCTTGATTCGCGTTGGCGAGCAAAGCGAAGTGTATCGGTGAGTGGAAACTGGTTTAAACACCATTAAGAGGTTTAATAAAGGTTGTTGGGGGTTTAGCATAAGTTTGAAACACTTACCTAAGCTCGGAAGTAAGTTTTCCCTCTTTTGCTCTTTAATATCGGTTTAGATATGAGCATGTGTAATTCATGTTTTGGTCGTAAACACGGTTTCATTTACTTACTAGAAATGCATGATTTTAAGTACATATGCAGGGGTTTAAAAGTATAAGAAATGCTAGTGAGCATTGGTTTTCATTCCGGTCGGGAATGGTGTTATTGCTTTGGCAATGTGATTGCATATGTGGTGGTTTTGTAAAATGCATTGTAAAACGGTGAATAAATGGTTTTGTAAATGTTATATTGGCTATGTGACGTGATGAGAAAACATTTGGATATAGTTGGCATGCCGCCATAGGATGAAGTGCATTATAATATGTTGAAAATCGATCGTGGTTAAAAGTCCTTGAGGTAAGCGGTCAGCTACTCAGATTATAATGTTGTCACTTGGGTTGAGCGGTCGGTTCCCCTTGTAGATATCGATCTTGCGATCGGCAAGGGTGTCGTATCATGTGGATGGCATGGTATGGGTCATGGTAGTGGTCGACTATCATGGGAGATTCGTGTATCCAAAATGTAAGGTTAACGGTTGGTTACTTAAATATTAGCGGTCGGCTAATCAAGGATAAAGGTCTTCTATCCGAGGTCACTATAAATGCCAATATATGAGAATTCAAGTGTTGAACTTATTTTGTAATGCTTTGGAATTTAAGCATGGTTTTGTATATAATGCTTTGGAATTTAAGCATGGTTTTGTATATAATGCTTTGGAACTTAAGCATGATTTTGTATATAATGCTTTGGGAATTTAAGCATGTGGATTATAATGTTTTGCATATGGTCGATATGCATGTTTGAATTGGAATCATTGGAACTTGCTTAGGTCGTAAGTATGGTTTGAAAACAAGTGTTTAGTTTTCAAGGGTTTTAATGCATCATTGTTTTAAAGAGCATCCTCACTAAGCATGTGTGCTTACACTCTCTTTTTCCTAATGATGCAGAGCATTGAAGTTTTGGGGCTGCAAAGGCAAGGCTAAAGTGATCCTAAGACAAAGGCTACTTCGAGTATGAACTCAGTTTATGTTTCCGGTTAATAAAGCAATGTGTTCACCATATTTTGGGGATTTGTATTTCTGTTTTTCCATAAGTTTTAAGCATGAGTAATGCTGGATTTTTATGGTTTGTTGATGATGATTGAGCTTGAGTATGCCTTACCTATGTTGATGCTAGCCAAGTTCTAGGGTATACATCTAGTTGATATTGATTGATTGTCATGATTTGTTGATTCAAGCAAGTTTGGTATGATGCTATAAATGTGCAAGCATGTGGAGTATGCCTTAATTGTATCAAATGTGAGTTTTGGATGCTTGGCGAAATGTTATTAGGTTGCATGCCTATAGGATGTCTTGTGTAGTGTAAATGCCATGAATGTTTGTAGAACCTGAGCTGCTTTGGTTAGTAATGTTGTATAAGTGTTTGAAGCATGTTGGAGTGTTTTGGTTATCATCAAAGGGTATTTAGACAGCAATTTGGGACATTACAGGTCCAGGCGTACCGGTATGGGTGTCCCTGTTTCGGTACGGGTAAGTCATTCCAGGCTTAGCGTACCGGTATGCAGGCAGCTGTTTTGGTACGAGCCAAGGAAAAATTGGTTAGTGTTTTGATACTCGATGAGGCGTTTTGATACGGTCCAATGGTTTTATGAAGGGCGTTTTGATACGCGGGGACGTATCGAAACAGAAATTGGCTACTGGAATTCTGGGTTTTAAATAACGAAGGTGTATCAAAACACCCCTTTGACCGTACCGATACGGTGGTGGTTAAATCTATTATTTGGGTTTTTCTGAAGTTCTATTTTCTTGTGTTTTGGTCCCTGAGTTTTGTGAATGCAATTGTATGAGTTTGGGTGATCGTAATGATCTAAAATTTGATATGTAAACTTGGAATTGGACTAATTGAGGATTGGTAACTTTAATTTCAGTAATGGTTCCTAAAATTTTCAATTTTGCAATTTAGTCCCTAAAATGTATGTTATGTAATTAGAGGCATTTCCATGATCCATTTTCTTTGGCTTTTCACCCGCTGCAAGTATGTACACTTAGTATTTATAATATGCATCTAGATAAGATAAAACAAAAAATGGATCAATTTTCGTATTTTTTCTTCGGTTTGCTACAACAAATCTAATGTAGTTCTCTCAGTTCGATCGGGCATCTAGGCCGGGTCGAGGGGGTTAAAAAATTGCTGCACCACCTAAGGTAAAGACATGCCCACTCGTGGAGCTCACTTCATCATTATTGGTAACCCAGTTGGCATCACAATATCCCTCTAAAACAGAAGGAAAGCCAATAAACTCGAGTTGTCAATCAATAGTACCTTTAAGATACTTAAGTAAGCGTTTGAGTGCAATCCAGCGTTCACCACTAGGATTATGAGTATATCTATTTAACCTACTTACTGCATAGGTAATATCAAGTCGAGAATAGTTCATTAAGAACATAAGGCTTCCAATAATTCTAACATACTCTTCCTAGGAAACACTACTTCCTTTATTCTTAAAGAGATGTATACTATAGTCATAAGGAGTTCGAACAGGGTTGACATCAAAACTGTCAAATTTCTTTAACACCTTCTCAATATAGTGTGTTTGATTTAAAGAAAATATCTTTTCAGTTTTGGTAACTTTTACTCCTAAGATCACATCAATCTCTCCCAAATCAGTAATCTCAAATTTAGTAGACAAGAAATTTTTTGTTTTGTTAATGGATTCAATGTTAGTACTGAAAATCAACATGTCATCCACATACAAGCTTATGACGACACAATCAATTCCAAACATTTTCGAATACATGCATGCATCCGCTCCATTAACAATAAAACCAAAACTCAAAATGGTTTTATGAAATTTCTCATACCACCGCTTAGGAGCTTATTTAAGGCCATAAAGAGACCTTTTAAGTCTACATACTTTGCCTTCCATACCAGGTGTCTCAAAACCTGGTGGTTGCTCTATATAGATCTCCTCGTCTATATCTCTATTAAAAAATGCAATATTTACATCCATTTGGTGTACATGCAACTTATGAATGGATGCGATCGCAAACAAGGCGCGGATCATTTAGATTTTTGTCACAGGAGAGTACATATCAAAGAAGTTAATACCAAACTTCTGAGTGAACCCTTTGACTACTAGTCTTGCCTTATATTTCTGGATTGGCCCATCTGGTCTTAGTTTCTTTCTAAAGACCTATTTACTTCTGATAGGTTTAGATTCTTTAGGCAAGTCAACCAACTCCCAAGTTTGATTAGACTTAATTGATTCTAGTTCATCATTGATGGCACTTCTCCAAAAACTAGCATCAATTGAACTTATAGCTTCATTATAAGTTTTTGGATCCTCATCTAAAAGGAAAGATTGAGCTATAGGTTCATTTATAGTGTCTAAATCACTAATTTTTGTAGTAAAGGAAGTTATAAAGTCTGGTCCAAAGGTAGTAGCTACCTTTTGTCTTTTACTTCTTATAGGCTCTAATTCAAACTCTAGAGTCTCCTTGGCAGGACTACTAGAAGAAGCAAGAATGTGACTTTCTTGTTGTGTCTCAACATTTAATCTAGGTTTTTTAAGAGGAAATGAGTCTTAAATAATACTACATCCCTAGATTCCCAAATTGAGAAGTCACTTAAAGACATAAACCTGTATGCGGCACTATTTGTAGCATACCCTATAAACACTGCATCAATGGTTTTAAGACCGATAGTGGTCTTCTTAAAGTCAGGCAAATCTACTTTTGCCAAACACCCCCACACTTTCAGGTATTGCAAATTTGGTGTATAACCTTTCCACAATTCATATGGAGTACAGTCTAATTTCTTATGAGAATCATTGTATTGTGGCTGGGTTAAGGTTGGAAGGTGTTAGAGGTTGATTTCGATAAGTTCCGGATGGTTTTTGATTGGGCAACTTGTGAGTTGAGGGGTTTTGCTTAAAGGTAGTGGTTTGGATGCATTTTGATGCATGTTTCCTCTAGTTTTGTGTGATCAAAACAGAGGATAATCAAGGCGAAGCAGCTTAAAGTGGATTGTTTCTTGCCGGGAGCTCGCTATGCATTAGCGAGCTAGGTGAATTGTAATTGGAGAGTGGAAACCGGTTTTAAATGAATCCTAAAGGTTTGCAAAATGATGTTAAGAGTTTAGGTTAAGCGTGAAACACTTAACTAAGATCGGAAGTAAGTTTCCCTTTTTTGCTCTTAATATCAGATTGGTTCTGAGCATGATTGATTACATGTTTTGGGTTTTAAATATGGTTTGTTTTACTTGCTGCAAATGCATGGTTTTGAATACATATGCAATGGTTTAAAGGTAAATGAAATGCTAGTGAGCATTGGTTTTCAGTCCGGTTGGGAATGGGTTATTGCTTACGCAATGTGGTTTGCATATGTAGTTTTTGTTTAATGCATTGTAAACATTGAGTAAATGGTTTTGTTAATGATATATTGGCTATGTGACAAGGTAAGAAACAATCGGATATAGTTGGCATGCCATAGGATTAAGTGCACTATAACATATATCAAAAATTGATTGTGGCCATGGGTCCTTGAGGTATGGCAGTTTAACTAGGCCACTCGGACTATTGGGACATCTCTTGGGGTATGCGGTTTAACTAGGTAGCCCAAGATGATGGTGACATTGCGATTTAAATAGGCAATGTTGGTAAAACTCGCAGTTTAACTAGGCGAGGTTGTCAAATCTTACGTTTAACTAGGCAAGGTTTGGGTATCATGCGATTTAACTAGGCATGGTTCAAGAATCCGTGTATCCGACATGTATATGGATATGGGTGACTATCCAAGGTAAGGGTTGTGTACCCGGGGTTACTATAAATGCCAATATATGAAAGTTCATGTGTTGAACCTATTTTATAATGCTTAGGGATTTAAGCATGGTAAGATGATTTTGTGCTTGGGAATTAAGCATGTGATTTACACTGGTTTTTGCATAAGGTTGTTATGCATGTTTTGATTTGGAATCATTGTAATGCTTTGGTTGTATTCATGGTTTGAAAACAAGTGTTTAGTTTTCAAAGAATTTAATTGCATCATTGTTTTATGAGCATCCTCACTAAGCATGTGTGCTTACGCTCTCTTTTTCCTAATGATGCAAAGCATTGAGGTTTAGGGCAGCAAGGGCAAAGTCTAAGTGATCCAAAGACAATACTACTTTGAGTATGAACTCGGTTAAAGTTTTCGGTTAATAAGGCAATGTGTTCGCCATGTTTTTGGGATTTGTAATTCTGTTTTCCCCTGGTCTTTGAGCATGGTTAATGATGAGTTTTGGATTTGGTTGTTGTTGTTAAGCATGTTATGGATTTGCTTATTGGTTGTTGCTAGGTGGTTGCCTAGGTATGCATCTAGATAGCTTTGGTTGAATGCCATGCTTTGATGGATCTAACATGTTGATTATGGTGCTAGAAATATGTTGGAATGTTGCATATGTTGGAAAATGGTCAATTGAGTGTTTTGGTAGTTTAGGTGAGTGTTTTAGGGAGCATGCCTATAGATTGATCCTTTGAAAGCTTTTGAATTGTTATGGTCGCTTAATCTTGGTGAAAATGAAGGATTATGCCTTGATAGATGTTTATATGCATGTATGTGGGTTATTAGAACCCGAAAGCATCTAGAGTCGAGTGAAAATAGCTAAAAATAACATTACAGACCCAGGCATACCGATACGCAAGGGACCGTATCGGTACGACTAGGCAATTTCAAGCACTGCGTATCGGAACAAGTGTAGGGTTTCGGTATGATTTAGCGCTACTGGAAACTTGCTTTTTGAGCCAAACCCGCGTACCGAAACGCTTACTGATCGTATCAGTAAGGAGTTTAATAATCTTAAATTGGATTTTGTGATAGAATTGGCGTACCGGTACGGTACACGGCGTATCAAAATGATGCTGGTCTGTATTAAGCACCGTATCGATACGATTGCCAGTGTAGCGATACGGGTGGCCGTTAATATTGTTGATGTCATGGAATGAAGGTTCTGTTTTCTTTCAATTTAGTCCATGAATCTTGTTTTGGCAATTGTGTAAGTCTGGATGGTCAGATTAAGTCAAGAATTAATATACGAGCATGTAATCTGACTGATTGAGGATTGGTAACCCTAATTCCAATAATGGTCCCTAATTTTACAAGATTTATGTTTTGGTCCCTAAGATGTATTGTATACAATTGGTTGCCTTTCCTTGGTCCGTTTTCCTTGTAGTTTCATTCGCTGCGAGCATGATCACTTATGAATAATAATATGCATCTAGACAAGATAAAAAATAAAAAGACCGGTTTTTGTAATCTTTCTCTGGTTTGCTTCGGCAAGCCTAATGTAACTCGCTCGGTTCGGTCGGGCATCTAGGCCGGGTTGAGCTTTGGAGCATTTTCGAAGGTCTACAACTTGTATGAGATTAGGGATTTGAACGGATTATTGTGCAGACTGTTAAACCTATGTTTTAATTTTTTATATAACAAGGACTTTTATACAAATAAATAAATTTTTAAGGTATTTAAAATTACTCACAATAGACAAGCATTCGAATAAAATTAACTAACTTTGAAGAAAATATCTTGTACGAGTTAATCTTTTTCAAATAAAACTATTTTCTAAGTGTTTTGGTACTCTAAAAGACCATTTTGGTCAGTGAGTACCGGTACAACCCTTAGTGTACCGATACGACTTTTGAATACTGTAATCCAAAATGGTAATTGAGTACCGGTACGGCTCTTAGAGTACTAGTACGTGTATTTTATTTTTTTTCCCTTTCGATTGGCTTGAAAGTACCCCGTACCGATACGCACTGGAGTGAAAAATATTTTTGAACACATTGAGTACTGGTACGGTGAACCTTGTACAGATATGATATTCTTGATACTCAAAGAATTTTACTCCGAGTACTGATACGGCCTCAAGTGTACCGATACCCAAAGCTCCATTGAAAATGTTGAGCAATTTCAGTACCAGTACGACCCTTAGCGTACTAGTACCCCTTACTCCGTACCGATATGTAGCCTCGTGTACCGGTACGCCCTGTAATACTAACTTCTATTTCTTCTTTAGGTAGGTACCGATACGGGTGTTTGCCTACTGATACCCACAGTTACCAAGCAACATTTAGTGTAGAAAAATTATAGCTCAGCGGCTATATTCAATTCTCCAACAACCCAAACGGTTAGAAATCCATGAGAGGGTATATTAACAAGTCTCCAAAGCTTCTTCAACAACAAGACAACTATTCTAAAGCATCCAAACTAAAATCCAAAGTTTTTGAGAGCTTTTCATTTTAATATCCTGTACACACTTTTTTGAGCATTTTGTATTTTTCATTTTCATGAAGTGTTGAGATGTTAGTGGGCTGAAAATTGTTCAAACAATCTCCTTAGGAGAATTCTCAAAGTTTGCTTATTTATACTCAATTTTAGGAAATGAGTCTTAGACTTTGGGGTATAAGTCTAGTTGATTTGTGAGGTTATCTCCTTTGGTCTAAAAGGAAATACAAATTAGTGAATTTGTGAAACCGTTAGTATGGTAGCTAAGGTATTGGATGTAGACCTTGTTTAGAAGGTTTAACCACTATAAATCATCTTGCAAATTTTTCTTTCTTTTTTCAATTTGCTCCCACCATTTTTTAAATTGTCAATTCACCCCCTCTTGGCCATTATCCATCGATTGATCAACTTAACATAGACGGATAATGCGGATGTTTTCAATCTACTTACACAGCTCTCGCCTTCCAGTCCCTACGCCTTGGTTCGCGCTATCTCTGACCTCCTTGATAGAGCTTGGATGACTGAGTTCGTGCACATTCGTCGTGAGGCCAATATGACAACCGACTACATAGCCAAACCCTTCCCAGACAAGGCCCTCTCCCTCCATGTTCTTCACTCGACACCTCCTGGCCTTGCGCCTCTGTTGCATCGGGATATCAATAACCCCTCTTATGTTCGTATGAGTGGAATATGATGTAATGGCTTTCGTCTCTTTTCAATTAAAAAAATTGTCTATATAGAGTTATTCCTTCAAATTCAAGTAAGTAAAGTAATTGGTTAGAGGATTTAAAGTCTTAACAACCAGCCTCCACCACCAAACAAAATAATAATTAATATTGAGGTATATGGAATTATGTACAATTGGTGCATTAAATATAAATCTTAAATGTAATATATTTTTTCTAATTTTGTATTATGTTTAGCGAGAGGTGGAGAATTTAGGACCAGAGGCAAAAATATACAAGGTGAGGGTGACCGGGCAGCAAACAATTTGCAAAGCTGCACGAGGAGATTAGATAAGTGAGGTGAGGCAGAAAGCAAGTGAGCATTCTCAGCATTTTGGTTTTGGCGCCAGCACCAACACTTTGGAATATTCTCAACCATATGATTGGCTCATGTTCTTCACTTTCTGTGGTATGTTGGGTCAAATAATATCTTATCTGAAACGGATTCAAAAATATTTATGAAGATGGACACAAAACCTCAAAATATCAGTATGGACACAATTCACACAGATTAAAAAAGTTTAAGGATTAAATTGCTCCTTTCGGTTTTAATACTCAAGCCTCTAGTTCAGTTTAGTTTTCAATTTTAACTATGAAAACAAAAATCAAATATATTAACTTGTTCATATTTATTAAAAGAAAAAACACACTCATTAGGCCTTTTTATCAATGACAAAAGACTGAGGCTCTGGACGTTTGAACAAAATTTGAAATATATACATCTTTAGACAAGAATTAATACGATACATAAATCTGACACATGAACACCGGTAAGCTGCAAGTCACCCTTATAGAATGCATCTTTGCCAATTTGCTCAAGAAAGTTGCCACCCACTATGTGTATTGGCTTAGGACAGCAGGGAGCATCAAACTTTAGATTTGACTGTTATTTTGTGGTCCATCAGATTTCATGAAATCACCAAAAAAACTCAGAATAATAAAGCTTTTTGGATCGGAACAAAGAAATAAAAATCATATTCAGATTCCGATTCTGGGTAGTTTTAGGGTGAGACTAAAATGAGGCGATCTTTTACAAATTCTTATTCGGTAAGAATTTGTGTAACTACATAAATTCTTACAATCCACAAATTCCTATACAAATTCTTACTCAGTTGGTAAGAACTTGTGTAACTACATAAATTCTTACAATCCACACAAATTCTTACCCAAATAGTAAGAATTTAGGTTATAATATAAGAATGTGTGTAGCTATACAAATTCTTACCCAGTTGGTAGAAATTTATATAGTTACCCAAATTCTTATTCAGTTAATAAGAATTTCGGTTCTCCGAAATTCTTACTAATCTTACATAAATTCTTACTATTTTTTGTAAGAATTTATGATGGTCGCATTTTAGGGTTTTTTGTTTTTACTTTCCCTCGAATTCTTCCTGGGAGAAAATTTAACTTCATGCACAATATCAGAAGCAGTGAGTGAAAGAAGGCAAATGCTAAAGTTAAGTGATCACGGGGTCCTGTTATCAAGTAAAGAGTTGTCATCCACGATGTTACACAAGGTTAAGCAAAGCAGTCTATCATTCATCAAACAGGAAACACACATGAAAATTTCCCAATCTTGTTAGAGTATGAGTTAAGGTCTAACCGGTGTTTTGAGTATCCTTCAACGCCATGCTTCGATACGTTCTACCTTGAATTTACGCGTCTCAGATTGCATATTTCTTTGGTTTTGCCAACCGGGTTTCTTATCTCATGTATGGGTTGCTGCCCTATGATTTTGTTAGGCACCTTCCCCGGACTTGAATTACTTGATTTACCACACTTGGGATTGTTAATTACAGTGGTATCTTTTTCACTGATGAAGGTTTCAACCGGAGCTGGTGTCTCTTTGTTTGGATCAGAATTCCTGAAACATTCTCTTAAAGGTTCTTCATCTATAAATGCTGGCTCTCTCTCTAGATTAACGTTTTCGATATCTCGAATGCAGGAGACCGAAATCCTCTCATCTCTATCACCATTGAAAGGCTCCAGATGGGATGCCAGTACTGAGACCCCTCTTTCTCGTACGGTCCTCAAGATAAGTGTCTTGAGAAATTTCATCACCTGGACCGAATACATCAGTGCGGTTAAAGGATCATCGATCTACAACCGAAGAAAGCCATAGTCCGTAAGAGACGGTCATTGAACCATCAATCAACTCAAATTCGATCTACATCAAAAAAAATTTCTAATGTTTGATTAAATGAGGGCTTTGCTAATGAAGTACATTTTTCTGGTGTTCAATGTTGTACACAAACACTCACCCGAGTCATGTTTGGTGCAAAAATCACGGCAATATTACGCTCATTCATCTTGTTGAGATGTTCATGCTCAACAACATCAGCCATGAGATTGATGGTCCAATCCAGTAAAGCATATTCTGTTGGAGGTAGAAGTCTTGAAAGCTCGACACACTGCTCTTCCGTCTGGCATTGCATTACTTGTTCGGGGTTTAAGGAATCCAAAACTCCACTAGGAAGTTCTCTGAACCAAGCCTAAGAGTAACAAGCACCAAACTAGTGTATTGCAATTTGAAAAAAGGGTACATTTCAAAGAAGATATGGTTGAAAGTTAAAACCATGCTTCCAGGATGTATGTTGATGTGCACAAGCACAACATGCATGCATATGAATAAAGATTGAGTTACTGTCAAAGAGTTGCCTATGATGGTTGAAAGTAATTTCACTGCTAGAAAATAAATGACACTGACGTACCTTAATTAGTCCAGCCAAGCAGTGAGCATCAACCCCTTCTGGAACTACTCCATCATTTAGTTTTTCTCTAACATACTCCTCCAGACTGTTTTCTCCATTAATCCTAAAAATCCCTTCTGTCTGCATGTGAAGTCATATAAATGTTAAAAGATTCATTTAACTGGAACAAAACCAGAAACGAGAAAACAAATCGACATTGAGGAAAGCGGAAATGCATATCGAAGAGAGGATGAACTGATAAAGAAAACCTGCAAGCCTCCTTGAGTATACAAACGGCATTGCATTAGCAAGAGTATTGTTGGCACACTGTTGCCTCTTGAGTCATAGGACAACTGCATCGATTCTGTCGAAACTCCAAAGACGGATGTACTGCCAAAAAAAGGAGAGAAAACAAATTATGATGTCAATTTTCAAGTATCTGGAGTTTCAAGGTTCTATACGTTTCATGCAGAAGACTTTTGAAACAATAAAATCGAACTTTTAAACATCAACCATGTATGTGCCTAGCAAATCCAACTCAAACATTCATTAGTCACTTTCTAACCATTCATGCCACATCTCTAACAGAGAATAGGAGAGGAATGGACCTCAATATAATGGCATTTTAAATTTTAGGTTTCAATATTCATAAGAAATTATGGTGCATGTGGATAAGCAAGAAAAATGGCAATGCTTTACTAGAAATTAGAAGAATTGAAACAAAATCCCTGGTAAGCAGTTAACTTTCAGGGGGAAACTGAAGAGACTACTCCGAGAACTCACACATCCTCCTGTAAACATTAAGGCTTTACTTGGTATGAAAGGATGGAAATGAGGACAGATGAAAAATTTGTTAATCAAATAGTGAAGATTCACTACTACTTTTTTTACTTTCCATCCTTCGTACCAAGCAAAGCCTAAAAGCTGGTAGTAAGTTATAAGATTCTCAATAACATTCAATACTTATCCTCAAAAGGTCTGGGATTATGACATTTTTTCCTATGAGACTCGAACGACAATATTCAGCTTCTCATATAATTATGTTTCCTTCTAAATAGTTCAAACAACTTGATAAGCTAGTACAAGTACAAGCCTCCTAGAAATGGAATGGAAAAGTAGAGAAATTCATGAATCTGATCTAAAGTTATCAGAATTGCATTTGATAAGTTATAGTCCAGTCAACAAGAAGGAAAATGCACTTGTCCAAAACATGAATTTCTCAATTCATAATTTAGAGAAAGTAGTAAAACAACACATTACTTATGATACCTATTGGAATCAACCAAGTTTCAGCTATTGGTTTTCAGCAACTTCATATACACCAATAAAATCCTCAAAAAGGAATCAGAAAACATGAGCAAAGAAGGAAAAAGGAAAAACCTTGCACTAGGAGCTCGCCTGGGAACTTCAGGCTCAAACTCAACAGGCAAACCCAAGAAGCCATGGAACCTATCAAAGGTAACATGGGCCACGTGTCTGACATTGGTTGGCCAACCGACCTCCATAGCACGAAGCTCTCTTCTATCACTTCTTCTACAAGAAGTCAAAGATTTCCTACAAAAGGTCACAAGCAAAGCCAACAAAGACAATTGATCTCCCTTCTGTTTCTCTCCATTCTTCGCTTCTTCCTTTTTTTCTCCTCTTCCTGGGCCACCGCCTGTTACATTAGCAAACCCATCCTCGTCACCATGATCGCAGGTTAAGGTTGTCCGGGGTGAACAGGATAAGGCATCTTCAGAAGAAGAAGAAGAAGAAGAAGAAGAAGAATTGTTGGTGCTCTGAGATGAAGGGAAATGAAGGACCTCTGCCATGGCAGGCAATGGCAATAACTTCTCTAGGAATATTGAAAACAACAACAATTATATTTCTTAGTAAAACCCAAAGGTTTAGGAATCAGAATTGGAAGGGGAAGAAGATGCAGTTAGATTGAAGGAAAAGGGTGCATACTATAATGTGGGACGTGATAATCATTAACTGAATAAACAAATAAAACAAGACAGGTGGTAGTATTAATTTTCTTTTGTTTTTATTGGTTTATTGGGATTTTTGGAGAGTTGAAGATGCAATTAGATTCATCAATGATTATAAAAACGAGGCCAGCTTTAAGCTTGAGGTTGAAAAGACGAATATAAATGGCTATCTGAATTATGGGGTTTTCAGGCTTTATAGGGATATGGAAATGAAGCTGATTTCTTGGCTTTTTTTCAGATCAATCATGGAAAAAGAAAGTGAAAGGAAAACAAATGAAAATTCTTTTAAACTTGGTAGTTCCAAATATAATAAATTATGAGCCCCCACACCCCTTTATATCAATCATGTTTAAGTTGTTGTGTAAAAATGTCCAGCTATTATTATCATGTCCATTTTAGAACCCGTAAGAATTTGGTATTCTGACAGAAAAAAAAAACAAAGAATGATCAGAATTAGTTGATTACAATTATTATTTTTTTAGATATTTATTCCATATGATTTTAAGCTATTTTTTATTTAGACAAAAAAAGTTATTTTTTTTCTTAGTTACTCGCAAATTAATTAAAATGGATTTATTTTTAGAAAACCCTACTAATGAAAACCCTAACAAAAATCCTAGCCCAAAACATTATGAAACTTGGTGACTGGCCATCGGAGGAGGTTATTCAAGTCATGTTATCGTCAATTTTGAAACGTACGAGATTTTTGGCGTCTCCGACTGATCAGAGAATAGTCAAGAAGGATAAGAATCACGATGATGGTTGAATAATAATAATAGACATGCGGACGTGGTTGATATGGAAGCCGAAAGTGATGTAATAATTGATTTTGTTGAGATAGAATATATCAACTGTAACTATCAAGAGGTGATGAATTGACTTTTAAAATTTTATGGTAGAAGTAAATATAAATAAAATTTTGACACAATGATTATAGTGGTTCGACTTCTAAATCAAGTCTACTTCTACTATTTTCGTTATTCACCCTAAGAATTTTTTACAAATATACTAATTTGTCTTTCTTTTAGGACAAAGAGTAATCTTACAAAACTCTCAAAGTTTATACCCAAAACTTTGAGTAACTCTCACAGAAAGAGAAATATAATTTTAAAATTTTGTGGTGGAAGCAAAATAAAGATAAAACTTTGGCACAATGATTTATAGTGATTTGACTTCTAAGCTAAGTCTACATTTATTATCTTAGTTATTCACACTAAGAATTTTTTATAAATCACTAATTTGTCTTTTTTAGGGAAAAAAAAGTAACCTTACAAAACCCTCAAAGTTTATATCCAAAATTACGAGTAACTCTTTCCGAAAGAAAAATACAAGTTTAGCTTAACAAGGCTAAATGTTTGCACTAATTAAGAATTCACCTAACAATTAACACTTGAGCAAAATGACAATTAAAGCTCGCAAGTATTTTTACAAATAAAATGGACTTTAAAGCACAAAAATAAATTCCTCTGAGATTGAATGTTGGTGTATACTTTCTTGTTGTTCTTGATTAGCTTGGAGGTCCTTTTTATGTTCTCTAATAAATTTCTAGCCATTGGAGAAAGTTTGGAACCGTTGGAGAGTAAAATTCTATTATTTAATGTTGTTATGCAATTGTCGGTATTGGTATTCGATCATGGGTGTCGGTACCTACATTAAATACAAAAAATTAACTGTTGTAAAAGTAGATATAGTACTCGAAGATTGAGTATCGGTATAGAGCTTTGGGTACCGGTACTGAAGGGCGTACCAGTACTAAAACAACTCATTGAAATTTTCAATAATGCATAACATATCAATATTGACAAAGTTATACTGGGTATCAATACTGGGGTCTTGTACTTGTACTGAAAGTTGTTTTTGACCTTTGAGGATAATTGGAAATATTGTAGTAAGTCAAAGACACTTAGAAAATATTTTAAACTTATTTTTCAAGTTAAATGACCTTTGAATTATTTTTGCAATATTTAAATAAGTCTAAAAACATTTTTCACTTAAATTGTTATATCAAATATTTAGTTCAATAATCTCCCCTTTTTGATATAACACAACCCTTTGGAAAATGTTTTTGAAAATACCCCTTGAAAAAATATTATTTTGAAAAGTGATTTTTAAAAAATATTATTTAAACTTTCACTTTTTCTTTTGAGATGATTTTTTCACATATCTCTTACCATTTTTGTTATATTAAAAACAATTCAGTCTTTATAGTACAAAATAATAATAGAGGGTAAGCTCGAAAGTAAAAAGTTTAAATTACATTAAAAAAATCTTAAAAATAAAATTCTCCCTTAATCAACATACCCAAGAAAAATCCAACCCTTCAAGAGAAATATTGAATTTCAAAAACATAAGATAGAAAGTTAAAAAAAGAAATTCAATCATCATGCAATGTAAAGAATATTTCATGAAGCACACAAAAGCATGGTTAAAGGTAAAAAATAAAAAAACATCCTTAAACCCTTAAAGTGAGTGCCAATACTCGGGATTGAGTATCAGTACCAAATTTGAATGCAGTAGCGGTTGACTCGATTCTGACAGGGTTGAATTAGCTAGACTAGAGCTGGGTAATGCGGGTAAGTATTCAATAGAATGCTTAGCGCAACCTCTAGACGTAGAGCCTTGCTTCACACGATTAAGTGGATTGAAGCTTAGTAGTAGTATACCTTAGAACCTATAGACATATAGTGTCTTTAAGGTGAGTGTCCTTAGGTTTCATTATCAACAAAAGTAGACCACTTTAGCGTCTATTCGAGTATTGAACTTACCATAACTTTTTCGTGGCATTTGTAGGAGTTAAAATAGAACTCCTTAGTAAGCCCAACCGCTTAGATCAACATTTTGCTCTTGTTTAATCTACTTTTAGTCTTACTTCATTTGTTACATTGCAATCCAGTTTTGCGAATTCAAGTAATAACATTCCATTGGTTGTTAAGTTTATTGTACTTGTTATTCATTCACTACCCTCTTTATTATCATTTACTTGCAATAACTCAAACAAATTCCATCACTAAATCTCTTTGGAGACGATCTTACTTATCAATATGTTACTCGTTTGACGTGTATACTTGAACATCAATCATACATGCACAACAAGAGTTTCTAGATAGGCCATTAGTATGTATACTCAGAATGGGTGCAAATTGTCACGGCCCAGACCCTAGGGTCCGAGCCCAACGCACACCAAGGTGCAGAGGAGGCCCTGCATACCATTTTGGGCTTGCCAGCACCAAACCGAGATGGCCCATCACTTGGGGTTGAAGAGCAATCAGATATGGCAAGTATATCAAGTCAACAAGCCTTATCCTTCTAAACTTACCATATCTGTTGTAGCCCTTTATCTTAGGCAAGTTTTACCAAATTAGCTAGGATCAAAGGATTTGATTGTGATGCTTTAATCTTGACCGTTGATGTACTCTTATCCTAACCGTTGGATGTAGGGGGCTTCAAGTATAAATAGAGGCTTACCCCCACCTCATTTTACACACTTCAGTTTTGAGGAATATACAGAGCATTCACTCAATTCTCCTTGCTTAGCTTTCCTTAGCCATTTCCTTTCAGTTGTTCTTTGTTTTTCGCAAGGGTCTTAGCTTGTTAAGCTTTGATCGTCAGGCTTACTTAGGCGTTGCATTGTTCGAGAGCGCCTAAGGCTGCACGTTCGAGACTACGAGATTCTACGGGCGTGACAAGTGGTATCAGAGCTAGTTTGACCGAGAGAAATGGTACCACAAAGCTCATGCGAGGTTCCAGCAACTGACCGAGAGACTCGTGCTGCAGCTACCGGGAAGAAGCGTGAAAGTTCCAGGGATATCATCTCATCTTTGGAGAAGAGGGTTGTTCGTCTGGAGGAAGCCATGGGTAATGTTCAAGAGACCCAGGAGAAGGCGGAACCACACCTCGAGAAGGTGGATTCACTCAAGGATGAAATCACCGAGGAGGTACAAGAAGTTCTCAACGCGATGTATGAGGAAATGGATCAACAAGTATGTTCCCTTCAAGATGCGATGGAGACCATAAAGGCGGGACATGCGGGAGAGATGAAGAAGCTCACTGCCGAGCTATCTCTCTACAAGAATGCCGTGTTGACCGGAATGGTGGACGAAGCACTTGCAGCTAAGCACAGGATCGATGTGCCAAAGTCGAATGAGTTCAAAGGGGTGAGGGCAGCCCAGGAAGTGGACAACTTCATTTGGGGGTTGGAACAGTATTTCTGACTCATGGGCATCGATGATGAAGTCACAAAGGTAAACACAACTTCTGTTTATTTGACTGATGTCGCTCTCTTATGGTGGCGACACAGATGCTCCCAAGCGGAGGATGAGACTCTTCCTGTCAAGACGTGGAAGGAGTTCCAGTTCGAGTTCAATGAGCACTTCTACCCAAGGAATGCTCAAAACGAGGCTCGAGAGAAGCTACACTAGCTACAACATAACGGCTCTATCCGAGAGTATGTCAAGAAGTTCACGGAACTTAGACTCCAAATCCAGGACATGAGCGAGACCGATGCCCTATTTGCCTTCAAGAATGGGCTACAACGTTGGGCAAAGATAGAGCTACACCGAATGGAGGTCCAAGATCTTTCTAAGGCGATGGCCACTGCCAACTCTCTTGCAGAGTTTGAACATAAGAAGTCGGACAATTCCAAAGAAAAGCCGAAGTACAAAGGCAACGGGAGGAAAGACAAAGACAGGCATGCCAAAGACGGGTCCGAAAAGCCAACCAATAAAGGCAATAAAGTCAGCAAGCCTTGGGACATCGTTTGTTACAATTGTAAAGGTAATCACTACAAGAGGAATTGCCCCCTACTCGCAAAGGCTGCTGCCATTCAAGAGAAGAGTGGCGAAGAGAAGGAAGCCCTCAAGCTTAATTCCATCATCAGTTCCATGGAGATTAAGAAGGGTTCCAAGAAGAATGATCTAATGTTCGTGGACATCATTGTGGCGGGTCGAAGGTTGAGCGCACTTGTGGACATCGGTGCCTCAGAATTGTTCGTGTCAGAACAAGTTGCCAAGAGACTTGGCCTTCATGTGGAGAAGGCAAGTGGGTTCATCAAAACCGTGAATTCCAAGGAGACTCCGATTGCGGGAGTAGCAAAAGGAGTCAAGTTAGAAATTGGCAATTGGACCGGTAAGGAAGCTATCAAGGTAATCCCTCTTGATGACTTCGATTTTGTGATTGGGCTTAGCTTCCTTGACCGGATTAATGCTTTCCCTGTTCCCTTTACCGATTGTTTATGCATACTTGACCCGGCACATCCATGCATGGTTCCGGTGAATCGAGAGACAGAAGTTGGGGCTAAGATGTTGTCAGCCATCTAGTTCAGCAAGGGGGTGCGCAAGGAGGAACCCACCTACTTGGCTACGTTGGTCCATGATGGGCCAAGTCAGTCCGAAGAGATCCCAACTGAGGTGAAGCAAGTTTTGGCAGATTTCAAGGATGTGATGCCTGCCGAGTTGCCCAAGCATCTCCTACCGAAGCGGGAGGTGGATCACAAGATTGATCTTGTGCCGAATGCGGAGCCGCCAGCCCGAGCTCCTTACCAAATGGCTCCACCTGAGTTAGAAGAGATGAGCAGACAATTGAAGGAACTCCTCGATGCCGGGTATATCCGACCGTCAAAGGCACCCTACGGTGCACCGGTGCTCTTTCAGAAGAAGCATGATGGAACGCTTCGAATGTGCATCGACTATCGGGCTTTGAATAAGCTTACAGTGAAGAACAAGTACCCGATCCCACTGATAGCAGACTTGTTCGATCAACTTGGTGGTGCAAGGTGGTTCACCAAGTTGGATTTGCGGTCCGGATATTGGCAAGTTAGAATCGCAGAAGGTGATGAACCGAAGACAGCATGCGTGACTCGCTACGGTTCGTATGAATTCATGGTGATACCTTTTGGCCTCACGAATGCTCCCGCTACCTTCTGCACTCTCATGAACAAGGTACTACAACCCTTTCTTGACAGTTCGTTGTTGTTTACCTTGACGATATTGTGGTCTATAGCAAGACTCTTGGGGAGCATGTTGAACACTTGAGGCAGGTGTTCGAGGTTCTGCGGCAAAATGAGCTCTACGTCAAAGAGGAGAAGTGCTCATTTGCACAAGAGGAGGTCCTATTCCTAGGCCACATTGTTGGTGGTGGCAAGATCCGGATGGACGGGGCCAAGATTCAAGCCATTGTTGATTGGGAGCCGCCAACGAAGGTGACGGGGTTGAGATCCTTCCTGGGGCTAGCCAATTACTATCGGAGGTTCGTCAAAAGCTAATCTAAAATCGCCACACCTTTGACCGAGTTGCTAAAGAAGGACAAGGCGTGGGATTGGAGTGCCGACTGTCAGAAAGCTTTTGAGGACTTGAAGCAAGCCATGGCGAGTGAGCCAGTGTTGGTGTTGCCGGATCACACCAAGCCTTTTAAAGTTTACACCGATGCATCCGACGTTGCCATTGGTGGGGTCCTTATGCAAGAGAGACATCCGGTTGCATATGAAAGCTGAAAGCTCAATGAGACCGAGAGGAGGTACACGGTCCATGAGAAGGAGATAACCACAGTGGTGCACTGTTTGCGCACTGATAATATTGCCAATAGTTATTTTCTAACCCAGAAAAAGTTATCTCCCAAGCAGGCTCGTTGGCAAAAGTTTCTTGCAGAATTTGATTTTGCCATGGAGTACAAGCCGGGGAAGGTTAATTCTGTTGCTGATGCCTTAAGCCGGAGGTACAACATTGATGTTGTGAGCTTGCCAAAGGGACATTTGTTAGAGCGCATCAAAGAGGGACTGTCACATGACCCAACGGCCAGAATGTTGATTGATTATGCCAAGGAATGGACAACCAAAAGATTCTGGATCGAGGGGGACTGGTTGTATGCTCGAGGATATCGCCTCTATGTGCCTCAGTTCGGGGAATTGCGCAAGGAAGTCATGAAGGAGTGTCATGATTCCAAGTGGGCGGGACATCCGGGCATGAGCCGGACCTTAGCACTCATTGCGGAGCACTACTATTGGCCACGCATGGGCGAAGATGTTGAAGCCTATGTGAGGACTTGTCTTGTGTGCCAACAGGACAAGATCGAGATGAAGAGACCCGCGGGACTGTTGCAGCCATTGCCCATTCCCGAGCGACCATGGGAAAGTGTTTCCATGGATTTTATTGTCGGTTTGCCCAACACTGACGGCCTGTCTAGTATAATGGTTGTGGTTGACAGGTTTTCCAAGTATGGGACGTTTATTCCAGCATCGAAGGTGTGCCCAGCTGAGGAAGCGGCTCGTCTTTTCCTCAAACACGTGGTCAAGTATTGGGGAGTGCCAAAGACGATCATTAGTGACTGGGACACGCGGTTCACGGGTAGGTTCTGGACGGAGTTATTCAGGCTTATGGGATCAAGCCTGAACTTCTCCACAAGTGTTCATCCACAGACGGACGGGCAAACCGAACGAGTGGATGCATTATTGGAGATCTATTTGAGACACTATGTGAGTGTCACGCAGCGCGACTGGCCAAAGCTGTTAGATGTGGCCCAATTTTCCTACAACCTACAACGGAGCGAGGCGACCAACCAGAGTCCGTTTGAGATCGTGACCGGGCAGCAACCGCTCACTCCCAACGCAGTTGCTACCAAGTACGAGGGGCCTAATCCAGCAGCACACAAGTTTGCCAAGGAGTGGCAAGAGCATCACGACTTAGCTCGAGCTTGTCTACACAAGGCGGGAAAACGGACCAAGAAGTGGGCGGACAAGAAACGTAGGGACGTGAATTTCCAAGTTGGTGACTTAGTCCTTGCAAAGCTTACCGGGATCTTGCGCAACCCAACCGTGCACAAAGGGCTTGTGCGAAGATACGATGGACCGTTCAAAGTTGTGAAGCGGATAGGCACCATGGCCTATCGATTGGAGTTGCCATCGAACATCCAAGCTCATCCAGTGTTCCATGTCAGTCTACTCAAGCCATACCATCAAGATGAGTTGGATCCAGATCGAGGCAAGTCACACCGAGCGCCGGTCGGGATAAAGGTCTCCAATGAGAATGAAGTTGAAGACCAAGCGGAGAGGGTCATTCGACGACCAGGTCATCGGCCAAGGCACGAGTATCTTGTTCAATGGAAGGGACTTCCCGACAGTGAATGGAGTTGGGAACCAGCCGAGGCTCTATGGCAGTTCAAGGATCAAGTGAGTCAGTACCATCTCAGCCGAGCAACGAGGGCGTCGCCAGAACCAGTGGGGGAGAATGTCACGGCCCAGACCCTAGGGTCCGAGCCCAACGCACACCAAGGTGCAGAAGAGGCCCTGCGTACCATTTTGGGCTTGCCAGCACCAAACCGAGATGGCCCATCACTTGGGGTTGAAGAGCAATCAGATATGGCAAGTATATCAAGTCAACAAGCCTTATCCTTCTAAACTTACCATATCTGTTGTAGCCCTTTATCTTAGGCAAGTTTTACCAAATTAGCTAGGATCAAGGGATTTAATTGTGCTGCTTTAATCTTGACCGTTGATGTACTCTTATCTTAACCGTTGGATGTAGGGGGCTTCAAGTATAAATAGAGGCTTGCCCCCACCTCATTTTACACACTTCAGTTTTGAGGAATATACAGAGCATTCACTCAATTCTCATTGCTTAGCTTTCTTTAGCCATTTCCTTTCAGTTGTTCTTTGTTTTCTGCAAGGGTCTTAGCTTGTTAAGCTTTGATCGTCAGGCTTACTTAGGCGTTGCATTGTTCGAGAGCGTCTAAGGCCGCACGTTCGAGACTACGAGATTCTACGGGCGTGACAAAATGTAGAACTACACAAGGTAAGGCTACTCGAGGTCGAAGTCGTGGTTGTTGAGCTACAGTTATTAAGGATCCTTCAGAAATTCAAGATCTACCTGCACCTCAGAGAGACTTACCTGCTCCTAAGGATGATCAGCAGGACCATCATGTCGACAACCCAACTATTTAGGATGATCAGTAGAGTTTTTCTAGGGAAATATTAGACAAATCTGACAGTTGTTGAGTACTGGGTTGAAGATCTTAAGTTGATAGTGGATGAGATGGTCTATATATTGGAGTAAAACTTAGAGCTACCACCTCATTGCTGAAAGATAACTCTTAATTCTTTGTTGGTAAACTAATCTGGATATTTACTACAACTTTCTCCCCCTGATTAGTATAAAATTTTCTGAACTCTGTGTGTGTAGTAAGCTGTAACACTATCCTGATCTGAAATACTTAGAGGCTAATCAATCAACATTAATTTCACGGTTTACTAATGATAAAAAAATACCATTCCTGACTCAATTACCTCCATGATATTGATAAAAGTCTTACTTCTACCTTCATTGACAACTTTTTTATAAAGTTCTTGTGCTAGTTGTGGATAAAATTTATATGATCGATGAGAGTATCTTGAAGAATATAATTATATATATAAATGATGAAAATTTGAGTACTCAACGAAAGCATGAACTCTAAAAATGATTATGAAAGGTATAAGGTTGACAAGACTGTAGGATTTTCGGTGACGAGGTCTTAGAGTTAAACAATGTGAGTATTGAGAATCTATTGTTAAGTCGTAAATTTTGAGGATAAAGTTTTCTTAAAGGGTGAGTTGTTATAACCCTAATTTAAGGTTAAAAGTTTTTCTATTAAAATTGACGACCAAATGAAATTTTCTAAAATTCTTGGATAGATCCATAAACCCTGGAAAGTTTAGAGACTAACATTTGTAATTTTTCCATACTTTTTTCTATGTTTAGTGGTTTAACAAAAAGAAATAAAAAAGAGGTTAAAGAAAATGAACCTTCAAGCCTTTTGTCCCACGGCTTAACCACTTGAGCTAAGCTCATTGTTTCCGTTAATCTCCTTGAACCTTTACGCTTTCCATGCATAGCAAAACAAAAAGAATAAGAAAAACATGTTTCCTCCTATAGTACATGCCACTCGTGGTGAGTTTAATTTTTTAGGGTAAAATACATAAATAGTCATCAAACTTTTAAGACACTTTCATTTTGGTTATTGATTTTTCAAAACTTATGTTATAATCACTAAACTTTTAATTCGCTTTCATTAAGGTCATTTTCGTTAACTACGTTTAAAAACATTGAAGTGATCGTTAACTTTTCTTCTTTATCCTCTCTCTTTCTATTCCTCTACTCTCTTTTTCTCTACGGCTGAATCTTTAAACCTTTAAAAAAATGGCACCCGCTTCTTTCCATCATGAGAATGTTTCATGATGGATGCCTTCAGTCGCATTGGTTCTACCCTCGTTGAACGCTTGCTGCAAAGAGACTATATTGTCCATGATGCACTTCAAGCCAATGGTAATAGTTCATGCTCCCAATTATGTCATATAGCTTCCTTTTTTCTCCCTTTTGCAGTTAACTATTATGCTTTGTTGGTTAGATATACATGATGATTTGAAATTGAATCCGGGTAGCTGATGAAATATAAAAGAAGGTGAAAATTTTCCATGCAAACCCTTTTGACTACCATACAAGGATGGTCCTGAACATGTTCAATAGGTGCGACCACACAGACCCTAGAATGAGTTTTATAATCCATATATATATATAATAATAATTTTCTAAAACAAATCTTAATCCCAAGCATTAATTGTTGTAAGAGGTGATTCAATTTCATTAATTCTATTTTAACGGCTAGATTGAAAGTAGAATATGACAGTTAAAAGCTAACCTTAAAAGATAAAGAATATAACTGCTCAAGTCATATGATAATGTTTGACTTCTTGTTTCATTTTGATAAATTACATATTATTGGATTATGTTAATCTCAAATCTCATTGTAATAATTTTGAAAATGCTTTTAGAAAATATGAGTTATCTATATTATTGGAAATGTGCTATTTGTTGAGCTGAAATTACTTAAAGTGCTTTTACCCGATAAAATAAGAGCAATAGAGTTATTAAAGTTATTAACTGTTTAATTGTTTTCCAAATGCGAAAATTGCATACAGAGTTATATGGGATATTCTTATTATTGTTTCTTCTGCATAGTGAAGCTTTTCAAATTTGAAGTTTGTCTATGTTGCAAGAAAAATTAAATAGACTTACTTTGACAACAAGCGAGAGTGATATTTTGGAAGAAGTTGATATTGAAAACATTATAGATAATTTTTCTTCGAAATATGCAAGAAGAACAACACTTTTTAAGTGAAAATATTAGATTTTTAGATGTTTGTAAGTAATATTTATGTTTCTCAAGAGATTAATCCAACATTTTTATTAAGGGAATTTCATTTGAAACAAAAAAATTATACCTTTTTCATGTTATAAATTAAGGGCCTCATTTTAATAAATTACACAAGGCTCCCTAAATCTTCGAACCATTCATACTATCAAAGCATCACCAACGTTCTGAAAGGCTGCTCTGATTTGTTTTACGCCTTTGAGCCTGTAGAAGACCACCCTACCTATGATGTAAGTTGCTCACTCTCTCCTTACCATAATCTTCTACTCATTTCTCTAAAATTCCTTGTGTACGTATTTTGATTTTAGTTGTGGAATAGATAACCATGCACATTTTATTTGATTTTGTTCCAAATTAATTGTAATTAGTGCAGTCTATAACTAGTGCAGATATTGACAATTTGGCATATAAATTTAGTGAGCTTGGTTTACTTGATTTGTCTCAAAATGTTTACTTGGAGACTGAGATTCCTACTGGTATTGGGAAGCTTGACAAGTTTGAACAACTTTTTTTACAAAGATCTGGCTATCTGGGCGAAATTCCTGAACTTTTTGTGGGTTTATATAATTTGATCTGACATCTGGATCATATGCATTAATTAATTAAATTAAATAATTGGTGTTCAAGTGCTAGTAAAACTCTAATTTCTTCGACAGAAATAAAAAAGAAATTGAAAGGTTGGAAGATGGAGAAAAAGAGAACAGATGAAGAGAAAAAGGAAGAAGAAGAGAAAAAAATAAAGGTTTAAAGGTTTATTTGCTCTCTTAAATTATGTATTTTTTTAGTTAGCTTTTAAATTATTTTTTGAGATTTTTTAACTCCTTAATTAAAAATCGTAATTTTATATGACTCTTCTATTAAACGCCGTTAAAAAAAATTACGGGCCAATCAGAACGCGTCATGTGTCATTTTATTAACAAAAAATAAAGTAACTTAAATAAAAAGGGTAAACTGCACGTTAGGTATGTTAGATTTTATTTATTTTTTGTTCATTTTAATCCTTAAAAATCTTTATTTTTCCCGAAATTGACCCCTATTTCTTTCTAATTTTTATAATTTAGTTCGATATTTTTAATATGATGGTATTTTTATTAATTTTAGTCCCTAAAAATTTATTTAACCCAAAATTAAATTACCATGCTATTATTAGCTTCTTTCTCTGTTCATTTAAATGGCTAAACTTGGTTTGTCTATTTATTTATTTATTTCTCCATCGGTTTTCCTTTTGCTTTTCATTCATTAATGCTTTCTCTCTCTCTCTCTCTCTCTCTCTCTCTCTTTCAGCTTTTGTTTCATATTTTTCCTTTCTTTTTCTTTCAGTTTTTCTGATTGATTTCTTTTGGTTTGTTCTTTAGATTATATTATACAAAATTACAGTTCGGTTCTCCTCCAAAGGAATACCACGTACAAATTGATACTGGAAGTGATGTTTTATGGATAGGTTGCAGTTCCTGCAATGGTTTCCCAGGCTCTAGTGGACTTCTTTTTCCTGATATTTGTTTTTATTGTTCAATTAATCGAAACATAGAGCTACTATGGTGTTGTTTTTTCTGTTGTTACAGATTGAACTTAATTCCTCAACATCTTCATTTATCTCATATTCAGACCCAAGATGTAATGCAGGACTTGAATGATTGGATGCCGGTTGTTCATGTCAGGGCAATCAATGCAGCTACACATTTCAGTATGGAGATGGCAGTGGAACATCAGGATATTATGTAGCTGATTTGTTGTATTTTGATACAATTCTTGAGGGATCCACCACTGCGAATTCTACAGCTCCCATTATGTTCGGCTGAGTCAAATAGTTTAGATGTTGCTATATATTTGTGTTTCTAGTTTGTTGGCTTTAAGTTGTGGATTGTGGGAAATAATGGTGGTGGGGGTATACGTGTTTTTGGCGAGATTTTGGAACCAAATATTGGTTAAATAAATTTTTAGGGACTAAAATTAACAAAAATACCATCATGTTAAAAATATTCAACTAAATTATAAAAATTAAAAAGAAATAGGGGTCAATTTCGGGGAAAATAAAGATTTTTAAGGATTAAAATAAACAAAAAAATCTAGCATACCTAACGTGCAGTTTACCCCTTTTATTTAAGTCAGGTTATTTTTTTGTTAATAAAATGACATACGGCGCATTCTGATTGGCCCGTAAGAATTTTTTTAACTGCATCTATCAGAGGGGCTATATGGGGTCACGATTTTTAGTTAAAGGCAAAAAACGTTCTAAAAAATATTTTAGGGGCAAATTCGAGAAAAAGTGCATAATTTAAGGAGCGAATAGGCTTTTAAGCCAAAAATTAATGACTACATCAGTATTTTTTAACGTAATTAACAACAACTTAATGAAAATGAATAAAAATTTAGTAAATATGTTGAAATTTTTAAAATTAGAAAACCGAATTAAAGAGCCTTAAGCGTACGATAATTATTCGTGTACTTTACTTTTTTTTTAAATATTCTCATATCACATTTTAGCATACTATATAAATATTTAAATTTGATGTCTGTTAGACGAAAAAATTTAAGGTGCAACTTCTTAGGCATCAGCGAAGCTAAAGGGGGACTGACAGAGGCTACCCCTGTGGCCCACCAAATTTTATTCTTTTTTATCAGTGCCCCTTCAGAGATTTTAATATTATAATATATAATTTTTTTATTCTTTTAAATATTTTTATCATTATTGTTATATATATATATTTTTTTTAATTTTTTTTTTTTGCTTTTAAATTTTTTTAAAACTTCTTCCCTGTGCATTTAAAATCCTACCTAAATTCAAATTTTCTTAGTTTGGCAAGCAAGCTTGGATGCTTTTTCTTTGTCTCTTCTATCTTTTTCTCTTTTTAACGTAATTTATTATTCTCATACGATCATCAACACTCCCCAACTTCACTCCCAAGACAAATTTAAAGATTTTCATCTCTTTAAAGGTATGTTTTCTCCCTTAAGCCAACACTAAATTCTTAAATATATATTTGTTGTTTCTTTGTATGTAAATTTTTGTTAAATATATTAGGAAAATTGATGATTTTCATCTCTTTGTTGTTTTCTTCCTTGAAGATTTCATCTCTTTAATTGATGATTTCGCTAGTATGATAGCACATAGGGTGCAGTTTAAATAGATTATCGTATATGTTTCTTGATTGACAATTGAATTGAGACTTTATTTGATAGTATTATTTTTATGTGAATTTTGATTATTTGTAATTTTATTTTAAATATTCTCGGCCCCGTTAACTTTGAAATCTTGGCTTCGCCCCTAATCTTAGGGTGCGGCTAAAATGCGGTCAACATAAATTCTTACAATTTTAGTAAGAATTTATGTATGAATGAATAATAATTTTGGTAGAACCAAAATTTTTACTAACTGGGTAAGAATTTTTATAACTACATAAATTCTTATTAACTGAGTAAGAATTTGTGTATTTTTTGACAAAATAAAACTTTATTCAAAGATCAAAGAAAAACATACAAGCGAAATGGTCCCCAAAAATGGCCACGAAGGGCTAGCCACCACCACCACACAAACGAGGGGGAAAAGCACCCACAAAGGGGAAGACAAGAATAAAACAAAAAATTCTAGGCTGAAACCAGGACATAGAACACCTCAAATAGAAACTAAACATAACATGAGTTCCCAAGTCGAAACCCAGTCGACAGTTCAAATAGGCGATACTTTTGCGAGAGCTCAATTCAGAGGTAGGCTCATTGTCTCGAAAAAGATAGGGTCTTGTCATCAAAGGTGCTATCTGAGTCAGACTGAAAACAAGGGAAGCAATAGGGGAGTAGCCATCAACCATCATGCAGCTCATGGTCGGGTTGCGAAAGCTCTCTTCCCTAAACACGAAAGCAAACTAAGGCTTGCAAGGTGGCTGAGCGAAAATCCAAAAGCCGTGGCTAAAGGAGAGGACAAGCCAAAAGTAAGAGAAAAGCCAGCTAGAGATGACTTCAACGAGGATGCTCGATCAACGTTTCCAAACACTCGTTACCTCCTATCTTCGAAGATAGTGCCATTTCTCCCAAACCACCACCAAGATTCTATGGGGAGCACCATGGACCGCCGGGAAACCTGGTCTTCAACGAACGACCATTAAGAACCATCGGCAATAGCCAAGAGGGGGTGAAAAGTGGCTCGTCTCTAAAACCAGAAAGCTTAAGAGGCTAAAGGCAGCGATGATCGACCAAAACCTGAAGATGTTGGTGCTATCTTCGCCAGTGGCTCTTCGCAAAACAAAGGAGGGGAGAACATATTCTGTTGGCAGTGCAAGGGCGGGGAAGGGAAAACCAAAGAAACAAACAATACCAAAATTGTAACGACCCAGATTTTGGAATCCAAAGGTCGGGTTAACCCGAAGTATGGGCTTCGTGGTTGGGCCTTGAGAGCCTTTTTGGGTGTATCTTAGGACCTTGGGCTTAGGTTGTTGGTTTGTTAATAGGCTAGGGTGAAATTTATAAGGGAAATGGGTAAAAGCATAATTGAAGACAAAGAGGGCTAGGGGACATTATTTTTCTGCAGAAAGTGGAAGGAGTGAAGTCATCTTTTTTCTCTTGTTCTCTCTCTCACCCATTTTCATTCTACACCCGAATTCCTTCATGTTCAAGGTTAAATATTTGGGTTTTACAGTTGATTTCTCGTTTAGCTTGTTGAGGGAAAGTTGTTAAGCAAGAAATGATCTTTAATTTGAGATAAGCTTTGCTTGGTTTGGTAAGGGATGAGGTTTTGTTGGGGTTTGAAGAGGAAGAATGGGAATAGATCTTTGAGGGCTTCTTCATCAGTTTTAGTCCAAGGTTAGTGCACTACTAACTCCTATAGTTTCCTGGAAATCATGAAAATAAGCTTTGATGCATGATTTGGTGTTTTTGGCTTTGATATACCTTGGGTGATCGTTAATGGCAAATTATGGAATTGATGTTGTTATGGTCTAAAATCGGTAGTAATCCACCTAATAACTTCACCATAACTTGTAGGAATAATTTGGGGCTTAACCATATATGTTAAGTAGGATTTCTAGGTGAAATCTGAACCTAGTGCTGAAATTATGGGTCGCGCACTGGTGAATCTGTACGAGTATCGGTACGCCTTAGTAATAAAGAGAGACGGGTTGTGATGGGCATATCGATACGACTTCCCGTGTATTGGTACCCCTTGCATGATAAGAATTTCAGTAGCATTTTTGTGTACCGATACACTTGGGGCGTATCGGTACCCGCTGTTACATTTCTTGAGGAAGGCTTTCGTGTACCGGTACGCTATGGTGTGAGTATTGGTATGGGGTGGATACGTACTGATATTGCGTATTAATACGGTGGTTAGCGTATTGGTACGACTTGTTTTACCAATTTTTTCGAACCTAAATTGAGTATCGATACCCATGGGAGAGTACATGTACCTAGAGGGGCATACCGATACCCACATAGGAGTATCGGTACTCGCTGGACAATCTGCCTAAGAAATTTAAGTTTGCGTTCGAGGGTTCTATAATTCGAGGTAAAAGGGATAAGGGGTCTCCTAAGGTATAAAACGAATATCAAAGCTGAGAAACTAATGTTTAAACCCCGTATATGAATTAATAGACTAATAGCTTGGTAATTGTTGGGTGAATTGCTTGTGATAGTAACTCACATGGATCCTAGGTGGATCGTTTGATGCTAAATGGTAATCAGGGTCCTTTCTGTGTGCTGATGAGACGCTTATATAGTTAAGTCTCCTTGAATAATGATTTCAATTAATGAGAACAGCTAATGTGTACTTTCATAACATGTTAATGAATTGATAAGCTTAATGGGTGGTATAATAATTGATAGAAACCATAAGGTGGTGGTAAATGTGTTAGAGCTGTGTGCGGTATGGCATTTATGTTGTTGTTGTGTGTTGCATGGAAGTAGGGTCCTTGTTGTGTGCTGATGGGATACCTACTTAGTCGAGTCTTGTTGGATGGGATCTGCATACCTAATAATATATGTTACAACACCTTGAAGACTTCTGAATGTAGAATCCCAATGTTTTGTGGACGTAGGCCTCATTCGAAGATGCTTGATGAGAGATTTCGAGCATGGATGCAAGATCCTGATGCTTTATGGACGCGAGCCTCATCTCTACGAGTATAAGATCATGATGCTTTATGGACGCGAGCCTTACTCGTAGTGTAGGATCCTGAAACTTTGTGGATGTGAGCCTCACTCAAGTGTAGGATTCTGATGCTTTGTGGACGCGGACCTCACTTAATGTTGTTAGAATTATCTGTGTGATGCTATGTAAACTTATGAGGTAAATGTATGAGCTGTGTGCGTGATCATACATTTATGATGCTATGTGTTTAGGTGGCTATGGTAGTGCCATTGTTATCTCGCCATGATATCATTCATGTTGCATTGCTTTATTTATGATTTGCATGAAGCATGGTTGAGTGGCGGTGTATCCACTTAGCCTTTTTAGCTCAGCATTCGAAATCATTGTTTCTGCTCGTAGGTTAGTAAGTTTGACACGTTCTTTGAGGAGCACCATCGGTAAAAGATTCTAGCGCCTTGTCTCTTCAGAGTACAATACTTAGGTCATTGGGCTATGTATTCGTAGGAACCTATTGTACACTGTAAATTAATTTTAAAAGGAGCTCCACTGTATATGTTTCAAATATTACTTGTATTTTATTTCGTCAAAATAAAATGGGCCTTAAAAATTTATTGTGGATTGGGCTAAACTAGGTTAGAAATTTATGGTTGGGTTACAGGCTAGAGGCCCAAATATGACATTCGGGTCGAAGGTGTTACATTTAGTGATATTAGAGCCTAGGTTTAACCGGTTCTAGAAAATCCCCAGGGTGGTTAGGAGTCGTGAATAGGTGTCTAGCGAATACGAACCCTTGTGTCTAAGTTGTACTCTTTCAAGACTGAAATTTGGATGGTGTGCCCTGTGTTCGCATGTGTCACTGGTTGTGACATTAAGATAGATTCAATCGCGATCATGAGGGCCGTAGTGATGGTTGATTTCTTGGAGGGTGTCTCTGAGATTGAAATTATCTCAGACGTCAAGCTTGAGTTCATGAAAGAATGGAAGAGTTGAGGGCATACCCTCCTCCCATCACTCGAGTAGTAATCATGGTTATGTGACGTAAGCTACCTTGAAGCCTTAAGTTCACAGTGAGAACCTCCAGTCGCGAGATTTCAAGTGTTGGTAGATGACCCTTACGAAACGGATCAGAGGACTTATTTTTGATTGACCAGTGGTAGAGTGTCAATCGGGGTCCCTTCATCCATAGTAAGTGATCCCTGATGGTAGGGTACAATATGACGAAGATGTAGCATGCCTGGCAGATATGTATTTTTGTTTGATGTTGAGAGCTATGTGGTTACTAGGGTCATTGCTATGTGCTGATGGGACACCTAGATAGTCAAGTCATCCCTTGTTGTTGGGATTGGATACCCTAAGTGTGTTACAACACCTTGAAGACTTTCTGAATGTTGGATCCCGATGCTATGTGGACGCGGGCCTCACTCAAGTGTAGGATTCTGATGCTTTTTGGAAGCGAACCTCACTTAATGTTGTTGGTGTTATCTGTGTGATGCTAGGTAGTCGTATGAGGTACTTGTATGAGCTGTGTGAGTAATCATAGATTCATAATGCTATGTGTTTATGCGGTTATGGTAGCGCCATTGTTATCTTACCATGATATCATTCATGTTGCATTGCTTTATTTATGATTTCCATGAAGCATGGTTGAGTTGCGGTGTATCTACTGAGCTTTGTTAGCTCAGCGTTCAGAATCATTGTTTTCGTTCGCAAGTTAGTAGGTTTGGCTTGTTCTTGGAGGAGCACCATCAAGGAAGGATTCTAGTGCATCGTTTCATTAGAGTATAGTATTTAGGTCATTGGGCTATGTATTCGTAGGAGCCTATTGTATTTTGTAATTTGTAATTGGATTTTCAAACGATCGAGTCAAAGGTTTATAATGTAATTTTAAAAGGGAGCTCCACTGTACATGTTTTAGAATATTTATTATGTTTTATTGGGTTGTAATTAAATGGATTTTCATAATGGATTTGTGGATTGGGCTAAACTAGGTCAAAATTTTATGGTAATGGTTTGGGCTTGAGGCCCAAAGGTGATATCCGGGTCGAGGCTGTTACACTTAACCCACGTTCGATTTTTAAACATATTATAGTGCACTTTATCCTATGGCATGCCAGCTATATCGGAATGTTTTCTCACCTTGTCACATAGCCAATATATCATTTACAAAACCATTACTTACTGTTTTACAATGCATTACACAAAATTCCTACATATGCAAATCACATTGCCATAGCAACATCACATTCCCGACCGGAATAAAAACCAATGCTCACTAGCATTCAATATACTTTTAAACCATTGCATATGTACTTTAAAATCATGCATGTACAGTAAGTAAAACCAACCATGTTTACGACCAAAACATCAATCACACATGCTCGTATTCGAACCGATATTAAAGAGCAAATGAGGGAAACTTACTTCCAAGCTTAGGTAAGTGTTTCAAACTTAACCTAAACTTCCAATACCACTTTCAAACCTTTGAAACACTTTTAAGACCGTTTCCACTCACCGATTTCACTTCGCCTTGCTTGCTATAGTGAAACAAGCTCCCGACAAGCCACAAACCACCTCAAGATGCTACGCCTTGATTATCCCCTATTTTGGCCACACAAAACCAGAGGAAACGTGCATTAAAATGCATCCAACTCTCTGTTTCAAACCAAAATCCCGCAGCTCTCAAGATGCCCACTCAAAACTCATCCAAAATTTACTGAAATCAGCCTCAAACACTTCCCAATATTAACCCAGCCATAATATAACGATTCGCTACATCAAAACTCACCAAATAACATCTAAAAACCCTGTTACAACATCTTTTTACTTCCAGCAATGATTAAACTCCAAAAGTAGCCCCAAAAACCATTAACTAACAACCTAACAATTAGAGATTCAACCAATTTCGGGATTCCATTATTAAAAACAACTTATCCACAATATAACACATCCAAAATAAGATTGAAATCAATCCTTAACACTGAATAAACAGATCCATTTCGAAAATCACAAGATTCCATCAATTAACCCCAATTAAGCAAAATTCCATAATTAATCAATTAAAATCCATTAGAAAACATATATAAAGAGTCAAGAACTTGGGAATTTCAGTAAAGAACCTTTCATTAGAAGAGAAGAATGAAACTTACCTCCAATGAGTGAGTTTCTCCTTAATTGGATGTTTTCCTCTTGAAAAACAATGAGATTCAATAAGATTTTTGAGAAAACAAGTTAAAGAATCTTTTAGAAAATCAAAGGATTAAGAAACAAGATCATTACCTTGAATTTCTAATTGGAAAAAGAGTGTTTGACTGAGAGTATTTTGAGAGAAAATGTGAGAGTAGAAAAGTTACACCAATTTGTGTTTTAGAAAAATAACTACCTTTTAACTAAATTCCTTTTTAATTCTTTTAATTAAAACCCTTTTAAAAATAATCCTAATTAATAGAAAAATCAGATTAGACCAAATGGTAAAATAGCTCCTTAAAGATGCAAAGTTTTGACTCTTTACAAAATAGTTACCTTTTAAAACAGTTTACAAAAATTGCATTTTGGTCACTAACCAAAATGTCACCCTTCCAAAGCTTATTTTACAAAATTGCTTTCATCAATATTTATAATATATTAAAATAGTATTTTTAAACATTTTCCATAATTTTATCTTTCAGAAAAATATCTGCTCTTGAATTCGACTCGAATCTTTAACCAGGTCCACTGGACCGTCTAACCAGCCTTAAAACCACCAGCCCCAAAACCGGGGCGTTACAAATCTGATCAAAATCCCAACAAAACAGAACAAGTACAAAGATCCACAAATTTCATCAATCAAAACACAATTAAACCAATTTTCCTCAATTAAACTATCAAAACACATTAGAGAATAATTGTAAAGAGTCAACAACTTGAGAATTTCTGTAAAGAACCTTTCATTAGAGGAGGAGAATGAACCTTACCTCTGATGGATTCTTTCTCCCTTAATTGGATGATTTACATGAGAAAACAAAGTTAAAACAATAAGGTTTTGGTAAACTAAAAACAAGAAAATCATTTGGAAACAAAAGATTTAAGAAAAGAAAGGCTTACCTGAAGATTTAGAAGAAGAAATTGATGTTTGGCTGGAGAGATTTTGAGAGAAAATATTTTGAGAAAGTAGTTACGTGATTTTTGTTTTAAGAGATTAATTAACAAATTAATTATCCTCAACCTATTTATATTTTCCAAAACACTTTTAAAATAGCCAATTAAGGGGTAAAGTCTGATATTAGACTTTTAGGGCAATTAGCTCCTTAAAGATTCAAACTTTTGACTCTTTACAAAACAGCCACCAAAAATAGTTTTCGAAGTTTTCATTTTTGTCACTAGTCCAAAATGTCCGATTTTCAAAACTCCTTTTACAAAATTGATTCTACCACAATCATTAATATATTAAATAACAATTTTAGAATATTTTCCACAATTTTATCAACTTCAAAAATATTTAATCCGATTTAATCCCAAAACCGACTCGAATCTCTAATACCGGTCCACCGAACCTTCAATCCAACCCTTAAAACATATAAGCCCAAAACCGAGGTGTTACACATGCATCATCACTGATTAGCATCAGGCCAGTAAGTTATCATAATTTTCCCTATTACAAATGGTTTTTGGTTAGGAACAAAATATTTCCCATATTAGAATTTTTGGATGTGCAGTATATGTTCCGATTGCTTTGCCACAATGCACAAATATGGGTCCTCAAAGAAGGTTGGGAATATATTTCAGATTTGAATCCCCTCGATAATTAAATATCACTAGCCTTTGACGAGGAATTTATTTACAACTCAATTTCCAAACTGTCATTTTAATGAGCCAATTTTCCCAATATTAAGAGAGAAAATAAATAGATGGGAAAAGAAATAAGTTGGAATGAATTATCGTTATCTCATTTTGATCCACGTACCCAACAATGTGAACTAGAAGTTCAAAGGTTAATTCATTGCAAAACTTAGCAAATCAATTGCCAGACTCTTTTTCTGACCCTAAAAGAGTGACTAAGTCACATATACCAGCTGTGAATGCTCAGATTAAAATTGATGTCCCCAAAGGATAAAATCTAGTTACTAATAAGTCAAATGCACGCCTTAAGCGTGGTAGACCAATAGGTTCCAAAGATAAAATTCCTCAGAAAAAATGAGCTATATCTTGTGATGGTCCGATCGAGGAATCAACGAATTATAAAAATTCTCGAGAAGAGATTACAAAGTCTCTAGAAGAGACATTAGACATGACTCGGGTACTTGATAATGATGAGATCTCAATAAACTATGTCATGTCTGGTAACAAGTGGAACCGAAGTAAAATCGACGTCGATAATACTTTTGCATGCAATATAGCATTAGAGATTTTGGATGATAATATGGATCATGAACCATTGTCAATTGGACAATGTAAGCAAAGAGATGATTGGCCAAAATGGAAAGAGGCTATTGAAGCGGAACTAAAATCTCTTTCAAAAAGAGAAGTATTCGAACATGTAGTTCGTACACCGAAAGGTGTAAAACCTGTGGTGTATAAATGGATCTTTGTGAGCAAGAGAAATGAAAAAGGGGAAATTGCGAGATATAAAGCTCGTTTGGTTGCACAAGGATTCTCACAAAAACTTGGAATCGATTATGAAGAAACATACTTCCCGATAGTGGATGCAACCACTTTTAGATTTTTGATTAGTCTGGCAATAAAAGAGAGACTTACTTTCTAATTAATGGATGTTGTTACAGCCTATTTATTTGAGCATCTTGATAATAATATTTACATGAAACTTTCAGAAGGATTTAAACTGCCTGAAGTAGTTAATTTAAGTTCTCAGAAACATTATGTGATCAAATTGAACATATCTCTCTATGGATTAAAACAATCTGGGCGCATGTGGTATAATTGCCTCAGTGAATATTAGCGGAAGGCTATAAGAATGATTCAATTTTCCCGTGCATTTTTATTAAGAGGTTTAACTTCGAATTTATCATTATTGCTGTGTATGTTGATGATTTGAATATCATTGAGTCTTCTGAAGAGATCTCCTTGACAATTGAATATCTAAAGAAAGAATTTAAAATGAAAGATCTCACAAATATAAGATTTTGTCTTGGATTGCATATTGAGCGCCTAAAGGATGGAATCCTTGTGCATCAATGAACATACATAGAAAAATACTAAAGAGGTTTTACATGCATAACGCGCATCTGTTGAGCCCGCCTATGGTTGTTAGGTCACTTGATGTTAATAAAGATCCATTTCGTCCTTGAGAAAAGGATGAAGATATTCTTGGTCTAGAAGTGCCATACTTAAGTGCTATTGGTGTATCTTTCTAGTCGTACATGACCCGACATATCATTTGCTGTAAATTTATTGGCAAGATTTAGCTCGTATCTAACTCGAAGACATTGAAATGAGGTTAAACACATATTTTGTTATCTTCAAGGTACGAAAGATATGTGATTATTTTTCTCTAATCTATCCAAAACAAAACTAGTTGGTTTTGCAGATGCAAGATACTTATCTGATCCTCATAATACTCGATCACAGACTGGTTATGTATTTACATACGGTGGTACCCCAATTTCTTGGCGTTCAATGAAACAAACAATTACTGCCACTTCTTCTAATCATGCTGAGATTTTGGCTATCCAAGAGGCTAGTCGTGAATGTGTATGGCTAAGGTATGTAACCTATTACATTCAAGAAAATTGTGGTTTACACTATGAAAAAAAAGCTCAGACAATCTTTATATGAGGATAATACATCATGCATTGCCCAACTTAAGGAGGGATACATAAATGGTAATAGAACAAAACACATCTCATTAAAGTTCTTCTTCACTCATGATCTACAAAAGAATGAAGACATTGATGTCCAACAGATTCGTTCATGCGATAATTTGGCATATCTATTTACTAAGGCGCTCCCTACTGCTCCATTTGAAAAGTTGATTTACAACATTGGATTGCATTATGTCAGAGATCTTATTTGATGTATTTACGAGGGGGAGTAAATACGAATTACACTATTTTCTCCTTAACTGAGGTTTTCTGGTAAAGTTTTAATGAGGCAACATGTTATGCGTATCAAAGATGTGTACTATTTTTCCTTCATTAAGAAATATTTTCCCAGAGGATTTTTATCTTAGTAAGGTTTTAACGAGGCACGTTATCTTTATGGATATCCAAGGGGTTGTGTTATAAATATCTTTATTTATGATGGATATCCATATATTAAATGATACTTTAATGTATTTTATTATTAGGGTTTAATACCCATTAAAATTAACTTTTTCATCTTATGCCTATAAATATAAAATTTAAAGAAAATATTATATATAATCTTACATTAAAATAATACAAATCTTTCTCTTTCTCTTTCTCTTTCGTCTCATTTTTGTTTCTCTCTTTATTTTTGTTTTTTTTACCTTATTTACAACAAATAAAAATTTATATAAGAATCCACCTATTTTAACCGCACTTAGAGGCCTCACGGTTGAACTACCCCTGTTAGACGTTTCTTTATCCCTTTTGTTTTTCATACGTTACTGTTCTTTTCTCTCATCACTCAGCCCTTTTCCCCTTCGTTCACCGCCGTACTATTGTCCGAAAAGCCTTCTGAAACTGTCGTTCGCTTCAGCATCTTACCCCGACCAAAACTCAGGTACGGTTTTCCCTTCGTTATCGGGGAATAATTAAGCAATCCTTCGGGTTCCTTTCGTACCCTCTCACCGTGGCTCTCCTCCTCTTGTCTCATTTTTCTCCTTCTTTTGTTTTATTTTCGGGTCATGGATCATTTATGTGAGATCCATGCACCACCACCGCCTAAGCGGCCGCCGTCGTTGCCGTTAGATTCTTTGCCTAGTAACCTTAGTCCCTGATAAACCCTAAACCCTATCCCTTTAGCCTCGGCCCAGTTATCAGCCTTGCTCTTTGGGGGTCCGAGTTGCTGCCTTTAGCTTCCTCGCCCACAGGCTACATCGGGCCCTTTCTAGTACTGTGTTTGATTTTAGTGAATACATGCATGCTTTCTTTTATCATTTATGGTTTGGTTTGATTTATTGTAATTTGTAAAGACTAAACTGAAATTGAATTGCTACATTGTTCATTGTTCACTATTCTGTCTTTTGCTGTTGTATGTGCAGTGAAAGTTAGGTCCCTGACATAATGTCGTGGTCAAGAATTTCGAGCAGAAATTCTCTCTTGAATCACTTGAAGAATCGACAAATTTTGTCGCATGAATCAAGGTAATCAAACCAATTGGTATTTCTTGAAGAACTAAGGCAAATTTTTCTATAATTTTATTTTAGGAAATACCTACATTTATGCTTGATTGTGAATAATAGTCTAAATTGTTCATTCATGATCTTCTTTCCTTTAAAGTCATTTCGAATTTGGATACAGTATACACCCAAGTTCAAAATTTTTTCTTCTTAATTTCATATTTCTCCTAAATCCCAAGCTGAATGCAAGTTTGCTACTCTTTGATGTGTACCACCTGGTTAAAAATTTTGTGTTGATCCAGGTTTCTCCCTGATGCTTTATATCCGAGTTACAGGTTCTTTAAAGCTTCTTCTATGTATGGAAGCAATGGTTTGATGTCAAGATGTGAGTTTAACACAAGGCCTCTAACAAAGTCTTTTGATTTCTATCCTTATGGTTCTCGATGTTTAGCAAGAATACCTGCCTTTAGCAGTCAGCGTCACTATGCTTCTCATGCATCCCATGGTTACACTGAGCAAAAATCCAAAAGGACACTTTTGTATCTTACAGCATTAGTTTTTGCAATGGTGGGAAGTAGTTACGCTGCTGTCCCATTATACCGCAGATTCTGCCAGGCTACTGGGTATGGTGGTACAGTCCAACGTCGTGAGGTGAACTGAGTTTATGATATTATTGTCCCTATATTTTTACTATTTCAGATTTTTTTCTTTTCCCTTCTTTCGGTTTTAAACCATAAGATATATTTCTTTGCTTTAGAGTGTTGAAGAAAAGATTGCACAGCATGAAAAAGATGGGACAGTATCAACAAGGTGCGCTTTCTAGGCTTTGGATGTAAGAGCTTATCATTATCTATAGATTTCATAATTATGATCATAATGTTCGTCCAGTTAATTTTGTTGCAATTATATTTCAATGCTTAGTTCTTGTACCATTTTTTGTGTTAAAAACCTGGTTCTGGGGTTTGGTTCTACATACAACATTCTCAGTTCTACTCTGACATTTTCTGCTTAGATATGCTTATGTTTCTTTGATTAGTTGTTATCATGATTATCTATTTTCTTTCTTTACATGAGGTTCTTGCAAGAACGCCATAGAAATGAGTTTCTATGAGATCAATAAGGGTTTATTTAACTTCTAGAGCGTGGAGTCTCTCTCAACACTAACAAGTTACTGTATTTATTATTTGAGAAATGTTGGAACTTTTTTGTTGCAAGAAACATTTGAATTTGTCGGAGAAGCAAATTAAATCAATAGTGGTCTTAATATGTTGTTTCTGAAAAAATCAAGAGGGGGAATTTGACATTTATGAGATAAAAGGTTGCATAAGACTTGTATCAAGTTATTACTCCCTTATGAGTTATGACTATGTGCTTGCTTTATATACCCATGTGACTTCTTTACAATTGGATAACAGATAGGAGAGAAGTGGTAGGATTTAGGATTATTCATTATTTTGCATGTTTGTTTAATTTATTTCAGTTTAATATATACATTTGCAAGAGATGCTATTATGAGGCAGTTAGACTTGTATCACTATAGAATCTTTCTTGTTCTTCTATCTTGTTTGAGAAATTTGCCCTTATCCTTGCAGGGAGATTGTAGTCCAGTTCAATGCTGATGTGGCAGATGGAATGCCCTGGAAATTTGTTCCAACTCAAAGAGAGGTTCTCAACTTTTTTCGTCTATTTTGGGCACTGTATAGTGCTTTCTTTTACCAATTATTTCCATATTTTTATTTTATCTGCTAGGTGAGTGTGAAGCCTGGAGAAAGTGCCCTTGCTTTTTATACTGCTGAAAATCGAAGTTCGAAACCCATAATTGGCGTCTCTACATATAACGTCACGCCTATGAAGGTATTTGCACGTTTTCTCTAATGAAATTTGGATCAATGATTTATTTGTTATTTCTAAATTTAAGTTATTGGCATTTGTTTAGATCTTTGTTGATCTCTCACGGAGTACTTGGTTGTGAGCTTCTAGGATTTTTAACCTTTCTTGCTAGCTTTGGTCTCACTCGTGTTATTTAGGCTTGACCATGTACTTGCTTTTTTTTTGTCTTCCTTTCAAAATTATTGTTCAAATAATTTAATCTTTGTTGTTTCCTTTTTTACCACATTTCTAGTTTGGATTGAAAAAATGATCTGCTGAGATCTGGCATTCATTTATCTTCTTTTGCATGGGCAGATACCTTGACATAAGTATAATCTTTTTATTTTCTCTCCCTCTCTCCATGTCTAAATTTATTCCCAATTTTTGTTAGTGAAATCCACATTCAATCTTATGGCTAACCTTCTATCAAGTATGTTTGAAACTTTCCAGTATCTTTCTTTCATTGTAGTATTTTTGCTTTTGGGGGTTCTAGGTGCCACAATAGGAGAATATGCAATAGTGTTTTTTCTTGTGTTGTTAGCCAGGACTATCAAAATATTATTGACCAGGTATATTCAATTTTGTGATTAAATTCTTCCGTTGCTTGGAGTAAAACGCTAGGTTTACTGCTTTGATTTGGCTGACCCCATTTGATCAAAAGTGAAACAAAAAAATATTTCAGTCAACATCTTTTGATTTTTCTTTTGCAAGAGAAAAGCAAGAAATATTGTGCTTCCTGCTCATGTAAAGTAGGCCTATAATCTCCATACCTAGTCAAAATTCCAGTGTTGAGAGATGGCCCCCAAGGCAGGTTAAAGTTCATTCGAGTCGTGCAATCTTTTTCATATGCTTTTAGTAACAGTTGGCTTCCTTTATTATCCTCTATTTGGTTGTTTTACATAGTTTGATTCCACTTTTCTATAAATTGGCCGTACAACAAAACATTATAATGAGCTTATTTAGGAAAGCAAAGGAAATCTTTAAGGTGAAAATTTTGATAATGTTGAAACACTTTAACTTACAGGTAAGATTTATCATTATGGCGAGCCTTGGAATTTTGACTTGATTGATTGCTTTTTTCCCCTTTCCAGGCTGCAGTTTATTTCAATAAAATACAGTGCTTTTGCTTCGAGGAGCAGCGTCTTCTTCCTGGAGAGCAGATTGACATGCCTGCAAGTCTTTTTCTATAGTTTTAATAAAAAAAGAATGTTTACTGTTGCAAAGGCAAAAGTCAACTGTGATCATTAACTTGGCTTATTTTGTTGCAGGTTTTCTTCTACATAGACCCCGAGTTTGAAACAGATGCCCGAATGGATGGTATAAACAACCTGATCTTATCCTATACTTTCTTCAAGGTTTCTGAAGAATAAAAGGGGATATTTAATTTCATGGTGGAAATAGAATATCATTCACATGAGAATAAACCTGGTGGGATCAAGGTATAAAAGTTAGGATCCCATTTTTGTATGAGACCGATTTATTCTTATACAGGGAGAAAGAGGACATGAAACATTATTTTGTCAAGAATTCCTTGGTCAGTACCTACTTCTTTCCACCTTGTTATTCTCGATTAGGTTTCTTTCCTTTCTAGAGCACGTTTCATTCCATTCCCAATGCAAAACCCAACTGCTTGTAGCCTACTTCTATAATTTTAGTACTTGGTATCGATTTTTTTTATCCAACACTTGTGAAATTTGCAGTACTATTTTAGCATCTAACAAAGAAGTGCAAAAGTACAGTTATCATTTAAGGATGAGTGACGGGAAATTTGACAAGAAAGGGACGGAGGATTTTTCATGTTCTCATGAAGAGTAGTTGTGCCATAGCTAAAGGAAAATATTTTTCTTCTTTTTAAGACTTTGCTTGCTTGGTATGTAGGATGATGGAAACTTTTTTAATCTTGTGCTTAAATGGTTTGCCTCATGAACGGGTGTCGAATCCGTCAAAAATAAAATACCATTTGTTCTTAAGAATTTGTAGTAGTGGTAAGTAGGGTTGATCCCATAGAGAGCGAGCAAAGGGGTATAAGTTACTAATTTAGGTTAACTTTGCGAATGAAAAGTAAAAAGGGGGTTTGAATTTGAGTTGTTTTTCGAAGAGAAAGCAATAACTAAGGTTGAATTGTGCGAATGGTTTGGTGATGTCTAGCCAAGTCGTTTGCAGTTTTTCAATCCAAGTATTAGATCACAAACTTTAAAAGATAACCCGGATAATTACTCAAGTAGCTTGATTCTTAAGTTAGATGATAGCCCACAAATAACTTAAGAGTTCTCTTGTTTTATTTAGTTAACAACCTAATAATCCATAAGTTGTTAACACTTATTATCTAGGTTTAATTCTTAGATAGTACACTTTAAATAAAACCTATCAAATAACATTAAGTGATTAAGAGTCCAAAGCATATATATTCAAAAAGCGATAATCCACAAAAGTTAAATATACGATTTCATACCTTCAAAAACTATAGTCCAAGTTTTCTTACTACTTGTATCAATAATTCATGATTGGTTGATTGTGCATGTATAATCTAACACATAGAATTGAATGAACTCAGAAGATATAAAAAATACTTTGAATTATGAAGAATATTTAAGAACAAGAAGCCTCACTAATAAATGTATTGAAAACCTATAAACAAACTTGACTAGAACTAAGGGTTTAGCTACGATGGAAACAAGAAGGGTTTTCTAGGGTAACTTCGTGTTCTTCTCTCTTTCCCCATGATCTTATTTATAGATGAAGAATTTTACATCAAGTAGGGACAGGAGTTGTAATAAAATACAAAACCCTAATATTACATTAAATGTAATTTAATATAAAGTGAAAATCTAATTAATATAGGATTTCTTTTCTTTTAAGCAACCACGACAGTATAGGATTTGTGCGTGTTTTGTCTCCAACGTCCGCATGGCTTATACGATAGCAATTGTGTTCCATGGCTTGTTCACATGGCTCTCGTTCGCGCTCTTAGGTTCGCAGCTAGTCTTCATCATTGCATTCTGGTTTGTCTGTGATCCTCTGTCCACATAAGCATTCCACGTAAGCATTCATAGTGATGGATACGCCCGCTCACATTTTGGTCTGCCTACAGTGACGTGCTTGCGTTCACCTACTCAGTCGTCAGCGTTCGCTTGCTCTTTCACGTCTGCGTTCGCATATACTGGTTCGCAACTTTGTTTCCTTATCTGTTCGCATAGCCTTAGATGGTCTGTTCGCACTTGAATGTTCGCATCTCTGCATTACTTCTGGATGTTCGCAGCCCTTGTTCGCAGGTCATTCTTCTAAGTGTAAAAATTGTGCTAATATCCTCTTTTTATGCATGAAATATTATTTAGCCGTTAAAACACCCTAAAAGCCAAATAGGAACCAATCCCAAGGACTTGTAGATAGATTAGTGTGCTAAAACATAGCGAGTTATATAAGAAATACATGCAATAATACGACTTATCACCTCCTAAAGTCAACTCTTCATTGCATGATAACAACTACTCTATTTATCTGTCCCAATAAAATTGACACTTTTGTGTATTAAAATTGTCTCACTCAGGTTGTCATTTTAAAAAATTCAACAACTTTTACATGATACAATTATTTTTTTTCTTTTTTTAGTTTCCCAAAAAAACAAAAGCTAAATTTTTAAGGGTAAAATTTTCATTTAAATTATTTTACATTATACATCTTATACAAACATTTTCTTTGTAAAATTTTGTAAAAAGAATGACAAGAAAATTAGGATAAAGAGAGTAGTATATAGTAGAAGTGAGCAAATAGAATGTTAAACTAAGAAGCTTTTGGTTTATTTGGTCTTTGGTTTATTCAAATAGCTTTCCCGGCCAATTAATTTTACCCTAAGGTTTGCGGAAAAGATCGAAAGATCATTACCAGGAGGAATGATCTTTTCTGAAATCACATATTTTTTTGAGAACATTCCTTTCAAGGAATAATATTGCATTCTCAACAGTAGCGTTTTTTTCCCATTAAATGATGTAAATGTGATTTCCTTAGATTTTTTAGGTATTTGTCAATTCCCACCCCTTTAGACCATATTAGCCCTAAGTTAATGAATTTTATTCATATGAATTTTTTTGTTGAATTTAATTAGATAGTTAAATATTTATGGTGTAAATTAGTTAAATATTTTATTTAATATCAATTTAATATTTAAATGGTGTTATATAGATTTAAATATTATTTTAATATTTAATATATTTTTATTAATATTATATATATGTTTATAGGTTATATGTTGAGATTGCATATTGCTCTAAAATTATTAAGTTAGGAGTTGATGTTTTTAATTTTATTTTTTATTTATAAGATGTTTACCAACATATAAAACATTTTCGCAGGTTAAAACTTATGATGTAAAATTCTTATCAGTATTATACAACTTTTAGATTCATTTTAGTATTTACTTTAATTTATTTTACAATTTGTCACAAGTAATAAAAAATTAAAATTTGAACATATTAAGTTTTTAGCATTTGAAAATTCACAAAAATATTCTAAAAGAGAGTAACGAGAGTATATAAATATTGTAATCACTAATTTTGTCCAGACTTTATTTTTCTCATTTGGGCTTATATATCTATTATAATTGTTAATTATTAATGTTATTAAAATTTTCAAATTTTTTAAAAAAAATTAAAAAATTTTAAAATTAAAATTTTTTATCTTTAGTTAATATTTATTATTAGCTTTTTTAGTTATATTACTATGTTAATATTATTATTATCACATTGCTATGTTATTATTGTTTAATTTGTTTCTGTTAATTATTATATTATTATTTGCTTATTACCATTATCAAAACCCAAAACACTATTATTGTTTATTTCCGTTTTGATGTAGATATTAATTATATTATTATTATCATTATCAAATAAAAAAGTTGAAAAATAGAAAAAAAATATTATTAAATAGTATTATAAATAAAAGCCCAAGTTTTTAATTAAAGTCCAATAGTCCATTTACAAAAAAACAAAAGCATGTAGCCCATTTACAAATACCCAAGTCTGCCAAACCAAAATAACCATTACACCCCAAGCACAATTACACCACTTAAACCCAAATATCCAATCTGCCGGTTTTCTCCTAACCCATTACCCACAACCAAGCCCAAACACATTACACCAATTAAACCCAATACCCAATCTGCCTAACCCGGATCACCCAAATGACCCGGTTGACCCATTTGACAAAAAACCCTATAAACCCTAACCCCTCACATGCCCAAGCCGCCGCCAAAGAGACCCTTCCCCTTCCAGAAGCCCGACGGCCACGTAACTGGCCAGATCAGCGACCACGGCAGTAGCACCAGGGCCACATCATCTCCACGTCAGCTCCATCTCGGCCACGTCACAGCCACGCACGCATTTCCACATTCGGCCAAACAAGCCTTCTCTCCCCACCATCCCGTACCTGCAAAACAGAGACAAAAGAAGGCAACAGAGCAGACAACCCAGCCACAACAATAAGCAGCAAGACAGCTTTTTCTTTTGTTTTTATTATTGTATTTCGGCTATAAAGCCCAACAACCAGATGCATGTAACCCCAGACGGGAAGTATTGCAAAAATCGATACAAGAAGCAACCATTTTTAAAGATTTCTTTTCTTTATGAACTTCGAATATATTTTTTTTAAAGGAAAGAAGAAAAGCGTTTGAAAGTTTACCCTAGGAGTCGGTTCGGCTACCCGTCGCCGATACTGGTTCCTTTGTCGTCTCCGGTCAGTCTTCCTAGCCCTTCGTCCCGAGTTTTCAAACTCTTTTAAAATATATACCCAAAAAGAGAGGTTTTACCTTCGGGTTTTCGGCAGATCTGAAGGAAAGGGGAGTTTGTTTCGTAAATCAGGGTTTGTTGTTGGTTTTAAAAAGAGAAGTTTTGGTGTTTTTTGAAGTCGCCGGCGGCGCATGGCAGTTAAACTCGCCGGATTCTGCAAATAAAGGGGGCCATTGTTGTGCTTCAGTCGAAAGGGGAGGGGTTTTGAAATGTTTTGGTTTCAAGCAGAGTGAAAGGGAAGGAAACCCTTTAATTTTTGATCTGAAAATCAAATGAGTTAACTTCGTTTTTCCATTCTCTTTACTTTTTGAAAACAGCATTTTTATTAAGTATAAAACTTTAATACATAGTGTAAAGTTAATTTTATATAAGTCTTTATATTTACACTATAAAAATTTAAATTTTAATTTTAACTCTAAAAAATTAAACCTTAAATTGTATACACTAAATTCTAAACACAAATTTTAAATTTTAAACTTTATAACTTAAACATCTAAATTTTATACTCTAAACTAAAATCTTAACCCAAAATTAAAATGCTAGCATAAACAAAAATTTACAATGCTATCAACATTTTTTTCTTTTATTAATGCGTGTTCCCCTTTTATCTTTTATCAATATTATTATTTTAATTTTAATTTTCCCTATTAAGCTTAACGCGATTTTTGGGGTTGCGTGCCATTGATTTCAAAACTTTTCACCCATATTCCCGCTGCCATTGCTTCACTGTTTTCCCTTTTTTATATAATATAATATATATATTATATTATATTTTTATTATCACTCCTCCTGTCATTGTGCATTTTGGGGTGCGTGCACCTTGAATCTTTCTTTTCTTCACTTTAATATATACATAGTATATTTATAGTTCATGATACGTATATTCTATCATATTCGAATATATACATATGTTTATAGTTATATATGTTAATATTTTGTCATTTATGGTCCATTTATAATCTAACACCTAACTTCTAACATTTAATTTTTCGCATTTAATTTTTGCTCTTTATTTTATCTTATTCGATCTTGTTCTTTTTTCGGATCGTTTTAATTTCTGCTTTTTTATGTTCAATTCGGTCCTTCTTCCGGATTGTTTTATTTTTCGTATTTTATTTACGCCTTTGATATTTGATCCGGTCCTTCTTTCGGATTGTTTTAATTTTTGCTTTTATTTTATTGTTCGATCTGGTCCTTTGTTCGTATTTATTTTCCCGCATTTATATTTATTAATTTATTTGCTTATTTTGTGACATGCATTAACTTGTCTTTCATTTAACTTTTAATATATTTAATTTCACATTGTTAATTAATCAATCTAATTCCTAAAAAAGAGGTATTTATTAATTTCGATATTTGTGTCGTACAGTCTTGATTCATTGGATGTTGATAAAATATTAGAATTAATTCTTACCGTCTGAAGGTAAACCTTAACATGAAATAAAATTTTGATAATTCATGACATCATTATTAATTGTTTGCATCATGCATACAAGTGACGTACTTGAGTCGAACTGTAAATTAACTCGGCAGTTAGGCTTATTCGATGTCGGTTTAATCTACAGTCCGATGTACAGTCAGCCTCATTAATTAAATAGATAATTAATTCGAACCCACTAAATTGTTAAAGCCCGTTAAAATTAAAGTTTATATTCGACCAAGAACAGTCAATTAAAGTCAATTTTGAATTTCAATAATTTCCATCGATCAAAAGCAACATCTGTTTTGGTACCGATTTACGGGTGTGATAGGGGTGTTAATCCTTCCCCATGCGTAACCAACTCCCGAACTCATTTTTAAAGAATCTCTGGTTTTTATGGTGCTCGACCTACCTTAGTGGCCGATGGCGACTCCAACTCTTCGTTTTCAAAATAAAAACACATTTTTTAAAAAACAAATCCTTAAAATCAATTCTTCCCCAGTCTTTACAAAATATTTTTTTTCCTTTTTAGCAATCCTGAATGCAAAACTTTAAAAATTCCGAATTAAAAAAAAGGCCGCTACAAATATAAAATATAATTTTAAAAAATATTTAATATAATAATTATATTAATAATATGATAAATATATAATTATATGATTTTTTGTGTAGATATTTTAAATTTAATATTGAAAGTTTAACAGTTAAAATGAAAATATAACACATGAACAATTTAGTAAATTTTACTTCCACGTACTCGTATATTCACCCAACCAAGCACAATAATTTTATATTCCTAACAAATAAACCAAACAAGGTAATGTGTCAGGTAATGTTACCTTCCAGGAATCTTATTCCCAAAGATAATCTTACATTCTGTGAACCAAATGCACCTGGGTAAAGTTCACAAGTGGTCACTAAATTGTATTTTTAATATTTATTTTGGTCATTGTACTGCCAATTGTTATAAAATGATCACGAAACCATCAATTTTTTTACAAAATGATTATTGAGCCCTGATTACCATTAAGTGGGACAACGTGACAATTTGAGTAAAATTTTTCAATAATACAACTAATCATCCATATTTATACACTCGAATAAATTGGTTCTAATTCGAAAAACTCAATAAATTTAAGCTCATTATTTACAAATTTTATCAATTTAGTTCTAATTTTATTAGAAATAATTCATTATTTAACATTTTATTTAAATAAAATATTAAATAATAAAAATAAAAAATAATTATTAATTATTTAAAATAATAAATATTAAAAAATATGTAAATTAAATTATTTCTAATAAAAATAGGACTAAATTGATAGAATTTGTAAATAATGAGCCTAAATTTATTAATTTTTGAATTAAGACCATATTAATCGAATGTCTAAATATGAATGATTAATTGTTCTATTAGACAATTTTGTCAAACTGCCACGCGCCACACTTAACGACAGTTAGGACTCAATGACCATTTTGTAACAAAATCTATAGTTTAGTGACCATTTTATAACAATTGAAAGTTTGGTGAACAAAATGAACATTGAGGTTTTATTTTGTAAACTACATGAATGACCACCTAACTATGGAGAGGTTTTATTTTGACTAGCATACTTTCAATTTTGCCAATAAGATCACTTAATTATTTAAATGATATCAATTAAGTCATTTGTCGTTAAAACCTAATAGAGAAAGTGACACGACATTTAACAAAAAACTATATAACTACACATATGATCCTTGTTATTTACATATTCTATCAATTCAGACATAATTTCAATTTAATCTAATAAATTTTCATTTTTCTTTCAAAGCAAGGTAATATTGAGCTTCTTGAAAGATATTTCACTAGTTTTTTTGTTGAGAGCTCGAACCGATCAACCAAATGTGCCAAGAGGGGGTGAATTGGATTTTTGCTTTGGTTGATGAAAAGCTAAGCAATAAAAAATGGGGCACAATGATTTATAGTGGTTCGACTTTCTAACCAAAGTCTACCTCCATAACCTTAACTATCCACACTAAGGATTTTCCACAAATTCAATAATTTGTCTTTCATTTTTTCGGGCTCAAGGAAACAACCCTTACAACCAAGACTTATACCTCAAAGTCTTGAAAATAGTCTCTTACAAAGAGAAAACAAATTGGCAAACAAGGAAAACTTCTCTAGACAAATGTGTTTGCAATTTAAGCACTCACCCAAATCCTAAACACTTGAGCAAATATGACAATTTGACTCACTAGTGTTTTCTACAAGAAATATGACAATTTAAGTATAAAACTTGATTTCTCAATACATGAATGTTGGCAAGTTGTTCCATGGCTGCTTGAAGATGTCTTTTAAACCCTCTAATGACTTTATGACCGTTACTAGCCGTTGGGGACTTTAATTCTAGCCATAAATGTAGTTCTGGGCTCGTTGGTATGATGGTATCGGTAAATGACCACTGGTGTCGATACAACTACTTTAAATAGAAAGAACCGTTGAGCATTTATTACACATGGTATCGGTACATGATACATGCATATCGTTAAGGGTCCCTGGGTATCGGTACGATTGAAGCCGTATCGATACATAATTTGGCTACTGGAATTTGTCAAAACTTGGGGACAAAGAGGTGTATCGGTGCATGGGCAACCGTACCGGTACATGCTCTTCTGGATATTAGTACACTAAAGATTGTATCGGTACACAGTGCCTATTTTTGACTTTTGGATTATTTTGAAAGCATTTAAATAAGTCAAAAACCCTTTGAAAACTTTTTAAACATATTTTTCAAGTTTATGGACTTTTAAAATATTTTTGTAAATTTGTTTAAGTCCAAAAATATTTTTCATTTAAGTTATATCAAAATCAAATATTTCAACATTTTGCATTCATAATTTCATATTTGATCCATTGTTTAGGATTAAAAATGAGAAAATCAATGTTTTTTAGCTTTTAAACTTGTTCATGGTGGATTCTTGAAATCTGAGTTAAACCTAAGTTTTAATAATTGAGATTGATGATTTCTTATTTTATACGAAGTCTCTAAACTTGAATTTGAATTACCAAACCTAGAATTGAGGAATTGATGATTATGTTCTTGAGTAGAAGTACTGATTTTTTTGGCAATTAGGAATTTTTGAGGAAGCTACTATTAGGAAAGATTAATAGTGAGTATTTAGAGTAGATTAAGGTTAGGAATGAAGTTTAAATGCATGAATGAGGTTAGGAAGAAATCTCACCATTCTAGTGAAAATTTTAGTTAAAATGGAATTGTAGGAAGGAAATTAGAATGTGATGTTGTTGTTATGTTTTTTTTTAGTCTTAATTGATGTTAGAATGTGTTGTAAATGACATGGTTGAAGATTTTGATTCAGAAGAGGAAGATTAAAGCACATTTGGACTATTTCGACTAGAGGGAAAAGCTTTCAGCAAAAGTGCAAAAGTGTAACAGTGAGTGTTTACATGAGTGTTGCTCTGAAGCACAATTTAAGGTGTTTACGGGAGCTTAAGAATGACCTAAAACGCTGTTTTAAGCGCAATAGTAAGGTTTTCTAAATTTTGACTTTAAATCGTTTTTGTTGGGCTCGAATCGATCAACAGAAAATCGCCAAGAGGTGGTGAATTGGCCTTTGAGTGAAATTGTGGAAGCAAAAGAAAATAAAAAATTTTGCACAAGGATTTGTAATGGTTCAACTTCTAAACCAAGTCTACATCCACTACCTTAACTTCCCACTAAGGATTTTCACAAATTCACTAATTTGTCTTTCTTTTGAGGTAGAAGAGATAACCTTACACAACCAAGACTTATACCCCAAAGTCTTGTCTATCCCTCTCCAAAGAGAATTACAAAAGAGCAAACAAATAAAAGACTAACACTTGAGAAAATATAACAATTAAGCTCACAAGTGTGTTACACAAGAAAAATGATTCTTAAAGATCCAAAACACTTTTGCTATACATTAAATGTTGGCAAGTTGTTTCTTGTTGTTCCATGACTACTTGAAGAGGTCTTTTAAATCCTCTAATTAGTTTGTGGTTGTTACTAGCCGTTGGGGTTGGTTTAGAGCCGTTAAGGACTTAATTTCTAGTATTAAATGTACTTCTAGGCCTGTCGATATTCGTACGCAATCAGTCGTATTGGTACCTACCATAAGAAGAAAGAGTCACCGCAAGCAAAATAGACAGGGCGTACTAGTACACGATACTAGGGTATCAGCATGGAACCTTGCGTATCAGTATTGATGCTTCTGTATCGGTTTGAAAAGTGCTTATTGGAAAAATTAAAACCATCCTCGTATCGGTACACGTACAAGTATGGACTGCTACATATCAGTACGAGGAGTATTGTACCGGTATAGACAACTTGTTTTTGACACTTAAATTATTTTGAAAGTTTTGTTCAAGTAAAAAACACCTTAAAACAGTTTCGAACATATTTTTCAAGTAATTTAGACTTTGAATTATTTTTCAAATTTGTTTAAGTCCAAAAATATTTTTCATTAAAAGTTATATCAAAATCTTTATCTCAACAATTTTGATTTGCTCATGTAAGGTATGAATATTTTGAATACGATATGATGGCATGAAAAATGCTTAACTTATTGTTTTTATGCATTCTAATATGACAAGAAATTATTTGTTATGCATGATGCATGAAAAAGTACCTTTCGAGTACAAGTATGAATAACCAACATGGTTTATGTAATGCCTTTGAGCATGAAGGCTATACAAAAGTGATTATGTGTTTTTGCATATGAGAACAGTAAGTAAATGTTTTTAAGTTGAATATATTGACTTGTGAACATTGTGAACACTTAGGATATAGTTGGCATGTCATAGGATGAGTATACTCAATAAGAACATGTGAAATATGTGAATGACTCGATAGTTTAATAGATTGATTGTACTAAAATTCTGAAGGAATCGTTAATCTAGCAACCATTTGTTGATTGTGAATCCCAATGACTCATAAGTATAACAATCGTGAAATCCATTTGTATAAAATAAGGGTGGGGACCTAAGCCCACATTTTGATAAGAAATTTGATTCGTATATTCGATGGGATTTTTATGATATGAAATGAGTCACAAGAACAAAATGCCAATATGTCTCTATAAATGTAATATATGATTTATGAAATCATATTTTGTATTCTATATGTGGAGTGGTTTTGTACAAGAGTATTTTGAAATAAATTCCAGCCTACGAAGGGGTTTATAAGTGTTTCAATTCTGGATTTTATGAATGATTTTGTCAACATATTGTTTGCTTATTTTAAACTAATGCATTGATGATTATTTTAGTGCTTAAGAGCACTCACTAAGCTATAATAGCTTACCCTCTTTTTCTTTCATCAATACAAAGGATTTAGACTATTCTAGGGTTGTTTTGTGGCAAGGAAATGCATCCAAGACATCAACAAAACTTTGAGTATGTTTAATAGTTTGGCAAACGTTGAAATAAGGCAATGTGGGCCAAAACACTTGGGATTAGTTCTAAAGTTACTTTGATGGTTTTATTTGATGCAACTATGAAAAACATGATGATGGTATACCTTTGGTATAATTTTGTTATAGTTTGAATGATTTTTAAAGAATGGTTGTGATTATGAAGCATGAATAGTATTTTTGGATTTTTATTTCTTGAGTTTGGAGGTTTATATTGTTGATTTGATGATTTGAACAAGTTTGAAAATTGATAAGTCATTTGTGACTTGTCCAAATAGGTTAGAGACACTCTTTTCTTAAAATGACCTCTTAGGTTCGTAAAAAGAGACACGAGATATATATTTTGATTTTAGGGTCAAATTCGTGCTATAATGATCATTTGATGTTGTGATTGGGTCTATAAGTTCGTTTTTCATGTTTACAAGTGATTATATTGAATTAGGAGCATGTATAGGTCATTTGAGCACGCTTAAGGGTTAAATAGGGTGATTAAATGCATAAATGTAGTAGTGAAGGCTTCGATACCATCACCCTGGTTTCAAAACCATGAGACCAAATTTGGTTACTGGAGCAAAGGTCTTGGGACCACCGGGAAAGATCTTAAGACCTTGTTGAAAATTCAGTATGGGGTATTCTGAAAATTTATAAAATAATTTGTAAACTTGCAATCCAGTCCTTGAGCCTTTATGTAGCAATTAAATGAGTTCAAAATGACAATTTGAGTTGCAATTTGACATACATGTATACTATTGGTTGAATTTCATGAATGTACTTTTAATTTCACATTTCCCTAGTATTTTTGGTATTTACAATTTAGTTCCTGTTGATATATTTGATTTTGATATTGCTAAAATGAAAATGTTTTTGGACTTAAATTAATTTTCAAAAATATTTCAAAAGTCTATTAACTTGAAAAATATGTTTGAAAGGTTTTCAAAGAATTTTTTTGACATGTTTAAATGCTTTCAAAATAGCCCAAGTGTCAAAAATAAGCTTTGAGTACCGGTACCCTTTCCTCAGTATCAATACCCAGGCGACCGTACCGATACATGTTTTGTAACACCCCAAGCCCAGAGGTTACATTTGGGCCTTAAGCCTAAACCTTTACTTCAAAATTTTAACCTAGTTTAGTCCAAAAAGAGTTTCATACCATAAAATATCCAAATCCAAATGTTAAAACATTGTTAAACAATTTAAAACGTTTACATAAGGAGCTCCAATTAGTTAAAATAATAAAACATTCGCTTGCTTAATACAATCCCAAAATAAGAGTTACAACATTATATTAGGATCCTACGAATAAATAGCCCAATAAGACCTAAGTGTTGTACTCGAAGCAAACGATGTGCTAAAACCTACGCCAATGGTGCTCCTTCGATGTACATGCCAACCTAGAAACCTGTGAACGAAAACATCGATTTTGAACGCTGAGCTAACGAAGCTCAGTGAGTACACTACCATGCTTCATGCAAATAATAAATATAAGCATGTATTTAGAAACGATGACAGGGTATAAGGATCACACAAGCATTCAACATCCAATAAGCAATACTAGCAATCAATACACAAACCTGAAGTGAAGCCCAGGGACACAAAGCATTGAGACGCAATCACTTAGAGGGTGGCCCAAGGACACAAAGCATTGGGAATCTTCCGTTCGGCTCTTACCATTGTGTTACAACACGTTACCTAGGTATCCGGATCCCACCAAACAAGTGCCCTCATGGCACGTAATAACATCAACAAAACAATACAACCGTATGGTTGCTATATCATCTAAGCACTTAAGCAATTTACCAAGTTTATTACACATTATGGTTGCATAAGAGGTTGATTTCTCGGTTTCTCTGTTTTACAATTCATTTTACCACCGTAGAAACCTATTGGGATATAGTCCTCGAATTATCAGCCCCTTAAACTCAAAATCAAAGTTTTCGGGCAGAATGCCCAGTGGGTACCGATACCCTATCCCGCGTACCGATACGCTATAACACCAACATTGGGTACCAATACAAGTCGACCGTACCAATATGAAATTTGTTCTATAGAATCCCAAGGGCTAGATAGTACCGATACGACCTTATGTGTATCGGTACCAATTTTTGTCACTGACATCCTAATAACCTAAGGGCATTGGGGAGGTACCGATACAGGACGACCCATACCTGTACACTTTTGAATCCCATACTGATACAGATTGAAGCCCGTATCGGTATGCCCTTCATAAAACCCATGTGTTCATCGATGTTTACAAAGGGTACCGATACGTATTCATCCTGTACTGGTACCTGAGCCTAGAACTTTGAGTCCGCAACTCAAAAATCATATCAAGGGTCCCAAAACGACCCTTAAACACCTCCAAATAAATCATACATATTATGAGAGTGATTTTGGGTGGTTTCCTACCAGTTTTACACATTTTTAACATCAAATCTAGATTTTACCATAGGTAAGGCTTGAGCAACAAAGAACACCAAAATCATCAAATAGCATACACAACATCATTTTTATGATGTCCATGAAGACAAAGAAGTTAGAGGTAAACTAACCTTACTCCTACAGCTGAGAAAGAAGCTCTTAGCCCAACCTCAAGCCTTCATCTTCTCTTTAGCCTTGAAAGCTTCCTCAACCTCTTTCACTACAAGGAGATGTTGTAAAACAAGTTACAAAATTGCTGGAAGGTTAAGGAGCATAAAAGGAAAAGCTTAACATCAAGGAATGAAGCTAAATATTCAATTCATGTTCTTCCTCTTCAACCCCTACCAAAACTCATTTTCTCCAAACTCCACCATTTTCATTCATTTTTACCTTGATAGATGGATCTTTGGATGATAAAAAACTTCCCCTTTACCACAAATCTACGATTCACACAATAGAAGATAAAGATTACACCTTTTGTTGGTTTCTTGGGGAGGAGATGAGGAAGGGGATGAAGGGGTGAAAAGAGGGACAATGTGAGATCATCTCCCTCAAAATTTTGCAGAGAGAATTAAGAGGGAGCAGCCTTCAACCTTACAAAAGTTGAAAATTACTCTTTTGCCCCTCTATCCCTCTTCCAACACATAACCAAGCCCAAACCCAAGCCCAACAACAAGAAAAAGACCCAAAGATGCCCCTTTAAGCCATTCAAGGCTTGGGTGTATCAGACCCACATATTTTAAAATTCAGGTCTTACACATTTGCTCTATACCGATACACCTGTTAAATCCCCAAGGTTTTTAAAATTCCAGTAGCCTTTCACCGTACTAGTACAGGCTTAGCTGTACCGATACGAGAGAGACCGTACCAATACCAAGTATCGTGTACCAGTACCAAGTGTATTAAATGCTCTAATGGCTCTTTCTATTTAAAGCTAGTACCGATACCGGAGCTCAAGTACCGACGCCGATGAGCCCAAAACTACATTTATGGTTGGAATTAAAGTCCCTAACGGCTCTAATCAACCCTCAACGGCTAGTAATAGTCAAAAACTCTTTAGAGGGTTTAAATGTAAGCTTTAAGCAACCATGCATAACAAGAAACTCAATGCCAACATTCTTTGTATAGAGAAATTGTTTTAGTGCTTAAATTGTCAAATTCCTTGTAGAAAACACTAGTGAGCCAAATTGTCACATTAACTCAAGTGTTTGGATTTTGGGTGAGAGCTAAATTGTGCAAACTCTTTGCCTTGTGAGGTTTTCCTAGTTTGCTAAATTTGTATTCTCTTTGTGAGAGTATTCTCAAAGCTTTGGGGTATAAGCTTTGAGGTTGTATAAAGGTTATCTCCTTGAGCCTAGAAAAAGGAAAGCCAAATTAGTGAATTTGTGGAAAATCCTTAGTGTGGATAGCTAAGTTAGTGGATGTAGACTTGGTTTAGAAGTTAAACCATAAATCATTGTGCAATTTTTATTTTCGATTACTACCACCATAATCACTCAAAGCCCAATTCACCTCCTCTTTGTTAATTCGGTTGATCGAATTCGAGCCCAACAGTCCCCATAATTATTGTTCTTTCAATTGAGCATGTTAGAAGTGCCCATTTAGGGTGAAATTCGTTATGCTAGCATACATAAACGCGTATAATTCAATTATGCAATTAGAATTGAGTTTTTTTGCATTGAAATTTATGACGTATGTGAAATGATGATTTTACCCTTGTTTACTTTTCAATTCACTTGGTGTTTGTAAAGCATGATTAGGACTCAAGCCTATTTACTAAATGTTTGTTATTTCATTGTATGTATTTTTGTTGAAAAGTTTTAAATTAGCACATGTTTTGTCATTGTTTATTGTTTGGATCACCTCAGTGATCAATGTGACTTTCGATATTTGTGTCTATCCATCTACGACGGGTAATGATTGTTAAAATAGTACTATCTTTTCTAGGCTTAGATAGAAACTTCTCCCCCTATCTTTTACAATTTCTAAGATAGAACCACTCTAGTTTCTCTGGGGGTAAACTATAAACACCACCTTTTACAAGGTTTGATTTATGTAAACAAGAGACACCTCTCTAGGTGGGTGTTTACAAAGATGAAACTCACAAAGAATGAATACGAAAGTTATTCAATAAAGTCATATACACTATGTACAAGAGAAAAATGAAAGAATGATGAATGAAAACTCTTTTCTCTTGATTTTTAAGCTTGGATGGGTGTACTAACCTTCTTCAAGTGTTCTTGAGGTGTTTTTATAGTGAGGAATAAGTTTGTAGTTGTTTATTGTCGTTGGGATAAAATCTTGCCATTGATGATGAATTCTCGTGCATTTTGTAACACCCATTTTCCCATATCCAACACTGAATATGAGTCAGAGGTATCACAAAACATTCGTAAAACCCTCTACATTTGTAATTCGGTAAAATTTTGTTTCTTTAAAAATATTACAATGTATTTAGTTTTTATTTACAAATCTAGTTATTCGCGTAAAGTTTAAAAATAATATTTTCATCTTCAAATTGAGTTTGTTTTCAGGCAGCAACTTATCAATTTAATTTGTCTTGATATAATTAATAAAACTGCCTAAAAACTGCCTAATTTAAAATTCATCCAGATACCAAATAAAATACAAATTCTATCAGAGCAGTCATACCCATTTAACATACATGACAACTAGTAAATATCAAACAATATCAAAAGATATCTTACTGATACTGATGTACCTGTTATTAATTGATGATGTCTGTATATGCTCCTTACTCCAACCATTTCTTCTTTCCTACGTGTAAAACAGTTACACGCTAAGTATTTACTTAGTGAGGCAATAATTCAAATTTAAGTGCAATTGTCATAATATCAATCTCAATATTAATTATTAACTATTAATAATACATATGATCACCTTACCATTACATGCTCAATAACATAATTAAATATGTAACAACATATATGTATATCAAAGTGATGAGATTATGTCTTACCAATATTGGTGTCATTTCCATCCGTAAGCTTTCAATGCTTACAAATACCTTTTTCCAACTCTGTTTGCAAGCTTTCAAGCTTATCATTCTATTTTTTTTCAATTCAGTTTACTTAGCCCAAGGTATCGAATTAAGAGATTCTATGTACACGAGTCATCCCCCCATACCCAACCTTTATTGAGTATGTATATTATTTGCACTCTACCCGGAGTGCTTAGCACCGAAGTGCTTCTGTATACTTACCAGAGTATACAATATATCCCTCATTGAGTTTTTATGAAATTACTCCGAAGTGCTTAGCACCCGTAATAAGTCCGTATACTCAAACCATGCATGAGTATACTCCTCAATGAGTATTTATAAAATTTGCACTTTACCTGAAGTGCTTAGAATCTTTATATAGCTGTTTATGACTCTATGTCTAGCCAACTATACCTTTGAACCTCTATATCATACTTGGGATTTATATCATCAAATATTTCATTCATGGCAATGCATATCAATTTATATTAACATGAAGCAGTTCATAACCGAATAACATTAATACTAAATCATCATCAATAACTAGTGATCAATGCATTTATTTTCAACCTTTGACATATTTAAAGTATGTCAAATGTATGATCAATGACATAATTATCATGACAATATATAAACCAGGTAGACTCATCGCAAGTCTTACTGGTGATGTATAAAACATCTATGTATAATGTTATGTATGCATTGCACTCACCTGGGCCATGTATTAATATGCCTTACTAAGTCCTCTTCGATCATTTCCTTCATTGTACCTTGAACCTCCCTTGATTCGAACTTAACTTCATAATTCAAATAAGTAAAATATTTGTTAGATCCCAATCTAACAATATCTTAGACATATTGTCCAATATAATCATTCGAATATAAAAATTTCCAAACATTTTCCTTTCTTCCTTGTATTGTTCAAAAACTCATTATGGTCCTTAGTGACCAATTTGAACTTCCATTAACCCTTTTCAAGCTTACTAATCAACCTTAGATACAAAGTGTATCAATTCTCATTTTCTGGTAGTTTGGAGTACCTCCCAAGAAATATTTCTATAAAATAATCTACAACTCGGAATTCGATTCCGTTTGTTCTGAAAGAAACTAGATTCAATAAGATTTTCAACCATATAAATTAATAGCCCAAATTCAACTTGTACGATTTATGGCGAATTTTCAAAGTCAATTTCCAGTATTGAATTTCGGAACAGCCTGCTATACTGTTTTCTGACCTTTCACCACTTAAAAATTCATATCTTTTTACTCGGAACTCGAAATCAGTTTTCGTTTGTTGGAAACGAAACTAGACGAACAAATCTTTACATCGGTATAAAATTCACCTTCTAACCATTTTTGTAGAATTTATGGTGAATTTTCAAAGTTACTGCCATAAACCAGTTTTTCTACACAACTTCCATAAATAACTTCAACTTTTATACTAACTTCTCCTTACTTCTCTACTTTTCAATTTAGTCCAATCACTAGCTTTAAACCACCAACTCATCATATTCTTCACCAAATAATTATTCAGAATAATTCTTCCTAATTTTCCTTATTTACCGAAATAGGTACTAAAATGCAAAGATAAGGATTCATGCTTCTTAACTTTGCAATTTAATCATCAATTCAACATTACTACTTTAATTCCATCATTACAACTAAAAATCAGATTTAGCCCCCATACAAAACTTCCATTTCGATTTGGTCACTTAACTTTGACATATTGTCAAAATGGTCACTAATTCAATTCAACATCAATTTGGCATTATAACTTCATTTTCTTATCTCTAACATCATTAATAACATACATACACTCCAAATTCTAAAAATTCAGATTTGATCCTTCAACTTTCAATTTGCCAAAATGGTCCCTACACAATTTAACTTAGGGTTTTTGATAGAGTAGCGCAATCTTGGATTTGGGATCCCTCAATCAAGTTGTAGCAAGAACTAGGAGCTCTAGACTCAATCAAGAAAAGTATGGGCAGATCTGAAAATTCAAGAGAAAAGAGAAGGGTTTTTCTTGAAAATTACAGATTCGAGGCTGGAAAATTAAAGAAAGAAAGATAAGATGAAGGATTAGATGATAAGAAATAAGAATATAAATAAAAAGATGAAAAAAGATTAAGAAGAAGATAGGTAAAACAAATCTGAAAATTCCAGCTTTGTTTATGGAATTATGGAAGATGGTGTAAAGGTTGAAGATGAAGATGGCTTGCGAATTGTTGATGTTGTTTTGTCCTCGACACCCTTTTAGACTCAATTATCTAAGCAAGAAACCTCAAGCGGCTCTAACCCACCCTCCTAGACGCGATTATCTAAGCAAGCAAGAGTGTGAAGATGATCTCCCTCACAAGAACTCGTCGAACTTATGTTGAAGAAGACTTCGAAGGCACAAGTAATCAGCACTTGCAAAAACAAACTCACTAAATATTTTATAAATCAAAGAAATCTCCCTTACAATGATGGAGGCTTCATCCTTTTATAGGTGAAGGATAGACAAAGTAATTTAACTTCTACTAAAACAAGGAAAACCTAATCTAATTAAAAATAATAAAAAATAACAGCCTTTAAACTCCTTGTGATTGTGTGGCAAGAAATAGGGTGATAAGGCAAGTGATAAGCCGATAAGGGCTGGGTGGCTGGTTCCTAAGGTATTTAAACCCTAAAAACATCAATTTAAATGATAGTAAATATATTGGGCTAAGTTTAATTCGTCCAAAGCCATATATGTTAGCTTTTGGGCTGAATTTTACAAAATCCCGTAATAATCCCGTATCCAGTTTTCTGCATGCCCAGTCTTCAGTAAATTGGACGTATCTTGAGTTCCCGAGGTCCGATTGACGCGTTTCAAGATGCGTTGGAAAGGTAATTGAATGATGGACAATTTGTTAGAAGACAAATCGACTCAGAAATTCCCGGATACCATCCAAAAACTCATCGCAAGTTGGCCGACTTTCCAGACTTTACAAACAGATTCAATTTCTTGTCCAAGATGCATCATTTTTGACCTCCTATGCGCGCACTATTTTGGCTTTTATTGTTTGCATCGAACAAATTCAGCTTCTTGTCCAATATTAGTAATTTGACCCCGCTTATGCATGTATCACAGACTCATGCCACATTGTTCTTTTCAAACGAGTACTTACCTCGTATTCCAGCTTATGTTGGCACTCAAAACTAAAATATTCATAAAATAATGTATTTAACAACAAGAAATGCTCGGGAAGGCTTCAGGCCTATCCTAAGACTTTAAACTACACTTACAGTTAACTCCGAGTTACTAATGTTCACGACTCATAACTCCTTACTGTTTATTCACTGTTGTCCCTCGTTAGCCCTTAGTCTTCCAATTCCACTTGTTCTAAATGTGATAGAAGGATGCAATGATGCATTAGAAAAGATCCTAACATAAATTTTCCCATAACTACTCAATTGATCATGTGTACATGTTATTTCACACCAAACAACCTACTAACAAGATATACCAACACAAAACAGTTCATGTATATATATATATGATCACATATATGATTTTTACCAAATGGTTTACCAACTTTCTAATCAAGGTAAAACAATTTACACATTGGTATACATGCTTAAATGTTTCAAAACAGCCCATTTCTTATTTTCATAATTGTTCAAAACAGACCCTAACATTTTACAAGGATGTAAAGCATTCCTTTACACATAATCACACCTACGCATACTCAAATCAGCCTAAAATGTTCATATAATCTCATTGCTGTCCTGTTTTCATATATGTTCAATTATGTGTTCAAATCAGTCCACATACTTCCTAATGTATACAAACAGTCCACTATACTCATTTTTACATAAAACAGTCCAATATGCACCATTGATAACCCTTACTTGATCCTAAACTCTTAGCTTCAACTCATTAGCAATCCAAATGACCTAGAGCCCGAATACTAACACCATTAACACCATTAAAGCAATGCTTGAGATTACTCAATTTATTCAAAGCAGAACATACACATGAACATTCGTTTGATTCAATCTAAACAAATTTACACGTCACAACCATATTCCTAGTACCAATTTCATGGTTATAGTACAATTCAGTCCAAAATCCACCTTTAGAGAAATTTTCAGAATTCATAAATGAGCAACTAAACATTTTAACAATATTTCAATAGCATTAAAACAAATCGATTGCTCAATTACATTATCTACATGATCCTAATGATTAATTAGCATGAATTGATCTTCCAACTATTCTAGTAACCGCATGATTCAAAGAAAATCACAATAAATTCTCAATTTATAACTTAGTTAAGACAAAAAGGAAGAGTGACTTCACCTTCTTCCTCAATTTATCCAAGGAAATGCTCCCAAAATGAAGCAACACATTCAATTTCCAGCAACCGAAGCAGGTTTCCTTCTCCCATTCTAACTTTGGTTATATCTCGGCTAAATGGAGAAGAAGGAGATGAATTCACATTTTATTTTTTTATCTAATCTCAATTGCCGAGATTTACCCACTACATGTCCTAGAATATTTGACAAATGGCTAAGTCCATGCACTTTCTTTGATTTACATGCAACCATCTCATTTCTTGAAACATTCGTTTTGGTCCTTTACTATTTTAGCTATAGACTAAACAAATTGTTTAAAATAAGTCATTGACTCATTCAATTATTAATACTAAAGATATCTTTAATCCAATTTAATCATAATCAAGGTTATGCATACTTTTAAGTTATATTTTGGGATGTTACAAGTGTTATGTGCGAGGCCACCCAAAACCAGGTGATACATGTACCACAAGGCAATTCCAAGGACAAGATGGACTTACTTTTCCACTTGGCCCAATAACCTGAGCCAAGTCTAAGCTAATCAAGGACAAGCTGAATTCGACCGTCCAAGTATTCGTGAGCAAAGGATTACAAGCTGCCATGAAGAAAGAAGAATTTCTTGAAGGAAGTCCACAATTAACATCCTTCAAGAATAATTGGGTCACAAAAACTCAACTTGCTGCACCTTTGGAGATGGATATCCATGAGCCTTTAAATGTCCATTAATTAGACCTTTTTATTGTAATTAGACCCAATACTTGTTACTATAAAAGATTGGGTCAGATTTTTATTTTTAGCCCAAATTAGGATCTACAAGTGTTTTTAGGCCTAGTTAGCTTTTAAAACAGCCCACACATGCCTCCTTGCCCAAGAACCAATTTCTTATCATCTAAACCAGCCCAAATACCCTTAAACTCGTCCAAATAAAGGGCCTATCAACTTTTACTTGATGCCCAATCAAAACAGCTCTTATCAGCCCATTACTTGATGCCCAAGCAAACCAGCCTTCATCAAGTTTACTTGCTGCCCAAGCAACCAGCCCTTATCAGCTTATCACCATATCCCTTGCCACACATGCACAAGGAATTTAAAGGCTGTTATTTTATTATTATTTTAATTAGATTAGGTTTTCCTTGTTTTAGTAGAAGTTAAATTACTTTGTCTATCCTTCATCTATAAAAGGATGAAGCCTCCATCATTGTAAGAGAGATTTTCTTTGATTTATGAAATATTTAGTGAGTTTGTTTTTGCAAGTGCTGATTACTTGTGCCTTTGAAGTCTTCTTCAACATAAGTTTGACGAGTTCTTGTGAGGGAGATCATCTTCACACTCTTGCTTGCCTAGATAATCATGTCTAGGAGGGTGGGTTAGAGACGCTTGAGGTTGTTTGCTTAGATAATTGAGTCTAAGAGGGTGCCGAGGACAAAACAACATCAACAATTCGCAAGCCATCTTCATCTTCAACCTTCACACCATCTTCCATAATTCCATAAACAAAGTTGGAATTTTCAGATTTGTTTTACTTATCTCTTTCTCAATCTCTTTTAATATTTTTTCATATTCTTATTTCTTATCATATGATCCTTCATCTTGTCTTTCTTTCTTTAAATTTCCAGCCTTGAATCTGAAAATTTCAAGAAAATCCCTTCTCTTTTCTCTTGAATTTTCAGATTTGCCCAAACTTTCTTGATTGAGTCTAGAGCTCCTAGTTCTTGCAACAACTTGATTGAAGGCTTCCAAATCCAAGATTGCGCTACTCTATCACCAAGCCATGGTATCACGGGCAATAACACCAACACCAGCTTCATTCCGAACATGCTCGAAAGCACCATCGATATTAATTTTGATGTACCTAGCCCTAGGAGCTTGCCATGTCGGATCTACAAGAGTCAGTGTGTCATCCTTCAAAGTGGGATGGAAAAAAGTAGACATCGCAGTAGTGTAGTCATGGAGGAGGATCTGGATATCTATAATCTAGGGCGACTATAGACGATCATCATGAACCCAGTCATTCCTCCGGTTTCATAGGTTCCACAGCATAGTTAACAACAAGGTAAGGGAGTCCACCGAGAGCATGGAAGAAGTAGCTTCAAGCCAAGAAAGAGTGGTAGTTGCACCATTGTTGATGAGACCTAGGGGTATGCCAGCAAGGTGGAGAGTCTCGACAATAGTCAGACAATCACGTAACGCATGCAGGGTCATTTTCGGAGCTTGAAGGCAAACGGGGTAGACACCAGGGTCCAAATTTGCAGCGCGAAGACTGCTGGCCTTGGGAAGGGCATCATGTCCAATACGCCATCCAAAAATATGAACTTTGGGAATGATCGGTAGTTTAGAGATGATATTCCAAATGCGAGATAGCCTGTTCACAAGAGAAGGTGGTTGTTGTAAGAATGTGTAACCATATTTAACAGAGTAGATACTTGAGTCATGGTTACTCCAAAGAATAATGTCACAATGGTTATTTGAAATGGGAATGCGAAGGATCAAATCTGCATCATTCGGGAGAAAGACTTGGCGCACTTTCATTTTATTCCACCGAGGTTGGCCACGAATTATATAGTCACAGCGTCGAATTGGTAATTCATAATTATTCATGTAGTTATCCAAAAAAGTGATGCCAGTCATTCCATCCCACCAATCCTCATGCATGCAGACATTGCTACTAAGTGCAATTTCTACATGGCATGGTGAATACCCTTCCATGCAAATGAAGCTCTCTTATTAGACACCACATCCAAGATGTTGGCCAATGAAAAGTATTTTGCCCTGAAAACACGAGACACAAGAGAGTTAGGTTCCATAATAATACGCCAAATTTGTTTACCTAACAAAGCAATATCAAAATTATGCATATCGTGAAAACCAATGCCACCAGTAGTCTTAGGATTGCAAATGGAGTTCCATGAAACAAGAGGCCAACCACATTTATTACCTGCCAATCCACCAGTAACGCCTCATGGACTTTGTCATGTCATCAACAAGATTATGGGTGAGAAGGCAGCATGACATCACGTATTGAGGCAAAGACTAAGCCATAGATTTAATAAAGACCTCTCGTCCACTGAAGGAGAGAAGGTTCTTGGTCTATCTAGTAACACGAGACCCCACTTTTTCCCAAACAAAGATGAGGGCAACTGTTTTGTTCTGCCCAACCAAAAGAGGAATACCAAGGTATATCCCCGAGTCTTCAACTACACAGACATTAAGAATATCATGAACATCCCTCATTAGCTCTATAGAGGCACGAGGCTAAAAAAGATCATTGACTTCTCAAAGTTAACGCACTGTCCGGAGGAGGTAGCATATGTGAGTAGAATCTCTTTTAGTCTCATAGCTTCCTCAACATTGTTGCACATAAAAATCATGATATCATCAGCATAGAGAAGGTGGTTAACATGAGGCCCATAACAGCTAGCACATAGTAGCTTAAGAAGCCCTGCATGTTTCTCGACTATGAGAGTTACGCGAGACCTTGGGTACATATAAGGAACAAGAAGGGGGAGAGGAGGTCCCCCTGCCGCAGGCCACTTTGAGGATAGGAAAACTGAGAGAGAGAGAGAGCCATTAACCTAAGCTGTAAAGGAAACGGACAAAAACAACACATAATAAGGTCCACCCATGAGGGCAAAAAACCCATCATCACCATAACATTTTCGAGGAAAGGTCATTCAACACGATTGAAAGCCTTCTCTATGTCTAGCTTAAAGGCGACATCTCGATTAGAACTAGTCTTTGGCAAATGAAGGGAGTGAATAATTTCACGAGCCACTAAGATGTCAGATATACTTCTTCCTTTGACAAAATTTGCTTGATTCTCACTTATACAAGAGGGAAAAATGAGTTTCATACGGTTAACAAGCACTTTGGCTACAATCTTGTAGATTACCATACATAAGCTGATAGGGCGAAGTTGTTTCATTGTCGTAAGCTCGGCCACCTTAGGGATGAGAACCAAAATGGTCTCATTAACAATGGCCATATCTGTATTCCCCTTCAAAAGGTTCATGCAAATATTGACAACATCCGAGCCAATTGTATCCTAGTGTTATCGAAAAAACTACTTAGGAGCCCATCAATTCTAGACGCTTTCTTAGGATTAATATCCTGAAAAGCAAAGATAATTATATCAATGGTAAAATCTTGATTTAAAGTAACATTCATAGCATGAGTAATAGAAGGAACAATATTATCAAGAAGCATAGGGTCAATGGTCAAGTTAGAGTAAGTAATTAGCGACCACTCTCATAGTATCCTCAGTGCCATCCTGCCAAACACCATTTTGGTCAAATAAGCCTTTAATGTAGTTCTTTGTCTGTCTGTCAGTGGCTCAAGCATGAAATTATGATGTGTTCCTGTCTCCCCAAGACAACCATGAAACTCAAGACCTTTGTGCCCAGTACGTCTCATTTTTTTTATCAAGAAGGTGTCTAAGTTCACTTTTAGCCACAAGAAAGACCTCCATATTAGAGTTAGAGAGATGTCTGTGAAGGCAAGAGTTTATTTCATCTTGAAGATCCTGAATGCATTGATGTGTCGTGTCCCTTTGATGGTTTTGCCAAGATTTAAGAGTCACCCCCACAGCTTGTATTTTGTCAAGGACTATGCTAGCAGTCATCGACCAAGCATCATGAACCTGTGTAACACAGACTGCATCTTGTGCTCAACAAGTTTCAAAGTAGAAGTGATCTTCCCGAACACTCAGACTAGGAACTTGGCAGACCTAGGCGATGTCTATAATAATAAGGCAATGATTGGAATCGGTATTATACTCTAAGGGAGCTGGAGAATTTGGATGAGAGGAGAGCCAATCCCTACTAGCAATGAATCTATCAAGCCATTCATAAATAGAGGAAGCACGAGGGCAGACTTTGGTCTATGTGAATCAGCCCTTTGCAGGTTTGCAATCAAACAAAAGATTTTAGGATAAGCAATCCCTAAAGCTTTAAAGCTAAGAACGAGCCTTACGATAACTCCCTTATTTCTCATTATCCGAGAGAATCTTATTGAGATCACCCCAACAAGCCATGGAAGAGGCAGTGTAGTCCGTAAACGATCAATCAAATCCAAAGTCTTGTAATTCATATTGTTCTCAAAGCAACATGAATACCAGTGAAATAAAACTGTTCAGAATTTGAATGAATAATAACATTAATATGAAGACTAGAGCACGAAAGCAAATCAACTGAAACTTCATTATTCCAAAGTAACATTAAACCGGTGCATCCATGACTATTATCAACAGTGATACAACCATTCATATTCAAAGCATATTTAATCCTATCACTATTTTGCTTTTTCAAACATGTTTCACAAAGAAAGATAACATGAGGAAGCTTGCAAGCAACAACATGCTCAAAAGAGCGAACTGCTCGATGTTTCCCGAGCCCACGGTAATTCCAGCATAGAATCCTCATTCTTCTCTGTGAGGTTGAAGAACAACCTCCGCCGAAGAGTTATTAACACTACTCATCCCAGCTTTTGAAGTAATAGAACCTTTAGGACTCAATGATAAAGATGATCAGAGACGTTTGGCCTTGACTGCCTCAGTAAGAGTGACACTTTTGTTAGCGAGAGGCTGAGTCTTGCTTGGTTTTCTAAGAGCTTGGTGACGACTTAGGTTGAGTGGCCAACCAGGCCTCAAAACTGGACATCACAAGAGGACTAGGAAAATTAGTCTCTTCAGGCAAAGCAGATTTTCCCTTGGCCACAATAGTAGCATCCTTTGTCGTAGTGGCTTTAAGATCAGTCACAACAGTAGCTACTTTCCCAAGGATAATAGGGTCATTTTTAGTCTTAGGAGGAGAGCCATAATCCATTGCAGGCTTAGCAGCAGCAGTAGTGTCTTCCACAGACTTAGCAGATACAGTAGGAGGAGTCACAGGAGCTACAAACTCAGCTCTAACAGCGATAGTCTCAGTCGCAATAGGTTCCTCATCAATCAGTTCATCATTAGACACAACATTGATATTTTCTATCACGAATTAAGCTTCTTCTATCACAACAATGTCATTCACAACCCCGGTATTAAATGCAAACGATCCTTGCTTAGTCCCCACAGTTTCTTCCATGGTCCCGACAGGTTTCACATGCCTAGCAGATATAAGTAGGGGAGGAGTAGCAGCAACCGAAGGTGTAGCATTGCGATAACTAATCCTACCCCTTGGGTGAGGGGGCCCTTGGGGCTTTCGAGGAGCAACCCGAAGCCAATACCATATTGTAGCTTATTGTTGCGCGTAATAAGTGCTACGCAAATGTGCAAGTATACACGTCGCAAGTTATAGTATAAAAGATATCGTCTCCACAGGGATTGGTGCCACTTCAAGAATCTAGTCTCTTGCACTGTAAAAAGGTAAAAACACAAGTAAGGATTATCGAAGTTTAACTAATTACTAATCTAGAAAGCAATAAAATAAAATAAAAGATGAATTCAATTGAGAGAGATAGGCTAGGTTATCGTGAGTTGAGGTGTGATAGCCGATTGGATTGTCTTGGTAAAGAGTGCATGGGCAACTCGGTTGCCGTGGCGACTTACTGTACGGGTTGCCTTGGCAACTAATTGATGGTTGCTTGGGCGACTAGTTGGGCAACTACTTGGGCGACCGGGCAGCAACTTCAAGGTTCGGCGGAGCGTTCTTCAATGGTTTCTTCTTATCCCTAAGTCGAAACTCTAGCTACTTGTGCATGCCTTGATAATACATCCTGCGTGAATCAAGGGTGAACAACAACCAATCTTGCGCTCCTCTTAGCCGTTGAAATCCTTAACTTATTCCTAAGCCGGATTAATCTTCACCATCATTGGATTGCATAAAGATCATATTCATTCGTTTCTTGAATCTAACTCTCCCGATATTAGATAAATGGATGAAATCACGAGATCCTCTCCCAATTCACTCATAAAACAATAATAAGAATCAAGAATGAATAAACCTTGAAATAGAAAAGTGCAAACTCTTATTACCTAAACAAAAACCAATAGTTTCTCACAACCACAAAACACAATAACCATAGCCAAGTAAATTTAGTTCATGGCTAGGTTCCAAAGAAACACAAGATAATTAATCCCTAGCATGAACCCAATCGAACAAAGATGAAGGAAGAGGCTTGTCGAAATCCTCCTTGCCCTTGATGCTTGTCGAAAATTCTCTCCTCTTGCCCTACTTGGACTTGCCAAAATTTCCCTCTTGCTCTCTCTATTCATCTTGTCGAAATCTCCTTGGTATTTATAGGGCTAGGCCAAAGTCCTTCTTTGAGGAGGAGTTTGAGTTGGAATTAAATTATCTTTAAAGAATATAATTCTTTATTATAATTTTATTCCTATTAGAACTTCTCCTATCCTCTTGGAATTTAATTCTTCTTTAATCTCTGCATGGCAATCAAATTCCTTTGGGCTTGGACCTTGCTCCATGTCATCTTGGGCTTGTAAAATCATGAATTTCGACATCCATATTGCTTTTGGTCTTTGTCGACAAATGCCATGGCAACTGGCTCGACGCCTCCTTCATGCACCTTTGCCACGCAACTAGCTCGGCATATCCTTCATGCATTGCCCTCGCAACTAGCTCGGCATTGCTTTGGCAAGTGATCCTGCACATACACACAAAAACATACCAAAGCAGCATCTATTTCCACAAAAATCACCAAGTTATGTAATCAAGCTCAACGATTGAAGGAAACATGGATTAATGCATGAATGGCTAACTATGCAACTAATATGAGCCTAAGTCTAACAATAATATGAGTAAAAAGGGTAAGAAAAATAGTACTTTTGAACACTTATCACACCCCCAAACTCGAACTATTGCTTGTCCTCAAGCAATGCAAACTCATAATTACCTGCCAAGACTTCAAATTTTCACAAACTTAGCTTTGAACTTGATTTCAATTCTCTGAACCGGGGCACAAAGTATGATTGGCTTTTTATTTTTCGGAAAACTGAGGAGTTACTCGGAATCAAACTATAATGCTTGTGAGTGTGTGCGGAGTTGTGTGCAAGTTGATTTTTCGGATTCTATGCAAACAATAGGTTTTCAAATTACTTCATTGGGTTCTTTTAACATGTTTTAACTAGAGCCAATTTCGGGCACCTCTAGTGTTTTATTTTTAGTTTTCTTAAGTTAATTTAATCGACTAGAGCCGGTTTCGGGCACCTCTAGTTAACCGAAAAAAATTTTAACGCCTCCTAGAGCCAGTTTCGGGCACCTCTAGTGATCAATTTTTTTAGCATATGCTAGAGCCAATTTCGGGCACCTCTAGCATTCATCCAATTTTTATTCTAATCCCCCAATTAGTTAATTATCAACCTAAGTTTACTAGAACTCCTTAAATCAATCAAACCACAACAGTGTTTCATCAAATTTAGCATCATAGTACAATTCTAAGTTTTTCATGGTTATCCTAGAATAAAAATTCTATCAATTAAGTGCATTGGTAAAGTCATCATTGAATATTCATCAAATCTAAGCAATTCTTGTTCCAATTAAAGGCATGGCAAGCAATTTATGTATCCTAAATGTAATGCTTAAGATTAATGTAACTAAACATGGTAATTACTAATAACAATCCCCCCCAAACTCGAGTGAGGCATTGTCCTCAATGCATGCATAAAAATAACGAAAAATAAAAATAAAATGCATACGAGGACTTACTTCGAGAGTTCGTCATCGTAGATGATTAGTTTCCTTCTAGTTGGCGTCTTGATTTTCTTGCTTGAATGCAATGGTTGTTTTCTTGTTGCCGGGATGTCTTCAGCTTTGGTTGCCGTGGCATCTTCGGGGTTGGTTGCCGTGGCATCGGCTTGTGCATGCATGAAGTAAGTTGTCGCGGCATCTTCTTCATTGGTTGCCGGGGCAATGATCTTGGCGATAAATTTCCTTAGCATAGTAGTTGTGAGTCTTGTTGTGAAAAAGAAAATAAAGAAAACCTGAAAACTAAAGATAATGAAGAAAAAATAAAATATCTCCTAAAATTAAAAATGAAAATAAAAAGAAAAAGAAAAAAAAATACTGAAAGGAGAGCATGCTCATGCATCTCCTAAGTTGACCACTTCCTTGTTACGTTCCACATGGGCACCATTGTAGTGCTTCAATCTTTGTCCATTAACTTTGAATTCATGATTGTCAGAGATGGACTTGATTATTACGGCACCATGGGAGAACGGTTTGATTTACTTCAAATGGTCCCGACCATCTTGATTTCACTTTCCCGGAAAAGTTTTAGCCGAGAATTGAATAGGAGAACTAGTTGCCACTGGCGTGAATTGCCGTGGCAATAGTTTCTTGTCATGCCATCGCTTTGTTTTCTCCTTGTATATTCGTGCATTGTTATAGGCGAGTGCACGAAATTCTTCTATCTCATTGAGATCCATCAAGCGCTTTTGTCCGCACTTTCCCAATCCATATTCACGGTCTTGATTGCCCAAGACGCCTTGTGCTCGATTTCCACCGTAGATGACATGTTTTACCATAGACAAGCGGAAGGGGACATACCTAATGGTGTTTTGAATGCGGTGCGATATGCCCAAAGTCGTCATCTAGTCTTAATGACCAATCCTTCCTTGAGGGATTTACAACTTTCTCGAGTATTCCCTTCAACTCCCGGTTGGAAATTTCGCTTGCCCGTTGGTTTGTGGGTGATATGCCGTGGCGATCTTGTGTGATATGCCGGCGTTGCAACATCTTGGCAATTAGTCCATTGTCAAAATGCTTGCCCCGTCGCTGATAATTGCTCTCGGCATCCCAAACCGTGTAAATATGTTTTTCTGCAGAATCGTTGCACGGTCTTGGAATCGTCGTTGGGAACTGCAGCTGCCTCTACCCATTTAGACACATAGTCGACGGCGAGTAAGATGTAGAGGTTGCCGAATGAAGATGGGAAAGGTCCCATAAAATCGATCCCCATACATCGAACAGTTCCACCTCGATGATGTTCGAGTGGCATCTCATGTCGCCTAGAGATATTGCCCGCCTTCCGCAACGATCACATTGCTTGTAAAAGTCTTGGGCATCTTTGTACAATGTTGGCCAATACAACCCGGATTGCAAGACTTTGGCATGATGCGAGTTCCTCCAAAATGTCCTCCATAGGGTGAAGAATGGCATTGTCGGAGTACATTCTTTGTTGTTCTTCTTCGGGACACATCGGGCGTATAACCTGATCTGCACATTGTTTAAACAAAAGAGGCTCGTCCCAAAAGTAATGCTTAGCATTATGGCGGAACCGCTTCTTCCCTTGGTGAGTAATGCCATACGGAAAAATACCACAAACAAGGAAGTTAACTAAATCTGCGTACCAAGGTATTGCCGGGGCATGTGCTGTCGTAGTGTCTGCTCCCAAAATTGCTGAGGCGTGCTCGTCAAAGTCTGCTGCGCGCGTCAAGAGTTGCCGAGGCGTGTGCTTCCATGGTTTCCGAGGCGTCATGGGCTGCCGAGGCGTCAAGGGTTTCCGAGGCGATTAGAATTTGTTCATCCGGGAATGCATCACATATCTCTAGATCCGCGTCCTCCTCCCTATTGCGTTCCAAACGTGATAAGTGATCGGCCACTTGATTTTCTGTTCCTTTCTTGTCCTTAATTTCAATATCAAATTCTTGTAAAAGTAATATCCAACGAATCAAACGAGGTTTAGCATCCTTTTTAGCAAATAAGTATTTGATTGCCGAATGGTCCGTATGAACAATTACCTTTGTACCAATTAAATAGGATCGAACTTGTCAAATGCGAAAACTACAGCTAGTAACTCTTTCTCCGTTGTTGTGTAATTCACTTGAGCATCGTTAAGAGTTTTACTAGCGTAGTATATCACATGGAATGTCTTACCTGTGCGTTGGCCTAGGACTGCTCCTACCGAAATCACTTGCATCACACATGAGCTCAAAAGGTAGCGTCCAATCTGGTGGAACAACAATGGGTGCCGAGGCAAGCTTTTTCTTTAGGGTTTCAAATGCTTGAGTGCAAGAATCATCAAAATCGAAGACTTTATCCTGTTCAAGCAGATTACACAAAGGTTTAGTGATTTTAGAAAAGTTATGAATGAACCTCCCGTAAAAACCTGCATGTCCGAGAAAACTTGAATTCTTTTAACCGAATTTGGTGGGGTAATCTCTCGATCACGTCCACCTTGGCTTTGTCTACTTCAATTCCCTTGGATGAAATCTTATGGCGAGCACTATTCCTTCATCTACCATAAAGTGGCATTTCTCCCAATTGAGGACTAAATCCGTTTCTTCGCATCTTGCCAACACCCTCTCTAAATTGCCGAGACAGCCGTCGGGTTCATTACAAAAACCGAAAAATCATCCATGAAGATCTCAAGGAAGTCTTCGACCATGTCTGAAAAAGAGCGCCATCATGCATCTTTGGAAGGTTGCGGGGCGTTACACAATCCGAACGGCATCCTTCGGAAGGCATAAGTACCGTAGGGGCATGTGAAGGTTGTCTTTTCTTGATCTTACGTGCTATGGCAATCTGATTGTAACCTGAATAACCATCAAGAAAACAAGAAAAGGGTTTACCCGCAAGACGGTCAAGCATTTGATCAATAAAGGGTAATGGGAAGTGATCTTTCCTAGTGGCTTTGTTTAGCTTTCGATAGTCCATACAAACCCTCCAACCGGTCACACCCTGGTTGGGATAAGTTCATTATTTTCATTACTCACCACCATTATACCTCCCTTTTTCGGCACACATTGTACCGGACTTACCCACGCATTACTATCGGAGATAGGGTATATAATGCCGCGTCAAGCCACTTGATGATTTCTTTCATTACAACCCCTTTCATGGCATGATTCAGTCTCCTCCGGGCCTCAATTGAAGGTTTGTGATCATCTTCCAACAAGATCTTGTGCATGCACACCGCCCGGGGCTAATTCCCTTCAAGTCGGCAATTGTCCACCCTATTGCCTTTTTATGTAGCTTCAACATGTTGATCAGCTTCTCTTCCTTTCAGGCTGTAACTTAGAAGAAATAATTACAGGTAATGTATTATCGGTCCCTAAGTATACATATTTCAGTTGCTCGCAATTGTTTCAACTCAAGAATTGGTGGATTTTCGATAGAGGGTTTTTCGATCTTACCTTCCTTACCCGAGTAGTCCAAAGGTTCAAAGTATGTACCTGGTCGATTGACTAGCCAATTTGCCTCTTCTGGTTGTTCCTCATCGACCGACTCTTCATACTCCTCATGTTCCTCGTGTTCGCAATGTAGTTGCTTTGAGGCAACTAAATTCTTCATCGGTTAAACTCTGCCGTGGCATGAAGTAGTTGGCATTCTTCCGGATCATCTGCATGCCTTAGTGTTTGGAACACATTTAGTTTTACCTGCTGGTCATTCACCCTCATTGTGAGTTCTCCTTTTCAACATCAATCAAAGTTCTCCTTGTCGCTAGGAATGGTCTTCCGAGAATGATAGGCTCATGCTCATCTGCTTCACAATCTAAAACAATAAAGTCAGTAGGGGAAAAATAAATTTATCAACTTTTACCAAGATGTCCTCGATTTTTCCCTCTGGATGCACATAGGATCTGCTCGGCTAGCTGTAGCATAATCATTGTAGGTCTTGCCTTCCCGATTCCTAGTTTCGGAAAACCGATTTAGGCATCAAGTTTATGCTAGCCCCTAGGTCGCATAGTGCTTTCCCGACATAGTGATTTCCAATAGAACAGGTATTGTGAAACTTCCGGGATCCTTCAACTTGGGCGGCATACGATTGTGCAACATTGCCATGCATCCCTCTGTTGCGGCAATTGTTTCAAACTCTCCTAGCCTTGTTCTCTTGGACACAATGTCTTTAAGAAACTTGGCATAGTTTGGCATTTGTTCAATTGCTTCCACCAATGGCAAGTTGATGTGGACTTGCTTTAGGATATCAAGAAACTTCTTGAATTGGTATTCTTGCTTTTGTCGCTTCAACCTTTGTGGGAATGGTGGTGGAAGTCGGATATCTTCGATCTTTTCATTGGTTTGAAACCTGATTGACGGCATTACGAGGACATCCGAGTTGCCGATGTGTTACCAACTCAGGGTTGCCGCGGGCGTGCTTATCGCAAGTTACCGAGGCGTCATTGGTTGCCGAGGCATGCTTATTGCCGGTTGCCGCAGCAATTCTTGGTTCAAAGATCCGAGACTTTGCCGCTAGGTTCGTCTTGCTCTTTTTGTGGAGTTTTGTTTGACGAGCGGGTTTGAACCTCTCTAAGTTGTTGGCCACTTCTGGTGGTGATTGCCTTACATTGCTCATGGCCAATTCCTCTTTGCGACTTCAGATGCTCGCTAGGTAAACCTCCTTGTGGTCTAGTGTTGATTTTTTGAGCAAATTGTCCGACTTGATTTTCCAATGATTTGATTGCCGCCTCTTGGTTTTGCAATCTCATCTCGGTCCTGTTAATAAAAGCATCAGTTCTTTTTATGAAATTACTATTCTCAGCCATATAAGATTCAGTTTTCATCATAAAAGCATTTAGAGAATTTTCCAAAGAACTAGATGTTGTCGGTTGTTGCCGCGGCATCCGTTGTCGTGGCATATTTTGCTTTGAATCCCGATGCTTGTGCATTCTGATTGTTCGGTTTAGAGCATTGTTGGGATTACTCCATGAAAAATTTGGGTGCTTCTTCCAAGCTGGATTGTATGTATTTGACATCATGTTGTTGCCCCGATTGTAATTCCCACATAGAAGCTAGATTCGGATTCTGCATACATTCGAAGAATTATGGTTATCGCCACATAACTCACAAAAAGAATCCATTACCTTGACTTCATGTGTGTTGTTTGGTTTTTGCATGTTCTGGACCATCTTGGTTAAAGCGGCCAATTGTGCGAAAATTGAATCGATGATCCTATGTGATAGCGATTGGATTGTCTTGGTAAGTGGCGACTTACTGCAGGGGGTTGCCTTGGCAACTAATTGATGGTTGCTTGGGCGACTAGTTGGGCAACAACTACTTGGGCGGCCCAGGCAGCAACTTCAAGGTTGGCGGAGCGTTCTTCAATGGTTTCTTCTTATCCTAAGTCGAAACTCTAGCTACTTGTGCATGCCTTGATAATACATCCTGCGTGAATCAAGGGTGAACAACAACCAATCTTGCGCTCCTCTTAGCGTTGAAATCCTTAACTTATTCCTAAGCGGATTAATCTTCACCATCATTGGATTGAATAAAGATCATATTCATTCGTTTCTTGAATCTAACTCTCGATATTAGATAAATGGATGAAATCACGAGATCCTCTCCCAATTCACTCATAAAACAATAATAAGAACCAAGAATGAATAAACCTTGAAATAGAAAAGTGCAAACTCTTATTACCTAAACAAAAACCAATAGTTTCTCACAACCACAAAACACAATAACCATAGCCAAGTAAATTTAGTTCATGGCTGGGTTCCAAAAACACAAGATAATTAATCCCTAGCATGAACCCAATCGAACAAAGATGAAGGAAGAAGAAGACATCGAAATCCTCCTTGCCCTTGATGCTTGTCGAAAATTCTCTCCTCTTGCCCTACTTGGACTTGCCGAAATTTCCCTCTTGCTCTCTCTCTTGGATTTGTCGAAATCTCCTTGCTATTTATAGGGCTAGGCCAAAGTCCTTCTTTGAGGAGGAGTTTGAGTTGGAATTAAATTATCTTTAAAGAATATAATTCTTTATTATAATTTTATTCCTATTAGAACTTCTCCTATCTTCTTGGAATTTAATTCTTCTTTAATCTCTGCATGGCAATCAAATTCCTTTGGGCTTGGACCTTGCTCCATGTCATCTTGGGCTTGTAAAATCATGAATTTCGACATCCATATTGCTTTTGGTCTTTGTCGACAAATGCCATAACAAGCCCGGCTCTCGGCGTCTCCTTCATGCATTGCCACAGCAACTAGCTCGGCATATCCTTCATGCATTGCCACAGCAACTAGCTCGGCATTGCTTTGGCAAGTGATCCTGCACATACACACAAAAAAACACCAAAGCAGCATCTATTTCCACAAAAATCACCAAGTTATGTAATCAAGCTCAGCGATTGAAGGAAACATGGATTAATGCATGAATGGCTAACTATGCAACTAATATGAGCCTAAGTCTAACAATAATATGAGTAAAAGGGTAAGAAAAATAGTACTTTTGAACACTTATCACACCCCCAAACTCGAACTATTGCTTGTCCTCAAGCAATGCAAACTCATAATTACACCTTAAGACTTCAAATTTTCACAAACTTAGCTTTGAACTTGATTTCAATTCTCGAACAGGGGCACAAAGTATGATTGGCTTTTTATTTTTCAAAAAAACGAGGAGTTACTCGGAATCAAACTATAATGCTTGTGAGTGTGTGCGGAGTTGTGTGCAAGTTGATTTTCGGATTCTATGCAAACAATAGGTTTTCAAATTACTTCATTGGGTTCTTTTTAACATGTTTTAACTAGAGCCAATTTGGGCACCTCTAGTGTTTTATTTTTAGTTTTCTTAAGTTAATTTAATCGACTAGAGCGGTTTGGGCACCTCTAGTTAAAAAAAAAAAATTTAACGCCTCCTAGAGCCAGTTTGGGCACCTCTAGTGATCAATTTTTTTTAGCATATGCTAGAGCCAATTTAGGGCACCTCTAGCATTCATCAATTTTATTCTAATCCCCAATTAGTTAATTATCAACCTAAGTTTACTAGAACTCCTTAAATCAATCAAACCACAGCAGTGTTTCATCAAATTTAGCATCATAGTAAAATTCTAAGTTTTTCCATGGTTATCCTAGAATAAAAATTCTATCAATTAAGTGCATTGGTAAAGTCATCATTGAATATTCATCAAATCTAAGCAATTCTTGTTCCAATTAAAAGGCATGGCAAAGCAATTTATGTATCCTAAATGTAATGCTTAAGATTAATGTAACTAAACATGGTAATTACTAATAACAATCCCCCAAACTCGGTGAGGCATTGTCCTCAATGCATGCATAAAAATAACGAAAAATAACAATAAAAAAAAAAATGCATCGAGGACTTACTCAGGGAGTTCATCATCGTAGATGATTAGTTTCCTTCTAGTTGGCGTCTTGATTTTCTTGCTTGAATGCAATGGTTGTTTTCTTGTTGCTTGGGATGTCTTTAGCTTTGGTTGCCGTGGCATCTTGGGGTTGGTTTGCCGTGGCATCGGCTTGTCATGCATGATGTAAGTTGCTTGGCATCTTCTTCATTGGTTGCGGGGCAAGGATCTTGGCGATAAATTTCCTTAGCATAGTAGTTGTGAGTCTTGTTGTGAAAAAAAAAAAAAAAAACACGAAAACTAAAGATAATGAAGAAAAAAAATAAAATATCTCTAAAAAAAATAAAAATAAAAATAAAAATAAAAAAAAAAAAATATTGAAAGGGCATGCTCATGCATCTCTAAGTTGACCACTTCCTTATTCGTTCCACATGGGCACCATTGTAGTGCTTCAATCTTTGTCCATTAACTTTGAATTCATGGTTGTCGGAGATGGACTTGATTATCACGCACCATGGGAGGAGAATGGTTTGGCGACTTCAAATGGTCGACCATCTTGATTTCAACTTTCCGGGAAAAGTTTTAGCGAGAATGAATAGGAGAACTAGTTGCCACTGGCGTGAATTGCCGTGGCAATAGTTTCTTGTCATGCCATCGCTTTGTTTTCTCCTTGTAGATTCGTGCATTGTTATAGGCGAGTGCGAAATTCTTCTATCTCATTGAGATCCATCAAAGCGCTTTTGTCGGCACTTTCCCAATCCATATTCACGGTCTTGATTGCCCGATCGCCTTGTGCTCGATTTCCACCGTAGATGACATGTTTTACCATAGACAAGCGGAAGGGGACATACCTAATGGTGTTTTGAATGCGGTCGCGATATGCCCAAAGTCGTCATCTAGTCTTAATGACCAATCCTTCCTTGAGGATTTACAACTTTCTCGAGTATTCCCTTCAACTCCCGGTTGGAAATTTACGCTTGCCCGTTGGTTTGTGGGTGATATGCCGTGGCGATCTTGTGTGATATGCGGCGTTGCAACATCTTGGCAATTAGTCTGTTGTCAAAATGCTTGCCCCGTCGCTGATAATTGCTCTCGGCATCCCAAACCGTGTAAATATGTTTTTACTGCGAGGAATCGTTGCGGTCTTGGAATCGTCGTTGGGAACTGCAGCTGCCTCTACCCATTTAGACACATAGTCGGCGGCAAGTAAGATGTAGAGGTTGCGAATGAAGATGGGAAAGGTCCCATAAAATCGATCCCCATACATCGAACAGTTCCACCTCGATGATGTTACGGGTGGCATCTCATGTCGTCTAGAATATTGCCGTCCTCTGGCAGCGATCACATTGCTTGTAAAGTCTTGGGCATCTTTGTACAATGTTGGCCAATACAAACGGATTGCAAGACTTTGGCAGCGATGCGAGTTCCTCAAAATGTCCTCCATAGGGTGAAGAATGGCATTGCGGAGTACATTACATTTGCTCTTCTTGAGGACACATCGGTATATAACCTGATCTGCACATTGTTTAAACAAAAGAGGCTCGTCCCAAAAGTAATGCTTAGCATCATGGCGGAACCGCTTCTTCCCTTGGTGAGTAATGCCATATAAGGAAAAATACCACAAACAAGGAAGTTAACTAAATCTGCGTGCGGGGTATTGCGGGGCATGTCTTTGCCGTGGTGTCTGCTCCCAAAATTGCCGGCGTGTGTCGTCAAAAAGCTGTGCGGCGTCGAGTTGCCGGCGTGTGCATCCATGGTTGCATCCGTCATTGCCGGCGTCATGGTTGCGGGTTGCTTTGAGGCGTCAAGGGTTGCGAGGCGATTAAAATTTGTTCATCAGGGAATGCATCATATCTCTCTAGATCCGCGTCCTCCTCCCTATTGCGTTCCAAAGCGTGATAAGTGATCGACCACTTGATTTTACTGTTCCTTTCACATCCTTAATTTCAATATCAAATTCTTGTAAAAAGTAATATCCAGCGAATCAAGCGAGGTTTAGCATCCTTTTTAGCAAATAAGTATTTGATTGCGAATGGTCGTATGAACAATTACCTTTGTACCAATTAAATAGGATCGGAACTTGTCAAATCACGAAAACTACACTAGTAACTCTTTCTCCGTTGTTGTGTAATTCACTTGAGCATCCATTAAGAGTTTTACTAGCGTAGTATATCACATGGAAGGTCTTACACATGTTGGCCTAGGACTGCTCCTACCCGCGAAATCACTTGCATCACACATGAGCTCAAAAGGTAGCGTCAATCGGTGGAACGACAATGGGTGCGAGGCAAGCTTTTTCTTTAGGGTTTCAAATGCTTGAGTGCAAGAATCATCAAAATCGAAGACTTTATCTGTTCAAGCAGTTACACAAAGGTTTAGTGATTTTAGAAAAATTATGAATGAACCTCATGTAAAAACACTGCATGTCAGAAAACTTGAATTCCTTTAACCGAATTTGGTGGGGTAATCTCTCGATCACGTCCACCTTGGCTTTCTACTTCAATTCCCTTGGATGAAATCTTGTGGCGAGCACTATTCCTTCATCTACCATAAAGTGGCATTTCTCCCAATTGAGGACTAAATCCGTTTCTTCATCATCTTGCCAACACCCTCTCTAAATTGCCGAGACAGCCGTCGAAGTCATTACCAAAAACGAAAAATCATCCATGAAGATCTCAAGGAAGTCTTGACCATGTCTGAAAAAGCGCCATCATGCATCTTTGGAAGGTTGCGGGGCGTTACACAATCGAGCGGCATCCTTGGAAGGCATAAAATACCGTATGGGCATGTGAAGGTTGTCTTTTCTTGATCTTACGGTGCTATGGCAATCTGATTGTAACACGAATAACCATCAAAAAAACAATAAAAGGTTTTACACCAAGGCGGTCAAGCATTTGATCAATAAAGGGTAATGGGAAGTGATCTTTCTAGTGGCTTTGTTTAGCTTTTCGATAGTCCATACAAACCCTCAACGGTCCACGATCTGGTTGGGATAAGTTCATTATTTTCATTGCTTACCAGCTGTTATACCTCCCTTTTTGGCACACATTGTGCGGACTTACCCACGTACTATCGGAGATAGGGTATATAATGCGGCGTCAAGCCATTTGATGATTTCTTTCATTACAACCCCTTTCATGGCATGATTCAGTCTCCTCTGGGCCTCAATTGAAGGTTTGTGATCATCTTCCAACAAGATCTTGTGCATGCACACCGCCGGGCTAATTCCCTTCAAGTCGGCAATTGTCCACCCTATTGCCTTTTTATGTAGCTTCAACATGTTGATCAGCTTCTTTTCTTTCTCGGGCTGTAACTTAGAAAAATAATTACGGGTAATGTATTATCGATCCCTAAGTATACATATTTTAGTTGCTCGGCAATTGTTTCAACTCAAGAATTGGTGGTGGATTTCATAGAGGGTTTTTCGATCTTACCTTCCTTACAGGTAGTCCGGTGGTTCAAAGTATGTACACAGTCGATTGACTAGCCAATTTGCCTCTTCTTGTTGTTCCTCATCGACCGGTTCTTCATACTCCTCATGTTCCTCTTGATTCGGCAATGTAGTTGCGAGGCAACTAAATTCTTCATCAGTTAAACTCTGCCGTGGCATGAAGTAGTTGGCATTCTTACGGATCATCGGCATGCCTTAGTGTTTGGAACACATTTAGTTTTACTTGCTGGTCATTCACCCTCATTGTGAGTTCTCCCTTTTCAACATCAATCAAAGTTCTCCCACATTTGCTAGGAATGGTCTTTTTAGAATGATAGGTGCATGCTCATCTTCTTTTTCATCCAAAACAATAAAGTCAGTGGGAAAAATAAATTTATCAACTTTTACCCAGTATGTCTCGATTTTCCCTCTGGATGCACATAGGATCATCGGCTATTTGCAGCATAAGCTGTTGTAGCTTGCCTTCCCGATTCTAGTTTACGGAAAACCGATTTAGGCATCAAGTTTATGCTAGCCCCTAGGTCGCATAGTGCTTTCCCGACATAGTGATTTCCAATAGAGCGGGGTATTGTGAAACTTAGGGATCCTTCAACTTCATGTGGCATGTTTGTGCAACATTGCCATGCATCCCTCATTCGCGGCAATTGTTTCAAACTCTCTAGCCTTGTTCTCTTGGACACAATGTCTTTAAGAAACTTGGCATAGTTTGGCATTTGTTCAATTGCTTCCACCAATGGCAAGTTGATGTGGACTTGCTTTAGGATATCAAAAACTTCTTGAATTGGTATTCTTGCTTTTGTTTGCTTCAACCTTTGTGGGAATGGTGGTGGAAGTCGGATATCTTCTATCCTTTCATTGGTTTGAAACCTGATTGGCGGCATTTGTGTAGGACATCTCTATTGCCGATGCGTTAAGATTTGGATGTTGTCGTGCATCTTGATTCTTTGAGCAGCCAAATTGACCTATTGTGTTGATCATATTAAACATTACGGTTTCAACTCAAAGTGGTGGCTTCAATTTCAGTGCGACAACTCACGGGTTAAGTCCATCAAGATCTTCTTCAAGATAGTCTCGAATAGTTACATTTAGTGCAAGAATCACTCCTCCTCTGCTTTCGAACATCTTGATTCATATTGCCGTCTTGATTTGCCATTGCTTCTCTTATCCTTCGTCTAAGTCTTTGTAAGGTTCGTTCGATTTACGGATCAAAGGATATCATACAGTCATATACCAATGCAAAACCAAAGTTTGTTAGCCCTTTGAATTTTAAACAAGAAAAATAAAAAGAAAGTGCAAGAAAATAAAAACAAAGTCGCTATTGCCAATCCCGACAGCGGCGCCAAAAAACTTGTTCGCGTAATAAGTGCTACGCAAATTGTGCAAGTATACACGTCATGAAGTTATAGTATAAAAGATATCGTCTCCACGAGTTGGTGCCACTTCAAGAATCTAGTCTCTTTGCCTTTGTAAAAAGTAAAAACACAAGTAAAGGATTATAGAAGTTTAACTAATAACTAATCTAAAAAGCAATACTCTATTCATCTTGTCGAAATCTCCTTGGTATTTATAGGGCTAGGCCAAAGTCCTTCTTTGAGGAGGAGTTTGAGTTGGAATTAAATTATCTTTAAAGAATATAATTCTTTATTATAATTTTATTCCTATTAGAACTTCTCCTATCCTCTTGGAATTTAATTCTTCTTTAATCTCTGCATGGCAATCAAATTCCTTTGGGCTTGGACCTTGCTCCATGTCATCTTGGGCTTGTAAAATCATGAATTTCGACATCCATATTGCTTTTGGTCTTTGTCGACAAATGCCATGGCAACTGGCTCGACGTCTCCTTCATGCACCGCCTCGCAACTAGCTCGGCATATCCTTCATGCATTGCCCTCGCAACTAGCTCGGCATTGCTTTGGCAAGTGATCCCGCACATACACACAAAAACATACCAAAGCAGCATCTATTTCCACAAAAATCACCAAGTTATGTAATCAAGCTCAACGATTGAAGGAAACATGGATTAATGCATGAATGGCTAACTATGCAACTAATATGAGCCTAAGTCTAACAATAATATGAGTAAAAAGGGTAAGAAAAATAGTACTTTTGAACACTTATCACACCCCCAAACTCGAACTATTGCTTGTCCTCAAGCAATGCAAACTCATAATTACCTGCCAAGACTTCAAATTTTCACAAACTTAGCTTTGAACTTGATTTCAATTCTACAACCGGGGCACAAAGTATGATTGGCTTTTTATTTTTTTAAAACTGATGAATTACTCGGAATCAAACTATAATGCTTGTGAGTGTGTGCGGAGTTGTGTGCAAGTTGATTTTTCGGATTCTACGCAAACAATAGGTTTTCAAATTACTTCATTGGGTTCTTTTAACATGTTTTAACTAGAGCCAATTTGGGCACCTCTAGTGTTTTATTTTTAGTTTTCTTAAGTTAATTTAATCGACTAGAGCCGGTTTGGGCACCTCTAGTTAACCGAAAAAATTTTAACGCCTCCTAGAGCCAGTTTGGGCACCTCTAGTGATCAATTTTTTTAGCATATGCTAGAGCCAATTTCGGGCACCTCTAGCATTCATCCAATTTTATTCTAATCCCTCAATTAGTTAATTATCAACCTAAGTTTACTAGAACTCATTAAATCAATCAAACCACAACAGTGTTTCATCAAAGTTAGCATCATAGTACAATTCTAAGTTTTTCATGGTTATCCTAGAATAAAAATTCTATCAATTAAGTGCATTGGTAAAGTCATCATTGAATATTCATCAAATCTAAGCAATTCTTGTTCCAATTAAAGGCATGGCAAGCAATTTATGTATCCTAAATGTAATGCTTAAGATTAATGTAACTAAACATGGTAATTACTAATAACAATCCCCCAAACTCGAGTGAGGCATTGTCCTCAATGCATGCATAAAAATAACGAAAAATAAAAATAAAATGCATACGAGGACTTACTTGAGAGTTCGTCATCGTAGATGATTAGTTTCCTTCTAGTTGGCGTCTTGATTTTCTTGCTTGAATGCAATGGTTGTTTTCTTGTTGCCGGGATGTCTTGACTTTGGTTGCCGTGGCATCTTCAGGGTTGGTTGCCGTGGCATCAGCCATGCATGCATGAAGTAAGTTGTCGCGGCATCTTCTTCATTGGTTGCCGGGCAATGATCTTGGCATAAATTTCCTTAGCATAGTAGTTGTGAGTCTTGTTGTGAAAAAGAAAATAAAGAAAACCTGAAAACTAAAGATAATGAAGAAAAATAAAATATCTCCTAAAATTAAAAATGAAAATAAAAAGAAAAAGAAAAAGAAATATCAAAGGAGAGCATGCTCATGCATCTCCTAAGTTGACCACTTCCTTGTTACGTTCCACATGGGCACCATTGTAGTGCTTCAATCTTTGTCCATTAACTTTGAATTCATGATTGTCGAGATGGACTTGATTATTACGGCACCATGGGAGAACGGTTTGATTTACTTCAAATGGTCCCGACCATCTTGATTTCAGCTTTCCGGGAAAAGTTTTAGCCGAGAATTGAATAGGAGAACTAGTTGCCTGGCGTGAATTGCCGTGGCAATAGTTTCTTGTCATGCCATCGCTTTGTTTTCTCCTTGTATATTCGTGCATTGTTATAGGCGAGTGCACGAAATTCTTCTATCTCATTGAGATCCATCAAAGCGCTTTTGTCCGCACTTTCCCAATCCATATTCACGGTCTTGATTGCCCAAGACGCCTTGTGCTCGATTTCCACCGGTAGATGACATGTTTTACCATAGACAAGCCGGAAGGGGACATACCTAATGGTGTTTTGAATGCAGTGCGATATGCCCAAAGTCGTCATCTAGTCTTAATGACCAATCCTTCCTTGAGGATTTACAACTTTCTCGAGTATTCCTTCAACTCCCGGTTGGAAATTTACGCTTGCCCGTTGGTTTGTGGGTGATATGCCGTGGCGATCTTGTGTGATATGCCAAGCGTTGCAACATCTTGGCAATTAGTCTGTTGTCAAAATGCTTGCCCCGTCGCTGATAATTGCTCTCGGCATCCCAAACCGTAAATATGTTTTTCTGCAGGAATCGTTGCACGGTCTTGGAATCGTCGTTGGGAACTGCAGCTGCCTCTACCCATTTAGACACATAGTCGACGGCGAGTAAGATGTAGAGGTTGCCGAATGAAGATGGGAAAGGTCCCATAAAATCGATCCCCCATACATCGAACAGTTCCACCTCGATGATGTTCGAGTGGCATCTCATGTCGCCTAGAGATATTGCCCGCCTTCCGCAACGATCACATTGCTTGTAAAAGTCTTGGGCATCTTTGTACAATGTTGGCCAATACAACCCGGATTGCAAGACTTTGGCCGCATGATACGAGTTCCTCCAAAATGTCCTCCATAGGGTGAAGAATGGCATTGTCGGAGTACATTCTGTTGCTCTTCTTGAGGACACATCGGCGTATAACCTGATCTGCACATTGTTTAAACAAAAGAGGCTCGTCCCAAAAGTAATGCTTAGCATTATGGCGGAACCGCTTCTTCCCTTGGTGAGTAATGCCATACGGAAAAATACCACAAACAAGGAAGTTAACTAAATCTGCGTACCAAGGTATTGCCGGGGCATGTCTTTGTCGTAGTGTCTCGCTCCCAAAATTGCTGAGGCGTGCTCGTCAAAGTCTCGCCGCGGCGTCAAGAGTTGCCGAGGCGTGTGCTTCCATGGTTTCCGAGGCGTCATGGGCTGCCGAGGCGTCAAGGGTTTCCGAGGCGATTAGAATTTGTTCATCCGGGAATGCATCACATATCTCTAGATCCGCGTCCTCCTCCCTATTGCGTTCCAAACGTGATAAGTGATCGCCACTTGATTTTCTGTTCCTTTCCTGTCCTTAATTTCAATATCAAATTCTTGTAAAAGTAATATCCAACGAATCAAACGAGGTTTAGCATCCTTTTTAGCAAATAAGTATTTGATTGCCGAATGGTCCGTATGAACAATTACCTTTGTACCAATTAAATAGGATCGGAACTTGTCAAATGCGAAAAACTACAGACTAGTAACTCTTTCTCCGTTGTTGTGTAATTCACTTGAGCATCGTTAAGAGTTTTACTAGCGTAGTATATCACATGGAATGTCTTACCTGTGCGTTGGCCTAGGACTGCTCCTACCGCAAATCACTTGCATCACACATGAGCTCAAAAGGTAGCGTCAAACTGGTGGAACAACAATGGGTGCCGAGGCAAGCTTTTTCTTTAGGGTTTCAAATGCTTGAGTGCAAGAATCATCAAAATCGAAGACTTTATCCTGTTCAAGCAGATTACACAAAGGTTTAGTGATTTTAGAAAAGTTATGAATGAACCTCCTGTAAAAACTCGCATGTCCGAGAAAAAACTTGAATTCTTTTAACCGAATTTGGTGGGGGTAATCTCTCGATCACGTCCACCTTGGCTTTGTCTACTTCAATTCCCTTGGATGAAATCTTATGGCGAGCACTATTCCTTCATCTACCATAAAGTGGCATTTCTCCCAATTGAGGACTAAATCCGTTTCTTCGCATCTTGCCAACACCCTCTCTAAATTGCCGAGACAGCCGTCGGGTCATTACCAAAAACCGAAAAATCATCCATGAAGATCTCAAGGAAGTCTTCGACCATGTCTGAAAAGAGCGCCATCATGCATCTTTGGAAGGTTGCCGGGCGTTACACAAATCCGAACGGCATCCTTCGGAAGGCATAAGTACCGTAGGGGCATGTGAAGGTTGTCTTTTCTTGATCTTCTCGTGCTATGGCAATCTGATTGTAACCTGAATAACCATCAAGAAAACAATAAAAGGGTTTACCTGCAAGACGGTCAAGCATTTGATCAATAAAGGGTAATGGGAAGTGATCTTTCCTAGTGGCTTTGTTTAGCTTTCGATAGTCCATACAAACCCTCCAACCGGTCACAGTCCTGGTTGGGATAAGTTCATTATTTTCATTACTCACCACTGTTATACCTCCCTTTTTTAAGACACATTGTACCGGACTTACCCACGTACTATCGGAGATAGGGTATATAATGCCGGCGTCAAGCCACTTGATGATTTCTTTCATTACAACCCCTTTCATGGCATGATTCAGTCTCCTCTGGGCCTCAATTGAAGGTTTGTGATCATCTTCCAACAAGATCTTGTGCATGCACACCGCCGGGCTAATTCCCTTCAAGTCGGCAATTGTCCACCCTATTGCCTTTTTATGTAGCTTCAACATGTTGATCAGCTTCTCTTCCTGCTCAGGCTGTAACTTAGAAGAAATAATTACAGGTAATGTATTATCGGTCCCTAAGTATACATATTTCATTGCTCGCAATTGTTTCAACTCAAGAATTGGTGGATTTTCGATAGAGGGTTTTTCGATCTTACCTTCCTTACCTGAGTAGTCCAGTGGTTCAAAGTATGTACCTGGTCGATTGACTAGCCAATTTGCCTCTTCTGGTTGTTCCTCATCGACCGACTCTTCATACTCCTCATGTTCCTCGTGTTCGGCAATGTAGTTGCTGAGGCAACTAAATTCTTCATCGGTTAAAACTCTGCCCGTGGCATGAAGTAGTTGGCATTCTTCTGGATCATCTGCATGCCTTAGTGTTTGGAACACATTTAGTTTTACCTGCTGGTCATTCACCCTCATTGTGAGTTCTCCCTTTTCAACATCAATCAAAGTTCTCCTTGTCGCTAGGAATGGTCTTCCGAGAATGATAGGCTCATGCTCATCTGCTTCACAATCTAAAACAATAAAGTCAGCGGGAAAATAAATTTATCAACTTTTACCAAGATGTCCTCGATTTTTCCCTCTGGATGCACATAGGATCTGCCGGCTAGTCAGCATAATCATGTTGTAGGTCTTGCCTTCCCGATTCCTAGTTTCGAAAACCGATTTAGGCATCAAGTTTATGCTAGCCCCTAGGTCGCATAGTGCTTTCCCGACATAGTGATTTCCAATAGAACAGGTATTGTGAAACTTCCGGGATCCTTCAACTTGGGCGGCATACGATTGTGCAACATTGCCATGCATCCCTCTCATTGCGGCAATTGTTTCAAACTCTCCTAGCCTTGTTCTCTTGGACACAATGTCTTTAAGAAACTTGGCATAGTTTGGCATTTGTTCAATTGCTTCCACCAATGGCAAGTTGATGTGGACTTGCTTTAGGATATCAAGAAACTTCTTGAATTGGTATTCTTGCTTTTGTCGCTTCAACCTTTGTGGGAATGGTGGTGGAAGTCGGATATCTTCGATCTTTTCATTGGTTTGAAACCTGATTGACGGCATTACAGGGACATCCGAGTTGCCGATGTGTTACCAATCAGGGGTTGCCGCGCGTGCTTATCGCAAATTACCGAGGCGTCATTGGTTGCCGAGGCATGCTTATTGCCGGTTGCCGCAGCAATTCTTGGTTCAGCATCCGAGACTTTGCCGCTAGGTTCGCCTTGCTCTTTTTGTGGAGTTTTGTTTGACGAGCGGGTTTGAACCTCTCTAAGTTGTTGGCCACTTCGGTGGTGATTGCCTTACATTGCTCATGGCCAATTCCTCTTGCGACTTCAGTATCGCTAGGTAAACCTCCTTGTGGTCTAGTGTTGAGATTTTGAGCAAATTGTCCGACTTGATTTTCCAATGATTTGATTGCCGCCTCTTGGTTTTGCAATCTCATCTCGGTCTGTTAATAAAAGCATCATTCTTTTTTATGAAATTACTATTCTCACCATATAAGATTCAGTTTTTTCATCATAAAAGCATTTAGAGAATTTTCCAAAGAACTAGATGTTGTCGGTTGTTGCATGGCATCCGTTGTCGTGGCATATTTTGTTGGAATCCCGATGCTTGTGCATTCTGATTGTTCTGTTTAGAGCATTGTTGGGATTACTCCATGAAAAATTTGGGTGCTTCTTCCAAGCTGGATTGTATGTATTTGACATCATGTTGTTGCCCGATTGTAATTCCCCACATAGAAGCTAGATTCCGGATTCTCGCATACATTCGGAAGAATTATGGTTATCGCCACATAACTCACAAAAAGAATCCATTACCTTGACTTCATGTGTGTTGTTTGGTTTTTGCATGTTCGGACCATCTTGGTTAAAGCGCCAATTGTGCCGAAATTGAATCGATGATCCTAGTTCATGTATTGTGGCTTAGCGCTAACTCCTCCTCTTCTAGTAGATGGGAATTGATAATCATTCTTGGCCAGCCTGTTTAAAATTTGCATTGCTTCTTCCGGTGACTTATCTAGGAGTATGCCGTTTGCCGAGGCGTCTAGCATCATCCTTGTTGGTGTATTCACGGCATTGTAAAACATTGTCACTTGAGTCCACACCGAACTCCGTGTAGAGGGCATTTATGTAGAAGTTCTCTATATCGCTCCCAAGCCTCGTACATGGATTCATCATCCGCTGCCGAAAAGAAGTAATGTCGTTACGGCTTATCGATTAAATTTGTAGGATTAAATCTAGCAAGGAAATCACGACAAAGATCAGTCCAAGATGCTATGGATCCGGCAGAATGCTATTTAGCCATGCTTTCGCCCTATCCTCAAAGTGAATAGGGAATAATCTTAATCGTAAGACATCGTGGTGACTCCGTATCTTGAACGAGTTGCAAATCTCGAGGAAAGATTTCAGATGTTGTCGTGCATCTTGATTCTTTGAGCCGCCAAATTGACCTATTGTGTTGATCATATTAAACATTACCGGTTTCAACTCAAAGTGGTCGGCTTCAATTTCGGGTGCGACAACTCCCGGGTTAAGTCCATCAAGATCTTCTTCAAGATAGTCTCGAATAGTTCTGCTTTCGTGCAAGAATCACTCCTCCCGCTTGCTCGAACATCTTGATTCATATTGCCGTCTTGATTTGCCATTGCTTCTCTTATCCTTCGCTAAGTCTTTGTAAGGTTCGCTCGATTTACGGATCAAAGGGATATTCGTGAAGTCGGTCTCATACGGTCATATACCAATGCAAAACCAAAGTTTGTTAGCCCTTTGAATTTTAAACAAGAAAAATAAAAAGAAAGTGCAAGAAAATAAAAACAAAGTTGCTATTGCCAATCCCGACAACGGCGCCAAAAAACTTGTTGCGCGTAATAAGTGCTACGCAAATGTGCAAGTATACACGCCGCAAGTTATAGTATAAAAGATATCGTCTCCACGAGGATTGGTGCCACTTCAAGAATCTAGTCTCTTGCAATCGTAAAAAGTAAAAACACAAGTAAAGGATTATCGAAGTTTAACTAATTACTAATCTAGAAAGCAATAAAATAAAATAAAAGATGAATTCAATTGAGAGAGATAGGCTAGGTTATCGTGAGTTGAGGTGTGATAGCCGATTGGATTGTCTTGGTAAAGAGTGCATGGGCAACTCAGTTGCCGTGGCGACTTGCTGTGGGTTGCCTTGGCAACTAATTGATGGTTGCTTGGGCGACTAGTTGGGCAACTACTTGGGCGATCGGGCAGCAACTTCAAGGTTCGCGGAGCGTTCTTCAATGGTTTCTTCTTATCCCTAAGTCGAAACTCTAGCTACTTGTGCATGCCTTGATAATACATCCTCTGCGTGAATCAAGGGTGAACAACAACCAATCTTGCGCTCCTCTTAGCCGTTGAAATCCTTAACTTATTCCTAAGCCGGATTAATCTTCACCATCATTGGATTGCATAAAGATCATATTCATTCGTTTCTTGAATCTAACTCTCCCGATATTAGATAAATGGATGAAATCACGAGATCCTCTCCCAATTCACTCGCAAACAATAATAATAAGAATCAAGAATGAATAAACCTTGAAATAGAAAAAGTGCAAACTCTTATTACCTAAACAAAAACCAATAGTTTCTCACAACCACAAAACACAATAACCATAGCCAAGTAAATTTAGTTCATGGCTAGGTTCCAAAGAAACACAAGATAATTAATCCCTAGCATGAACCCAATCGAACAAAGATGAAGGAAGAGGCTTGTCAAATCCTCCTTGCCCTTGATGCTTGTCGAAAATTCTCTCCTCTTGCCCTACTTGGACTTGCCGAAATTTCCCTCTTGCTCTCTCTTTCATCTTGTCGAAATCTCCTTGGTATTTATAGGGCTAGGCCAAAGTCCTTCTTTGAGGAGGAGTTTGAGTTGGAATTAAATTATCTTTAAAGAATATAATTCTTTATTATAATTTTATTCCTATTAGAACTTCTCCTATCCTCTTGGAATTTAATTCTTCTTTAATCTCTGCATGGCAATCAAATTCCTTTGGGCTTGGACCTTGCTCCATGTCATCTTGGGCTTGTAAAATCATGAATTTCGACATCCATATTGCTTTTGGTCTTTGTCGACAAATGCCATGGCAACTGCTCGACGTCTCCTTCATGCACTGCCTCGCAACTAGCTCGGCATATCCTTCATGCATTGCCCTCGGCAACTAGCTCGGCATTGCTTTGGCAAGTGATCCTGCACATACACACAAAAACACACCAAAGCAGCATCTATTTCCACAAAAATCACCAAGTTATGTAATCAAGCTCAACGATTGAAGGAAACATGGATTAATGCATGAATGGCTAACTATGCAACTAATATGAGCCTAAGTCTAACAATAATATGAGTAAAAAGGGTAAGAAAAATAGTACTTTTGAACACTTATCACTTATCAAAACTTTTTACTCGATTAAAATTCCAATGGGTCCACCGTAAAGCCCATTGAGACATGCATGCCTTAAACCACAACAAAATGACCATAAAATAAGATTAAATAAAATTTTATGAGTTCAAATATTTTATTATAGGATTTTGAACATGATTATATAGCTTAACCTCAATTTTAGAACTTTTTACTCGGTTAAAATTCCAATGGATCCATTGTAAGGCCCATTTAGACATGCATGCCTTAAACCCTAAAAAATGACCGCAAAATAAGATTAAATAAAATTTCATGAGTTCAAATATTTGATCGTGGGCTTTTGAACATGATTATGTAGCTTAACATCAATTTTAGAATATTTTACTCGGTTAAAATTCCAACGGGTCTATTGTAAAGCCCATTTAGATATGCACACCTTAAACGCCAACAAAACGTTCACAAAATAAGATTAAATCAAAATTTATGAGTTCAAATATTTGATTGTGGGATTTTGAACATGATTATATAGCTTAACCTCAATTTTAGAACTTTTTACTTGGTTAAAATTCCAACGGAACCATTGTAAGGCCTATTTAGACATGCACGCTTTAAACCCCAATAAAACTGTGGCAAAATAAGATTAAATCAAATTTCATGAGTTCAAATTCCATTGTAAGATGAGCCGTACCAATACGTGTGTCCTAATTTTCAAATTGGATTAAATAGGGAATCAGTACCTACATGACCGTATCGATACCAGCTATAGTAATTTTCTAGTGTAAAAAATCCTTACTGATACGCCCAAGGCAGTATCGATACGCCTTGTTGACCTGGTCTAAAAATGCATACTTGTACCGATACAACATCACCCGTATCGGTATGACAAGGTCTGTAATGATAGATTTGGTCTGGGTTTTATCCATTTTGACCTATTATACAATGTCCAAATCCTATGAAATTTTACAGGCAAGTTTAATTAACCATATTCTACTATCATGTCAAATTTCATAGCTATGTGAATCCATTTACTAGGATTTTACCTTTTTAGACCAAATATGCAATTTTTCCACTTTTAGCCAATCTTAAAAGTGTCATATTAGGCACTTAAACTTCACAACCACACACAAACAACAAAATGGCCAAAAGTGACTTAACAAACTATCATGTCACCATACTAGGATTTTGTAGGGAAGATAAACATTACTCTAGGTACGATTGTGACTTGCCAAAAACCTTTAACTTCCCGATATCTTGCAGAAATCTTCCTTAACCTGGAATGCATGAGATGAAATGCATTAGGTATATTTTGCCTAGTGAGGTAGTCATACACAGTGGCAATAACGAGATATGAAACTCAAATCATGCTATGACAATATCATTGCTATGGTAATATCAATGCTATGAAAATATCAATGCTATGGCAATATCAATGCTATGGCAATACCAATGCTTTAGTAATATCAATGCTATGGCAATATCAATGCTATGGCAATACCAATGCTTTAGTAATATCAATGCTATGACATATCAATGTTGTAACCATATTCAATAACATATTGGACATGTACCAATAGTGTTCCCTTGGATCGAAACAAGATAGTGGATAAACGAATTTCTATGCCTCTCTAAATCAATGAATGATCTTGTAACACCTCATTCCCCATATTCGATTACCGAATATGAGTCAGAGATGTCATAGAACAATAACATGATTTTTTATTCAAAAATTCTATAAATTTAAAACCTTTAAAAATATTTAAAATTAACTTTTACACAAAATCGGAGCTCCTTTACTTTATGAAAAATAAATTAACTGTTTGATAAATAACATACTCTGAACCAAAATAAAAAAATTTATTTTATTTATACATGCCACTAAAATTAATTAAAAACCTCAAGTAGGATATCATTACTGCGACAGCTTGATGAAAATTTCTGAACTTGATGCAACTCTTTGCTTTGTCCAATGATTCGAACCACCTACGTGTGCACAATCAAACACACGCTAAGTACGAACTTCGTGAGGCAATAAACTAAGTTAATAAAAATAATTTAAACTTATTCGACTTCATGGCTACGTTTATATAACATGATACATGCCAATAAATCAACATTTATATTGCACTAGAAATGATTTACTACATGTTAAGCCATCAGACTTTCATGCTTGTCCATTTGTCATAATATGTCATCTATGCATCAATGCATGAATAAATATAGCATGATGCAAGCTAATGAATATACTTGTTCAATTCCTTTAATATTATATCAATACTTACCGATATACTTGCCACTTATTTCCAAAAGCTCATAAGTTTATTCACCTGTTTATCATTTATTAACCAATAAACCATAACCCAAATATATGCCTATGAGGACCCTGGGTACACGAGTCAAATATGCACCCAAGTGATAATACACATGGTCGTGCCCACCATAATACACATAAGGTCGTGCCCACCATATGCACGAAGTGTCCTTTATATACATTATAGTGCTAAACCGAATATGCAGCATGCTGCTGGACTCTATGGAATGCCAACTATACCCTATCCCTCAATAATATACTTGGGCATATATTCCATATTCATTTCATCCATGGCAATGTATATCAACATAATTTAACATTGGGCAGTTCATACCCGAATTAATATTCATAATATAACATCATATATAACTAGTGATCCATGCATTTATATTCAACTCTTGACATATTTAGAACATGTCAAATATATGATTAATGACATAAATATCATGCTAATATAAACAAGGTAGACTCATCGCAAGTCTTCCTAATGATGTATAAAACATCCATGTATCATGTTATATATGCATTGCACTCACATTGACACTTCTTATCCCAAACTAAATTGAATAACATAAGAGAACTTCAAGTTTGGTCCTTTGGTTTATCTACTAAAATTTTGATTTCTTGTGTTTACTGGAGTGCTTCGCATTCATCCGTTACATGCATAATTAATAATACCAATAAGACACTCATTTTATAATATGTTAGCCTGTGCTACCTTCAAAGAAATATTTCTATAAAATAATCTACAACTCAGAATTCAATTCTATTCATTCCGACATAAACTAGATTCGATAAGATTTTCAACCATATAAATGTATACAAAAATTCAACTCGTACAACTTATGAAGGATTTTTAAATTTGAATTCCTGTGCTGAAATTTGGAGCAGACTACTACTTTATTTCCTGACCTTTCATCACTTAAAAACTCATCTTTTGATATACAAATCAAAATTAGTCACCATTTGTTTTAAACAAAGCTAGACTGAACCACAAATACCATGATGTAAGGATCAATTTACAATTATTTTTGTAGAATTTATGGTGAATTTCCAAACTCACTGTCAGATACTAAAATTTCTGGGTAGATTCATAAATTTGATCTTTAACATCCTTTCACCATTCCAACACTTCAAATTAACCTTCAATTACATTATTACAACATTTTCCTTTCATGAAAAACTCCAAATTCAACTTGAATCCAATAACCCTAAATTAACCTTGGCTTGCTAAAATTAGGGGTTTTACTTTACACTTGAAATCAAGCTTGAGTCAAGCTTAGAAAAGCTAATTAAACACTTAATCCTTCAAAATAAAACCAAAAAAAATTTATATCCATAAAACCTTAACTTTAATCCTTCAATTTCATGAGCATATCTTAACCAATCCATGAAATATTTATACCAAATGATAGAGAATTCAAAGAGGATCAACTTTGCATTTCATAACTAAACCCTAAATTCAAGCCATTTAAGGAGAAAAATCAAAAATTGAAATTCTTACTTTTGCTCTTTGAACCTCACGTACATGGAGAAGAAAGATGAACCAAAATTCCACACTTTTATTTTCTTTATTTTCATGCCAAATGGCATTATTTAATCATATTTAAAAAAATCTCCTTAATAGTCAAATGACTATTTTACCTTTGATATCCAATGCTCTAAGTCTTGCCACTTGTCAAAATATTCATCCAATGGTAAAAAACAAACCAATAAGTTGTAGTTACCAATTTTGCCCTTGGGATTTTCCAAAATTACAATCTTGCCATTATTTATCTAACGACTCATATTTATCTAACGACTCATATTTATCTAACGATTCATATTTAACATGGAAAATCAACTCAAATTCAATGGTCCATGTTAAATCCTACCAAATTAAGGCATGGAAAAGATATTATTAATCTTTTCTTATCATCTAACAGAATATCTCAAATATTCGATTCGATCCGATTATCTAAATTTTTCTCGAACCCTTTTATAGCTTTTAACACAAATTTTGTACGAAAATTTGAGTAACATGAAAACATCATTCTTAGGGGTAAATTATTCATTTACGGGACTAAAATACACAACTTTAAAAAATTACAATTTAGTCCCTAAACTTTTCCTAAATTTATACTTTAGCCACCAAACTTTCATATTATTCATTTTGGTCACTAGCCAAATTTTGAGGTATTACAATTCTCCCCCTTAAGAAAATTCATCCTCGAATTTTAGCACTTACATGCTAATTCTCTAATCAATCTCCCATATGTCTTCTATCACTTTGTGATTCTTTCATGAATCTTTACTATAGAAATCATTTTTATTTCTCAATTCTTTGACTCCATAAGCCATGATCTTTGTCGGTTCCTCTTCATAAGTGAAATTTAATTGAATCTCAACCCTTTTCTGGTATTATAATATGTGAATAATCAAATTGAAACTTCAAAAGCATCGACATATGGAAGACTTCATGGATTTTAACTCTTCTTCAGAACCTAATATAGGTCAATGAATCTTAGGCTAAGCTTTACTTTTGGTCTAAACCATAACACTTCTTCCAAGGTAAAACTTTTAAGGAATACTTTATCCTTAACTTCATATTAAATATATTTTCTTTCAAGATCAACATATAATTTCCATCATTCCAAAGCAATTCTAAAATTGCTTCGAACCATTCTTACTTTATTCTCCACCTCCTGAACTGAATCAGATCCAATCACCTTTTAGTTCTCTTTTTAATTCATTATCATCGGGAATATAAATTATCCCTTGATAATATGAATATCCTTTAGACTTAACATCGAAGTCTTTAATTTTCCCTTTTCACCTTATTGAATTCCTTCCAAGCATATCTTTTCTTTTATCTGTAAATCTTTAATCCGATTTTTCAAAGTAGACTTAAGATAAAGCTGTGTATTCAATACACTATTCTCTTCCAAAGATAATTGGACATTTAATGCTTATAAGGTAAAGAAAGACTTTTGGCTAAATACATCAGCCACTATTTTAGCCTTATTACATTAATACACATCCCAACCTAGTATAGGACATATCATTAAATAACATGGAATCCTTATTAACTTCAGATTGTATTAATACTAGTTCTACCATCTTAACTTTCTTAGGATCTACTCAGATCCTTTTTGTTGAGACAATGTGACTTGGAGATGCAACTTGAATTAATCAAATTCACATTTGGGTAACTTTGCATATAACTAACTTTCCGATAAGGCTTGTAGCACCATTCGTACATGTTTATCAACTTCTTCTTTCATGCTACACTTTTAAGGAAGTCATCTTTATACTCGATTGATAACTGTTATTATAAGAAATTTAATCTAGTGGCACATACTTTTTCCAGGAGCCTTCAAACTCAAACAAATGAAAACTATACATATCATTCAAAATCTGAATTAAACTTTTAGATTGTTCGTCATTCTATGGATGCAAAATAGTGTTAAAATTTATGCCGAGTCCCTAATGTCTTATGCAAGGAACTCTAAAATCTAGAGATAACCTTGGATCTTAATCATACACAATGAAAATAGGTACATCACGTAACTTCACAATATTTCAGATTTAGAGCTCAGTATATTTATTCATTACAGATTTATTCAATCTGACCACAATTATCCAAATCAAAACATTTTTACTTGGTATCATTGATAACCTACTTACGAAATCCATCGTAACTCTTTTCCACTTCCACTACGGGATTGGAAATATGTTACCACATTTTTGATGATACTTGATGATTTGCTTCCAGTTGCTAGCCTGTCAAGCATGCAACCATAAATTCAATTACTGTCCTTTTTATATATGGCCATCAATATTTGCTCTTCAGATCTAAATACATCTTAATCCCTTCTGGATGCATCGTCAATGGACTGTAGTGTACTTCAATAAGACGTTCTAGTTTCCACTCATCATCATCATCAAGAACATGATATTTTCCTCAAACACCCGACACACTTAACTTTGAAGTCTTTATTTTCACCATTTTCAATTTTGTTCTAACCCTGAAAATATTTTTCATCTTTCAACTAAAAATCTTGAATCTAAACTAAGTGAATAGGTCTAAGATAAAGTTCTGTAATTAACATACATACCTTTTTCAAATACAGTTGCACATTCATTGCTCTTAAAGTAGATAATATCTTCCAACTAAGTGCATTGGCTACTATATTGACCTTTTCAAGATAGTAGTCGATCACAACCTCATAATCCTTGAGGATTCATCAAGCATTTTTGAAGTTTTATAATCCTGAAGACATAACATCGCTCACTATATAAATGATGACACAATTTTTTTCAAAGCACATACTACTGTGTCTAACTCTAGATTATGAGTCGAATAATTTATCATTGTGAGTTTTGATTTGCCGTGACACACATGCCACTAATTTTCCCCATTTTATCCGTATGTATCCTTATCTATTATGGGAAACATCACTACAAAGTGTAAAGCCTCTCTATACTAACATTGGAGCTTTTGTCAGAATCCATTTTTTTCAAACAAATTCCATCGCCCTCGACAATATAGCCTAAAAATGCAACTTCAGATATCCAAAAGTCATATTTAGACAACCTCAAATATCGGGAATCCATACTTGAACAACTTGACATACAATTTATTTTCTTGTAAAATCCGTTTAACCTTAATTTTAGAACTTTTTACTCGGTTAAAAATCCAACGGATCCATTGTAAGGGCTATTTAGACATGCATGCCTTAAACCCCAACAAAACGGCCGCAAAATAAGATTAAATCAAATTTCATGAGTTCAAATATTTGATTGTGGGCTTTTGAACATGATTATATAGCTTAACCTCAATATCAGAACTTTTTACTAGGTTAAAATTTGCAACGGGTCCACTATAAAGATCATTTAGACACGCATGCCTAAAACCACAACAAAATGGCCACAAAATAAGAATAACTCAAATTTTATGAGTTCAAATATTTTATAATGGGATTTTTGAACATGATTATATAGCTTAACCTTAATTTTACAACTTTTTACTTGGTTAAAAATCCAACGGATCCATTGTAAGTCCCATTTAAACATGCACGCCTTAAACCCCAACAAAATTGCCAAAAAATAAGATTAAATCAAATTTCATGAGTTCAAATATTTGATTGTAAGCTTTTGAACATGATTATATAGCTTAACCTCATTTTTAGAAAATTTTACTCGGTTAAAATTCCAACGGGTCCATTGTAAAGCCCATTTAGACATGCACATCTTAAATCCCAACAGAACGTCCACAAAATAAGATTAAATCAAATTTTATGAGTTCAAATATTTAATTATGGGATTTTGAACATGATTTTATAGCTTAAACTTAATTTTAAAATTTTTACTCGGTTAAAATTCCAATGGATCCATTGTAAGGCCCATTTAGACTTGCACGCCTTAAACCCCAACAAAACAGCCACAAAATAAGATTAAATAAAATTTCATGAGTTTAAATATTTAATTGTGGGATTTTGATCATGATTTTATAGCTTAACCTCAATATCAAAACTTTTTACTTAGTTAAAATTCCAATGGGTCCATTGTAAAGCCCATTTAAACATGCACACCTTAATTTTTTGAAAGAAGACATGCCTTATTAAAAAACTCCACTAAAGCCAAAACTGGTCCAAAGGAAATGTGGTGGAGCCTAAGAGGGGAAAAAGAGTGCCCAAAATATATTACTATAAAATGGATGACAAGTCATCATTTAAAATGGATGACAAATCATCATTTACAATGGACAAAATAAGTCAAAAGAGACAGGGGTGGGGGACCAAAGGGCCCAAGAAGCTAAAACATGAGCGACTAGATTAGCTGATCGTGGTACATATGAAACCCTATAGCTACCATTATAGAGATCTAAAACGTCACGAGTCGGCCTAGGTGACTACCTAGGACCAAAATGTCTTTGAGGCATGATTCACCTTGTTGACGAAAACAACCACATCAGATTCAAGAAAAACATGAGCCCAGCCCTTGTAAAGCCAATTTAGTCATAAATGCCTAAAACATCAACAAAACATATGCAATTAAGATTAAATCAAATTTTATGAGTTAAAATATTTTATTATGGGATTTTTAATTTGATTATATAGCTTAACCTCAATTTTAGAACTTTTTACTTGGTTAAAATTCTAATGGATCCATTATAAGGCCTATTTAGACATGCATGCCTTAAACCCCCAACAAAATTGCCTCAAAATAAGATTAAATCAAATTTCATGAAAATCAAATTTCTTTTGAACATGATTATAAATATTTGATTGTTAGAACTTTTTACTTGAACATGATTATACAACCATTTAACATGCAAAAATTAAACCACAACAAAAAAAAAAAAATAAATAACTCAAATTTTATGAGTTCAAATATTTATAATGTGATTTTGAACATGATTATACAGCTTAACCTCAAATTCAAAACTTTTTACTGGGTTAAAAATCCAACGGATCCATTGCAAGGCCCATTTAGACATGCATGCCTTAAACCCTAACAAAACTGCACAAAAACAGATTAAATCAAATATCATGAGTTCAAATATTTGATTGTGGGCTTTTGAACATGATTATATAGCTTAACCTCAATTTAAGAAAATTGTTCTCAGTTAAAATTCCAGCGGTCCATTGTAAAGACATTTAGATATGCACGCCTTAAACCCCAACAAAACGTCCACAAACTAAGATTAAATCAAATTTTATGAGTTCAAATATTTAATTATGGGATTTTGAACATGATTATATAGCTTAACCTCAATTTCAAAACTTTTTACTCGGTTAAAATTCGAACGAATCAATTGTAAGGCCCATTTAGACACGCACACCTTAAACCCCAACAAAACAGCCGCAAAATAAGATTAAATCAAATTTCATGAGTTCAAATATTTGATTGTGGGCTTTTGAACATGATTATATAGATTAACCTGAAAATCAAAACTTTTTACTCGGTTAAAATTCCAACGGGTCCATTAGAAAGCCCACTTAGAAATACGCGCCTTAAACTACAACCCAATGGCCGCAAAATAAGAATAACACAAATTTTATGAGTTTAAATATTTTGTAATGGGATTTTGAACATGATTATATAGCTTAACCTCAAGTTGAGAAATTTTTACTCGGTTAAAATTCCAACAGATCCATTGTAAGGCCTATTTATACATGCACACGTTAAACCCCCAAGAAAACTGCCGCAATATAAGATTAAATCAAATTTCATGAGTTCAAATATTTGATTGTGGGCTTTTGACCATGATTATATAGCTTAACCTCAATATCAGAACGTTTTACTCGGTTAAAATTTCAATAGGTCTATTGTAAAGCCCATTTAGACAAGCACGCATTAAACCACAACAAAATGGCCTCAAAATAAGAATAAATCAAATTTTATGAGTTCAAATATTTTATAATGGGATTTTGAACATGATTATATAGCTTAACCTCAATTTCAGAACTTTTTACTCGGTTAAAAATCCAACAAATCCATTGTAAGGCCCATTTAGACTTGCACGCCTTAAATCCCAATAAAACTGCACAAAATAAGATTAAATCAAATTTCACGAGTTCAAATATTTGATTGTGGGTGATGTAGTCTGTCCTTGATGTTGTAGAAGATGGCCCTTCGATTATAGGATCTAGGAAGGCATGCAAGTGAATCCTACAAAGCAAGATGGTTGCAAAGGAAAGGATGTTATGATAGCTGAAGTGCGGAAGTAAAGATAGGATGGTTTGAAGGAAATGAAGATGAAAATGGAAGGAAAGTAATGGTAAGTGATGTATCGAATATGGTAGTGTCTAGGGATGGAAAAGGTGATGAAAGTATCTTAAAGAATCAAGGAAGAACATAGGGTATAGAAACCCTAACCCCGAACCTTATTGGATGTCTTTAAGGGATGGTAGAAAGGACTTGGACCCGTTGGTTATAAAGAACCAAGAACCACAAGTATCAAGGTGGATAAATAGGTTTGACGCCATAAGTACAAAGTACTTGATAAGTTGATAAAGTTCAATTAAGAACTAAAAGAGAGAAAATTCTCACAAAGGAAAATTTATAATATGAATGAGATGTTTGACAAACGAGAATTACAATCCTATTTATAAGGATGAAAGGGCATGGCTGAATAGGCCTTAAATTATTCGGCAAGGGCAAAAATCCCTTCATAAAGTCATGATTCTTCTAACATAGCCAAATAGTGATGGTGGTGGTTTATTTTGGCGCCAAATGCTTTCCCTCCATGTGTTTGCCACCCAATTCAAGTTTCCCTCCAAAGTGTAGGGACATGTTCCTTAGGTGGGACATGACCCTTGAGGTGGTGAGCTAGCATATGTAGGTGGTACTGAAATGAGCTGGTTGAGCTCATAGTGAGCTGGATTGAGCTGAGCTAGCTAGCTGAAAGAGCTAGCTCAATCTCTAAGATGATTTGAGCTTCCACGAGCTGCCTTTAGCTAGGTGTGCTAGTCCTTTAAGCTTGTGGGCTTACTTAGAGTGCTCTCCTTTTGTCCTTGAACTGATCTGAGAACTCCTAGTGGCCTTCGAGCTAATCTAAGCTCCTAGTGATGAGCTAATCCAAGCTGTCCTTAAACTTCTTAAGCTAATCTGAGCTCCTTGTGAGGTCTTTGAGCTGTGCCTAGCTTGTGCCTTCATCCTTAGTTTCTAAAGAAATAATAAACGTGTAAGCTGAAATGAAGCTAAAATATGATGCATACTTAAGTTAAAAGATGCAATGCAATGTAAACATAAAATGACTTAAACTAAATATAAAGATGTGGATCATAGGTCATGAATGAATATTATATATTATACAAATAAATGATAACATATGATAATTCAAGTATTTCCTAATATACGAATGCATGCTTATAATAATATATAATGCATAAAGAAGATAATAAAAGATGAAGTAAGGTAGAACTCCCTTAGAATTAGCCTTGATGATCTTTAATGGTGTCATTACATTATGAAGAAAGTTGATGCTGATTAGGATTGTATCATCTTCCCCTTCTTTTTGGCGATTTGTCCTCAAATCAAGAGGGTTCTGCATTGGGCACCTCTTTGTTGTTAGGGTGGACGAGTTCTCACTTCTTTTCCCAAATGAAATCTTCAATCTTCCCGATTTATCCTTCTTCAAATAAGACGATCTCTTTGGAATCCTCTTTTGGAAACGTCATGCCTTTTGGGAACAAAACTTGTCCTTTGAATCACTCTTTGGTCTAAAGCATCATGACCCTTAGTGAAGGTACATATCTCTTCAACTTCTCTCTTTGATCCATCATGATGGTTGGTGAAGAGTCTAGATTTTTCTAATCCTATATCAAGTAGGTTGGTAACGTCAATTCCTTTAAGATTTGTGCCCATCCAAATGATGGCCCTTGATTAGATGGACAATGCTTTCTTCATACTCTTTTAATGTTAGAGTTTGATGCTCCAATCAATTTCACAATGATAAAGGAACTTGCCATCATAGTTTCGTAGGATAACACCATGAATCAAATTGCTGCAAAATAAATCAAAGTTAGAATATGAGAAACTATTAACAAGATGAATGGAAATAGCAAACCATGGTGGATGTTTAATGGGCGTTGGTTGCTAAATTTTCTTTAAGATTGGCAATGCACTTGGACTGTCAATGATAATATCTCTTGGAACTTCAAGTGTCACAACCTTTAAAACATCAAGGGACATGTCTTGTGGATCACCAAAAGTCACACTCATTGGTTCTTCAAAGGACATGTTTTTTGAATCATCAACTTGAAAAGATACGTCTCTTAAAATATCCCGCAAGACAAAAGAAAGAATATGAGAAAAAGTGGGGTTAGATAAAATCTATTTTTCTTTCTCCTCTTCATCTCCAAACTCATTCTTTTCAACTCTCTCATTTTCAAATACAACTTTTCTTACATCCACTTTCTCATTTTCATTTTTTCATTTTCAACTCCATATGTTTGTCATTCTTCAAAATGTTCATTTTCTATTGCTTTCTCTTTGATTTCTTCCTCTTTTTTGCTCTTATTCCAAGCTGCAATCCTCTTGCTTAATTGGATCTAATCATGATGCACTTGGCTCAGATTTAAGGGTGCCAAAATGAGCTTCTTTCCCTCAAACATGAAAGAGAAGCGGTCCGTGAATCCGTCATTAGTGGCTCTCTTGTTAAACTGCCATGGTCTCCCCAATAAGATATGACTTACACTCATGGGCACTACATCACACAAGACTTCATCTTTGTATTTTCCAATTGAGAATGGAATTCGTACTTGCTTGTTGACCTTTAGTTTGCCTCCATCGTTTAACCACTATAATTTGTAAGGATTCGGGTGTTTAGTGGTCTTTAGGCCAAGTTGTTCAACCATCATAGTGCTAGCCATGTTGGTGCAACTCTCTCTGTCGATGATCATAGAACACACTTTGTCATTCACTTGACATCGAGTGTAGAAGATGTTTTCTCTTTACAGGTCTCCATCCGTAGCTTGTAAATTCAATGTCTTTTTAACTATAAGAATTTTGTTGGAAGTAGATGGAGGAAAATCTTGTGCCATTGTTAGTGATACACTAAGAATTGAAATGAAAAGACCTTACCAAAAAATCTCTCAACAAAGCCTCACTATTCACTCCAAAGAAAATGCACTCCACTCATTCTCGTGTTTGCACTATGGGATGTTATTTGGCTTTTATTATCCCCTTCTGATCTCACAAACTCAAATTGCCTTTTTCTACTCCTTTCTCTCTTATAAAGTTCTTTAAGGAACTTACTCAAAACTTAGGCAAGTATTGTGCTTGTGCATCGCTAAAATGGTTAGTTTAAGAAGAAAAGGAAGGAAATATGGTGTAAAGGTAAGTTAAAATAGAAAAGAAAGAAGAAATGGGATTACTTGGCAAGAGAACTCACAACCTTCCTTGAGACAATCAAAGTCTTGAAATTGAATTTTCAGGCTCGATTGGAAATGTTGTTGTTGTGCTTCTCACCCTTGTTGTGCTTTCAAACTTTTCTCCTTCTTTTTGCACCATTCGAATTCTTTTGAGATGAAGAGAATTCGGATTTTTCTTTCTTTATTTTTTTCTATTTTTTGCTTTCTTTTATTTTTGTAAATATGAAAATGCACAAAAAATAGACTTACAATGTAGGCACTTGCTTGCTTCTACCAATAGCTCTAATTACCATATGATGTAGTCCGTCCATGATGTTGTAGAAGACGACCCTTTGATTGTAGGATCTAGGAAGGTGTAACACCCCTAACCTGGCTTAGGAGTAAACCACATTAGGAGGTGTTTCAAAACAAATACAAGCAAACAATCAACTAAAGTGAATATTCAAGGCATACTAGCAAAGATTAAGACCATTTTTAGGGACTAAAATTTTCAATTGATCACAAAGGTAACTATAGATTTGATTTATAGCATGGCAAACCAACTTGGTTGGATACAAGTCATTTGGAAGTGAGACACCTTAGGTCCCTTACCTTATTTATTACTAACTTTTGTTACCACCAATTAGAATTAACCAAACCATGTTTTTTAATCTAGGTTTGAAACATATCTCTACTTCAATTCCATACGAAACAAGGAAATGAACCGTGATTGTATACATTGAAGAGCAGGATTTGAACAAAACTTTGAACATATGAGATTCATTATCATCAATTTCATAAGATTCAAACATAAATCGATTCAACCAAAACATGGATAACTCAAAAATCATTACAAGGGTTTGAACAATAAACAACCATGTTAAGCATATACTAATGTTTTATATGATCTAAAAGCACTAGAGGCTGTCCCAAAAATTATCTAACAGGGCATATTGTTAGGATATAGAATTTTCTCAGGTTGCACTAATTTATACACCATGACCTACTTGCAAGATCATGCACACATAAACACTTAACATGTCATCATACGAACTCCTAAGCACTATAGAACTCATTATCACTCTATGTAATCCCCTTAACTAAGATGCAAAACTTCATTATAGATCAATCTTATATATCACATTCAAAACTACTAACAAGTATCATATCCATGTAATTCAAGAATTCACCATAAGTGTCAAAATTTCAAAGATGATCTAAGGTCTTCTAGACATGACAAAGGCTTCTAATTACTTATGCATTCCAGCAACCATTTCTATGTCATGCTATTCGTTTCATACATATTCAAATAACATTTAGAAGCCATCCATAGATAGCAACATGATAATCTAGCTTCTATACACATATACATGTAAATTATCTCTCAAATGATCATAACAACTGACACAAATAAAAACAACCATTGAATATATTAAGGGCCTTTACACATCATAATAAATACTTAATTAACTTAAATACATACAAGACCAGAAAAGATAAATTAGATGCCTTATGCATATATCATCTATGTTCCACCATCTAGGAGTTCTTAAAGTAAGTTTACAAACATACTTCTTGTCCCTTGTGATCTCGTCCAAGTTCTCAAGGTACTCGGATGCAAGTATACCCTAAAATGTTTGAAAGAATTGAGTAAGCAATTTCTTAGTGAGGTAGCTTAAATAGCCAAAAACAAGAATCAAAAGGTCTATGATATAACTCTATTCTTTCTTCAAGTTGAATGGATTTAGGCAAGTACCAAGATTGATCGATTACAAGTCATTGTAACCACAAGATTTCGAATATGGCACTATTTCTTGATCCACTTAAGCATAAATATCAATTAGACGTTAGTTACTTATCACACAAGTTTTCATGTTGATTCTTTAGAATAACTTATGAATTCTTAAACAAAACATCACTTGAACATGGCTACTTATCATATAAGAAATCCTAGTCTTGAATTACTTGCCACTTACTACATCAACATATAATAGGCATAACATATCTTATACTCTTTTTACAACATTAAACTATGTAATTCTAAACTATCCAATACACTTGTATACATATTCTATTCGTCAAAACAGTCCAACATAAATTCAATTATACTCAAAACAGCCCCATAATCATGTGTATACAAACATGTAATCAAAACAATCAAGCATATACTCAAATATACTCGAAACAACCCCATAACCATGTGTATACAAACATGTAATTAAAACAGTCCAGTGTATACCCAATTATACTCAAAACAGCCCCATAATCATGTGCATTCAAACATGTAATCAAAACAGTCCAGTATATACTCAATTATACTCAAAACAGCCCCAGAATCATGTGTATACAAACATGTAATTAAAACAGTCCAGTATATACCCAATTATACTCAAAACAGCCCCATATTCATGTGTATTCAAACATGTAATTAAAACAGTCCATCATATACTCAAATATACTCGAAACAGCCCCATAATCATGCATATACAAACGTGTAATTAAAACAGTCCAGTATATACCCAATTATACTTGAAACAGCCCCATAATCATGTGTATTCAAACGAGTAATCAAAACAGTCCAGCATATACTTAAATATACTCGAAGCAGCCCCATAATCATGTGTATTCAACCATGTAATTAAAACAGTCCAGTATATAGCCAATTATACCCAAAACAACCCCATAATCATGTGTATTCAAACATGTAATCAAAACAGTCCAACATATACTCAATTATACTCGAAACAACCCCATAATCATGTGTATTCAAACATGTAATCAAAACAGTCCAACATATACTCAATTATACTCGAAACAACCCCATAATCATGTGTATACAAACATGTAATTAAAACAGTCCAGTAATTCAAGGATGTAGACATTTTATCAAGCATGTATAATCACACAAAAGAACATTCGAAAATCCAAAGATACATTTTACTTGCTATACATGTTATTATCATGATTCATTATTTAACTTATAAACTTTCTTGGTTTCTTTTAACATAGTCTATCAATACATAAGTTACTTGTCTATTACCTATCAAACACTTTATCAAACATAGCATAACAAGATCAAATGTCACTTGCCATATAAGATAGTAAACATATCATATTATAGGCATAGATCTTTGTCACAAAAGGTATTAGTATTATTCATTAACTTAATTGCAATTATAAATCTTTAACATAGCCTTGAGAATCAAGTAACAACCTAAGTACACGAATCCCCAACCAACTGTAGCCAAATAAAATGGTACTCGCAGTACAGGTCAATCCCTCCTACTGCTGCCAAGTAACCACAACACTTCCCTCCTACTGTTTCCAAATAAGGACCGTAGTCCAGGACTGTAGTCCACCCAAACACAAGCTATATGGACTCTATGGCATGCCAACTATACCTAAGACTGACTTGAGACCAAGGCTTTCACATTTATCTTATCTTATTAGAGATAGATTGAGCACAGCTCCTTATCAAAATATCATATTAACAAAGCTTATTGCCCTTTCATTTTAGGCATGTATTCACCTCATGTGAATTTCTCAATACATTTTTCTCGTCTTATTCGAATAGCATGTCTCATTCATATCAGAATTAGAACTGAACATAGATTCATAGTCAAAATATCAAATGTCAAGACTTATTGTTTATCATGTCAAACATATACATAATTCATGTATAATTCTAAGTTTGATGATTTATCTAGTTCAAAGGTTTGCATAGCAAAATTTCATTTAAAGCATGTGTCAATCTCAATATTAGCATAAAACCAATACAAGCAATTTGCATTTCATAGACCAATTAGGATTTAGGTACTTACCTCAATCCAAGCATATTCCACCACAGCTTAACTCAAAATAATATAACACAACTTAAAATTAACAAAAGATGCTCGGAAAGGTTTTAAGCCTATCCCGAGACTTTAAACTACACTCACAGTTTGTTCCGAGCTAGATTTGCTCCTGAATTACAATCCCATTTAGCTTATCCACACTTTGATCTACTTTAGTCCTTATTCCTTCAACTCCTTCTTGGTCTAAGCATAACAGGAGAACAATCATATATTAGATCAATCCCTATCAACTTTTCACTTGCTAAACAACTCAATTAGTCATTAAATTCACACAAAATAGTCCAAGACTTTCTCAAATGTCCAAAACAGTCCCTAATTACATATGTTCATATATGTAATCTACAAACAATCCACAATCATTCATATATATGCAAATCAGTCCCACATTTCGTATACAATCATGTACATGCTCAAAACAGTCCTCTAACTACATATACATGCCAAAACAGTCCATTATACATGCATACATATTTTATACATTAAAACAGTCCCCAATACATTTATATACATGCAGAACAGCCCCTAAACCTTTAAAACAGTCCTTAAATAATACAAGACAGTCCTTATTTGATTTGAAACACTACTATTTGATTTTGATATCAAAACAGTCCTCCAACAAGGCTTGTAAAACAGTTTTCAATTGTTGCAAGACAGCCCCCCTGTCTTGAATCAGTAAATCAGTCCATTTTTCTTTGTCAAACAATCCAAAACATTTCCCTATTTTCACAAATTCAGTCCCTAATTCCAGTGTTTTCAAAACAGTCCATGAAAACATCAAAATAGTCCCTTAATAGTCTTTTAAACTTGTAAAACAGTCCCCTTACAGCTTGTTTCAAAACACAATAGTCTCTAGATGATTCCTAACAATCCATACATCAATTTTCATGTCTCAAGCACAATAACATATTCAATAAAATGACCATAATCATTTCATAAGTTTCTAAAACAGGGCATCAAAACAGTAACCACAAATTGATTCTATTCGAACTATTCAAAATTCTCCACAGCTCACTACATAACACAACAATTCAATGGTGTACATAATTCATGAAATTTTAGCGCATAGCTCAAGAGTACAAATCCCTTAATGACTTAAAACAAAGATTTATCTCATCAAAATATCTAGCAACTTTAACATGTATGGACAGCACCTTTACAACTCATGCTATTATCTATATCTAATGAATTGGAAAGGGAGGTTCTTTCCTCCAACAAATGACTATTCGAAACTAAGGATCAATTATCTAAAATAAAATGAAGCCTAGATTGAACTTTCCTCCATTGATAGCCAAGCTCTCTCTTTCTCCATTTCTCACTAGGATGATTCGGCCAAAGAGAAGAAGATGATAGAGATTAATTTCTCTTTTTGTCATCCCACCGATTAACTTTCCCACGTGTCTCCAAATTCATGTGACATGTGTTATGGCCACTAACAAGAATTTTCTTATCATGCATTCTCAAATTTCTTCATTCTATACAGTTTAATCCTTTCCAAAATGGTCAAGTACATTTCTTTTGTTTTTAAAGAGGTCCTAGTGTACTCCATGAATCTATCAAAAGACACATTAAAACAATTAATAAACAATAGGACCAATAGCATTTTTCTAAGCCAAAACTTGGGGTGTTATAGAAGGCATGCAAATAAATCCTGCAAAATAAGATGGCTGCAAAAGAAAGGGTGTTCTGATAAGTAAGGTGTGAAAGTAAAGATAGGATGATTTGAAGGAAATGAAGATGAAAATGGAAGGAAAGTTATGGTAAGTGATGGTTCGAATATGGTAGTGTCGAGGGATGGAAAAGGTGATAATAGTGTCTTAAAGAATCAAGGAAGAACCTAGGCTATAGAAAGCCTAACCCTGAACCTTATAAGATGTCTTTAAGGGATGATAGAAAGGACTTGGACCCGTTGGTTATAAAGAACCAAGAACCACAAGTATCAAGGTAGATAGAGATGTTTGACGCCACAAGTACAAAGTACTTGATAAGTCAATAAAGTTTAATTAAGAACTAAGAGAGAAAATTCTCACAAAGGAAATTTTATAATATGAATGAGATGTTTGAAAAACGAGAATTACAATCCTTTTTATAGGGATGAAAGGGAATGGCCGAATAGGCCTTAAATTATTCGGCAAGGGCAAAAATCCCTTCATAAAGTCATGATTCTTCTAACATAGCCGAATAGTGATGGTGGTGGTTTATTTTGGCGCCAAATGCTTTCCCTCCATGTGTTTGCCACCCAATTCAAGTTTCCCTCCAAAGTGTAGGGACATGTTCCTTAGGTGGGACGTGACCCTTGAGGTGGTGAGCTAGCATATGTAGGTGGTGTAGAAATTAACTGGTTGAGCTTGTAGTGAGCTGGATTGAGCTGAGCTAGTTAAAAGAGCTAGCTCAATCTCTAAGATGATTTGAGCTTCCACAAGCTACCCATAGCTAGGTGAGCTAGTCCTTTTAGCTTGTGAGCTTACTTAGAGTGATCTTCTTTGTCCTTGATATGATCTGAGAACTCCTATTGGCCTTTGAGCTAATCCGAGCTCCTAGTGATGAGCTAATCCAAGTTGTCCTTAAACTCCTTGAGCTAATCCGAGCTCCTTCTGAGGTCTTTGAGCAGTGCCTAGCTTATGCCTTCATCCTTAGTTCCTAAAGAAACAATAAACAATGTCTGAGCTGAAATGAAGCCAAAATATGATGCATACTTAAGTTAAAAGATGCAATGCAATGTAAACATACTTAAATGACTTAAACTAAATATAAAGATTTGGATCATAGGTCATGCATGAATATCATATATTATGCAAATAAATGATAACATATGAAAATTCAAGTATTTCCTAATATGCGAAAGCATGCTTATAACAATATATAATGCATAAATAAGATAATAAAAGATGAGGTAAGGTAGAACTCCCTTAGAATTAGCCTTGATGATCTTTAATGGTGTGATCACATTATGGAGAAAGTTGATGTTGATTAGGATTGTATCAGTGGGCTTTTGAAAATGATAATATTATCTTAACCTCAATTTCAAAAAATTTTACTCGGTTAAAATTCCAACGGGTCCATTGTAAAGCCATTTAGACATACAAGCCTTAAACCCCAACAAAACGTCCACAAAATAAAGTTAAATAAAAATTTATGAGTTCAAATATTTAATTATGCGATTTCGAACATGATTATACAACTTAACCTCAATTTCAGAACTTTTTACTCGATTAAACTCCAACGAATCCATTGTAAGGCCCATTTAGACGTGCACACCTTAAACCCCAACAAAACGGCCACAAAATAAGATTAAATCAGATTTCATGAGTTAAAAAATTTGATTGTGGGCTTTTGAACATGATTACATTGCTTAACCTCAATATCAAAACTTTTTACTCAGTTAAAATTCCAACGGGTCCACTATAAAGCCCATTTAGACATGCATGTCTTAAACCATATCAAATTGGCCGCAAAATAGGAATAACTGAAATTTTATGATTTCAAATATTTTATAATGGGATTTTGAATATGATTATATAGCTTAAACTCAATTTCAAAACTTTTTACTCGGTTAAAAATTCAACGGATCTATTGTAAGATCCATTTAGACATGCACGGCTTAAACCCCAACAAAATGGCCGCAAACTAAGATTAAATCAAATTTCATGAGTTCAAAGATCTGATTGTGGACTTTTGAACATGATTATATAGCTTAACCTCAATATCAGAATTTTTTACTCGGTTAAAATTTTATCGGGTCCACTGTAAAGCTTAATTAGACATGCACGCCTTAAACCACAACAAAATGGTCACAAAATAAGAATAACTCAAATTTTATGAGTTCAAATATTTTATAATGAGATTTTGAACATGACTATATAGCTTAACCTCAATTTAGAACTTTTTACTCGGTTAAAAATCCAACGGATCCATTGTAAGGCCCATTTAGATATGCACACCTTAAACCCCAACAAAACAGTGGCAAAATAAAATTAAATCAAATTTCATGAGATCAAATATTTGATTGTGGGCTTTTGAACATGATTATATAGCTAAATCTCAATTTCAGAAAATTTTACTCGGTTAAAATTACAATGAGTCCATTGTAAAGCCCATTTAGACATGCACACCTTAAATCCAAACAAAATGTCCACAAAATAAGAATAAATAAAATTTTAAGAGTTCAAATATTTTATGATGGGATTTTGAACAATATTATATAGGTTAACCTCAATTTCAAAACTTTTTACTATGTTAAAATTCCAACCGATCCATTGTACGACCCATTTTGACATGCATGCATTAAACCCCAATAAAACGGCCACAAAATAAGATTAAATCAAATTTCATGAGTTAAAATATTTGATTGTGGTCTTTTGAACTTGATTATATAGCTTAACCTCAATATCATAACTTTTTACTAGATTAATATTGTAATAGGTCCACTGTAAAGCCCATTTAGACATGCACGCCTTAAACCACAATAAAACGGTCACAAAATAAAAATAAATTAAATTTTATGAGTTCAAAAACTTTATAATGGGATTTTGAACATGATTATAAAGCTTAACCTCAATTTCAAAACTTTTTACTCAGTTAAAAATCCAACAGATCCATTGTAAGGACCATTTAGACATGCACACCTTAAATCCCAGCAAAATTGAACAAAATAAGATTAAATCAAATTTTATGAGATCAAATATTTGATAGTGGTATTTTGAACATGATTATATAGCTTAACCTCAATTTCAAAAAAAATTACTTGGTTAAAATTCCAACAGATCCATTGTAAAGCCCATTTAGACATTCACACCTTAAACCCCAACAAAACATCCATAAAATAAGATTAAATCAAATTTTATGGGTTCAAATATTTAATTACGGATTTTGAATATGATTATATAGCTTAACCTCAATTTCAGAACTTTTTACTCGGTTAAAATTCCAACGATTCCATTGTAAGGCCCATTTAGCCATGCATGCCTTAAACCCAAACAAAACAGCCACAAAATAAGATTATATCAAATTTCATGAGTTCAAATATTTAATTGTGAGCTTTTGAACATGATTTTATAGCTTATCCTTAGAATCAAAACTTTTTACTAACTTAAAATTACAACGGGTCAACTGTAAAGCCCATTTAGACATGCATGCCGTAAACCACAACAAAACGACCGTAAAATAAGAATAACTCAAATTTTATGAGTTTAAATATTTATAATGGGATTTCGAACATGATTATATAGCTTAACCTCAATTTCAAAAGTTTTTACTCGGTTAAAAACCTAACGGATCTATTGTAAGGCCGATTTAGACATGCACACCTTAAACCCCAACAAAACGGCCGGAAAATAAGATTAAATCAATTTCCATGAGTTCAAATATTTAATTGTAGGATTTTGAACATGATTATATAGCTTAACCTCAATATCAAAACTTTTTACTCAGTTAAAATTCTAACGGGTCAACTGTAAAGCTCATTTAGACATGCACGCCTTAAACCCCAACAAAACGTCCACAAAATAAGAATAACTCAAATTTTATGAGTTCAAATATTTTATAATGGGATTTTGAACTTGATTATATAGCTTAACTTCAATTTCAAAACTTTTTACTCGGCTAAAAATCCAACGGATCCATTGTAAGGCCCATTTAGACATGCACGCCTATAAATAGAGGCTGGTTTTTCAATTGTAAGACACTTTGTTTTCAAGAAAAATTGAGAGTTTTATCTCTTTCGTTCTTTTGAGAATTTTATCGATCCTTCAAGTTCTGCTTGTTGAATCAAAACCGTTGATAACTTTGGTTCCTAGTTCTACTTAACTAGTGGGTCAAGATGCTTATTTTGTTTAGAGACTGTTATAGGGTTCGGGTCACACTTTTTAGTGTTGATTCAATTCTCAAGTCCTAAACTACTTTCCATCTTCCATCATCCAATTCTACCACCACTATCAAACACATTAACCTTCCAAAATTTCATAATCTTTATTCTCATCACTTTCTATATCGTTACACACCATCACCCTTTAAACCATCCAAAACCGTTGCAAGTCTTATAACACAAAGTTACTTCATTTATGATCGGGCAAATCAAGCATCTTGGTAAATTCCAAGACGAGATCACATCAGATGGTAATCAGAGTTTAGGCTAAATCAAGTAAGCCTTTGTGTTTTGCTGTTAAAAAAACAAAAAAGAGGGAAAAGAAAAGAATTATCGTGAAAAAAAGAAAAAAAGAGAGATTAAAAAAAGCAAATCGATAACAAGGGTTGATACATTTTTTTCCTTATTTCATAATTGTTATTTCTTCGTTTTAATATTCTAACTTTGAACCGTAAGCCTTTTCTTCTAAGCCTACTGATACATGTATGGGGGGCTAAAATGATGCATTGTAGCCAAAGAGTTGAAGCTGTTTTATAAGTCTAGAATTTCAGCCGACTTGCATTGAATTTTCGAATGGGATTCGGGCACTTTTGAGTCTACATGTCTTCTTCAAACATATTCGTCTGTCTCTAAGCTTTCCAACGCATCTTGAAACACATCAATTCGACATCGGGAGATCAAGTTATGTTCATTTTAGTAAAGACTGTGCGAGCAGAAATCTCTATACAGCTTTATCACAGGAAATATTATTTATTACTAATTTTCAATAATTTTATTGATTATTTGTACTTAAATTTAATCTAGGATTCTTTATGAAGATATTTAGATGATTTAAGATTAGATTAGTTATTTATTTATTAGTTTTTTAGGTTAGATAAAATATGTTTATTTATTTTATTATTATCTTTACTTTTCCTAATTTAAGTTGAACTCTTCATTTGTAGCCTATTTAAAGGCATTTTTGCTTCATTAATAAGAACAAAATCATTAATTTATGAGCTGCAAAAACCTTTGGCCATGGGCTATTTTATTTTCAAGGTAGATAGATTTGCCTTGTTATTTTTCGTATCAGATGGTAATCAGAGCCTTGGTTTAGGTGTTTGAAACAATTATCTTTTACTGTTGTTTTAGTAGTTGAGAAAAAAGAAAAAATATATAATTCTCTATATAGATCACAGTTTTAAATTTCATTCCTAGAGACATCTCAAGAGACTTGAAGGTTGTGATCAACAACTCTTAAAATTCGGGACGAATCGTTTTCAACAAGGGGAGAATGATACATATATGGGGGGCTAAAATGATGCATTGTAGCCAAAGAGTTGAAGCTGTTTTATAAGTCTGGAATTTCAGCCGACTTGCATCGAATTTTCGGATGGGATCCGGGCACTTCTGAGTCTACATGTCTTCTTCAAACATATTTGTCTGTCTCTTATCTTTCAAACGCATCTTGAAACGCATCAATCCGACATCGGAAGCTCATGTTATGTCCATTTTAGTGAAGACTGTGCGAGCAGAAATCTCTATACGGTTTTATGACCGGAAATATTATTTATTACGAATTTTCAATAATTTTATTGATTATTTGTACTTAAATTTAATCTAGGATTCTTTATGAAGATATTTAGATGATTTAGGATTAGATTTGTTATTTATTTATTAGTTTTTTAGGTTAGATAAAATATGTTTATTTATTTTATTATTATCTTACTTTTCCTAATTTAAGTTGAACTCTTCATTTCTAGCCTATTTAAAGGCATATTTGCTTCATTAATAAGAACAACATCATGAATTTATGAGTTGCAAAAACCTTTGGCCATGTGCCATTTTATTTTCAAGGTAGATAGATTTGCCTTGTTATTTTTCGTATCAGTTGGTAATCAGAGCCTTGGTTTAGGTGTTTGAAACAATTATCTTTTACTGTTGTTTTAGTAGTTGAGAAAAAAAAGAAAAAAATATATAATTCTCTATATAGATCCTAGTTTTAATATTTCATTCTTGGAGACATCTCAAGAGACTTGAAGGTTGTGATCAACAACTCTTAAGATTCGGGACGAATCATTTTCAGCAGGGGAGAATGATACATGTATGGGGGGGGGGGCTAAAATGATGCATTGTAGCCAAAGAGTTGAAGCTGTTTTATAAGTCTAGAATTTAAGCCGACTTGCATCGAATTTTCGAATGGGATCTGGGCACTTCTGAGTCTACATGTCTTCTTCAAACATATTTGTCTGTCTTTTAGCTTTCCAACGCATCAATCCAATATCGGGAGCTCAAGTTATGTCCATTTTAGTGAAGATTGTGCGAGCAGAAATCTCAATACGGTTTTATCACGAGAAATATTATTTATTACGAATTTTAAATAATTTTTTTGATTATTTGTACTTAAATTTAATCTAGGATTCTTTATGAAGATATTTAGATGATTTAGGATTAGATTTGTTATTTATTTATTAGTTTTTTAGGTTAGATAAAATATGTTTATTTATTTTATTATTATCTTTACTTTTCCTAATTTAAGTTGAACTCTTCATTTGTAGCCTATTTAAAGGCATATTTGGTTCATTAATAAGAACAACATCATGAATTTATGAGTTGCAAAAACCTTTGGCCATGGGCCATTTTATTTTCAAGGTAGATAGATTTGTCTTGTTATTTTTCGTATCACCTACCTTATACACCATATCTTTCCAAACCTTAACATATATTTTGCAGCCGATTCAGCAAGTATTTTGGAGGATTTTGAGTAAGTTCGGTTCAAGAAATTTTGAGATAAAAGAGCGGTAAAATGCATGAGAGAGTGAGTACATCTGAGGGTAAAAGCAAAAGAGAGCGAGTGATTTATTTTTCTTTTTATTTTTCCTCTTTCTTTTCTTTTGGAGTGAACAGGGAGCCATGAACGCATATAAGGGAGCTCTAGCCGTTCTAGCGCAAGGTAACCCAAGACAAGGTGTCCAAGAAGAGGAAATTGAGCAGATTGTGGATGACAACGAATGGCCAGCCGTTGTACAAAACCAACGCCCACATCGGAGGAATCAAGAAAGGTTTGATGATAACCTTGCAAATATAAAGATGAACATTCTGCCATTTCAAGGGAAAACAGATCCAGAGGCTTATCCCGAGTGGGAGTAGAAGATTGAACACATCTTCGATTGTCACAATTACTCTGAGAAAAAGAAGGTAAAAATAGCATCCATTGAATTCACTAATTGTGCAATAGTTTGGTGAAACCAATTAACCATGAACAAACGAAGAAATGGAGAACGTCCGGTGTCCACGTGGGAGAAAATGAAAGGCATAATGAGGAGAGATTTATACCAACCTACTATCATCGAGAATTAATGCGGAAACTCCAAAACCTCAAACAAGGCAACATGAGCGTGGAAGATTATTTTAAAGAGATGAAGATGGCAATGATACGAGCAAATGTGGAGGAAGACACTGAATCTACCATGGCAAGGTTCATTTCGGGGCTAAATGAAGACATAGCCGACACTGTGGATTTGCAATACTATGTGGACTTAGAAGAATTGGTTCTCTTGGATATGAAGGTGGAACAACAATTTAAATGTGAAGGTACGTCCCGAAACAACTTTTATACTTCTAGATGGAGTCAGATTTCTAAATGGGGACAAATTGCTCCAAAAGAGCCATAGAAACCAAATCAGTTCAAGGAAAATGTTGGGACTTCAAAAACCAACAAGAATGTTGATAAGAACAAAGGAAAGCCACAAGCTACACCAAATCGATCCAGGGATATTCAATGCTTCAAATGTCTTGGAAGGGGACATGTAGCTAGTCAGTGCCCAAATAGGCATACTATGGTGATTCGAGGAAGTGGCGAGATTGAAACCGAATCAGAAAAAGAAGAAGTTGATGCCATAAGTGAAGATGATGAAGACTTATACCCTCCCGCTGAAGGAGAAGTGCTCTTTGTGAAGAGGAGTCTAAATACACAAATAGTGCAAGGCGACCAACAACGAGAGAATATCTTTCATACACGCTGCCATATCAACGGGAAGGTATGTTTTGTGATTATTGATGGAGGAAGTTGTACTAATGTTGCCAGCACATTAATGGTGGACAGACTTGGATTGGTGACAACAAAACACCCAAACCCGTATAAGCTTCAATGGCTTAATGATGGTGGGGAATTGAAGCTGACCAAGCAGGTGCTCGTACCATTTTCCATCAGTAGGTACAAGGATGAGGTCCTATGTGATGTTGTACCCATGCACGCCAGCCACTTACTTTTGGGGAGGCCTTGACGAGGTCCTATATGTTTTGGCGAGGCAAACACTTCTTGTGCTTTTGTACAAGGAGAATTTTTGGAACACTAACGAACTCGATGCAACATTGCCTTTTTCTATTGTTTCTCTTTTGCAGGATTTTGAAGATGTTTTACCCGACAAGATTCCAAGAGGTTTACCACCTATTCGTGGCATAGAACATCAAATCGATTTTGTGCCTGGTGCTACATTACCCAATCGACAAGCATATAGGAGTAACCCCGAGGAAACATAAGAGTTATAATTACAAGTATAAGAATTGATGGATGAATTGATCGAGAGAGCTTAAGCCCATGTGGCGTTCCTGTATTGTTGGTACCCAAGAAAGATGGGTCATGGCACATGTGTGTGGATTGTTGAGCAATCAATATGATCACAATCAAATATCGACATCCTATACCACGCCTAGATGATATGTTGGATGAATTGAGTGGTTATATTGTGTTTTCAAAGATCGATCTTAAAAGCGGATATCACCAAATCAGGATGAGAGAAGATGATGAATGAAAGACAGCGTTCAAAACAAAACAAAGTTTGTATGAGTGGACTATGCTGCCTTTTGGTTTAACAAACGCACCTAGCACGTTTATGAGATTGATGAATCACGTCCTACGACATTATATTGGTAAGTTTTGCGTTGTTTATTTTGACGACATTCTCATATACAGTCGTTATTTTGACGACATGCTCACCTTAAACCACAACAAAACGGCCGCAAAATAAGAATAACCCAATTTCATGAGTTCAAATTTTTAATTATGGGATTTTGAAAATGATTATATAGCTTAACCTCAATTTCAAAACTTTTTACTCGGTTAAAATTCCAACATGTCCATTGTATGGCCTATTTTGACATGCACGCCTTAAACCCTCCAAGAAACCTGCCGCAATATACGATTAAATCAAATTTCACGAGTTTAAATATTTGATTGTGGCCTTTTGAACATGATTATATAGCTTGACCTCAATATCAGAAATTTTTACTAGGTTAAAACTCCAACGGGTCCACTATAAAGCCCATTTAGACATGCACGCCTTAAACCACAACAAAACGGTTGCAAAATATGAATAACTGAAATTTTATCAGTTCAAATATTTTATAATGGGATTTTGAACATGATTATATAGCTTAACCTCAATTTCACAACTTTTTACTAGGTTAAAAATCCAATAGATCCATTGTAAGGCCCAATTAGACCTGCACGCGTTAAACCCCAACAAAACTAAACAAAATAAGATTAAAACAAATTTCATGAGTTCAAATATTTGATTGTGGGCTTTTGAACATGATTATACATCTTAACCTCATTATTAGATCCTTTTACTCGGTTAAAAATCTAACGGGTGTAAAACTCATTTAGACATGCATGCCTTAAACCCCAACAAAACGTCTACAAGATAAGAATAACTCAAATTTTATGTGTTCAAATATTTTATAATGGGATTTTGAACAAGATTATATAGATTAGCCTCAATTTTAGAACTTTTTACTCGGTTAAAAATCTAACATATCCACTGTAAGGCTCATTTAGACATGAACGACTTAACCCCAACAAAACTACTGCAAAATAAGATTAAATAAATTTCAAGAGTTCAAGTATTTGATTGTGTGCTTTTGAACATGATTATATAGCTTAACCTCAATTTCAAAAAATTTTACTAAGTTAAAATTCCAACGGATCCATTGTAAAGCCCATTTAGACATGCACACCTTAAATCCCAACAAAACGTCCAAAGAATAAGAATAACTCAAATTTTATGAGTTCAAATATTTAATTATGGGGTTTTGAATAAGATTATATAGCTTAACCTCAATTTTAGAACTTTTTACATGGTTAAAATTACAACGGATTAATTGTAATGTCATTTTGACATGCACGCCTTAAACCCCAATAAAACGGCCCCAAAATAAGATTAAATCAAATTTCATGAGTTCAAATATTTGATTGTGGGCTTTTGAACATGATTATATAGCTTAAACTCAATATCATAACTTCTTAATCGGCTAAAATTCCAATGGGTCCACTGTAAAGCTCAATTAGACATGCACGCCTTAAACCACAACAAAATGGCCGCAAAGTAAGAATAATCAAATTTTATGAGTTCAAATATTTTATAATGGGATTTTGAACATGATTATATAGCTTAACCTCAATTTTAGAACTTTTTACTCGATTAAAAATCTTACGGATCCATTGTAAGGCCTATTTAGATATGCACACCTTAAACCCCCAATAAAATAGCCACAAAATAAGACTAAATCAAATCACATGAGTTCAAATATTTGATTATGACCTTTTGAACATGATTATGAATTTCAAAAAATTTTACTTGGTTAGAATTCCAACGGGTCCATTGTAAAGCCCATTTAAACATAACAAAACTTCCACAGAATAAGAATAACTCAAATTTTTAGGTTTCAAATATTTTATGATTTTGAACATGATTATATTGCTTAACCCCAATTTCAGAACTTTTTACTCGGTTAAAGTTCCAACGGATCCATTGTAAGGCCCATTTTGACATGCATGCCTTAATTTTTTTGAAACCCCAACAAAACGGCCGCAAAATAAGATTAAATAAAATTTCATGAGTTCAAATATTTGATCATGGGCTTTTGAACATGCTTATATAGCTTAACCTCAATATCAAAAATTTTTACTCAGTTAATATTCCAATGGGTCCACTTTAAAACCCATTTAGACATGCACGCCTTAAATCGCGACAAAACAGCCGCAAAATAAGAATAACTCAAATTTTATGAGTTCAAATTTTTTATTCTGGGATTTTGAACATGATTATAAAGCTTAACCTCAATTTTAGAATTTTTTACTCAATCAAAAATCCAACGGATCCATTGTAAGGCCCATTTAGACATGCACGCCTTAAACCCCAACAAAACTACTGCAAAATAAGATTAAATCAAATTTCATGAGTTATAATATTTGATTGAGGGCTTTTGAACATGATTATATATCTTAACCTCAATTTCAGAAAAATGTATTCTGTTAAAATTCCAGCGGGTCCATTGTAAAGCCATTTAGACATGCACACCTTAAACCCCAACAAAATGTTCACAAAATAAGATTAAATCAAAATTTATGAGCTCAAATATTTAATTATGGGATTTTGAACATGATTATATAGCTTAACCTCAATTTCAAAACCTTTTACACAGTTAAAATTTCAACGGATCCATTGTATGGCCTATTTTGACACGCACTCCTGAAACCCCTAAGAAAGCTGGGGCAATATAAGATTAAATCAAATTCCATGAGTTCAAATATTTGATTGTGGAATTTTGAAATAGATTATATAGCTAAACCTCAATTTTATAAAATTTTACTCGGTTAAAATTCCAATGAATCCATTATAAAGCCCATTTAGACATGCACGCCTTAAACCCCAACAAAACGTCCACAAAATAAGATTAAATTAAATTTTATGAGATCAAATACTTAATTATGGGATTTTGAATATGATTATATATCTTAGACTCAATTTCAGAACTTTTACTTCGTTAAAATTCCAACGAATCCATTGTAAGGCCTATTTAGAAATGCACGCCTTGAACCCCCAACAAAACAACCTCAAAAATAAGATTAAATCAAATTTCACAAGTTCAAATATTTGATTATGGGCTTTTGAACATGATTATATAGCTTAAACTCAATATCATAACTTTTTACTTGGTTAAAATTCCAATGGGTCTACTGTAAAGCCCATTTAGACATACACGCCTTAAACCACAACAAAACAGTCGCAAAATAAGAATAACTCAAATTTTATGAGTTCAAATATTTTATAATGGGATTTTGAACATTATTATATAGTTTAACCTCAATTTCAGATTTTTTTTACTAGGTTAAAAATCCAAAGGATCCATTATAAGGCCTATTTAGACATGCACGCCTTAAACCCCAACAAAACTGATGCAAACTAAGATTAAATAAAATTTCATGAGCTCAGATACTTGATTGTGGGATTTTGAACATGATTATATAGCTTAACATCAATTTCAAAAATTTTACTCAGTTAAAATTCTAATGGGTCCATTGTAAAGCACATTTAGAAATGCACGCCTTAAATTCCAACAAAACGTCCATAGAATCAGAATAACTTAAATTTTATGAGTTCAAAAATTTTATAATAGGATTTTGAACATGATTATATAGCTTAAACTCAATTTCAGAACTTTTTACTCGGTTAAAAATCCAATGGATCCACTGTAAGGCCCATTTAGACATGCACGCCTTAAACCCCAATAAAACTATCGCAAAATAAGATTAAATCAAATTTCTTGAGTTCTAATATTTGATTGTGGGCTTTTGAACATCATTTTATAGGTTAACCTCAATTTTAGAAAATTTTATTTTGTTAAAATTCCAGCGGGTCCATTGTAAAGTCATTTAGAAATGCAAGCCTTAAACCCCAACAAAACGTCCACAAAATAAGATTAAATCAAATTTTATGAGTTCAAATATTTAATTATGGGATTTTGAACATGATTATATAGCTTAACCTCAATTTCAAAACTTTTTACTCAGTTAAAATTCCAACATATCCTTTGTATGGCCTATTTTGACATGCACGACTTAAACCCCCAAGAAAACTGCTGAAATGTAAGATTAAATCAAATTTCATGTGTTCAAATATTTGATTGTGGGCTTTTGAACATGATTATATAGCTTGACCTCAATATCAGAACTTTTTACTCGGTTAAAATTCCAACGGGTCCACTATAAAGCCCATTTAGACATGCACGCCTTAAACCACAACAAAATTTTGAAGAACAAAATAATAACTCAAATTAAAAACCTCACTAAAAATATATTATAATGGGATTTTGAACATGATTATGAGGGGAAAAGAGTACCCAAAATGCCATTTCTAGGAAAAGGATGACAAAATCATCGCAAAATTAGATGAGATAATTTAGACAAGCACGTCAAAACCCCAACAAAAGAGGACCGAAAAATAAGATTACATCAAATTTCATGAGTTCAAATATTTGATTGTGGGATTTTGAACATATGATTATATATTTTAAAATGAGAACCATCAATATGCAAGATTTTTACTCGGTTAAAATTCCAATGAGTCCACTATATAGATCAGCCAATTAAGACAAGCACTACTAAACCATAACAAAAAGACGTTGGAAAAAATAACAATAACTCAAAGTTTTATTCAAGGCAAATATTTTATAAAGGATACATTGAACATGATTATATAGCGGGCCAGACTCAATTTCAATCGTCCCTCTTTTTACTCGGTAAAAAATCCAACGGATCCATTGTAAGGGTGTAAGCCCATTTAAACATGCATCAGCATTTTTTTATATGTCCCACAAAAGCAAAACCGCAAAAAAAGATTAAATCAAATTTCGGAGAGGAGTGGATGTTTGATTGTGGGATGGAAGAGAATGATTATATAGCCTAATCTCAATTTCAAACAAAGAGCAGCTAAAACTAAGATCCAAATGATTCTAAAGTAATTTAGGACCCAATCATTCTTGCGCCGCTTAACAAAAAGTCAACAAGGAAAAGGCTAAAAGCAAGCTCAAATTTTTTCAGCTAAGTTCAAATATTTTATAATATTTTATAATGGGATTTTGAAAATGATTATAAGAGCTTAACCTCACAATTGCGAAGCATTTAGTATCGTTAAAAAAATCCAACAAATCAATTGTAAGGCCCATTGGAGTTGGCTACATAGGAAGTGCATCTCGTAAATTCACCATGCAAAAAAGCGCAAACTTTGGGTAATAAGATTCAATTTTGAAATTTCTTGTGTTCTAATATTTTATTGTGGGCTTTTGAACATGATTATATAGCTTAACCTCAATGGTCCCCGAAAAAGGGTGTTCTATTAAAACTCCAGGAACGTCCATTGTAAAGCCATTTAGACATCAAGAACAAAATCTTCTAACTAAACATCCAAATGGGGCATAAAATTAAATCAAATTTTATGTGTTCAAATATTTAATTATGGGATTTTGAACATGATTATATAGTTTAACCTCAATTTCATAACTTTTTACTCGGTTAAAATTCCAAACGGATCCATTGTTTGGCCTATTTTGAAATGCACGCCTTAAACCACCAAGAAAACTGTCGCAATATAAGATTAAATCAAATTTCATGAGTTCAAATATTTGATTGTGGGCTTTTGAACATTATTATATAGATTAACCATAAAGACAAAACTTTTTACTCTGGTCTAAAATAAAATTCCATAATTGCTTCTATATAGCATGTTTTAAAAAATGACATACATGCCTTAAACCACAACAAAATGGCAACAAAATAAGAATAAGTCAAATTTTATGAGTTCAAATATTTTATAATGGGATTTTGAACATGATTATATAGCTTAAACTAAATTTTATAACTTTTTACTCGGTTAAAAATCCAACGAATCCATTCTAAGGCCCATTTAGACATGCACGCCATAAACCCCAAACAAAACGGACGCAAAAATAAGATTAAATCAAATTTCAAGAGTTCAAATATTTGATTGTGGGCTTTTGAACATGATTATATAGCTTAAACTCAATATCAGAACTTTTTACTCGGTTAAAATTCCAATGAGTCCACTATAAAGCCCATTAAGACATGCACGCCTTAAACCATAACAAAACGGTCGCAAAATAAGAATAACTCAAATTTTATGAGTTCAAATATTTTATAATGGGATTTTGAACATGATTATATAGCTTAACCTCAATTTTATAACTTTTTACTCGATTAAAAATCCAACGGATCCATTGTAAGGCCTATTTAGACATGCACGCCTTAAACCCCAACAAAATTGTTGCAAAATAAGATTAAATCAAATTTCATGAGTTCAAATATTTGATTGTGGGATTATGAACATGATTATATAGCCTAACCTCAATTTCAAAAAAATTTACTCGGTTAAAATTCCAACGGTTCCATTTTAAAGCCCATTTAGACATGCACGCCTTAAATCTCAACAAAACGTCCACAGAATCAGAATAACTCAAATTTTATGAGTTCAAATATTTTATAATGGGATTTTGAACATGATTATTTAGCTTATCCTCAATTTCAGAACTTTTTACTCTGTTAAAAATCCAACTGATCCATTATAAGGCCCATTTAGACTTGCACGCCTTAAACCCAACAAACTACCTCAAAATAAGATTAAATCAAATTTCATGAGTTCTAATATTTGATTGTGGGCTTTTGAACATGATTATATAGCTTAACCTAAATTTTATAAAATTTAATCTGTTAAAATTCCATCGGGTCAATTGTAAAGCCATTTAGACATGCACCCCTTAAACCCCAACAATACGTCCATAAAATACGATTAAATCAAATTTTATGAGTTCAAACATTTAATTATGGTATTTTGAACATGATTATATAGCCTAACATCAATTTTAGAACTTTTTACACGGTTAAAATTCCAACGAATCCATTGTATGGCCAATTTTGACATGCACGCCTTAAACCCCCATGAAAACTGCCGCAATATAAGATTAAATCAAATTTCATGAGTTCAAATATTTGATTGTGGGCTTTTGAACATGATTACATAGATTAAGCTCAATATCATAACTTTTTACTCGGTTAAAATTCCAACGAGTCCACTATAAAGCCCCTTTACACATGCACGCCTTATACCACAACAAAACAGTAGCAAAATAAGAATAACTTAAATTTTATGAGTTCAAATATTTTATAATGGGATTTTGAACATGATTATATAGCTTAACCTCAATTTTAAAACTTTTTACTTGGTTAAAAATCCAAAGAATCTATTGTAAGGCCCACTTAGACATGCACGACTTACAACCCAACAAAACTGTTGCAAAATAAGATTAAATCAAATTTCATGAGTTCAGATATTTGATTTTAGGATTTTGTACATGATTATACGACTTAACCTCAATTTCAATATTCCAACGGATCCATTGTAAAGCCCATTTAAACATGCACGCCTTAAACCCCAATAAATCATCCACAAAATAAGATTAAATCAAATTTTATGAGTTCAAATATTTAAATATGGGATTTTGAACATTATTATATAGCTTAACCTTCGTTTCAGAATTTTTTACTCGGTTAAAATTCCAACAGATCCATTGTATGGCCTATTTTGACATGTACGCCTTAAAACCCCAAGAAAACTGCCGCAATATAAGATTAAATCAAATTTCATGTGTTCAAATATTTGATTGTGGGGTTTTGAACATGAATATATAGCTTAACCTAAATAACAAAACTTTTTACTCTGTTAAAATTCCAACGGATCCACTATAAAGTCCATTTAGACATGCACGCCTTAAACCACAACAAAATGGTAGCAAAATAAGAATAACTCAAATTTTATGATTTCAAATATTTTATAATGGGATTTTGAAAATGATTGTATAGCTTAACCTTAATTTTATAACTTTTTACTTGGTTAAAAATCCAACGTATCCATTGTAAGGCCCATTTAGACATGCACGCCTTAAACCTCAACAAAACGGCCGCAAAATAAATTTAAATCAAATTTCATGATTCAAATATTTGATTGCGGGCTTTTGAAAATGATTATATAGCTTAACCTTAATATCAAAACTTTTTACTCGATTAAAATTCCAATAGGTCCACTGTAAAGCCCCTTTAGACATGCACGTCTTAAACCACAACAAAATTTGCGCAAAATAAGAATAACTCAAATTTTATGAGTTCAAATATTTTATAATGGGGTTTTTAACATGATTATATAGCTTAACCTCAATTTCAAAACTTTTTACTGGGTTAAAAATCCAATGATCCATTATAAGGCCCATTTTGACACGCACGCCTTAAATCCCAACAAAATGACCGCAAAATAAGATTAAATCAAATTTCATGAGTTTAAATATTTGATTGTGGGCTTTTGACCATGATTATATAGCTTAATCTCAATATTGAAACTTTTTACTCGGTTACCTGGCTGATACCAATATGGTCCTTAGTGTGCCTATTGTAAATGTTCGTTGCGATATGGTCTTGTGGAGCAACCACGACTCTGGCATCTACTCAGTTCGATCAGGATACTTGTATCTACAGTTACCCCCAGCCCCTGTAAAATAGGGCCTCGCGTATTTGGAAAGTTATGTCTAAATTATTGATTCTACCAAAGATCAGATCTTTTGGTTGGCCTGTGGGCCATGATGCTCTCCCAACTGGTCAAAGGCTTGAGGCGGCAGGTCTCGACCCTTGTGTCTTCCCCCTTTGCCGTATGGCCCCAGAAACAACAATGCACGCTCTACGTGACTGCCCAGGGGCCTCTAAAGCTCTGTTCCTGGCTAGCATCATGAGACCCCTCATTTTAGTTCTTTAACATCTATTTTATCTTGGCTTGAGGAACGGGTCTCCTCCCTATCTACTCCGTCCTTTGCAATGTTGCTTACGATTCTTTGGAACCTTTGGAATAGGTGTAATGATTGGGTTCATAATCGTCGGCTCCAGCATCCTTTGCTCACGGTCCTTAATTCCCACGGCATCCTTTGAGACTACGCTACAGCTACACCACCACCTCCTCTTCCCGGGCGTCGGATGCACTGACCTTTGCACAGCCAAGTTGGCAGCCCTTACGGGCTGACACTCTCAAGATTAACACCAATAGGGCCTTTGATCCTCTTACTAAGGGCTGCTGTGGTGGAAGTTGTTGTGCGCGATGCTCGTGGTGCTATCAATGGCAAACTTGCTCATCCCTTCGGTGACTACGTGGATGCTGCCACGACAGAGGCTCAGGCAGTTCTAGCTGGTATTCAATTTGGTCGTGTGCATGGTTGGTCTAACTTGATCATTGAAACGGATTCTGCCATTGTGGCTAATAATTTAAATCAGTGTTGTAATGTTTTGTCAGTTATGAGTGCTCTTATTAAGCATATTCATCTTCTACTTGCCGATGTAGACAATTTTAGTGTTTGTTTTGTTCCTAGGGTAGTAAACAATTTTGTTGATACTCTAGCCTCTAGGGCTATCCGGACCTTGTCGTCCGTCTCTTTTGATTCTGTCTATCATGAATACTTGCGTCCTTTTGTAACTAATGAGCTTCATGCTCATCAAAGTTAATGCATTTGGGTTCTCTTTTCCCTTTAGGTGCTCATTTGGGGCATTTGGGTCACGAGTGGATTTAGCGGGGGTTTTAATAAGGCCCACCTTTGTCTTCAAAAAAATTCCAACGGGTCCATCGTAAAGACTATTTAGACATGCACGCCTTAAACCCCAACAAAACGGCCACAAAATGATATTAAATCCAATTTTATGAGTTCAAATATATTCTTATGGGCTTTTGAACATGATTATATGGCTTATCCAATATTTCAAAACTTTTTACTCTGTTAAAATTCCAAAGGGTCCATTGTAAAGACCATTTAGACATGCACGCCTTAAACCCAATAAAATAGATGCAAAATGAGATTAAATTAAATTTTATGAGTTCAAATATTTTGTTACGGGCTTTGGAACATAATTATTCAGCTTGTCCTCTATTTTAGAACTTTTCCTCGTTTAAATTCTAATGGGCCCACTATAAAGCCCATTTAGACATACACGCCTTAACCCCAACAAAACGGCCACAAAATGAGATTAAATCAAATTTTATGAGTTCAAATATTTTCAAACGGGCTTTTGAACATGATTGCATGACTTAACCTCAGTTTTAGAACTTTGGCTCGGTTAAAATTCAATAGGTCCATTATAAAGCCCATTTACACATGCACGTCTTAAACCCCAACAAAATGGCCGCAAAATTAGATTAGTTCAAATTTTTATGAGTTCAAATATTTTCTTATGGGATTTTGAACATAATTATATGGCTTAACCTCAATTTTAGAACTTTTTATTCGGTTAAAATTTCAACAGGTCCATTGTAAAGCCCATTTAGACATGCACACCTTAAGCCCCAACAAAACGGATGCAAAATTAGATTAAATCAAATTTTATTAGTTCAGATATTTTTTATGGGCTTTCGAACATGATTATATGGCTTATCCTCAACTTCAAAAGTTTTTACTCGGTTAAAATTCCAACGGGTCCATTGTAAAGCCCATTTAGACATCCACACCTTAAACCCCAAAAAACGGTTGGAAAATGAGATTAAATCAAACTTTATGAGTTCAAATATTTTGCTATGGGATTTTGAACATGATTATATGGCTTAACCTCAATTTTAGAACTTTTTACTCTGTTAATTGCAATGGGTCCTCTTTAAAGCACATTTAGACATGACGCATTAAAACCCAACAAAACTGTCACAAAATAAGATTAAATCAAATTTTATAAGTTCAAATATTTTCTTATGGGCTTTTGAACATGATTATATGGCTTAACATCAATTTTAGAACTCTTTACTCTGTTAAAATTCCAACGAATCCATTGTAAAGCCCATTTAGACATGCACGCCTTAGAGCCCAACAAAACGACCACAAAATGAGATTAAATCAAAATTTATGAGTTCAAATATTTTGATATGGGCCTTTGAACATGATTATATGGATTAACCTCAATTTTAGAACTTTTTACTCGGTTAAAATTCCAACGGGTCCATCGTAAAGACAATTTAGACATGCACGCCTTAAAACCCAACAAAACTGTCGCAAAATAAGATTAAATCAAGTTTTATGAGTTCCAATATTTTCTTATGGGCTTTTGAACATGATTATATGGCATAACCTCAATTTAGAACTCTTTAATCTGTTAAAATTCCAACGGGTCCACATAAAGCCCATTTAGACATGCACGCCTTAAAATTCAAAAATTTTTTCCAATTTTATGAGTTCAACCATTTTTTATGGGCTTTTTAACATGAATATTATGATCCCTGTTTGTTAACTTTTATTTGTTAAAAAACAAATAAATTATATTCTTTATTATTTTATTTTCAAATATTTTTTATGAACATTTGATTATTATATGATTAACCTCAATTTTAAACTTTTACTCTGTTAAAATACAACGGGTCCATTATAAAGAAGCGGTGGAAAATTTTAAAAACAATAAACCAAATAATAAATTTTATAAAATTTTGTAATTACCTATTTAAAATAATCTCTTTAGTAAACTTTCAAAAATAAAACAACCATTAAAAATATGAATTATTAAAAATGAAATTTATTTAGTTAAAAAATAAATTTTGATAAATATTTTGAAATTTTTATGATTATTTTTAATAATTTAATAAATTTAATGAATTTTTTAATTTTGATAAAATTTAATGACCATTTTATAGTTTTTAAAAGTTTAGTGACCAAAAATAAATATATTATATAACCAAAATATAAAAATTACAAAATTAAAAATAATTTAAATTAACGATTTTGAAATCATTTTCAATGACCAGGCAAAAATTATTAATTGTTAAAAAACCTAAATTTAATTATTTGATTAACCAAAAAATTTTCATTTTTTTAAGTTTAATTAATTCGTAAACCCCCCATTATAATGCCCATTTAGACATGCAAATATAAAAACCCAAAAAATAGATGCAAAAATAAGATTAAATCAAATTTTATGAGTTCAAATATTTTCTTATGGGCTTTTGAACATGATTATATGGCATAACCTCAATTTAGAACTCTTTACTGCGTTAAAATTCCAAAATAGATTAAATCCACATAAAGCCCATTTAGAACATGATTGTGAAACCATTTAAACTTTTGCTCGCCTTAAAACCCCAACAAAAAAAATGAAAAAAAAAATGAAAATGATTAAATCAAATTTTATGAGTTCAAATATTTTTCTTATGGGCTTTTGAACATGATTATATGGATTAACCTCAATTTTTACTCCATTAAAATTTTCCATTATAAAGCCCATTTAGACATGCACGTCTTAAACCCCAACAAAACAAAAAAATTAGATTAAATCAAATTTTATTAGTTCAAATATTTTGTTATTGGCTTTTGAACATAATTATATGGCTTATCATTTTAAAGACCAAAATTCCAACGGGTCCATTGTAAAGCCCATTTAGACATGCACACCTTAAACCCCAACAAAACAAATGCAAAATAAGATTAAATCAAATTTTATTAGTTCAAATATTTTGTTATTGGTTTTTGAACATGATTATATGGCTTATCCTCTATTTTAAAACTTTTTACTCGTTAAAATTCCAACGGGTCCATTGTAAATCCCATTTAGACAATTAAAAACAAAACAAATTGGAAAATGAGTTAAATCAAATGAGTTTATTTTGGTATGGGCTTTTGAACATGATTATATGGCTTAACCTCAATTTTAGAACTTTTTACTACTGTTAAAATTACAACGGGTCCATTTGTAAAAGCACCCATTTTGCACGCCTTAAAACCCAACAAAACGCAAATGAGATTAAATCAAATTTTATGAGTTCAAATATTTTCTTATGGGCTTTTGGACATGATTATATGGCATAACCTAATTTAGAACTTTTTACTATGTTAAAATTCCAACGGGTCCACGTAAGGCCCATTTAAAATGCACGTTCAAAACCCCAACAAAACGGCCAGATTAAATCAAATTTTATAAGTTCAAATATTTTGTTATGGGCTTTTGAATAGGATTATATGGAAACCTCAATTAAGGGATTAACCTCAATTTTAGAACTTTTTAGTCGGTTAAAATTTCAAATGGGTCCATCATAAAGATCATTTAGACATTAAACCCCAACAAAACACCAGTTCAATTTTATGAGTTTTTTTCTTATGGGCTTTTGAACATGATTATATGGTTGATCCTCTGTTTAACTTTTTACTACTGTTAAAATACCAACGGGTCGAAAAAAGGTTCAATATTTTTAACAATCCAAACTTCTAAAATTTTATTAACCGAAATTGTTTCCCTATTAACCGTTAACTGAACCAAAATTTTTTGAATATTTTTAACCGAACCGAAAAAAGTTCGGTTAATTCGGTCGATTAACCGAAATTTGTTATAACATTTTGGGTAAATTACCCAAATGGACTCTAAATTATGTTAAAATAATCTTTTTAGCAACTAAACTTTCAAAAGTTATAAAACAACCATTAAAATTATGGAATTATTACAAAATGATAATTGATTTATTGTACATTATAAATTATTGATAAATATAAAAAATTTTAATGATTATTTTCTAATAAATTTAATGATTATTTTGTGCTAATTTCATAAAGTTTAGGACCATTTTATAATTTTTAAAAGTTTAGTGACCAAAAATAAATATATTATATATAAAATATAAAAATTTCGGGTAATTCGGTTAATTAACCGATTTTGAAACGAATTAACCGACAACCGAAGTTTAAAAAAATTATTAATCGTTAACGGACCGAACCTAAAATTAACCGACCGATTAACCAAAAAAAATTCGATTCGGTCGATTAATTCGGTTAACCTAAATTTTGAACACCCCTACATTATAATGCCCATTTAGACAGCACGCCTTAAACCCCAACAAAACAGATGCAAAATGAGATTAAATCACATTTAATGAGTTCAAAATTTTTGTTATGGGCTTTTGAACATGATTATTTGGCTTGTCCTCTATTTCAGAACTTTTACTCATTTAAATTCTAATGGGCCCACTATAAAGCCTATTTAGACATGCATGCCTTAAACCATGATAAAATGGCCGCAAAATGAGATTAAATCAAATTTTATGGGTTCAAATATTTTCAAACGGGCTTTTGAACATGATTGTATGACTTAACATCAGTTTTAGAACTTTTGCTCCATTAAAATTCAATGGGTCCATTATAAAGCCCATTTACACATGCACGTCTTAAACCCCAACAAAACGGCTGCAAAATTAGATTAAGTCAAATTTTATGAGTTCAAATATTTTCTTATGAGCTTTTGAACAAAATTATATGGCTTAAACTAAATTTTAGAACTTTTTACTCGTTTAAAACTCCAACGGGTCCATTGTAAAGCCCATTTAGACATGCACACCTTAAGCCCCAACAAAACAAATGCAAAATAAGATTAAATAATTTTATTAGTTCAGATATTTTGTTATTGGTTTTTGAATATGATTATATGGCTTATCCTCTATTTCAAAAGTTTTTACTAGGTTAAAATTCCAACGGGTCCATTGTAAATCCCATTTAGACAAGCACGCCTTAAACCCCAACAAAACAGTTGAAAAATGAGATTAAATCAAACTTGATGAGTTCAAATATTTTGTTATGGGCTTTTGAACATAATTTTATGGCTTAACCTCAATTTTAGAATTTTTTACTCGGTTAAAATTACAACGGGTCCTTTGTAAAGCACGTTTAGACATGCATGCCTTACAACCCAGGAAAACTCTCGCAAAATGAGATTAAATCAAATTTTATGAGTTCCAAATTTTCTTATGGGCTTTTGGACATGATTATATGGCATAACCTTAATTTAGAACTCTTTACTTTGTTAAAATTCCAACGGGACCACGTAAGGCCCATTTAGACATGCACGCCTTAAACCCCAACAAAACGGCCAGGAAATGAGATTAAATCAAATTTTATGAGTTCAAATAGTTTGTTATGGGCTTTTGAATAGGATTATATGGATTAACCTCAATTTTAGAACTTTTTAGTCTGTTAAAATTCTAACGGGTCCATCATAAATACCATTTAGACATGTACGCCTTAAACCCCAACAAAACGGCCGCAAAATGAGATTAAATCCAATTTTATAAGTTCATATATTTTCTTATGGGCTTTTGAACATGATTATATGGTTGGTCCTCTATTTCGAAACTTTTTACTCTGTTAAAATACCAACAGGTCCATTGTAATAGGGGTGTTCAAACGGTCGGTTCGATTAACCGACCGAACCGAACTTCTAAAATTTTATTAACTGAATTTTTTTCCTATTAACCGTTAACTGAACTGAAATATTTTTTAATATTTTTAACGGAACTGAGAAAAGTTCGGTTATTTCGGTCGGTTAATTCGGTTAACCGAAATTTGTTATAAAATTTCGGGTAAATTACACAAATGGTCACTAAACTATGTTAAAATAATCTTTTTAGCCACTAAACTTTCAAAAGTTATAAAACAACCATTAAACTTATGGAATTATTACAAAATGATAATTGATTTATTGTACATTATAAATTATTGATAAATATCGAAAATTTTAATGATTATTTTTTAATAATTTAATAAATTTAATGATTATTTTGTGCTAATTTGATAAAGTTTAATGACCATTTTATAATTTTGAAAAGTTTAGTGACCAAAAATAAATATATTATACATAAAATATAAATTTTTTTGGTAATTCAGTTAATTAACCGATTTTGAACCGAATTAACCGACAACCGAAGTTTAAAAAAATTATTAATTGTTAACCGACCAAACCTAAAATTAACCGACCGATTAACCAAAAAAATTCGGTTCGGTCGGTTAATCCGGTTAACCGAAATTTTGAACACCCCTACATTATAATGCCCATTTAGACATGCACGCCTTAAACCCCAACAAAACAGTTGCAAAATGAGATTAAATCAAATTTAATGAGTTCAAAATTTTTGTTATGGGCTTTTGGACATGATTATTTGGCTTATCCTCTATTTCAGAACTTTTACTCGTTTAAATTCTAATGGGCCCACTATAAAGCCCATTTAGACATGCATGCCTTAAACCATGACAAAACGGCCGCAAAATGAGATTAAATCAAATTTTATGGGTTCAAATATTTTGAAACGGGCTTTTGAACATGATTGTATGACTTAACCTCAGTTTTAGAACTTTTGCTACATTAAAATTCAATGGGTCCATTATAAAGCCTATTTACACATGCATGTCTTAAACCCCATCAAAACGGCCGCAAAATTAGATTAAGTCAATTTTTATGAGTTCAAATATTTTCTTATGGGCTTTTGAACATAATTATATGGCTTAAACTCAATTTTAGAACTTTTTACTCATTTAAAAATCCAATGGGTCCATTGTAAAGCCCATTTAGACATGCACACCTTAAGCCCAACAAAACAGATGCAAAATAAGAATAAATCAAATTTTATTAGTTCAGGTATTTTGTTATTGGTTTTTGAATATGACTATATGGCTTATCCTCTATTTCAAAAGTTTTTACTCGGTTAAAATTCCAACGGGACAATTGTAAATCCCATTTAGACAAGCAGACCTTAAACCCCAACAAAACCGTTGGAAAATGAGATTAAATCAAACTTGATGAGTTCAATTATTTTGTTATGGGCTTTTGAACATGATTATATGGCTTAACCTCAATTTTAGAACTTTTTACTCGGTTTAAATTACAACGGGTCCTTTGTAAAGCACGTTTAGACATGCACGCCTTAAAACCCAGCAAAACTGTCGCAAAATGAGAATAAATCAAATTTTATGAGTTCCAATATTTTCTTATGGGCTTTTGGACATGATTATGTGGCATAACCTCAATTTAGAACTCTTTACTCTGTTAAAATTCTAACGGGTCCACGTAAAGCCCATTTAGATATGCACGCCTTAAACCCCAACAAAACGGCCACGAAAAGAGATTAAATCAAATTTTATGAGTTCATATATTTTCTTATGGGCTTTTGAATAGGATTATATGGATTAACCTCAATTTTAGAACTTTTTACTCGGTTAAAATTCCAACGGGTTCATCATAAAGACCATTTAGACATGCACGCCTTAAACCCCAACAAAACGGCCGGAAAATGAGATTAAATCCAATTTTATGAGTTCATATATTTTCTTATGGGCTTTTGAACACGATTATATGGCTGATCCTCTATTTCGGAACTTTTTACTCTATTAAAATACCACCGGGTCCATTGTAATAGGGTTGTTCAAACGGTCGGTTCGATTAACCGACCGAACCGAACTTCTAAAATTTTATTAACCGATTTTTTTTTGTTATTAACCGTTAACTGAACCAAATTTTTTTTGAATATTTTTAACGAACTGAAAAAAGTTCGGTCAATTCGGTCGGTTAATTCGGTTAACCAAAATTTGTTATAAAATTTTGGGTAAATTACACAAATGGTTATTAAACTATGTTAAAATAATCTTTTTAGCCACTAAACTTTCAAAAGTTATAAAACAACCATTAAACTTATGAAATTATTACAAAATGATAATTGATTTATTGTACATTATAAATTATCGATAAATATAAAAAAATTTAATGATTATTTTTCAATAATTTAATAAATTTAATGATTATTTTGTGCTAATTTGATAAAGTTAAATGACCATTTTATAATTTTTAAAAGTTTAGTGACCAAAAATAAATATATTATATGTAAAATATAAAAATTTTGGGTAATTCAGTTAATTAACCGACAACTGAAGTTTGAAAAATTATTAATTGTTTACCGACCGAACCTAAAATTAACCGTCCGATTAACCAAAAAAATTTCGATTCGGTCGGTTAATTCGGTTAATCGAAATGTTGAACACCCATCCATTATAATGCCCATTTAGACATGCACGCCTAAACCCCAACAAAACAGATGCAAAATGAGATTAAATCAAATTTAATGAGTTCAGAATTTTTGTTATGGGCTTTTGAACATGATTATTTGGCTTATCCTCTATTTCAGAACTTTTTACTCGTTTAAATTCCAATGGGCCCACTATAAAGCACATTTATACATGCATTCCTTAAACCCCAACAAAATGACCTCAAAATGAGATTAAATCAAATTTTATGAGTTCAAATATTTTTATGGGCTTTTGAACATGATTATATGGCTTAACCTCAATTTTAGAACTTTTTACTCTGTTAAGATTCAAACGGGTCCATTGTAAAACCCATTTACACATGCACGCCTTAAACCATAACAAAACGAATGTAAAATGAAATTAAATCAAATTTTATTAGTTCAAATATTTTGTTATGGGATCTGCCCTTTGTGTTACCAAAGTTTGGAAACTACGATCCATGCTCTACGTGAATGTCATGGCGCATTTGAAGCTCTACGTTTGGCATGCTTTTCGAACTCTCTCATCTTCAGTCCTTCAACCTCGATTCTAGCATGGCTTGAGGAAGGGGCTGCATGTCTACCGCATCAATCCTTTTCACTCTTTATTACAATTCTTTGGAACATTTGGAATAGACAAAATAATTGGGTCCATAACCACAGACTCCAACCCTCATGGATTACTGTTATCAATTCGCAGGGACTTCTTCGTGACTATGTAGTGGCCACATCATCAGGAACATCCCCAAGGACATCAGGAGAGCCGACCCTTGCTCGCCCCCGATGGCAGCCGCCTAGAGAAGGAATCTTTAAGATCAACACTGATGGGGCTTTCGACCCTCTGACCAAAGTTGTTGCAGTGGGAGTTATAGCGCACGATGCTCGTGGTACTGCCATTGGTGGTCTCGCTTAGCCTTTGTCCAATTACACAGATGTTGCCTCAACAAAAGCACAAGCTATAATATCCGACATTTGCTTGAGTCATGATCGTGGTTGGTCCTGGGTTATCATTGAGACTGACTCCGCCATAGTTGCTAACAAAATCAATCGGCAGGGTTCTGATATTTCATCTCTGAACCCTCTTATTGATCATACTCGTCGCCTTCTTGCTGACTCAGATGATTTTAGTGTCTAGTTTGTACATAGAACGATGAACAATGTTGCCCATACTCTGGCATCTAGGTCTTTAAGGACTATGTCTGCCGCTTCTTTCTTTTTGGTCTACCCTATGTATCTACATGACATTGTAACTAATGAGATTCATTCTCATCCAAATTAATACATATGGGTACTCTTTTCCCCATAGGAGCTCATTTTGGACCTTCGGGTCATAATTGAGGGTAGAGGGGTTTTTAATGAGGTCCGTCTTTAATCAAAAAATTCTAACGGGTCCATTTTGAAGTAATCTTTGTGTTGTAAGGTTACTGGAGGTATAAGGACGTTATAAAGATGTTTTTTGTATTGATGTTGTTAAAATGTTAAAATCAATAAATTTTGGCTGGGCTTTGTTTAGTTGGAGTTTGGTTGTGATTTCAGTTGTTTTAAGGAAGTGCTTGATGTCTTTTAGTGAGGCAAAGTTTTGTTTTATGGTTTTTGGAAATTAGAGATGCATGGAAGTGCATTAATCCTCTGTTTTTGATTGGGTAAAGCAGGGGAGTTGGATCTTTTAGCTTTTGGAGAGGTTACGGAAGCTTCAAAAGCTTGATTCTCGCAACAACAAGAGGGCTTTGTATTGTTGGTGAGTGGAAACATGTTTTACTACTTTTAAAAAGGTTTGAAGATGGTTGTTTGGAGTTTAGAATAAGTTTGAAACACTTATCTAAGCTCAGAAGTAAGTATTGGTTGATATCTATCTCCTTTTCAGTTTTGCAAAATATAATCTCTTGCATATATTTATGATTTTGATTACCTACTTTTACATGCATGCTTTAGAAATGAAATAAGTTGCAAATGATCATATGTGATGACTTTTGAGATTGATAAATGATTTATGAAAGAATATGAGAATTCTAGAATACATTGTTTAATGTATTGGAAATTGATTTGATTTGATGCATATGTAAAACAATAAGGTAATGTGGTTTTATTGAGTATATTGGCAAGTGGCTGAGATTAAATGTTATCAGATATAGTTGGCTAGCCGTAGGGTTTAAAGTGCACTATAATAAGTCACCTCATGTGTGTCGAGGGGTCAAGAGTGTGCCATGCTCCACCATGAGAACCTCAGCGGTCGAAGGGTCAAAGTGTGCCAATTCTTCCACTGGTGGATTTATACGTTATAACCGTTGAGGGTTGCTCCGGTTCGAGGACGTATATGAAGTGGTCGAATAAGCCACTTAGGAAATCTGTATGTCCAATGTGTTTTTGTAAAATAGAATGGAACTTGGTTTTTGAATCACTTGAATGCCAATATATGATATAATGTATCACGAGAAATGAATTATAATTTGTATAATATGGTTTATACATGAGATGCTCTTTAAGATTGTTATTTACAGATTTTGTCATAAGAAGCTTAAATTGAGTTTTATGATAGAAATCCATGATACATTTGTTGCAAATGATTTAAATATGCATATTTGAAGAGATTATAGAAGCATGAGATGATTTTGGCATGAGCATTATAAACTTGGGTTGAAATAAAATGGTTTTAAATGCATTGGTGAGTGTTTTTGAGATTACCTCACTAAGCTTATAGCTTACGCTCTCCTTTCTCATCAATGCAGAGAAATAGGCTTTTGGGATAGCAAGCGAGCAAGGGCAATCCAAGAGTGAAGTGATTTACATGTATGGTTTTATAAATACTAAGTAGTAATAAGAGGCAACGTGACCAAGTTGTAATTTGGGAGGGTTATTTAGTTACTCTCTGGATTGTACAAGTTATATTTGATGTTTTTGGACTTGTAAGGTGCTCTATATCTTGATTTATTGGGTTGGAATTCATTATGCATGCTTGGGTAGAGATCATGCCTATAGGGATTTGGTTTGGATATGCTATGATGTGAATGATGCTCTACCTTGCTCATATGATTGTGGAAATATTGTTTGGGATGTTATATGATGATTAGATGTTATTTGAAGCAAGTTAGATTGAGCCAAAGTGTCATATGTTTGACCAAAAGGTCATTACAGGTCTGTCTGTACCGGTACGAGTTCTTAGGGATTGGTACGTGGGGACTTATCTCGGCTCAATTTGGGTAAAAATGCTAAGGTGTACCGATACGCCTGGTAACCGTATCGGGATGCATAGCTGAAAAACAGGCCTAGTGTCGGTACACGGGCAACCATACTGGTACTCTATTTAGCCATCAAATTTATATTTTCAAAATTGTATAACCGTATCGGTACGCTTAAGGACCATACCGACACGCCTTTGTAATTCACATCCGTTGTGATACGGAAGTGGCCGTACCTGTATGCCTGTCGTTATTTTAGGTAATATGCTATCTGAAGTTTGAATTCTTTGCAATTTAGTCCTTATTTCTTGATCATGCAATTAAATGAGTTTGGGTGATTATTTTAAGTTGAAATTTAACCTGATTGTATGAAACATGACTAATTGAGATTTGGTAACTTTGGATTTAAAGAAGTCCTTATAATTAATTGTAATTGCAATTTGGTCCCTAAAATGCAATATCGTGCAATTGGATGTCAATTCGACGCCCGTTTGAGTTGTAAATTTCAGCATTGCAAGCATGATCACCTTAGGACTTAATCATCCATTTAGATAAGATAAAATGAAAAAATGGACCATTTTCTAAGTAATTCTTCTGGTTTGTCTCGGTAAACCCAATGTAGCTTGCTCGGCTCGGTCTGATGACTAGACTGGGTCAAGGGGGTTACATTTGTTGGTATGAGAGACATGTTATGGTTGTTGGGATATGGGTTATAGTTGTTTAACATATTTTTGGTGTATGATTCTATTGTATGGTATGCATGGTGTAGTATTTTGTAAGTTTATGTTTGAGATGTGCTATGTTGGGGTGATATCTTGGGGACACATTACCTTATTACTACTAGTGTAAAATGATTTTTGTTTTTAAACATGAGAGACTTGGATTCTTGCTGCAAGCTGGTCCAATTATTTTGTTTTATTGCTTTATCATGTTTTAGATTCATATTTTTGTGAAATAGGATCGAGAAGAGAGCTTATATGGGTAATGTTGTGGATGGGAAAAATGATGAATTGCCTCGCCCTCCAATGATTCCTCCTGTTGCTGCTAGAGTCGAAGGTGGTGTACCTCAAGCACTGCAAGGACTAGTTTTTGAGGATATAACACCGTTGATCAAGGCGATGACTGGAGCTTTTTAGGCAGCCATAGTTGGAGTGTAAGTACCTGCACTGACGCCTGCAATAGCTGTTAATACCAAACTTCTGTTGGAGTGTTTGTGTAGTCTGAGAGGTACTTAGTTTAGAGGTTTAGCTCTAGAAGCAGCTGAGGAGTGGTTGGCAAGTACGGAGATAATTTATGGACAGATAGAGTGTACAAATGTCCGTAAGCTGGGGTTCATAGTATCTTTGCTCCAGGGGATGCCTACAGTTGGTGGACGACTTCTATCGCTGGTATGGCACCTACTGATGTGATGTGGGAGTTCTTTTGTGCTATTTTTTGAAAAAAGTATTAGGGTTCTCGTTATCAAGATGATAAGAAAATGGAGTTCATGGTGTTGAAGAAGGGGAACATGTCTGTGTCTAAGTATGGGATTTAATTTATTCAGTTGAGCCAGTATGTACCTAAGCTGGTTCCTAATGAGCGTCAGCGATGCAATCGTTTTCGTTATGGGGTGGTTAGGGAGGTGAAGACTTATATGCTGGCTACAGATTATATGGAGTTTGATGTCATGGTTTCCTAAGCTAAGGACATAAAATAGAATTTGGGATTGTCTTCTCGATTAGGGAGTTCCTTTGCGAGGAAGAGGAATACTGAGTCAGATGTTGGCAGAGATCAATACAAGAAGCATAGAGATAGGAGGTATCGTCTGGACCAGAGACGTGTGGGATTAGTGCTGGGCGTAGACAACATGGTCAGAGTACCTTTGTTCGAGCACTAAGTGTGGGAGATATGGTAGATGAAATTGAGGGGAGTGTTTGGGTACCCTTGGTACTTGTTGGAGCTGTGGTTAGCGAGATCACATTAGCCGTGATTGTCTATAGTTGGCTAGGGAAGGACAAGCTACTACACCTGTTGTTGTACCACAAAGAGGCCGTGGGAGCGGTTGGTGTTATTTTTAGCGTAGAGAGGATGGTCAGAGGATAGTTTCTCATACTGTAGTGGTTCAAACTGAGGGTGGTGGACCGGCGAGGGTTTTTACGCATCATGTGGGAAGGAATGATACAAATGTAATTGCAGCTACATTTACTTTACAGTCCATACCATTGCTTTCTTTGATAGATTCTAGTTCTTCACATTCATACATCTTGCGCGAACATGCATGTTTGCTTGATATACCTGTAAAGGTGTTTAACTAGTTCTTTTGGTGAGACAGTAGTTGCTAGGAGGTTGTACATGAGATTTCCTTTGATGGTTCAAGTTCATGTGTTTGAGGCTAATTTGATGGAGTTGCCACTTTATGGTTTTGATGTAATCTTGGGGATGGATTGGTTGTCTGAACATAGTGTTGTGGTTGATTTTGAGACCAAGCAAGTTTCATTAAAACTTGTTAAGGATTACAAAGTAGTGGTTGCGTGTGAGAATATTAAATTCTTGTCCAATGTTGTTTTGGCTTTGGAATCGCGAAAGTTGATGGAGCTTGGGGGTCAAGCATATCTAGCTTATATTATGAATCCAAATATGAAGGAGGCACGAGTCCAGGATATCCGCACTATTTGTGACTTTCCATGAGTGTTTTCGAAAGAGTTGCTAGGATTATCACTGAATAGAGAGGTAGAGTTTTGTATTGAGACATACGCGGATACAACTTTAGTGTCGATTGGACCGTATCGCATGGCACCAAAGGAATTGAAGGAGTTGAAGATGCAGCTTCAGGAGTTATTAGATCATGGTTTCATTTGACCTAGTATGTCACCGTGGGGAGCACAGATGTTGTTTGTGAAAAAGAAGGATGGAACAACGAGAATGTGCATTGATTATCGGAAACTGAACAAGTTGACGATTAAGAACAAGTATCCTTTGCGAAGATCAATGATTTGTTTGATCAGTTTTAGAGTGCTATGGTATTTTCCAAGATTGATATAAGGTATGGGTATTATCAGTTGAAGGTGACGGATAAAGATGTGACAAAGATAGCGTTTCGCACACGTTACAGGCATTATGAGTTCTTAGTGATGCCGTTTGGGTTGACAAATATGCCTACAGCTTTCATGGATATGATGAATTGGGTGATCTGTGAATTCTTGGATCAATTTGTGGTAGTGTTCATTGATGACATTATCATGTACTCTCGTACCGAGGAAGATCATGATCGACACCTGCAAATTATGTTGCAAGTTTTGTTGGAGAATAAGCTTTATGCTAAGTTGATCAAGTGTGAGTTTTGGATCAAGCAAGTGATTTTCCTTGGTCATGTTGTGTCGGTAGAAGGTATCCAAGTGGATCTGCAGAAGATTGAGGCAATTGTGAATTGGAAGTAACCTAAGTCAGTTTCAGAGGTTAGCAGTTTCTTGGGGTTAGCTGGGTATTATCGATGTTTTGTGGATGGTTTCTCGAGGATTGTCGATCTTTTGACGAAGTTGTTGCAAAAGGATGCAAGTTTTTAGTGGACAGAGGGTAGACAACAATCTTTTGATAAGTTGAAGAAAGCTTTAACATAAGCTCTGATCTTGATTCAACCTAAGTTAGGGAAGTAGTTGTAGTATATAGCGATGCATCCTACGTTGGTTTGGGATGTGTGTAGATGCAAGGAGGAAGGGTTGTGGCTTATGCATCTAGGCAATTGAACGTGCATTAGTGAAACTATCCTACGCACGATATTAAGCTTGTTGTGGTGGTGTTTGCGTTGAAGATTTGCCAGTATTATCTTTATGCTGAGAAGTGTATTGTGTACACGGATCGCAAGAGTTTGAAATATTTGATGTCGTAAAAGTAGCTAAATCTTAGGCAACAGAGATGGTTGGCGTTGCTCAAGGATTATGATTTGACGATTGAGTATCACCCGGGTAAGGCCAATGTTATAGATGATGCTTTGAGTAGGAAGGTTGCAGTGGAGTTGAGGGCTATGTTTGCTCAGTTGAGTGTGACGCGAGATGGAGGTTTGTTGGATGAGTTGAAAGTGAAGCCATTGTTGTTGCAGTTGATCAAGGAGAAGTAACTGTATGATGATTCCTTGGTACCGTATGTCAAGGATATAATAGAAGGCAATTAGACTAATTTTTTTTAGTGATGAAGGAGTTTTGTGTTTCAAGAGTCGAGTGGTTGTGCCGAAATACGAGGAGTTAAGGCACACTATCTTGACAAAGGCACATTCGAGACCTTTTACCATGCATCCGAGAAGTACAAAGATGTATCAAGATTTGAAAAAGAAATATTTTTGGGTTGGCTTAAAGAAGGATGTAGCAGAATTAGTTGCTCGATGTATGGTATGTCAGCGCGCTAAGGCTGAGCATCAGTTTCCTTCTGGGTTGTTACAACCGTTAAGGATTTCAGAATGGAAATGGGAGAGAATTACCATGAATTTTATGATCATTTTGCCTTTGATGCCATCAAAGAAGAATTTTGTGTGGGTGATTGTGGATAGGTTTATGAAGTGTGCATATTTTCTGGCTGTGCATACGACGTACTTTGGATAAGTTGGCAGAGTTGTATATTGCTGAGATTGTGAGGTTGCATGGGGTGCCTAAGTCTATAGTGTCGGATAGGGATCCACGCTTTACAACAAGGTTTTGGGAATGTTTGCATAAGGCTTTGGGTATGCAGTTAAACTTCAGTACTTCGTATCATCCTCAAACGGATGGTCAGTTTGTACGCGTTATCCAGGTGTTGGAAGATATGTTGCAGAGTTGCATCATTGATTTCCATGGAACGTGGGATAAGTAGTTACCTTTGGTAGAGTTCACCTATAACAATAGTTATCAGGCTAGTATCCAAATGGCACAGATGTGTTGAAGGATACCAATGAGAAGGTGAAGCTTATTAGTGATCGGTTGAAGACAACTTCGGATCGGCAAAAGTCATATGCTGACATGAAGCGTAGGGAGATTGAGTTTGCTGTTGGTGATCGAGTGTTTCTTAAAGTTTCACCTTGGAAGAAGGTGATAAGCTTTGGACGGAAGGGCAAGTTGATTCCAAGGTTTATTGGGCCTTATGAGGTGTTGGAGCGTGTTGGTCCAGTTGCTTATAGGTTGAGGTTGCCTGCAGAGTTGGAGAAGATACATGAAGTTTTTCATGTGTCAATGCTTCGGAGGTATAGAACGGATCCTTTGTATGTAATGCTTGTTGAGGAGATTGAATTGAATCCAGATTTAACCTATAATGAGCAGCTGATGGAAATTCAGGATTCTAGCAGCAAGGTTCTTCGTGAAAAAGACCATAGAGTTGGTGAAGGTGTTGTGGCGATATCACGGTGTTGAGGAAGCCACATGGGAAAGTAAGGAGGACATGAAGAAGCAGTTCCTTACCTTTTCTCGCTAGGTAAATTTTGAGGAAAAAATTTCTTAAGAGGGGGAGTTGTAATGCCCTGAATTTGGGCCAGATGTTAGATAGATCGATTAGATGGTTCAAGGGAACCGGATTAGGCAATTTGAGCAAGTTTCAGGAATTAATTCTTAATAAATGGTTTTTGGTCAAAATAAAATATGTAAAATATTAGAAAATGTTTAATTAATATTCTAAGGGGTTTGGAAGGTCCAATTTGAAGAAATAAAATCAGATTTTGAGACATTTTGGTTTGGTGACTAAAATGTAGCGTTTCAAAACTATTTTGGTGACTAAAACATAAAATGGTCAAAACTTAGAATCTCTAAGGAGCTAATTTACCAAAGTTTTTCATCATATTTTCCCTTAATTTAGGCTATTTTTAAATGATTTTTTAATTAAAAATAAAACAGTATTGATTAAAAGGATTTTAATTAACCATTTTCATTTTCTTACGTAACTACTTTTGCTCTCAACTTTTCTCTCAACTTTCTCAGTAGTCAAACTATCAATTTCATTCTAAAATTCACAGGAATCAATCTCTTTTGATTTCTTTTTGATTTCCTAATTGATTCCTTTAATTTCTACATCAAAATCTACTTGGATTCTTGAGATTTTCATTCAATCTTTGCCAATTAAAGGAGAAATCAACAATTAGAGGTGATTTTCATTTCTCTCCTCTAATTAAAGGTTCTTTACTGAAATTCCCAAGTTCTTGATCCTTTACAACTGATTTTTGTTATGGAATTATGAGTAAATCATGAATATGATATTTAAATTGAGTTTTGACGTGGAAATTGATGAATCTTGATATGAAACTGATTTATGTTAATTCTAATTGGTTTAGATCAATTAAGAGATGTGTTTTAATGTTAATTGAAGAGATTAATAAAAGGAATCCTAAAACTATGTGAATTGCTAATTTTCTAGGTTGTAAATCGTTAGATTTTGAAGTGATCTTGGTGTTGTAAGGTTACTGGAGGTGTAAGGATGTTATAAAGATGTTTTTGGATGTTAATTGATGTTGTTAAGATGTTAAAATCAATAAGCTTTGGCTGGGCTTTGTTTAGTTGGAGTTTGGTTGTGATTTCAGTTGTTTTAAAGAAGTGCTTGATGTTTTTTAGTGAGGGGAAGTTGTGTTTGATGGTTTCTGGAAATTAGAGATGCATGGACGTGCATTAATCCTCTATTTTTGATTGGGTAAGGTAGGGGAGTTGGATCCTTTAGCTTTTGGAGAGGTTGCGGGAGCTTCGGAAGCTTGATTCTTGCAACGGCAAGATGGCTTTGTGTTGTTGGTGAGTGGAAACGTGTTTTACTACTTTTAAAAGGTTTGAAGATGGTTGTTGAGAGTTTAGAATAAGTTTGAATCACTTATCTAAGCTCGAAAGTAAGTATTGGTTGATCTCTCTCTCATTTTCGGTTTTGCAAAATATAATCTTATGCACATGTTTATGATTTTGATTACCTACTATTATATGCATGTTTTAGGAATGAAAGAAGTTGCAAATGATCATATGTGATGACTTTTTGATATTGATAAATGATTTATGAAATAACTTGAGAATTCTAGAATACATGGTTTAATGTATTGGAAATTGATTTGATTTGATACATATGTAAAACAGTAAGGTAATATGGTTTTATTGAGTATATTGGCATGTGGCTAAGATTAAATGTTATTGGGTATAGTTGGCTAGCCATAGGTGTAACGCCCCAATTTTGGGCCTAGCAATTTTGTGGCTTGTTTGACGGTCCAGTGGACCGGGTTAGGGATTTGAGTCGGATTCGGGACTGTATATTTTTGGGTAAGATAAAAATGTGGAAAAATGACTAAAAATCATATTTTAATATATGATTAACATTGGTGTAAACAATTTTGGAAAATGGGTTTGGAAGTATGACATTTTGGCTAGTGACCAAAATGCAATTTTTGAAAACTATTTTTAAAGGTGACTAAAATGAAAAGGATCAAACTCTTAGAATCCTTAAGGGGTTATTTTACCAAGTTTTTCTGGTGATTTCTCCTATCAATTAAGTATTTTTAACGTGTGTTTTAAAGGTTAATTAAAAGGGAATTTGGTTATTAAAAAGTTAGTTATCATTTTAAAGAAAATTCAGGTAACTTTTCTCTCAACTTTTCTCTCCACTTTTCTTCTGTCAAACACTCATGTTTTCATAAAAAAATTAGAGGTGAGAGATAATTTTAATCAGTTTAATGATTTGTAATTGATTCTTTAACTTTGATTTACAAAATCTCATTGAAATCTTGTGTTTTTTAGCTTTAAACAAGCCAATTGAGGGAGATATCACACAATAGGGGTAAGGTCCATGATCTCCCCTATTGAATGGTTCTTTATTGATATTCCCAAGTGTTTGATCCTTGATTTATGGTTTATAATATGATTTATGTTTTTATATTGAATTAATTGATGTAATTGAGTGATTTTGGTGAAATAGTGAGAAATCCATATTGGATCTGTTTTCCAATGATAAAGATTGATTTTAATCATATTTTGGATGTATTGTTATGTTGATAATTTGTTTTTAACAATAGAATCCTGAAACTCTTGAATCCATAGTTAATTAGGTTGTAGATTGGTGTTTTTATGGAGTTGTGGTGGTTGTTTAATTGCTGGAAGTATTTGGATGTGTTAATCCTATTTTTGAGTGTTAATTGATGATTATGGAAGTGTTAGATTGTTAGGTTGTGGCTGGTTTGTGATTGGAAAGGATTAGATGATGATTTCGGTTGTTGTGGTTGGGTAATTTTGAGAGGATTGTGGAAGTCCGTGAGGATTTGTTGTTGCAATGTTTTGAATGCATTGAGATGCATTAATCCTCTGTTGTAATGTGGTCAAAACAGGGGAGGTTGATCTGGAAGTGATCAGTGAAGCTTTGGAGGCTTTAGATGCTTGATTTCACGTCGACGAATCGAGGTTTCACGTATCAGTGAGTGGGAACGTGGATTCTAGCTTTGGAATGTTTTAAAGGTGGTTTATGGGAGTTTAAACTTAGCTTGAAATGCTGGTTTAAACTCGAAAGTAAGTATAAATAGGTTTTTTCTCTCTCAGTCGTGCTAGATTGAAATGGTTTTATGCACTTGTTTTGAATTACATGTTACCTACTATTTAAGCATGTTTTAAAGTATTTGAGATACTATTTTTAAGCATGAAATTCCGAAGGATGCACATGGCAAGTGATCCTTGTAAGTATATGGTTTATACTTGTGGTTTAAAGCATGGTTGTTCCTTTGGAAAATGGTTTGGCTTAATGCTTGTTAAAAACATTACGGTAATTGGTTAATTATATTGGCAAGTGATGTGGTTTTAAAATTGTTATCAGATATAGTTGGCCGGCCATAGGATTGATAGTGTACTATAATAAGTCGCCTTGGATGTCGAGGGGTTATATGGTACCATAAACTCCCGTTAGTGGATTAAGCATCTAATCGATGAAAGGGTTTGGTGTCCCCGTGGGTTGAAAGTGTACCGGTTGTTAATGTACCGCGATTGTGATTGTATCGCTATTCCAGTTGAGATGGCTTGAAGTGTTGGGTAAACACTTGTTGAATCTGTGTATCTGATGAACTCTTTTGGTAAATGGATTTGGTTAATGATAACTTGTAAGACAATATAATTGTTGATGTATCATTGGAAAGTTTATGTTGTATAATATGATTTATACATGTTTATTCTTTAAGCTTTGCATATGGTAGTTATGCATGGAAAGGCTTAAATTGAGGATGAGCAATGGGACTTGTTGTTGGTTAATGATACATGTTGCATGTGGTTTAATATGCTGGTTTTAAAGATGTTAAGTGCATGGTTTTAAAGGCATGATAATGTTTTAAAAGATGATTGAAATGAGATTTCAATGTAATATTGAGAAATGGTTTTAGTGCATTGATGGTGTGTTGTTTTTGAACACTCCTCACTAAGCCTAGTGTGCTTACGCTCGTTTTGTCCATCAATGCAGAGAATTAAAAGCTTGAAAGGCAGCGAGAAGCAAGGGATTGGTACAAGACTTGGTAACCGAAGTATGTTTGAACTAGACTATAAGTAATAAGGGGAATGAGGGTTCCGTTGTTGTTTTGGGGAGATGTTTTGTTTAACTCCTTGTTTGAGCAAGTTTGTTTAGCTGCTCTTGAATTGTAAATGGCCTTTATGGTTTGATTTTGGTGATGGTTTGGAGTTTCATATGTTGCTTGAATGGTTTTAAAGGGTGCATCCCTATAGATTTACATATGATGCAAAATGGCATGAAATGATGATGAATTTGTGATGTTATGTGGTGGTTTGATTCTTGATTATGTTGGTTGTATGTTAGGGGCATGTTAGAATGTTTTGGTATGGTTGAAAGCTTGTTAAGCCAGCAAAAATGGACATTACAAGTCCAGGCGTACCGGTACGGGTGTCTCCGTTTCGGTACGGGTAAGCCATTTCAGGATTAGTGTACCGGTACGTGGGCAACCGTTTCAGTACGACCAAAGGAAAAAATGGCCAGCGTTTCAGTACACAGGAAGGTATTTCGATATAGTCAGGGTTTTCAAGAGAGGTGTTCCGATACGCTCAAGGTGTATCGAAATAGTTTTTGGTCACTGGAATTATGGGATTTCAAATAATGGTAGGCGTATCGAAACACCCCTTGCCGTACCGGTATGGTGATCGTTAAGTCTGTTATTTGGAATCTCCTTAAACTCTATTTTCTTGCATTTTAGTCCTTGAATATTGTGGATGCAATTGAATAAGATCGGATAATCGTTTTGAGCTGAATTTTGGCGTGTAAGCATGTAACCTATCTAATTATAGGATGGTAACTTAAAATTGGGACGAGTCCTTATAATTTTCAAAATTTGCAATTTGGTCCCTAAATCGTAGTTATGGCCAATTGGATGTCAATTTGATGCCCGATTGAGTTGGGTTTTCACCGAAAATCTGTATGCACACATAGGATAACTATTTTGCATTTAGATAAGGTAAAAGAGAAAAATGGGTCGGGTTTCGGACTGAAGTTCTTTTCGGTTTACTTCAGTAAACCTAATGTAGCTTGCTCGGTTCGGTCTTGCAACTAGGTCGAGTCGAGGGGGTTACAATAGGGTTTAAAGTGCACTATAATAAGTAGCCTCATTTGTGTCGAGGGGTCAAGAGTGTGCCATGCTCCACCATGAGAACCGCAGCAGTCGAGGGGTCAAGAGTGTGCCAATTCTCCCCTGGTGGATTTATACGTTATAACCGTTGAGGGCTGCTCTAGTTCGAGGACGTATATGAAGTGGTCGAAGGAACCACTTGGGAAATCCGTGTATCCGATGTGTTTTTGTAAAATTGAATGGAACTTGGTTTTTGAATCATTTGAATGCCAGTATATAATATAATGTATCATGAGAAATGGATTATAATTTGTATAATATGGTTTATACATGAGATGCTCTTTAAGCTTGCTATTTAGAGATTTTGGCATAAGAAGCTTAAACTGAGGTTTATGATAGAAACCCATGATACATGTGTTGCAAATGGTTTAAATGTGCATATTTGAAGAGATTATAGAAGCATGAGATGATTTTGGCATGAGCATTATAAACTTGGGTTGAAATAAAATGGTTTTAAATGCACTGATAAGTGTTTTTGAGAATCCATCACTAAGCTTATTGCTTACGCTCTCCTTTCTCATCAATGCAGAGAAATAGGCTTTTTGGGACAGTAAGCAAGCAAGGGCAATCCAAGAGTGAAGTGATTGACATGTATGGTTTTATAAATACTAAGTAGTAATAAGAGGCAATGTGACCAAGTTGTAATGTGGGAGGGTTATTTGGTTACTCCCTGGTTTGTACAAGTTATATTTGATGTTTTGGACTTGTAAGGTGCTCTATATCTTGATTTGAGGGGTTGGAATTCGTTATGCATGCTTGGGTAGAGATCATGCCTATAGGGATTTGGTTTGGATATGCTATGATGTGAATGATCCTCTACCTTGCTCATATGATTGTGGAAATATTGTTTGGGATGTTATATGATAATTAGATGTTGTTTGAAGCAAGTTAGATTGAGCCAAAGTGTCAGATGTTCTACCAAGAGGTCATTACAGGTTTGTCTGTACCAGTACGGGTCCTTAAGAATAGGTACGCGGGGAACTGTCTCGGCTCAATCTGGGAAAAAATGCTAACACGTACCGATACGCCTGGTAACTATATCGGTACGCATAGCTGAAAATAGGTCTGGTGTTAGTACACGGGCAACCGTACCGGTACGCTCTTTAACCACTAAAATTCATATTTTTTAAATTGTATAACCGTATCGGTAAGATTAATGACCGTGTTGATACGCTTTTGTAATTCACATCTGTTGTGATACGAGAAGTGGTTGTACTTTGGGTAATATGCTATCTGAAGTTTAATTTCTTTACAGTTTAGTCCATGTTTCTTGATCATGCAATTAAATGAGCTTGGGTGATTATTTTAAGTTGAAATGTAACATGATTGTATGAAACATGAATAATTGAGGTTCGGTAACTCTTGATTTAAAGAAGTCCTTATAATTATTTGTAATTGCAATTTGGTCCCTAAAATGTAATCTCGTGCAACTGAATGTCAATTCGATGCCCGATTGAATTGTAAATTTCACCGTTGCTAGCATGATCACCTTAGGACTTAATCATGCATTTAGATAAGATAAAATGAAAAAATGGACCGTTTTTAAGTAATTCTTCCGAGTTTATCTCGGCAAACCCAATGTAGCTCGCTCGATTCAATCTAGCGACTAGACATGGTTAAGGGGGTTACAAATGGCTTCAGGCGGTAGGTCTTGATCCTGGTGTCTGCCCTCTTTGTTGCATAGCCCTAGAAACAACGATGTACGCTTTACGTGACTGCCCAAGGGCTTTCGAGGCCCTCTTCCTGGCGGGCTTACCGAGGCTCCTCATCTTCAGTCCTACGACGTCTATTTTATCTTGGCTTGAGGAAGGGACCGCCAGCTTATCGACTCAGTCCTTTACATTATTGCTAACGATTCTATGCAACCTTTGGAATAGGCACAATGACTGGGTCCATAATCGTTGGCTCTAGCCCCTTTGGCTCACGGTCCTCAACTCCTAGGGCATCCTTTGAGACTACGCAACAGCTACACCACACACTTCCTCCTCTAGTACATCGGCTGAACCGACCTTTGTACACCCATGTTAGCATCCCCCATGGGCTGACACCCTCAAGGTTAACACTGATGGGACCTTTGATCCTCACACCAAGGCTGTTGTTGTGGACGTGGTGGCGTGCGATGCACGCAGTGCTATCATTCGCAGGCTTGCTCATCCTTTGGGTGACTGCGCAGACTCTACCTCGGTTGAGGCTCAGGCGGTGCTCGCTAGTATTCAATTTGGCTGTGCGCATGGTTGGTCTAATTTAATAATTGAAAAGGACTCTACAATTCTGGCTAATAAATTAAATCGGTATTGTAATGATTTGTCTATTATGAGTGCTTTTATTGAGCATACTCGTCTTCTGCTTGCCGATGCAGGCAATTTTAGTGTTCGTTTTGTTCCTAGAGTGGTAAACAATGTTGCTCACACTCTTACCTCTAGGTCTCTCTAGACCTTGTCGTTTGTTTCCTTTGATTCATTCTATCCCGAATACTTGCGTCCTTTTGTAACTAACGAGCTTCATACTCATCAAGGTTAATGCATTTGGGTACTCTTTTCCCCTTAGGTGCTTACTTGGGGCTTGACCACAAGTGACTTTAGTCGGGTTTTTAATGAGGCCCGCCTTTCTCTTCAAAAAAAATTCCAACAGGTGCATTATAAAGCCCATTTAGACATGCACGCCTTAAACCCCAACAAAACGACTGGAAAATGAGATTAAATCAAAATTTATGAGTTAAAATATTTTTGTTATGAGCTTTTGAATATGATTATATGGCTTAACCTCAATTTTAAAACTTTTTACTCGGTTAAAATTCCAACGGGTCCACTATAAAACATATTTAGACATGTACGCCTTAAAACCCAACAAAACTGCCACAAAATGAGATTAAATCAAATTTTATGAGTTCAAATATTTTCTTGGGGGCTTTTCAACATGATTATATGGCTTAACCTAAATTTTAAAACTTTTTACTCAGTTAAAATTCTAATGGGTCCATTGTAAAGCCTATTTAGACATGCACACCTTCAACCCCAACAAAATAGATGTAAATGAGATTAAATCAAACTTTATGAGTTCAAATATTTTCTTATGGGCTTTTTAACATGATTATATGTCTTAACCTCAAATTTAGAACCTTTTACTCGGTTAAAATTCCAACAGGTCCATTGTAAAGCCCATTTAGACATGCACGACTTAGATCCCAACAAAACGGCTGGAAAATGAGATTAAATAAACTTTTATGAGTTCAAATATTTTATTATGGGCTTTTCAACATGATTAAATGACTTAACCTCAATTTTAGAACATTTTACTCGGTTAAAATTCCAACAGGTCCGTTGTAAAGCCCATTTAGACATGCACACCTTAAACCCCAACAAAATGGCCGCAAAATGAGATTAAATCCAATTTTATGAGTTCAAATATTTTTATGGGCTTTTGAACATGATGATATGGCTTAACCTCAAATTTAGAACTTCTTACTCAGTTAAAATTCCTACGGGTCCATTGTAAAGCCCATTTAGACATGCACGACTTAAATCCCAACAAAACGGATGCAAAATGAGATTAAATCAAATTTTATGTGTTCAAATATTTTATTATGGGATTTTGAACATGATTAAATGGATTAAACTCAATTTTAGAACTTTTTACATGGTTAAAATTCCAACGGGTCCGTTGTAAAGCCATTTAGACAAGCACACCTTAAACGCCAACCAAATGGCCACAAAATGAGATTAAATCCAATTTTATGAGTTCAAATATTTTCTTATGGGATTTTTAACATGATTATATGGCTTAACCTGAATTTTAGAACTTTTTACTCGGTTAAAATTCTAACGGGTCCATTATAAAGCCCATTTAGACATGTACGCCTTAAAACCCAACAAAATGGATATAAAATGAGATTAAATAAAATTTTATGAGTTCAAATATTTTTTATGGGCTTTTGAATATGATTATATGGCTTAACCTTAATTTTAGAACCTTTTACTCGGTTAAAATTCTAATGAGTCTATTGTAAAGCCCATTTCGACATGCACGCCTTAAACCCAAAAAAACGGATGCAAAATGAAAATAAATCAAATTTATTGGTTCAAATATTTTCTTATGGGCTTTTGAACATGATTTATTGGCTTATCCTCTATTTCAGAAGTTTTTACTTTGTTAAAATTCCAATGGGTCCACTATAAAGCCCATTTCGACAAGCACGCCTTAAACCCCAACAAAACTGTTGGAAAATGTGATTGAATCAGACTTTGAGTTCAAATATTTTATTATGGGCTTTTGAACATGATTATATGGCTTAACCTCAATTTTATAACTTTTTACTCGGTTAAAATTCCAGCGGGTTAAACCCTAACAAAACGGATGCAAAATGAGATTAAATCAAATTTTATGAGTTCAAATATTTTTATGGGATTTTTAAAAATACTATTGGCTTATCCTCTATATCAAAACTTTGTACTCGTTTAAATTCTAATGGGCCCACTATAAAGTCCATTTAGACATGCACGCCTTAAACCCCAACAAAACAGCCTCAATATAAGATTAAATCCAATTTTATGAGTTGAAATATATTCTTATGGGCTTTTGAACATGATTATATGGCTTAACCTCAATTTTAAAACTTTTTACTCGGTTAAAATTCCATCGGGTCCATTGTAAAACCCATTTAGACATGCACACCTTAAACCCCAACCAAACAGATGTAAAATGAGATTAAATCAAACTTATGGTTCAAATATTTTCTTATGGGCTTTTGAACATGATTAACCTCAAATTTAGAACTTATTACTCGGTTAAAATTCCAACGGGTCCATTATAAAGCCCATTTAGACATGCACACCTTAAATCCCAACAAAACGGATGCAAAATGAGATTAAATCAAACTTTATGAGTTTACATATTTTATTATGGGCTTTTGAACATGATTATATGGATTAACCTCAATTTTAGAACTTTTTACTCAGTTAAAATTCCAACGGGTCTGTTGTAAAGCCCATTTAGACATGCACGCCTTAATCCCCAACAAAATAGATACAAAATATGATTAAATCAAATTTTATGAGTTCAAAAAAAATTTTATGGGGTTTTGATCAAGATTATTTGGCCTATCCACTATTTCAAAACTTTTTACTCGTTTGAATTCCAATGGGCCCACTATAAAGCCCATTTAGACATGCACGCCTTAAACCCCAACAAAATGGCCGCAAAATAAGATTAAATTAAAATTTATTAGTTCAAATATTTTATTATGAGCTTCTCAACATGATTATATATCTTAACCTCATTTTTAGAACTTTTTACTCGGTTAAAATTCAAACGGGTCCAGCGTAAAGCCCATTTAAACATGCACGCCTTAATCTCAAACAAAATGACCACAAAATGAGATTAAATAAAATTTTATGAGTTACAAAAAATTTGTTATGGGCTTTTGAGCATGATTATATGGCTTAACCTTAATTTTAGAACTTTTTACTCGGTTAAAATTCCAACAAGTCCATCGTAAAGCATATTCAGACATGCACGCCTTAAACCCCAACAAAACGGCCGCAAAATGAGATTAAATCTAATTTTATGAGTTTGAATATTTTTTATGGGCTTTTGAACATAATTATATGGCTTAACCTCAATTTTAGAACTTTTTACTCTGTTAAAATTCCAACGGGTCCATTGTAAAGCCCATATAGATAGCACATCTTAAACCCCCAATAAACGGCTGGAAAATGAGATTAAATCAAACTTTAGTAGTTTAAATATTTTTTATGGGCTTTTGAACACCATTATAGGGCTTAACTTCAATTTGATAAGCTTTTACTCGGTCAAAATTCTAACGGGTCCATTGTAAATCTCATTTAGACATGTACGCCTTAAAACCTAACAAAACTGATGCAAAAAGATATTAAATAAAGTTTTATGAGTTCAAATATTTTGTCATGGGATTTTTAATATGATTATATGACTTAACCTTAATTTTAGAACTTTTTACTCGGTTAAAATTCTAACGGGTCTAGTGTAAAGCCCATTTAGACTTGCACACCTTAAACCCAAAAAAACGGATGCAAAATGAGAATAAATCAAATTTATTAGTTCAAATATTTTATATGGGCTTTTGAACATGATTATATGGCTTATTCTCTATTTCAAAAGTTTTTACTCTGTTAAAATTCCAACGGGTCCATTGTAAAGCCCATTTAGACAAGCACGCCTTAAACCCCAACAAAACGGCTGGAAAATGAGATTAAATCAAACTTTATGAGTTCGAATATTTTTTATGGGCTTTTGAACATGATTATATGGCTTAACCTCAATTTTAGAACTTTTTACTCGGTTAAAATTCCAACGAGTCCATCGTAAAGCCCATTTAGACATACACGCCTTAAACCCCAACAAAACGAATGCAAAATAAGATTAAATCAAATTTTATGAGTTCAAATATTTTTATGGGATTTTGAAAATGACTATTTAGCTTATTCTCTATATCAAAACTTTTTACTCATTTAAATTCCAATAGGTCCACTACAAAGGTCATTTAGACATCCATGCCTTAATCCCTAAGAAAACGGCCTCAAAATAAGATTAAATCCAATTTTATGAGTTCAAATATTTTTCTTATGGGCTTTTGAATATGATTATATGGCTTAACCTCAATTTAAGAACTTTTTACTCTATTAAAATTCTAACGAGGTCATTATAAAGCCCATTTAGACATGCACGCCTTAAACCCCAACAAAACGGATGCAAAATGAGATTAAATCAAATTTTATGGGGTCAAATATTTTTTATGGGATTTTGAACATGATTATATGGCTCATCCTATATTTCAAAAGTTTTTACTAAGTTAAAATTCCAACGGGCCCATTATAAAGCCCATTTAGACATGCACACCTTAAATCCCAACAAAACGGATGCAAAATGAGATTAAATCAAATTTTATGATTTCACATATTTTATTATGGGCTTTAGAACATGATTATATGGCCTAATCTCAATTTTAGAACTTTTTACTCGTTTAAAATTCTAACGGGTCCGTTGTAAAGCCCATTTAGACGTGCACACCTTACACCCCAACAAAACAGATGCAAAATAAGATTAAATCAAATTTTATGAGTTCAAATATTTTTTATGGGATCTCAATCAAGATTATTTGGATTATCCTCTATTTCAGAATTTTTTACTCGTTTAAATTCCACTAGGCCCACTATAAAGCCCATTTAGACATGCATGCCTTAAACCCCAACAAAACGGCCGCAAAATGAGATTAAATCAAATTTTATGAGTTCAAATATTTTATTATAGGATTCTCAACATGATTATATGTATTAACCTCATTTTTATAACTTTTTACTCGGTTAAAATTCCAGTTGGTTCATCGTAAAGCCCATTTAGAGATGCACGCCTTAAACCCCAACAAAATGGCCCCAAAATGAGATTAAATAAAATTTCATGAGTTAAAAAAATTTGTTATGGGCTTTTGAACATGATTATATGGCTTAACCTTAATTTTTGAACTTTTTACTTGGTTAAAATTCCAACGAGTCCAGCGTAAAGCCCATTTAGACATGCACGCCTTAAACCCCCAACAAAACAACCGCAAAATGGGATTTAATAAAATTTTATGAGTTAAAATATTTTTATGGGATTTTGAACATGATTATATGGCTTAACCTTAATTTTAAAAATTTTTACTCGGTTAAAATTCTAACGAGTCCATCGTAAAGTCCATTTAGACATGCACGCCTTAAACCCCAACAAAACGGCCATAAAATGAGATTAAATCCAGTTTTATGAGTTCGAATATTTTCTTATGGGCTTTTGAACATGATTTTATGGCTTAAACTTAATTTTATAACTTTTTACTCTGTTAAAATTCCAACGGGTCCATTGTAAAGCCCTTATAGACATGCACACCTTAAACCCCAATAAACGGCTGGAATGTAATACCCCAAAGTATGGCCTTGTAAAATGTTAGCATTGAATAAATTCCAAATATCATGATTTAATTTGTAGTTTTAGATTAAATAAAGGTTAAGGACAGATTTGAAGAGAATGAAAGAATAAGTACTTGTTTCTCAATGGACTAAATTTTAAAGCATGGATTAATAGGTGATTGCATGTAAAATTTAATATAATCTAAGGCTTGTACACATGTCATCCAATAGGGAAAACATGTGTGAAGGGGGCCGGCCATAGCAAGGGATATTCAATCCATTATCCCTTTCTTTCCCACATAGCCGAAAACTCCAAATTTGAGAGAGTAAGAGAGAGCTTGCCATGGTTATAGAAGATTTAAGCTTATTTGGTCCAAGTTTTGAGCACTTGTTTGGATAGCTTAAGGAAGAAGGTGAATTGCTCTTCCTTTATCCTTGTTCGAGTCTAATTTGTGAGAATTGATTGTGACTTATCTTTGAATCATGTGTTGCTAGCTTTGTTTGATGTTGCTGAAAATTGTTAGGGTGTTAATTGATTGCTATAGAATTCTTGATTTGGTATTTGGTAATTGATTGTCGAATTCGATCATGTTATGATCAATTAAAGTTCTTGAATTGAGGAAATTTGGTCACCTTGCTTGATGTTAATGAACTCTAAGAAATATGAGCTTGTATGACTCAATTAAGGGCTGTTTTATTAGTTCAATGAGGGTTGAATTATAAGTTAAAGTCATGGATTGATGGAGTGGTAATTAGGATTGTTTTGAGTATATGAAGATTGTCTTGAAACTGTTGTTGTCAAGTAAGAAACCGAAGGAGGAACTGTTTTGCAAAATCAGAAACTATTTTAGAGGTCAAAAGAGGATTAGATTGCTTAAATAAAATATGGAATGAATTGGTATGTTTTTAGGACTGTTTTGTGAAAATAAAGGACTGTTTTGATAAAAATAAGGTGAGCATAATCTTAATCTAAAACAGGGGACTACTTTGGAAATAGGTAGGGGCTGTTTTGCAAATAAAACAAGGGTTGATTTGTTGATTTAAAGCAGGGGACTTCTCTGAAACAAATTTGCATAGGGGCTGTTTTGCAAAACACGTATTTTAGAGATTGTTTTGTGACTATACTAAATTGTTTTGTGAACCAAATTGAAGGGTTGTTTTGCAATGTATATAAGGACTGTTTTGCAATATTTGGGGGCTGTTTTACAAGATTAATTGAGAGCAGTTTAATGGGTAAAATGGACTGTTTTCTTGAGACAAAATAACATGTAAAGATGAGATTAAAGTAGTATTGGATGTGTAGTATGTTATAAAAAAATAGGCACTTTGATGGATTAAGTGTATGTATATGAAATGTGTGAATGCTTGAATGAGTTGAGTCATTAAGTTCAATATTCAATAAGAAGTAATATGTACCTATTGTCTCCTCTGGAGTAAGACCCAGTGGAAGACAATAGAGCTAGGAAGGATCAAAGTGGCATTGTGATCAACTGTAATATCCCAAAAATAGGCTTAGGAGTATGCTACAAATTGATACTAGTTAAACTGCTATAGACTTGTCACTTATTAAATAATTAAGTGTTTTGGGGACCAAAGTTGAACAAGGAAAAATAGATAGCTAAATTCGTAAAGGACTAAACCGAATTTTTAAGTAAAAACAAAGCTTGCATGATAAAGAAATTATTCAAGTGGGCTTATACACATGGCAACCATAGTTGAAGACATGTGATTGGTGTCTCGACCACATGGAAAAATAAGCATATGTTATCTTCTTCAACCCAAAAAGACCAAAACCCCAATATTGAGAGAGAGTTGAACTTGTTGCCATGGATTTGTGAAGAATTGAGCTTAATTAGTTCCAATCCTTGAGTCTTTTTCGATCATGCTAGGGGAGAGAGTAAGTATTTTTGTCCTTTCTCTTGTTTTAGAGCCTAACTTGAGAATTCTATCTGAATCTTTTATGTATCCTAAGTGTTAGTAATTGGTTAGAGGGAGTTAAATTCATAATAAGAACTTTCCCTTGAACATTGGAATAGTTCATGCATCAAGATTGAATATGCGTGTAAATTGTTAAGTTGTTTGTTCAAACATATGGAATTTTGAATATATATATATATGGGGTTAAGGCCATTCGAATGATGTAAATAGTAAATTAACATGCAATTGTGATCTTGTAACAAAGCTAAAGTGTTACTTTGATTGATAATGAACTCTATTGTGATTTTGATGCATAGAATAATTCAAAATGGAAACAAGTAAATATTTCATATTGTGCCATGTTCTTCTTGACAATTTGGACAGTTTTGAATGCATTAGAGTTATGTTAGATTGCTTGATTTCATATGTGGTTATACATTAAAATCTGGGCTGTTTCGAAAGCATTAGAGCTATGTTAGATTGCTTAATTTCATATGTGGTTATACATTAAAATCTGGGCTGTTTCGAAAGCATTAGAGCTATGTTAGATTGCTTGATTTCATATGTGGTTATACACTAAAATCTGGGCAGTTTTGAAAGCATTAGAGCTATGTTAGATTGCTTGATTGCATATGTATTTATACATGAAAATCTGGGCAGCTTTGAATGCATTAGAGCTATGTTAGATTGCTTGATTTCATATGATGGTTAAAGGACTAGATTTTATTGAAATAAATGACAGTAGGCTAATTGGTGAACATGTAAATAAACATATATATGAAAAGGAGGCTGTTTCAAACGTATATAAGCACATTAGGTACTGTTTTGATACATGCAAAATTGTATGCTAGCATAACGGATTGATTAGTCATGGAAATGAACATTTGTGGACTGTTGGGAGCATGTAAATGAGTATATAAGAATTAGGGGCTGTTTTACAAGTGAATGGATTGTTTGAATGTACATAAACATATTGAAGACTGTTTTAAAGTGTTTTAAAGTGTGTACAAATGTTAAGTATGGTCTTGCTTACAAATAAATATGTTAGTGGATTGTTTTGTTTAAAATTACATGTATACATAATTAATTGAGTACTTTACAAGGGAATGGATGATAGGATCAATTCTAATGTATCTTTGCACCCTTTTGTCACAATTAGACCAAGAGGAAGTTGGAGGACTAAAGGCTAAAGAGAGGCAAATGGTTGATAACAAAAAGGGGAATCGTGAACCGGGAACAAAGCTAGTTCAAAAAATCCGTGAGTATAGTTTAAAGACTCGAGATAGGATCAAACCATTTCGAGTATCCCTAATTGCTTTATTTTACGTTGTTTATTCATTAAATTAAGCTATATCATAAGCTTAAGTTTGGATTCAAGGTAAGTACCTAATGGTAAGGATTAATTTTGATGTTCCATGTTTGAATTGATCGCAATTTCAAATTGAAAAACTAATTACTCTTGAGTATGCATAATGGAAATTTCATGCCGTCTATTGTTAAAATAAGTTGATTAATGTATTGAGAGATTTGAATGGACTGAATACGTGTCTATTATGAGGAATGATAAACCTGCTCAATTGATTATAAGAATATATGTGCCTGATGTTATAAGTCTGAAGCTTTGCTATGTGTTTATATGAAATAGGTATGAGTTTGTTATGGTAAGATACAAACCCTGCTGTGTATAAATGAACTTGAAATTAAGTTCATTTTTGAGATAAATAAGTCTTGTTATTTGATAGTTCGATCATGAATCCATGTTTAATTCTGAATCTGATTTAATTGAGATATATTATTCGAATAAGTTGAGAAAATGCATTGAGAAATTCACATGTGGTGAATACATGCCTAATTAAAAGGGGCAATTAGCTTTGTTATTATGATATTTTGTGATGGAGATGTGCTCCATCTGTCTATATTAAGATCAGATAACTGTGAAAGCCTTGGTCACGAGTCAGTCATAGGTATATTTGGCATGCCATAGAGTCCATCGAGCTTGTGTTTGGGGTGGTTTACGTTCATAGACTACGGTCCTTATTTGGTGACAGCAGGAGGGAAATGTTGTGGTCACTTGGCGACAGTAGGAGGGATTGACCAGTACTACGAGTACCATTTTATTTGGGGACAATTGGTTGGGGATTCGTATACCTAGGCTGTAATTCGATTCTCAAGGCTATGTTAAATACAAATAATGAAGTTTGTAAACCAAGTTAAAGAATTATCTAATTATTACTTGTGACCAATAGTCCGTGTTTATGTTATGATATGCTTGATAACTTACATGTTAAGTAGTACCTACTTATTTATATATTAAATGCTATGTTCTAAAAGATTAAGGATTATTCTTAAATGGAAATGAATATTCTAAGGACTGTTTTGATATAAATGATTGTTTCATGGACTGTTTTGCAATGCACAAGTATGTATACATATTCTATGGACTGTTTTGATATAATTGATTATTTCATGGACTGTTTTGCAAGGTATAAGTAGGTATACATATTCTAAGGACTGTTTTGATATAAATGATAGTTTCATGGACTGTTTTGCAATGCACAAGTATGTATACATATTCTATGGACTATTTTGATATAATTGGTTATTTCATGGACTGTTTTCCAATGGATAAGTGTGTATACATATTCTATGGACTGTTTTGATATAATTGGTTATTTCATGGACTGTTTTGCAATGCACAAGTATGTATACATATTCTATGGACTGTTTTGATATAATTGGTTATTTCATTGACTGTTTTGAAATGGATAAGTGTGTATACATATTCTAAGGACTGTTTTGATATAAATGATTATTTTTTGGACCGTTTTGTAATGTATTATTGTGAATACCTAATCAGTGGACCGATTTAATGAAGAATGAAAATAAATAAATAAAATAAAATGAAATGAGATTGTGATTCTAATAAGTAAACTATATTGATAATTTATGAAACTAACATTTCATTCCTTTGTTACATTATGATAATGTCTTATGCGCAAAGTAACTCTTGAATATGATATGTTAATGTCTTATGCGCAAGAAATTATGTGTAATATGTAACAAGTTCGATGTTTTACGTGCCTAAAAACTTATGTCATGATATATTATGTTCGATAACTCGTGTAAGAGTAATTTATGTATATTGGTAGATAATGTTAAGAACAATACACATATTGATGAGAAAACAAGAAAGTTTATAAAATAAATAAATGAATTATGGCAATGACCTACTTAATAAGTAAAAACATATCTTTGTATATTGGGTATTCTTTTTTGGAGTAAATAGACATGTTTTGATAAATTACTTACACACTTGTGATTGGTTGGATTGTTTGAATACCTTTACTTTATGTGAAAATCCACAAATATATGGGTATGCTTGTTTCGAAGATGTTATATATATATATATATATTTGGTGCCTTATACGATATGTAATCATGCATATTAAAAGTTAAGCCTGATATCTCATATGATAGGTAAATCTATGTTGTTGCTAAGTAATGTTGATAAATTAAGAGAGAAAGTAATACATGTTTAAGTGAGGGTATATATAAGAAATGATTGAATTATAGGCTAAGCTAATGTGTCGCTTGGAAACTTATACAATAAGCAATACATGCACATAGGATATATGTATACGTGATGAACTAAGAAAGACTATTATATTTGAACTTGTAGATTAAAGGACGGGTGTTCGAACAAGTTTGATGCTTGTTTGGTTTCGATATGTTTATCAATATTATCATATTTAAATTCTATGCTTAAGATAAATTGTAATTGATTAAGTCTGTAACTTACCTGGATCTGTTGGCTTCAAAGTGTTACTTTGATTGATAATGAACTCTATTTTGATTTTGATGCATAGAATAGTTCAAAATGGAAACAAGTAAATATTTCATGTTGTGCCTTGTTCTTCTTGACAATTTGGACAGTTTTGAATGCATTAGAGCTATGTTAGATTGCTTGATTTCATATGTGGTTATACATTAAAATCTGGGCAGTTTTGAAAGCATTATAGCTATGTTAGATTGCTTGATTTCATATGTGGTTATACATTTAAATCTGGGCAGTTTTGAAAGCATTAGAGCTATGTTAGATTGCTTTATTGCATAGGTGTTTATACATGAAAATCTGGTCAGCTTTGAATGCATTAGAGCTATGTTAGATTGCTTGATTTCATATGATGGTTAAAGGACTAGATTTTATTGAAATAAATGACAGTAGGCCGATTGGTGAACATGTAAATAAACATATATATGAAAAGAGGTTATTTCAAACGTATATAAGCATATTAGGTATTGTTTTGATACATGCAAAATTCTATGCAAGCATAACGGATTGATTAGTCATGGAAATGAAGATTTGTGGACTGTTGGGAGCATGTAAATGAGTATATAAGAATTAGGGGCTGTTTTACAAGTGAATGGATTGTTCGAATGTACATAAATATATTGAAGACTGTTTTAATGTGTTTTAAAGTGCGTAAAAATGTTAAGTATGGTCTTGCTTACAAATAAATATGTTAGTGGATTGTTTTGTGTAAATTTACATGTATACATAATTAATTGAGTACTTTAGAAGGGAATGGATGATAGGATCAATTCTAATGTATCTTTGCACCCTTTTGTCACATTTAGACCAAGAGGAAGTTGGAAGACTGAAGTCTAAAGAGAGGCAAATGGTAGATAACAAAATGGGGAATCGTAACTAGTTTGTAGTTTAAAGACTCGGGATAGGATCAAATCATTCAGTGTATCCTTAGTTGCTTTATTTTACATTGGTTATTCATTAAATTAAGCTATATCATAAGCTTAAGTTTGGATTCAATGTAAGTACCTAATGGTAAGGATTATTTTTGATGTTCCATGTTTGAATTGATGGCAGTTTAAAATTGAAAAACTAACTACACTTGAGTATGCATAATGGAAATTTCATGTTGTGCTATTGTTAAAATAAGTTGATAGATGTATTGAGAGATTTGAATGGACTGAATATGTGTCTATTATGAGGAATGATAAACTTGCCCAATTGATTATAAGAATATATGTGCCTGATGCTATAAGTTTGAAGCTTTGCTATGTGTTTATATGAAATAGGTATGATTTTGTTATGGCAAGATACAAACCCTGCTGTGTATAGACGAACTTGAAATTAAGTTCATTTTTTAGATAAATAAGTCTTGTTATTTGATAGTTCGATCATGAATCCATGTTTAATTCTGATTCTGACTTAATTGAGATATGTTATTCGAATAAGTTGAGAAAATACATTGAGAAATTCACATGTGAGGAATACATGCCTAATTAAAAGGGGCAAGAGCTTTGTTAATATGATATTTTGAGATGGAGATGTGTTCCATCCATCTATGTTAAGATCAGATAACTGTGAAAGCCTTGGTCTCGAGTCAGTCATAGGTATAGTTGGCTTGCCATGGAGTTCATAGAGCTCGTTTTTGGGGTGGACTACGGTCCTTATTTGGCGACAGTAGGAGGGAAGTGTTGTGGTCACTTGGCGACAGTAGGAGGGATTGACCGATACTGCGAGTACCATTTTATTTGGCGACAGTTGGTTGGGGATTCGTATACCTAGGCTGTAATTCGATTCTCAAGGCTATGTTAAATACAAATAATGAAGTTTGTAAACCAAGTTAAAGAATTATCTAAATATTACTTGTGACCAATAGTCCGTGTTTTATGTTATGATATGCTTGATAACTTACATATTAAGTAGTACCTACTTATTTATATATTAAATGCTATGTTCTAAAAGATTAGGTATTATTCTTAAATGGAAATGAATATTCTAAGGACTGTTTTGATATAAATGATTGTTTCATGGACTATTTTACAATGCACAAGTATGTATACATATTCTATGGACTGTTTTGATATAATTGATTATTTCATGGACTGTTTTGCAAGGTATAAGTATGTATAAATATTCTAAGGGCTGATTTGATATAAATGATTGTTTCATGGACTGTTTTGCAATGCACAAGTATGTATACATATTCTATGGACTGTTTTGATATAATTGGTTATTTCATGGACTGTTTTGCAATGGATAAGTGTGTATACATATTCTATGGACTGTTTTGCAATGGATAAGTGTGTATACATATTCTATGGACTGTTTTGATATAATTTGTTATTTCATGCATTGTTTTGCAATGCACAAGTATGTATACATATTCTATGGACTGTTTTGATATAATTGGTTATTTCATGGACTGTTTTGCAATGCACAAGTATGTATACATATTCTATGGACTGTTTTGATATAATTGGTTATTTCATGGGCTGTTTTGCAATGGATAAGTGTGTATACATATTCTAAGGATTGTTTTGATATTAATGATTGTTCTTTGGACCATTTTTTAACGTATTATTGTGAATACCTAATCAATGGACCGATTTAATAAAGAAATAAAAAATAAATAAAATATAATGAAATGAAATGAGATTGTGATTCTAATAAGTAAACTATCTTGATAATTTATGAAACTAACATTTCATGCCTTTGTTACATTATGATAATGCCTTATGCACAAAGTAACTCTTGAATATGATATGTTATGTTAGATTGTTTTATATGCCAAGAAATTATGTCTAAGATGTAACAAGTTCAATGTTTTACGTGCCTAGAAACTTATGTCATGATATATTATGTTTGATAACTCGTGTAAGAGTAATTTATGTATATTGGTAGGTTATGTTAAGAGCAATACACATATTGATGAGAAACCAAGAAAGTTTATAAATTAAATAAATGAATTATGGCAATGACCTACTTAATAAGTAAAAACATATCTTTGTATATTTGGTATTCTTTTTTTTGGAGTAACATGTTTTGATAAATTACTTACACACTTGTGATTGGTTGGATTGTTTGAATACCTTTACTTTATGTGAAAAATCCATAAATATATGGGTATGCTTGTTTCAAAGATGTTATATATATATTTGGTGCCTTATATGATAAGTAATCCTGCATATTAAAAGTTAAGTCTGATATCTTATATGATAGGTAAATCTATGTTGTTGCTAAGTAGTGTTGATAAGTTAAGTGAGAAAGTAATACATGTTTAAGTGAGGGTATGTATAAGAAATGATTGAATTATAGGCTAAGCTAATGTGTCGCTTGGTAACTTATACAATAAGTAATACATGCACATAGGATATATGTATACGTAATGAACTAAGAAAGACTATTATATTTGAACTTGTAGATTAATGGACAGGTGGTCGAACAAGTTTGATGCTTGTTTGGTTTCAATATGTTTATCAATATTATCATATTTAAATTCTATGCTTAAGATAAATTGTAATTGATTAAGTCTGTAACTTACCTAGATCCGTTGGCTTTAATGAAAGAGTAAAGTATTATAAAGTTTTTAATTTATAATATTGGTTCTTTAAGTTACCTCACTAAGCATTTGTTTACTCTTTTCTTTCTAACATTTTAGGGTAATTTGGCTTTCGATTATCTTGAGAGCTTGGGCAAGATCACAAGGACCGGGATGTATGTTTGTAATCCTTTAGAGTACTCCTAGTTGGTGGCACATAATGGTTTAGCATGCGTTGAATAATTATATTTCTTTTGTGGCTTATCATGTATATAAGCCTAATAAGTATTCAAGTGTAATGGGCCTTTTATTATTTGTTGGTGATTACTTACTGTATATTATTTAATAGTTAGCAAGATATAGTAGTTGCTTGAAGGTGGAGTTATTCTAGTGATATATTTGAATGTTTACCCATCTTAGAAATTGTGCGAATTATGATACTTAAATGGTTTGAGATCATGAATGATTTGGTAGGACACCTTATAACTTGGGTAAGATAAAAAGTTATAAACAAAATGTTTGTTATGCTAAAAGAGGGTGTTGAAGGGTATTGTATATGATATGTTGATTAATTGTCTGTAGAAATCTTAAGTTGTTAATGCCTCTTGATTGCTTGTTGATTAAGCTATTTTAGACATGAGGTTCGAATACTTGTTATTGTGATTATAAGTCTGGTTGTATTAAACATTATGATATGAAGTATCTAAGAGATAAGGTATGCTATGAGTAAGTAGTTGAAGAGCATTGCTTGATGCATGTATATTTGTTTTTACATGACTTAAGGTGAAGTTAGACCTACGAAATAATTTAAAAAGTTTTAAATTATTCTGTCTTTTGAAGGCATGTTTAGTCGCTTGTATTAAGTCTGACAAGAATGTTTGTATGATTGCATAGTAACATGTCCTAAACCGGTTTATTCTCCTAGACCGGGTAGGGGGTGTTACATCAACAACCGAAACTAGACTTCAAACTGGTGAGTGTAGTTTAAAGTCTCGGGATAGGCTTGTAACCTCCCGAGCATCCTTCAATGATTCAATTACATTGCTTTTGAAAAAGAAACATATATATTGAGCTAAGCTATGCTTAAAAATGTAGCTTGGATTCGAGGTGAGTACTTAATTATAAAGTACTTTATGATATACATTACTTGGTTAAATACATGTAATATTGAAAACTATACATGTGTTTATATATGTGATTGGTATGATAAATTAAAAGCCTTACTCATTTGAGTATGTTAACTTATGTGTTTGATGTGATAAGTTATAAGCCTTGTTTATTTAAGTATTTAAATATATGTGTTTGATATGATAAGTAGTAAGCTTTGCTTATTTGATTATAAGAATATATGTGATTGATATTATAAGTCATAACCATTGCTTATGTGACTACATAAATGGGGAGCTAAGCCCATATCTGATACGAATAAAAAAATGTTACTTGATTATCTGAATAAGGAGCTAAGCTCAATTCTGACTCTGATATGATAAGTTTTAATTAAAGCCTTATTTTCGAGTCAGTCATAGGTATAGTTGGCATGCCATAAAGTCTAAAGAGCTCGTATTTGTGGTGGACTACGGTCCTTATTTGGCGACAGTAGGAGGGAAGTGTTGTGGTCACTTGGCGACAATAAGAGGGATTGACCGGTACTATGAGTACGTTTTCGTTGGCGACAGTGGGTTGGGGATTCGAGTACCTAGGCTGATGCTTGATTTCAAGACGATATTAAATTCAAAATAATGAAATTTCAAAATAAATTAAAGGATTACCTTGATAACTTGAAAAGTAAATTGTGACTATAATATATTACATCTAAAATATGTTATATATATAAACACTATGATTATGCCATGTTTAATATCTTAGATGTCAAATAAGTATGTTTATGATATGCTAAGTTTGATACTATGATAAAAATAAATTAATGAAATGTGTAAGATAAACAAATGAACTGGGTTCGATGAATCAAGTGATAAATATTTATGTTATATGATATTATGTTTATACTTTAAGACAAGTAACTATGTCATGATATAATAAGTTCGATAATTTGGGTGTTGAATATTTATGTTTTTGAGATATATGATTTGTACCTTTGGTAATAAATAAAGATATGTTAGGTACCTTTAGTGATAAATAACTCATGCCTACAATATTTTATGCTTGGTATCTTCTAGGACAAGTAACTTATGCCTTTGTTTGGTACCTTAATTGACAATTAGTTCATGTCTAAAATATGTTAGGTCAAATGTTTTTGAATGAAATATAAGAAGTAAAGGGACTGTTTTGAATCTATAAAAGTATAGATATATTTTATGGACAGTTTTGAATGATATACAAGAGTAAAGGGACTGTTTTGAATCTATAAAAGTATAGATATATTTTATGGATAGTTTTGAATGAAATACAAGAGTACAGGGGTATGGACAATTTGAATGAAATACAAGAGTAAAGGGACTGTTTTGAATCTATAAAAGTATAGATATATTTTATTTACAGTTTTGAATGAATACAAGAGTACAGAGACTGTTTTGAATCTATAAAAGTATAGTTATATTTTATGGACAGTTTTGAATGAAATACAAGAGTAAAGGGACTGTTTTGAATCTATAAAAGTTTAGATATATTTTATGGACAGTTTTGAATGAAATACAAGAGTACAAGGACTGTTTTGAATCTATAAAAGTATAGATATATTTTATGGACAGTTTTGAATGAAATACAAGAGTAAAGGGACTGTTTTGAATCTATAAAAGTATAAATATATTTTATGGACAGTTTTAAATGAAATACAAGAGTACAAGGATTGTTTTGAATCTATAAAAGTATTGATATATTTTATGGACAGTTTTGAATAAAATACAAGAATACAAGAACTGATTTGAATCTATAATGTATATGTATAAGTGAAATAAGTGGATTGAATTACAAGGTTATGATAAAAGAAAGTTTTTATGATAGTAATGAGTCATGATAAAGCCTTGCATAATAAGTATATGCCTTGTTGAGTATCCATGTATATATGTATATGCTTGTTGTATATAAGTAAATGCCTTGTTGAGAATCCATGTATATGTGCTTATTCGATTACCTATGTGTACAAATATATATGCCTTGTTGAATATCCAAATAAATATGTATGTGCTATGTTTGAATACCCAATTATGTGTGTAAATGCTTGTTCAAATGTCTTACTCTAGAATGGCTAACTTCTTGTCCAAGCTTAGAATTATGTATATGATTATTAGATTGTGTTGAAAGGATCAAATATTGTTTCATGCTTTAATGCTACCTCACTAAGCAACTACTTACCTTATTTCCTTCATTACCTTTCATGGAAAATTATGTCTTTGATTTTCTCTTGAGCTTGGCCGTGATCACAAGAACCTTCAAGTATGATCTGATTTTATATTTTTAGAACTCCTAAGTGGTGGCACATAGTTGATAAGCATGAATAGTGCATTTGGCTTTCATTTTGGGTATATTTTGTATATAAGTTTATTTTGAGTTTTCTAGTGATGTAAAGCTTTAATTAATTCTTAACTGCTTGCCATATGAATTATAAATGTTAGTATGTCGTGTGGTTGCTTAAATATCTACTCGTGCTTAGGTTTTGAACCACCTTATTGATATATGAAAGTAAGCTGGTATATATATATATATATATATACGCACCTATTATCATATGATAAATCCTGAGATGTTAATATAACTAGTTTAATTAGATTATTGGTTAAATAAGAGATTGTCTGATAGCTATGGTATAAGTATGGTATGGTTATTGAAAGTTTTATGCGTTCAGATTTGATTGGTTAAATATGCTGTTTATGATACTCAAAGAATTTTTGTTGGTTAAGTATGTTGGACATGTTAATCGAATGATTGTTTATTGGTTAGTCTAAGATAAGCATGTTACCTGAAGTCTTGTCTCTATGGATTTTTATGCATAGCTGATTATGTCATGTGATGTTTATATGGTAATCATGATAACAAATTTTGTAGGTAAATGAGATAAACTGGAAGCTTCAGGATTGATAATCTTGTTTTCTGTTTTATCGAATAATCTTAGACCTTAATCTATTTTTTTCAAGAAAGATTAAAAGTATGCTAATAACACGCAATCCTTATTTATGAAAAGAATCTTTTGTCTGAATAGATAACCTTTTTAACAAACCTTGAAATTTGAAATACATAAAATATAAGGACATTTTATAAGCTAGTGATTAATGTATAATGCTTAATATATGTATAGTTGATAGATGTTGTAAAACTGAGGGTTAGATCTTTGAATTATTTAAAAAGTCTTTAATTTACCCATAATTTTTATTAATGTTGTGTGTTCGATCTTTAACACTTCCTAATTCGGTTTATTCCTAAGCCGGGTTAGAGGTGTTACATGGAAAATGAGATTAAATCAAACTTTATGAGTTCAAATTTTTTTTATAGGCTTTTGAACATGATTGTATGGCTTAACTTCAATTTTAGAAGTTTTTACTTGGTTAAAATTTCAACGGGTCTATCGTAAAGCTCATTTAGACATGCATGGCTTAAAGCCTCACAAAACCGTCGCAAAATGATATTAAATCAAATCTTATGATTTCAAATATTTTTATGGGCTTTTCAACATGATCTCAATTTCAAATGAGGACTCTCCATGTTTTCGGTGTTGCTCGTTGCTCTTGTCTTCTCGGTGTCTCGATTTAGGGAGATGTTGGGCACTTATTACAGTTCTGGCGCTACTTCCTTGGTCACTAGTTACGGGTCTATTTCCTTTTATTCTTGCCTTCTCTCTCGATGGTTTTGGAGAGGTGTAAATGGGTTGCGCACTAACTCTCCCTTGTGCCGACAGTTCTTTTGGGCCCTATCATCTCAGAGTCTTAGACTGAGGATTTCGTGGTCGATGTTTGCAGGTCTACTGTTACTGCTCTAATGGCCATCTAGGTGGTGCGGGGTCGTTTAACTTTCCCACTGGCTTTGGGGAGATGGGTCTGTTTTAAGAGGTAAATCCCTTCCGTTACACTACTTTCCTATGGTTAGTGTTAATTGGATCTCTCTGGTTTCCAGTTGTCTACTTTCTTACAGATTGTATGTGGGGTGATTTTTCTATATTCATTAGGGATGTTGATCGTTATATTCTTTCCAAATCTGGCATCTTTTGGTTTCAAATTGTTTTGGTCATTTTGCTTATTGTGTTTCACTATTTCTTCTCTTGCTTTGGCTACTTTTGGTTTCTTGTTGATTGGGTTAATATGGAGATCGTCAATTTTCCCTGTTATGGCTTGAGTCGAAGCTATTTCCCTGGTTGGGTCATTTTGCCTTTTGTTGTTTCCTATTATGGCCCTTTTTGGTCTCAAGTTGTTCGGTTTAATTTGGATCCCTGTTATGGCTGGTCGTTGACTAGTAGCTTTTCTTTTCTTTTGAATTTACATCTATGTTTGTTGGTGAGCATGTTTTGTTTTGCTTCTCCTCTTATGATATTAAGTATCTCCAATGTTGATTTAGCTTCCTGTTTTGGCATGACTTGCTTCTGGATCTATTGCATTTTTGTTCTGGACTCAATCCTCCTTTTGTTGGTAAGCATGGATTGCACTATTTGCTTTGGTATGGAAGGACCTTTCCTTCTACTTTTATGTATCTCAAACACTACTCTCCTATTCCCCTGTGGCTTTGGTTTCCAGGAGAAAGGGCTTACCGATTGCCTCTTGGCATTGGGTTATATTGCCTTTGTATGGCTTTCGATCTCCTGGCCCTTCAGGCCTTGGTGTTGGCTATCGTTTTCCTAGTCTTCATGGCCTAGTATGTTTCATTTGCCTCTGTGGTCTTGACAGTGCTCGTTATTTGTATCTCCCATAATACAGTTCGTGCCGCGGCTTATGGTCAATCTGTTAGATGCCCGACAATGGTGCAAAAAGGCATTACCTTGGTGCAAGACCAGTTTGTATGGACTGTGCTTCCCCCGTTCGAACACTACTATGATCTTTACTAGCTTGGCAATCAACAGGGCTCTACTGTTCACTGTTAAGGTTGTCATATTGTATGTACTACTATTTTGTAATTCAGAATCAATGTTGAATTTCATCCTTTACTTGCATTTATGTCTATTTTTGTTCTTGCTATATTTTATTATTGTTACTATCAAAGTGATGACTTTCGTTAGGCTTGCGGCAATTTGGTTTAATTGGGAGCTACGGTTACATAGCTGCATCTTGGTGTAGTCATTATGGTTAATTGGCCCTTACCCTTTCTATGGCTCTTACTGGGGCAAACATCTTATGATTGAATCTCCTTATCTTAGATTATGAGCTAATGACATGCACTTATGGATGTGCGTGTGCGTGTACTTTGAGTTCTCTATTTCCATCAAACACTTTACATTAGAGCTCTTCCCTACGGAGGCAACTATTTTCGGTCGATTAACGTCGTAATTTATCTTAATTGAATGTTTCAATTTGTCCCAATTTGCCTTACTTTTCAAGACACAACTTACAGTGGAACACATCCACCTTATTCCAAAAGGGATGATCCAATTAAAATTAAACTGCTTTTAGATAAAACCAAATCGTATATAAATTAAAATTGGAGTATCCTCCCTAATTTTTGGGATTTTCTTTTCAATCGATCTCTTTTTTTAAAAGATAATCGGTTATATACTTATGTTCTATTATCCTTTTTTAATTGGGATTATTATCTTATCCCTATTTCTTTGGAATTTTTTTCAACCGATATCTTTATTTTTTAAAAGATAATCGGTTACATATTTATTTTTCTTTATTCTTTTAGATTGATATTATTATCTTATCCTATATTCAAATAGATTATATATCTCATTTTATTTGTTTCTTAACCAATTATTTTTCTTTTTGAACTCTAACAGTTTGATTCATCCTAGATCTCTTATCACCTTATCCCTTATTTTTTGGGGATAGCCTTAGATAACGTTTGCACACCTCTTTCATTATAATTCAATTTGAATTAATTATCTCTACTTTTATCTATAAGAAGTTTATATTTTTTGAAACTTCTCTCTTCCCTTTAGTGTACCATTATAAAACCCCAGGGTTCCGCCCTTTTGATCCTTTATTCCATAATTTCCTTTTGGTATTTTCGACTACCTCCTTGCTTGATCAAATGGCCACTGATTCTATCCTCTAGCAATTGGGTGAGCTTAACTTCACCCCTTCAGTCAACTGGGAATCCCCATCGAAGGACTGTGAATTGTCACTCATCAGGAAGGTCATCACTTCTAGGACTATTGATGGCTTTACTTTGATACGAGTCTTTCGTGCGGTATGGAAAAATGAAAAGGTGCTCTCTATCTCTGAATTGAAGCCCAATTTCTTCCTGATCAAGTTCTCATCAGCAGCAAAACGCAATGATGTTCTCAAGCGAGGACCTTGGTCCTTTAGGAAAGATTGTCTCGCCCTCCTCCCCTTGGACCCTAAATTATCCATTGATGAGTACTCCTTTACTCATATGCGTGTATGGGTTCGTATTCATTAAATCCTGATTCTTTTGATGGCGGATGATCAAATGGCCGATGATATTGGCAAGTCTCTCAAATATTGCATTGGAACTGTTGTCGGGACAGATACACGGACTATGGATGGTAATATAGGGGACTTTCTCTAGGTCTGGATAATTATGGATACCGCCAAACCAATCCGTTGATGTGTAGCACTGGGTGGTTTTGGAGCCACATCAAAATTATGCCTTCTCTAGTATGAGCGACTTCTTTTGTTTTGCCACAGTTGTGGCATTATTGGTCACTCGGTTGCTTCTTGCCCAACGGTTAAAGTTAATGATTCTTCTAAGTTGGAGTATGGGGACTGGCTTCGAGTCAATCCTCCAAAGCCACAAGGGGCCCCTCTCGGTCGAGAGGTAGAATTCGTTACCACAACATTGAGGCACCTCCTAATGTGTCGATAAGTGAAGCCGGTACGGTTGTTATTTTAATCACTTTTTCAAACGCTTCTTCTTTGTGTAATATGGACGATTCCTTGTATGCAGCTATGAGAGAGTCTTCTCATACAAATAAGATTGATGATGAACTCGTGGATGCGGAGTTGAATACCGAGCATGAGCTGGATAGCATGGCCGCTACTACCTCCACCACAACTGACTCTGTGCTAGTTGGTGAGGTACATAATATGGGTTATGAGAGTTATGGGGACGAGTCTGGAGAGGCTACGATCGAGGCAACTGAACACACTACTTATGCAATCCTGGTTGCATCGTCTGCTACTACAGCTGCATTGCCTGCTGCATCACTTACTGCTACCGTGACACCTTCAGCTGCAACACCTTCTGCTCTTACTGCTTTGGAAGCCAATACTACTGCTATTGCCTCCAACACATCTAACAAAGGTTTTGTCTTGGTGTCTGATCCATTGGTGACGACTGGTATGGTTGCTACTGTCGTCTCCACCATCGAGGGTACAAAAGGCAAGACGATTCTGAGCAATGCCACTTCACCAGTACTCTTAGACTTTGATGCTTGGTTAGCTAAGCGACCTCCTACCGCTGTGCCTACCAATTTGAGTAAACCAGAGATGGCACCTCGTAGCTCAAAACGAGGCTCTGCACTTGCAGAGATTGTCTCAGCAAAACGACAACGCCCTTCACCATCGTCTACTACCAAAGGCTCTAAAAACTCTAAAGCTGGGATGAGCAGCATCAAAAACTCTTCAGCGGAGGTTAATTTTCAAACCCACCAAGAAAAATGAACCTCATGTGTTGAACTAACGGGGTCTTAGTAAGCCTCAGACAGTTTAGTCTTAGGGCAGGTTGTTGCCAAGTTTAGTCTGGATCTTGTTTTTCTTAGTGAAACTCATTTAAATTAGTTTAGTAATGATAGATTGAAATTTGCTCTCAATATGTCCAGCTGCATCACTGTGGATAGCAGCCATGAATGTTCGGGTCTTAGCTTTCATTTTTTTGGTATCTATGGTTATGTCGAAATGAACTTGAAATCAAAGACTTGGGATCTTATTGACGCTTTACATTCCTCCTCGCCTCTCGCTTGGCTTACCGGGGGAGATTTGAATAAAATTTTATCTGATAATGAGAAACAAGGTGGATGCCGTCGCACACGTTCCCATATTGTTACATTTAGGGATTGTTTATCCCGCAACAACTTATTTGATTGTAAGCCCGCTAGTATACAAACGACTTGAGCATATTGTTGCCAACCCGGATTGGCTTCGTGCGCACTTTGATTGTCGTGTTATCTCAGACTTTAACGTAGATTCTGATCATTGCATCATTATCATGAACATGACACCGAACCCTATCGCACCTTATGTCGCTCGAGAAGATCATTTCTATTTTGAGCAATGTTGGGCATGTCATGCTGACTGTGTCTCCACAGTCCAAGCTGCTTGGTCGACCACCCATGGCTCGGCCCTTGATAAAATTCACGCGGTCAGCTCATGCCTCATGAATTGGCAGGACCAACAGCGTAAAATTTCTATTCAGCATATTGCTAAGCTAAACAAACAAATAAACTCTTGCCTTCAGTGACGGCTTCCATCTAACGACATGAAGGTCTTTCTTGCGGCTAAGTCTGAACTTTTCCACCCTCTTCATGACCAGGAGACATATTCGGCCCAACGATCTCGAATCACCTGGCTCTCTCAGGGTGATAAAAATAACGCCTTCTTCCACTCCTATGCATATGAAAGGCTAAGAAAAACAGGATTAAAGGATTGTTTGACCAATCTAGCATTTGGAGAAAAGGTACATAAGACATCATGGGAATCGTCAATGACTACTTTAAAAGACTATTCACATATTCTGATCTGACTATCTCCCCTATGATTCTTGACAACATTGTTCCGTCTGTGATGACGAAGATGAATGATGCCTTGACAAGACAATATACCACGGAATAAATCATCTATGCATTTAGGGATATTACTCCGAGGAAAGATCCTGGGGTTGATGGCCTTCTTAGCGGGTTTTACTGCCAACATTGGGACACAGTAGGCCAGGATGTCATTAAGCTGTGCAAAGACCTGCTATATGGGGTAGAGGACATGGCTACAGTTAACCGTACGGTGATGGTCCTTAGTCCAAAGGTGACTGGGCCCACTTCTATGCGACAGCTGCAGCCCATTAGTCTTTGCACATTGATTTATAAAATAGTCACTAAAGTGCTCGTCAATCGCATGAAACCTATCATCCCCCATTACATTAGCGACACCCAAGCTGCTTTGTTAAGGGAAGGAACATAGCAGACAATATCCTTTTTGCCCATGAGCTGGTGCATTATCTCAACTCAAGCGAGACAGGTCCCTTTCAGGGCGTTGCACTGAAACTTGACATGGAGAAGGCATTTGATCGCGTGGAGTGGTCATTCTTCAAGCAAATTATGATTAGGATAGGGTTTGTCGACTTTTGGGTTGAGACAATCATGAGATGCATCTCATTGGTTTCTTTTACGGCCCGTGTTAATGGCTCCCTGTCGCCGATCTTCTATCTCCAATGTGGGTTAAGGCTGGGAGACCCTGATACATGCATGAGCGGGGTCAAATTACTAATATTGGACAAGAAGTTGAATTTGTTTGATGCAAACAATAAAATCCAAAACAATGCATGCATAGGAGGTCAAAAACGATGCATCTTGGACAAGAAATTGAATATGTTTGTAAAGTCTGGAAAGTCAGCCAACTTGCGACGAGTTTTCGGATGGGATCCGGGCATTTCTGAGTCAAGTTGTCCTCTAACAAATTTTCCGTCATTCAGTTACCTTTCCAACGCAGCTTGAAACGCGTCAAACAAACATAAAGAACTCAAGATACGTCCAATTTACTGAAAAATACGCATGCAGAAAACTAGATACGGGATTATTACGGGATTTTATAAAATTCAGCCCAAAAGCTAACATATAAGGCTTTGGACGAATTAAACTTAGCCCAATATATTTATTATCATTTAAATTGATGTTGTTAGGGTTTTATATACTTTAGGAACCAGCCACCCAGCCCTTATCAGCTTATCACTTGCCTTATCACCTTATTCCTGGCCACACAAGCACAAGGAGTTTAAAGGTTGTTATTTTTTATTATTTTGAATTAGATTAGGTTTTCCTTGTTTTAGTAGAAGTTAAATTACTTTGTCTATCATTCACCTATAAAAGGATGAGGCCTCCATCATTGTAAGGGCGATTTTCTTTGATTTATGAAATATTTAGTGAGTTTGTTTTTGCAAGTGCTGATTACTTGTGCCTTCGAAGTCTTCTTCAACATAAGTTCGACGAGTTCTTGTGAGGGAGATCATCTTCACACTCTTAATTGCCTAGATAATCGCATCTATGAGGGTGGGTTAGAGCCGCTTGAGGTTGCTTGCTTAGATAATTGAGTCTAAGAGGGTGCCGAGGACAAAACAACATCAACAATTCGCAAGCCATCTTAATCTTCAACCTTCACACCATCTTCCATAATTCCATAAACAAAGCTGGAAATTTCAGATTTGGTTTACTTTTCTCTTTCTCAATCTCTTTTAATTTTTTTATATTCTTATTTATTATCATATAATCCTTCATCTTGTCTTTCTTTCTTTAAATTTCCAGCCTTGAATCTAAATATTTCAAGAAAATCCCTTCTCTTTTCTTTTGAATTTTCAGATTTGCCCAAACTTCCTTGATTGAGTCTGGAGATCCTAGTTCTTGCAACAACTTGATTGAAGGCTTCCAAATCCAAGATTGCGGGAACACCTAGAATTTTCAAATCTACACCATTGGTGGAGTCACTGCACAAAATTTCAGAATTTTTGGACTTCGGGAACACCTCGAACGAAATGGATAAAGTTTTAGCCAAATTAGGGTTTTCCCCTACTTTAACCCTATTTTCATTATTTTTTCTTAGATTTTCATTATTTTTAGTTTATTTACCTTGTAAAAAGAAAAAAAAAATAAAAAAAAGAAAAGAAAGAAAAGTGAGAAAGCTCATACCTAGCCACCAACCACCATCAAGAATCATCATGATCACCATCATCAACCACCACAAGCATCACATTGAAGTGGATTCAACATTGGATTTATTCCTTCAAGTTGTTTCTGGGTTTTGGGGTTATCATCTTTCTCTACTAATTTTTTTCTACTCTTAGTTTCTTAAGTTTCTTTGTTTTGCTTTTTCTTTCTTTTATTACGCAATTTAACACCTTCTCTTTTCTGGTGTGAGTAGGACTAAAAGTTGCATTCCAATCCTTCTTTCTTGCAACTATATTCAATTGGTGTCAAGCCTTTCATTGGACTCCTAGTACAATTAGGACTCATTGTTAGGATTAAACTCGGATTGTAACTCGTTGACTTGTGGAAGGAAGGTCTTTAAAGAGCACGAGATCGGTTTACTTGCCTCACTAAGTATTTATTCCTTGGAGTGTTTAGTGAGATTTCTAGTTTTCTTTTGCTTTTCACCTTTTTAAATATGAGTGTTTCAAGATGTCAGAAACGAGTAACGACGAAGAACCACATGAAGTGACTCTTTAAGAAGTTTCGGATACTCTCAATAAACTTGAACGAACTATAACCTCATTGGCAACCAAGCTTGAGCACATCGATACAGTCGTGACCGTAATCACTCAAACCATTGGGAGATTAGAAACCACTACTATCGCAAGCGATACTAAGGAGCCTAAGTGTCCAAATCTTGTTCCCATTCAAAATAGATGCTAAAACCCCCTACATAGGCACAATCATCGCATAGAACCGAGACGAGCAACAAACACCTTAGCCAAGCCAAAGATCACTGTACCACCTTTTCAAGGAAGGTATGACCCTAATGCTTATTGTGACTGGGAAAATCGTGTTGATCTTCTATTCGAGCATTATCAACGTCCCAAAGAGGATCAAGTTCAACTGTTGACTCTCAAATTCACTGAATATGCATCCATTTGGTGGTTCCAATTGGTTCGCAATCGGCGTCTCAATGGAGAAGCCAAGATAACCTCATTGGGAGAACTTAAAGAAGTCAAGCGAGAATGATTCGTTCCCCCATTATATCGACGAGAGATCAAAAAAAAGTTAATAAGGATCTGATAAGGCTACTGAACTGTTGATGAGTATCTCAAAGGGATGGAATCATTGATGCAAAGAGCCGATATACAAGAGGATGAAGAGGACACAATGACTAGGTTTGTTGTCGGACTCAATGAAAACATTCTTGAGGTACTTGAGGTCACTTACTACACCCTTCAAGAGGCATTCCAATTCACCATGACAATTGAAAAGCGCATCAAAGATCGGCAACGATATCGACAGAAGAATTATCACTATGACAGAGGTACCACTTAACCTTTATCTCATTCTAATTCTTCTAAACCTTTGCTCGACTCAAGTAGACCAAAGAAGAAAATTGAAACATCCAAGTCACTGGACAAAACCAAGACAAAAATCCCCATGTTGACGGAAAACACACAAACACTCAAACAAGAGGATAACGATAATGAACACGTTAGACAAGATGGCAATGCTTCTAATCCCTCATGTGAAGTAGTAGGTCCACTTGCTATACTCTCATCACCTCCCCACAAAGAAAGCAAGTGTAATTCTAACCCTTCATTTGATTCTTGTCCTATCATTCCGTTAGAAACACTTTCTCCTTTACAGAAATTGTACATTGATGATAATTTTTGTGAGATGGATATGGGATGTGAGATTCAAAAGACTGAGAGTAAAGAGGTCGAGAGTGAAAAAATTCAAATTAATGGCCCAAAAATGGTGAGTGAAAATACATATGAGGTAAAAGTCACACAAAGCCCAAAAGAAAAAGATAAGGAAAAGAATGCGACGAGTGATTTTGTTTTGACTAATCATTACAAATGTTCGAGTAGTGTTGTCTTATTTTTTCAGGATTTTGTTGAACCATTGAGAGGAGCTCAATTAGATCACTCCACATACAACAAAGAAGCCTTTTCAATTGAAGTTGATGATTGTTCTCTCATTCCCAATTTAGATTCGTGGACGAATCCTTTTAAGGAGTGGGGGAAGGATACATGCATGAGCGAGGTCAAATTACTAATATTGGACAAAAAGCTGAATTGTTTTGATGCAAACAATAAAATCCAAAACAATGCACGCATAGGAGGTAAAAAACGATGCATTTTGGACAAGAAATTGAATCTGTTTGTAAAGTCTGGAAAGTCAGCCAACTTGCAACAAGTTTTCGGATGGGATCCGGGCATTTTTGAGTCATGTTTTCCTCTAACAAATTGTCCGTCATTCAGTTACCTTTCTAACGCATCTTGAAACGCGTCAATCAGACATCAGGAACTCAAGATACGTCCAATTTACTGAAGACTGCGCATGCAGAAAACTAAATACGGGATTTTGTAAAATTCAGCCCAAAAGCTAACATATAAGGCTTTGGACGAATTAAACTTAGCCCAATACATTTATTATCATTTAAATTGATGTTGTTAGGGTTTTATATACTTTAGGAACCAGCCACCCAGCCCTTATCATCTTATCACTTGCCTTATCTCCTTATTCCTTGCCACACAAGCACAAGGAGTTTAAAGGCTGTTATTTTTTTATTTTTAATTAGATTAGGTTTTCCTTGTTTTAGTAGAAGTTAAATTACTTTGTCTATCATTCACCTATAAAAGGATGAAGCCTCCATCATTGTAAGGGAGATTTTCTTTGATTTATGTAATATTTAGTGACTTTGTTTTTGCAAGTGCTGATTACTTGTGCCTTCGATGTCTTCTTCAACATAAGTTCAACGAGTTCTTGTGAGGGAGATCATCTTCACACTCTTGCTTGCCTAGATAATCGCGTCTAGGAGGGTGGTTTAGAGCCGCTTGAGGTTGCTTGCTTAGATAATTAAGTCTAAGAGGGTGCCGAGGACAAAACAACATCAACAATTTGCAAGCCATCTTCATCTTCAACCTTCACACCATCTTCCATAATTCCATAAACAAAGCTGGAACTTTCAGATTTGTTTTACTTATCTCTTTCTCAATCTATTTTAATCTTTTTTTAATATTCTTATTTACTATCATATAATCCTTCATCTTGTCTTTCTTTCTTTAAATTTCCAGCCTTGAATCTGAAAATTTCAAGAAAATCCCTTCTCTTTTCTCTTGAATTTTCAGAATTGCCCAAACTTCCTTGATTGAGTCTAGAGCTCCTAGTTCTTGCAACAACTTGATTGAAGGCTTCCAAATCCAAGATGAACACTCTATCATACCCTCTCTCCCATTTTCTATTTCTTATCTTCACTCAAGGTCTCTCGGTTACTCTTTATGCCGAGTAATAGGTGGGCGGCCAACTCCCAGGTCTTTGTGCCAGTCGTCATGGGCCTCGGGTAAATCACTTGCTTTTTACTGATGACAATATGGTATTCATCCAAAACAATGTTAATGAAGCATCTCACCTTAAAGAAATTCTTTGTCTCTACGCCTTTTCCTCGAGTCAAGTTGTTAACTTTCAAAAATCTACGATACTTTTTTGTCCCCTCACTTCCTCCAATCACAAGCAGGCAGTCCATGCCATTCTTGGGGTTAGAGAGGTGGATGACACGAGGATCTATCTTGGCGTTCCCCTCTTAATCGAGAAAAATAAAATTGTATCCTTAGGGTTTGCTCGGGACAAGGTGAATTCCTGTATGTATAACTAGGATAAACACCTCCTATCTTTTAGTGGCCGGGAGGTTTTTATCAATTATGTGGTTCAGTCTTTTCCCCCAATACGTGATGTTATGCTACCTGCTCCCCAAAACATTATTGAGGATATGAATCAGTCTGTGCAACGCTATTGGTGGTCTAGAAAGAACAACAAATAGGGTTGGCCTCTGATCACTTGGGACATTGTTTGATCTCCCAAGTCTGCTGGGGGCGTCGGCTTTCAAGATATGCATCTCTTCAACATTGCCTTGCTCAGAAAAAAATTTTGGCGTATAATCACGGAGCCAAATTCCATGCTTGCTAGGGGTTTACAAAGCGTGATACTTTCCTTCTAGAACATTTTAGACGCTGAGCTCATAAGAAAGCCTCCTTTACTTGGAAAGGTATTCACCAGGTTATGAAGAAACTCCTTCCCATCTTCTTTTGGAGGCTAGGGATTGATAGCAAGGTATGAGTACACACGGACAATTGGGGTGGTACGTCTATGTAACACCCCTAACCCAGTTTAGGAGTAAACCGAACTAAGAGGTGTTAGGAAACAAACCAAAGAAATAGCTTATCTAATGTAAGCCCTTAGATCGAACTCCAAAAGTAACACAAAATCAAAGAGTAACTTTTTTTTCAATCATTAACCAAAATTTAATTCTCTTAGGAACATGTTGCCTTATAAAGCTTTAAGTCATGTCCGAAATTAAAACATCGAGCTTAAAGAAAGGTCACAACCATTAGGGTATTTGTATTCCTATTAACTTAATCATGTTGAAAAAATTAAAGGTTATGATTCTCCAAGTTAAAAGCAGTTGTCTTTAATAGATAACAAATAAATTTATTCTAACAAAATCCCTATATTCATTTTTAGACCCTGCTTAAACTAAGTGATCAAAGATTCACATAGATGTAATCTTACAAGGTTCAGCTAAACAAAAAAAAAATTCAAGACAAGGGTGCCTATTAAGGTCTAGGATTTTAACCAGTTATAAACATTCATATTATCTATTTTAAGATCCTATATTCAAGTTCATACCAAGATACAACCCAACCAAGGTCATTATTCAAGCATTCGTATGTCTCTACTATACATGTAATCTTATGTAGCAACCATTCAACATCACAATTAACATAACTTAACCATCAAGTAAGCATTTGGCCACATCTCTAACATGGTTTAGCAAACAAGCAACTATTCAATTACCATATTAAACAAAGCTTAGCCAACAAGCAACCAAAAGACATAATAGGCCATTTACATAAAGTAATATGTACTTAAGAACCTTGTACACATATGTGATCAAAAGGTTATTTCAAAGATCAAACCAATCATATCCAGTTACATATAATTTTTGCATAATAATACCATATACGTATTCATTGACATACTACTAATTGCTTATTTTAACCATCAACCTAATCATACGAACTACACTACCCTCTTTTTTTAGGTTTAACACATGATAGTAGATATATATATATATATATATCAGTCCACATACACACATGACAACAAGGTGGTCTAACAACTTAAGGCACATATCGATATTTAAACAATCATACAAACATACTAATTATTATAACTCATATAGCAAGCAACAATGAAATAGTTAAAGGCCCATTACAAAGCTTTGAATACTTATAAAGCTTATACACATATGTAGCCAAAATGGGATCTAAATGCACTATGCATACTTAATAACTATGTGCCACCATCTAGGAGTTCTAAAGGTATTGCTTCAAATCATACTTATGGATCCTTGTGATCACGTCCAGGCTCAGGAGAAATTCTGAAGGCACATTTTCCCTGAAATGTAACGAAGGAATAGAGTAAGCAATTGCTTAATGAGGTAGCTTAAAGCAACTAAAAGCATGAAACCATAATCTACCCCTTTCACAAAGTTTATTAATCATATAAAAATTCAAGCTTGGACAAGAAAATTAGCCATTTCAGAACAAGCCATTTGAGCCAACATTCACTTACATACAAGGGTATTCATATAGGATATTTACATATATACATGGTACTCGGTCAAAACACATACATATATATATATACACATGATATTCGAACAAGGCATAAGCATATATATATAGGTGCACAAGAAAAACATATACATATATACACAAGATATTCGAACAAGACATATACATATATACACATGGGTATTCGAACAAGACATAGGCATATATACATGAGTACTCAAACCAAACATATACATATATACACAAGATATTCCAACAAGACATATACATATACACACATGGGTATTCGAACAAGACATAGGCATATATATACATGAGTACTCAAACCAAACATATACATATATACACAAGATAATCATTAATCAATAGATACATATTACTTATGATGCAAGTTATTAAAATAATTCATTGATTTAACTTATAAACTTTTATGGTTTCTCTTTAATATAGCCAATCCATACATAAGTTACTTGTCTATTACTTATCAAACAAGTTATCAAACATAGCATGTCATGATCAAGTGTTACTTGTCATATAAGATAGCAACATAGCATATTGTAGGCATAGATTTTTGTCACAAGAGGTACTAAAATTATTCATTAACTTAGTTGCAAGTTTCATTATTTGTCTTTAACATAGTATCTTATAACATAGTTACTTGTAACATAAGTTATTAAACATAGTATTTCATGAACATGAATACTTATTACACGAATTATGAACATAATATCTTATAACATAGTTACTTGTCACATAAGTTATTAAACATAGTATCTCATGAACATTAATACTTATCACATGAATTATCAACATAGTTCATTTGTTTAGCTTGCAAATTTCATTATTTTGTCTTTATCATAGCATTGAGAATCAAGTAGCCTAGGTACACGAATCCCCAACCAGCTGTCGCCAAATAAAATGGTACCTGTAGTACTGATCAATCCCTCATACTATCGACAAGTGACCACAACACTTTCCTCTTACTGTCGCCAAATAAGGACCGTAGTCCACCCCAATCCCGAGCTCTATGGACTCTATGGCATCCCAACCATACCTATGATTGACTCGAAACCAAAGCTTTTAATATAATCTTATTTTGTCAAAATCAAAGTTGAGCTTAGCTTCTTATTCATATAGTCATGAACTTGTCATATTCTTATCAAAGATGAGCATTGCTCCATGTTCTTGCTATCATGCCACCAAGGCTTATTTCATAGCATATCACAAGTTCAACCACTTGTATTATTCAAACAAAGTATGCATTTCATAACATCTCTAACATTTTCAACCATAATCAATGCATCAAGTGAACATAATTTATTATTATTCATTTCAAAGGTAAGCATAGCTTCAAATTCAAGTCTTTACAACAAGGCTTAGATCTTATCATGTCAAGCTTATGTCTTATCATATCATGTCAGAATCATAATTGAGCATAGCTCCATAATCGGAATACCAAATAAAAATGGTTTATTGTATATCATGATAATCACATATATCATTCATGTATGATCCTCAATTCGTACATATCTTAATTCAAATGATAGTTTATCAAAAGTCACTTATTAACCATATTTAAGCATGTAGAGGCTTCACTATGAACATATCATCAAATCAAGTATTACATTTCATAAAATTCTTATCATATAAGTGCTTACCTCGAGTTCAAGCTTTTAATTGCATTGCTTAAATTAAAGTTAAAGCAATATAATTAAATCAGCAAAAGGTGCTCATGAAGGTTACAAGCCTGTCTCGAGACTTTAAACTACACTCACATATTAATCTGAGCTAAGCACGCTCTCGAATCACGATTCCTTTTTGCTTTTCCGTCACTCGATCCTCCTTGGATCTTACTTCCTCAATTTCTTTTTGGTCTAATCATAGTAAAATGCATCCACTCATCAAAACCACTTCATTTCTATCTTAAATCACATCATACAATAATTCTATAAACAACTTCAAACATGGTTTTAGCATTTTCACCATATTACAAATTTCATGGGATCATAGTAAAATCAATATATATATTATTCGATTGAACCTAGAATTTCATAACATGGGTTTAATTCTCTTACAATTCAAGCAATAACAATTATGCATGTACACCATTCAAATATACTATAATCTCAAACTATCCTATTGTTCATTTTCAAGCAATATAACCAATCTAACTATATCACAAGATTACCAAACATGAGAATCGACACATGTATCATCCAATAGAACCAACGATTTCATAAAACATCTTAACAGTTCAACTTGAGAGAGTAAAAAGGAAGAGTATTTCACCTTCCTCTTAAAGCTATTCGAATTGGACTCCAAGGATTTTACCAAAATTAGCTTAGATCTTCATACATTCTTGAAAGTTTTCATTTAAATGCTCTCTATCTCAAGTTTGTCCATTCACAAATAGATAATTTATTTTTTTTTTTTCCAAGGAAGAAGATTCATTGAGCCCCGTAAAACAGGGATTCGCGCATTTGGAAAGTTATGTCTAAATTGTCGATTCTCCCTAAGATCAGATCTTTTGGTTGACGTGTGGGCCATGATGCTCTCCTAACTGGCCATAGGCTCCAGGCGGCGGGTCTTGACTCTAGTGTCAACCCCTTTGCCTTCTGGACCCAAAAACACCAATGTACACTTTACGTAATTGCCCGGGGCCTTCGAAGCCCTCCTTGTAACACCCCTTACCCGGTCTAGGAGAAAACTGGTTTAAGAAATGTTACCGAACACAAATCCAAACAAACATATGATGTCATAACACTTCTCAACTAAACATGTAATCATAAATCAGGGTAATTTAAAACTTTTTAAATATTTCATAGGTCTAACTTCATCTTTAAGTCATGTAAAAACAAATTTTACATACATTAAGCAATGCACTTCAACTACTAGCTCGTAGTAAACCTTATCTTTTTTGGTACTCAAACCTGATGTCTATCATAGCTTAACCAACAAGCAAACATGAAGCATTATAGACCCTTTACAAAATTCATTGACACCTACTTACTTATTTTAACCATTAAACTATCCATTCTGACTACACCACTTTTATTTGGGGTTAAACTCATGATAGTATACATATTTGAATTTGCAACACACAAGCATCAAAAGATCTATCAACTTAAGACTCTTACAGGTAATTAATCAATATATCATATACAATACACATCAATCACTAGATCTTAACATGGCAAATATTTTGTTTATAACCTTTACTCATATTCGAATTATGAGGTGTCCTACCAATCATTCATAATCTTAATCCAAAAAAGCATCATAACTCACATAATTATTTCAACAAGTAAACATTCGGATATACCTCTAGTATAACTCATCTATCAGCAACTACTCAATCATACTATTTATTAAAGCACATAAAGCAAGCAATCACCAAGAAAATAATTAAAGGCCCATTACAAAACTTTGAACACTTATCAAACTTATATACATATATAGCCAAGATGGGATCTAATTACATTATGAAACTTAACAACTCTATGCCACCATCTAGGAGTTCTTTAAAGAAATTCAAGACATACTATCTTGACTTCTGGTGATCATGTCCAAGCTCATAGATAACCAAAACGGACTTAACCTGAAAGACAGCAAAAGGACGTATAAGTACAATTACTTAATGAGGTGGCTTAAAGCATCGAAGCATGGAACAATAAATTATTCTTTCACTTATATCCTTTACCCATACACATAATTCTAAGTTGAGATCAAAAGCTAACCATTCTAGGTCAAAACATGCAATCAAGAAATTACACTTACACATAGTGATTCGAACTTAAGCTTGTTTAAGTATACATATAGAAAATCGAATAAAGTATAGCTATTCACCCAAATGGGTATTCAAAATAGACATTTCTTGCTATGCAAGTTCAGTATCATGACTTATCATTTACCAAATAAATTTCTTGATTCCTTTCATCATAATCTTTTGATTCAAGCAACTTATTTCACCTGTAAATCTTTTAGTTTGAAACATCCATAATACCATTAATTCCTGAGTATACATTTTTACAGTTGTATATATTTATGTGTTTAACCAGAACAATCCTTTAATCATGTATATACAAATATAAGTTCAAACCAGTCCAATATATACATAAACTTAACCAAAATAGTCCTTTAATTTAATGTAAACAAATATAATTTCAAAACAGTCCAAGATATACTTTGATCTAGTCAAAACAGTCTTTAAATTGTAAGTAAACAATTATAGTTTCAAAACTGTCCAAGAAATACTTGGATCTAGTCAAAACAGCCCTTAAATTGTATGTAAACAATTATTGTTTAAAACAGTCCATGATATACTTGGATCTCGTCAAAACAGTCTCTGTATTCTTGTGTTGTATTCAAAACTGTCCATAAAACATATATATACTTTTATAGATTCAAAACAGTCCCTATATTCTTGTATTGTATTCAAAATTGTCCATAAAACATATATATATACTTTTATAGATTCAAAACAGTCCCTGAATTCTTGTATTGTATTCAGAACCATCCCTGAATTCTTGTATTATATTCAGAACCGTCCATAAAACATATATATACTTTTATAGATTCAAAACAGTCCCTGAATTCTTGTATTGTATTCAAAACTGTACTTAAAATATATATATATACCTGTATAGATTTAAATCAGTCCCTCAATTCTTGTATTGTATTCAAAACCGTCCTTAAGATATATATATATATACCTTTATAGATTTAAATCAGTCCCTAATTCTTGTATTGTATTCAAAACTGTCCATAAAACATATATACTTTTATAGATTCAAAACAGCCCCTGAATTCTTGTATTGTATTCAAAATTGTCCTTAAACACATATATACTTTTATAGATTCAAAACAGTCCCTGAATTATTGTATTGTATTCAAAACTGTCCATAAAACATATATATACTTTTATAGATTCAAAACAGTCCATGAATTCTTGTATTGTATTCAAATTTGTCCTTAAAACATATATATACTTTTATAGATTGAAAACAGTCCATGTATTAATTTGATTTAGTCAAAAGTAGTCTTTAGTCCTTTAAAGCATAACATTTCATAAATAAATAAATATTTAAGTAGGCGTTACTTATCATATAAATTATAAAACATGGCATATTTTAAACTTAAATATTCTTATCATAATAAACATTTGACCCAACATATTTAGACATGAACTATTTGTCAATTAATGTACCCAACATAGGCATAAGTTACTTGTCCTAGCAGATACCAAGCATAACATATTATAGGCATGAGTTACTTATCATTGAAGGTACAAAACATATCATTATTTATCACCAAAGGTACAAATCATATCGTCTCATAATCACAATTTTACTTATCAAATAGGTTATTAGCTTAGCATGTCATTAATTTAAATTGCTTATTATAGAAGCTATCACTTAGTATGCCATCGGCATACGTTTAAATGTTACATCAAATATCAACCATAATATCTCAAAAGCATATATACTTAACACCCAAATTAATCGAGCATAGTATCTCATGACATTGTTACTTGTCTTATAGTATTAAACGTAATATCATATAACATAAATACTTTTCACATGATTCATCAAACATAGTTCATTTGTTTATCTTGCACACTTCATTAATCTGTCTTTATCATAGTATCAAACTTAGCATATCATAAATATACTTACTTGATATATAAGATATCAAACATGGCATAATCATAGCATTATATATATATAACATATCTTAGACGTAACATACTTGTCATACAAGTTATCAAGGTAATCCTTTAATCTATTTTGAAATTTCATTATTTTGTCTTTAATATAACCTTGAAATCAAGCATCAGCCTAGGTACTCGAATCCCCATCCAAACGTCGCCAACAAAAAGGTACTCATAGTACCGGTCAATCCTTCCTACTGCCGCCAAGTGACCCCAACACTTTCCTCCTACTGTCGCCAAATAAGGACCGTAGTCCACCCTAAACATGAGCTCTATGGACTCTATGGCATGCCAACTATACCTAAGACCGACTTGAGACCAAGGCTTTTTCACATATTCTTATCTTATCATATAAAAATTGAGCTTAGCTCCATATTCATGTAATCAAGTACATGTTATAATCTTATCATAGCAGAAACGGATGAGCATTGCTCCTTATCAAAATATTGGATCACATTTCATATTACTCGACTTATGGTGCACATGAATACAATCACAGGTTCAATACTCAATTCCAAACATACTTTTTATCAACAATTACTTAGCATAGTATACTTTAACAAGCAACCACTCACCTGAGATCCAAGCTTAGCTTAAGCATTATCTAACACAAGCATAAAGAAATGTAATTAAATTGAGAAGGCGCTCAGGAAGGCTTTTAACCTATCCCGAAAATTTAAACTACACTCACCTCTTATCCCGAAGTTACAAGATACTTGAATCCTCAATCATATCTTTCTACTTATCCAAATCCTTTCATAGCTCTTTCTTGGTCTAAATGTAACAAGAAGTATAATCATGCATTAGAATAATTATTAGCAACCATTCATTTATAAAACAACTCAATTGTAAACGAATACGTATAATTTCAACAAACCAGCCCAATACTATTTTATACTTGCATACACACATCAAAACAGTCCTTAATGTATTTATATGCATTTTCAGAATAGGCCAAATCACATGTATACACCTATATACATAACAAAATAGTCCAAAATTGTTCCCTTATATGCCAAACAGTCCCAAATTCATATACACATACACATGTTCGAAGCAGTTCTATATATATGTTTCTATATTTTTAGAATAGTTTCCCCCACACTTGTTTACACATTTTACACCTCAAAACAGTCCCTGATGTGTTCTTATGAATTTAGAACAGTTCCATATATTTATAAATACATATGTGTATATTTAAATTAAGTTCAAACATCAATTATACCACTTAACAGGAATTCATTTGAATACTTAATTTACCTCAAACACGGTTTCTTGCATCTTCACCAGATTACAAATTTCATGGGATCATAACAAAGTCAATATATATACAAGTTGTTTGATTGAAACTAGAATTTCAGAATGTGGGTTCAATTCCTTAACAAATTAAGCAATAAGAATCATGCATGTGCACCATTCGAATATATACCATAATCTCAACTGACCTATTGTTCATTTTCAAGCAATATAACTAATCTAGCTATATCATAAGATTACTAAACATGAGAATTCACACATATATCATCCAATAGAACCAAAATTTTCATAAAAATCTTTAACACTTCAATTGAGAAAGTAAAAAGGAATATTACCTCACATTCCTCTATAAATTATTCGAAATGGACTTCAAGAATTTAACTAAAAAATAGTTTAACTCTCCATGAGTTCATGAATTTTTCACACACTCTCTCTTATTGTTTCGGGTAACATAAGAAAGAAGACAATTCTTTTCTTGCTTTACTCTCATGACCGAAACTCCACCTCCATCTAACTCTCACTTGTGATTGACAAGTGTGCATGTCCTTAGACAAATATATGTTTAGCATGCAAATCCTTAATTCATTGCATAATTTGGTACTAGCCCTTTCCCTAATGGTCATTCATTTGTTCCTTGTTTCAATTTGGTCCTAGAATGCTCATTTAATCCAATCGATGATAATTGAACAATAATTTATTTGTAACTAAGTTGCTACATATTTCCAAGTCAATATTGGGGTATTACACTCCTCCTGGCGGATATCCCGTAACTCTTTATTTTTAGTCCTATGACGTCTATTTTATCTTGGCTTGAGGAAGGGGCCTCCCGCTTATCGACTCAATCATTTGCATTGTTGCTAACGATTCTTTGGAATAGACATAATGGTTGGGTTCATAATCGTTAGCTCCAGCCCCCTTGGCTCACGTTCCTCAATTCCCAAGGCATACTTTGAGACTACGCAGCGGCTACAATGCACCGACCTTTGCACAGCCACGTTGGCAGCCAACGTAGGTCGACACTCTAAAGATTAACACCGATTGGGCCTTCGATCCTCTCAGCAAGGCTGCTGCGGTGGGAATTGTTGCGCGCGATGCTCGTGGTGCTGCCATTGGCAGGCTTACTCATCCCTTGGGCGACTGCATGCATGCTGCCTTGACTGAGGCCCAAGCAGTTCTTGCTGGTATTCAAATTGGCCATGCGCATGGTTGGTCTAACTTAATTATTGAAACAGATTCTGCCATTTTGGATAATAAATTAAATTTGTGATGTAATCATTTATCTGTTATGAGTGCTTCTGCTTGCCGACGCAGATAATTTTAGTGTTCATTTTGTTCCTAGGGAGGTAAACAATGTGGCTGATGATCTTGCCTCTAGGGCTATCCAGACCTTATCGTCCATTTCCTTTGATTCGGACTATCCCAGTTACTAGCGTCCTTCTGTAGCTAATGAGCTCCAAGCTCAACAAAGTTAATGCATTTTGGTACTGTTTTCCCCTTAGGTGCTCATTCGGGGCCTCTAGGTCACGAGTGACTTTAGCGGGGGTTTTAATGAGTCCTACCCTTTTCTTCAAAAAAAATCCAACGGGTCCATTGTAAAGCCCATTTAGACATGTACACCTTAAACCCCAATAAAATGGATGCAAAATGAGATTAAATTAAATTTTATGTGTTCAAATATTTTTATGGGCTTTTGAACATGATTATTTGTCTTATCCCCCATTTCAAAACCTTTTACTCGTTTAAATTCCAATGGGCCCACTATAAAGCCCATTTAGATATGCACGCCTTAAACCCCAACGAAACGGCCGCAAAATGAGATTAAATCAAATTTTATGAGTTCAAATATTTTGTTATGGGCTTCTGAACATGATTATATGCCTTAACCTCAATTTTAGAACTTTTGCTCAATTAAAATTCAATGGGTCCATTGCAAAGCCCATTTAGACATGCACGCATAAACCCCAACAAAACGGCCGCAAAATGAGATTAAATCAAATTTTATGAGTTCAAATATTTTCTTATGGGATTTTTAACATGATTATAAATCTTACATCAATTTTAGAACTTTTTACTAGGTTAAAATTCCAACAGGTCCATTATAAAACCCATTTAGACATGCACGCCTTAACCCCAGCAAAACTGATGGAAAATGAGATTAAATCAATTTTTATTGGTTCAAATATTTTGTTATGGGCTTTTGCATATGATTATATGGCTTATCCTCTATTTCAAAAGTTTTTACTCGGTTAAAATTCCAAAGGGTCTATTGTAAAGCCCATTTAGACATGCACGCCTTAAACCCCAACAAAATAGCTGGAAAATTAGATTAAATCAAACTTTATGAGTTCAAATATTTTTATGGGCTTTTGGACATGATTATATGCCTTAACCTTAATTTTAGAACTTTTTACTCGATTAAAATGCCAAGGCCAATTGTAAAGCCCATTTAGACACGCACGACTTAAACCCCAACAAAACGGATGCAAAATGAGATTAAATCAAATTTTATGAGTTCAAATATTTTATAATAGGCTTTTGAACATGATTATATGGATTAACCTCATTTTTAGAACTTTTTACTCGGTTAAAATTCCAATGGGTCCATTGTAAAGCCCATTTAGACATGCACGCCTTAAACCCCAACAAAACAGATGCAAAATGAGATTAAATCAAACTTTATAAGTTCAAATATTATTTATGGTCTTTTTAACATGATTATATGTATTAACCTCAATTTTAGAACATTTTACTCGGTTAAAATTCCAACGGGTCCATCGTAAAGCCCATTTAGACATGCACGCCTTAAACCCCAACAAAGCGATCGCAAAACGAGAATAAATAAAATTTTATGATATCAAATATTTTTATGGGCTTTTGAACATGATTATACGTCTTAACCTCAATTTTATAACTTTTTACTCGGTTAAAATTCTAACAGGTCCATCATAAAGCCCATTTGGACATGCACGCCTTAAACCCCAACAAAACGGCCGCAAAATGAGATTAAATAGAATTTTATGATTTCTAATTTTTTACGGGGTTTTGAACATGATAATATGGCTAAACATCAATTTTATATCTTTTTACTCTATTAAAATTCCGACGGGTCATTTGTAAAGCCCATTTAGACATGCACGGCTTAAACCCTAACAAAACGGATGCAAAATGTATTAAATCAAATTTTATGAGTTCAACTATTTTCTTGTGGACTTTTTAACATGATTATATGGCTTAAACTCAATTTTAGAACTTTTTACTCGGTTAAAATTCCAACGTGTCCATCGTGAAGCTCATTTAGACATACACGCCTTAAAACCCAACAAAATGGCTGCAAGATGAGATTTAATCAAATTTTATGAGTTCAAATATTTTTATGGGCTTTTGAACATGATTATATGGCTTGACCTCAATTTTATATCTTTTTACTTTGTTAAAATTCCAACGGATCCATTGTAAAGCCCATTTAGACATGCATGCCTTAAACCCCAACAAAATGGATGCAAAAGGAGATTAAATCAACATTTATGAGTTCAAATATTTTCTTATGGGCCTTTTAAAATGACTATATGTCTTAACGTCAATTTTAGAACTTTTTACTCGATTAAAATTCCAACGGGTCCATTGTAAAGCCCATTTAGTCATGCACGCCTTAGATCCCAACAAAACAAATGCAAAATAAGATTAAATCAATTTTTATTATTTAAAATATTTTGTTATGGGATTTTGAACATGATTATATGGCTTATCCTCGATTTCAAAAGTCTTTACTCGATTAAAATTCCAAGGGGTCCATTGTAAAGGCCATTTAGACATGCACGCCATAAACCCCAACAAAGCAGCTGGAAAATGAGATTAATCCAAATTTTATCAGTTAAAATATTTTATTATGGGCTTTTAAACATTATTATATGGCTTATCCTCCATTTTAGAACATTTTACTAGGTTAAAATTCCAACGGTTCCATTGTAAAGCCCATTTAGACATGCACACCTTAAACCCCAACAAAACGGATACAAAATCAGATTAAATCAAATTTTATTAGTTCAAATTTTTTGTTATGGGCTTTTTAATATGATTATACGGCTTATCCTCAATTTTAGAACTTTTTACTCGGTTAAAATTCCAACTGGTATATTGTAAAGCCCATTTAGACATGCACGCCTTAAACCCAACAAAACAGATGCAAAATTAGATTAAACCAAATTTTATGAGTTCAAATATTTTCTATGGATTTTTAACATGATTATTTGGCTTATCCTCCATTTTAGAACTTTTTACTCATTTAAATTCCAATGGGCCCACTATAAAGCCCATTTAAACATACACCCATTAAACCCCAACAAAACAGCCGCAAAATGAGATTAAATCAAATTTTATGAGTTCAAATATTTTTTATAGGCTTTTGAACATGATTGTATGGCTTAACCTCAATTTTAGAACTTTTTACTCGGTTAAAATTCAATGGGTCCATTGTAAAGCCCATTTAGACATGAGCGCCTCAAACCCCAACAAAACAGCCGCAAAATGAGATTAAATCAAAATTTATGAGTTAAAATATTTTCTTATGGGATTTTGAACATGATTATATGGCTTAACCTCAATTTTAGAACTTTTTACTCGGTTAAAGTTCCAACGGGTCTATTGTAACGCCCATTTAGACATGCACACCTTAAACCCTAACAAAACATATGCTAAATGAGATTAAATCAAATTTTATTAGTTCAAATGTTTTTTACGGGCTTTTGAACATGATTATATGGCTTACCCTCTATTTCAAAATTTTTTACTCAGTTAAAATTCCAACGGGTCCATTGTAAAGCCCATTTAGACATACACGCCTTAAAACCTAACAAAACAGCTAGAAAATGAGATTAAATCAAACTTTATTAGTTCAAATATTTTTATGGGCTTTTGAACATGATTATATTTCTTAACCTTAATTTCAGAACTTTTTACTCTATTAAAATTCCAATGGGCCCAATATAAAGCCCATTTAGACATGCACGCCTTAAACCCCAACAAAATGGATGCAAAATGAGATTAAATCAAATTTTATGAGTTCAAACAATTTTATGGGCTTTTGAACATGATTATATGGCTTAACCTCAATTTTAGAACTTTTGCTCGGATAAAATTCCAGCGGGTCCATTGTAAAGCCCTTTTAGACATACACACCTTAAATCCCAACAAAAAGGAAGCAAAATGAGATTAATTCAAATTTTATAAGTTCAAATATTTTATGGGCTTTTGAACGTGATTATATGGCTTATCCTCTATTTTAGAAGTTTTTACTCGGTTAAAAATCCAACGGGTCCATTGTAAACCCATTTAGACATGCACGCCTTAAACCCCAACAAAATGGATGCAAAATGAGATTAAATCAAATTTTATGAGTTCAAATATTTTATTATGGGCTTTTGAACTTGATTATATGGCTTAACCTCAATTTTAGAACATTCTACTCTGTTAAAATTCGAACGGGTCCACTGTAAAGCCCATTTAGACATGGGCGCCTTAAAGATTGAATCAAATTTTCTGAATTCAAATATTTTCATATGGACTTTTGAACATGATTTTATGGCTTAACCTCAATTTTAGAAATTTTTACTTGGTTAAGATTCCAACAGGTCCATTGTAAAGCCCATTTAGACATGCATGCCCTAAACCCTAACAAAACATATGAAAAATGAGATTAAATTATATTTTATTAGTTCAAATATTTTTTATGAGCTTTTGAACATGATTATATGACTTATCATGTATTTCAAAAGTGTTTACTTAGTTAAAATTCAAACGGGTCCATAGTAAAGCCCATTTAGACATGCATGCCTTAAACCCCAACAAAACGGATGTAAAATGAGATTAAATCAAACTTTCCGAATTCAAATATTTTTATGGGATTTTGAACATGATTATAAGGCTTAACCTCAATTTTACAACTTTTTACTCTGTTAAAATTCCAACAGGTCCATTGTAAAGCCCATTTTGACATGCAAGCCTTAAACCCCAACAAAATAGATACAAAATGAGATTAAATCAAATTTTATCAGTTAAAATATTTTTTATGAGCTTTTGAACATGATTATATGGCTTATCATGTATTTAAAAAGTTTTTACTCGGTTAAAATTCGAACGGGGCCATTGTAAAGCCCATTTAGATATGCATACCCTAAACCCCAACAAAATGGATACAAATGGGATTAAACCAAATTTTATGAGTTCAAATATTTTTATGGGCTTTTGAACATGATTATTTGGCTTATCCTTCATTTTAGAACATTATACTCCTTCAAAAAATTCCAATGGGCCCATTGTAAAGCCCATTTAGACATGTACACCTTAAACCCCAACAAAACGACATCAAAATAAGCTTAAATCAAATTTTATGCGATCAAATATTTTGTTATGGGATTTTGAACATGATTGTATGACTTAACCTCAGTTTTAGAACTTTTGCTCGGGTAAAATTCAATGGGTCCATTACAAAGCCCATTTAGACTTGCACACCTTAAACCCCAACAAAACGGCCGCAAAATGAGATTAAATCAAATTTTATGAGTTCAAATATTTCCTTATCGGCTTTTAAACATGATTATATGGCTTAACCTCAATTTTATAACTTTTTAGTCAGTTAAAATTCCAACGGGCCCATTGTAAAGCCCATGTAGACATGTACGCCTTAAACCCCAACAAAACGGATGCAAAATGAGATTAAATCAAATTTTATTATTTCAAATTTTTTATGAGCTTTGAACATGATTATATGTCTTATCATGTATTTCAAAAGCTTTTACTCGTTTAAAATTCCAACGTGTCCATTCTAAAGCCCATTTAGACACACACGCCTTAAACCCAACAAAACGGATGCAAAATGAGATTAAATCAAATTTTATGAGTTCAAATATTTTATTATGGGCGGTTGAAAATGATTATATGGCTTAACCTATATTTTAGAACTTTTTACTCGGTTAAAATTCCAACGGTTCCATTGTAAAGCCCATTTAGACATGCGCGCCTTAAACCCCAACAAAACGGATGGAAAATGAGAATAAATCAAATTTTATTAGTTCAAATATTTTGATATGTGCTTTTCAACATGATTATATGGCTTATCCTCTATTTCAAAAGTTTTTAATCGATTAAAAATCCAACAGGTCCATTGTAAAGCCCATTTAGCATGCACGCCTTAAACCCCAACAAAACAGATGTAAAATGAGATTAAATCAAACTTTATGAGTTCAAATATTTTCTTATGGGCTTTTAACGTGATTATATAGCTTATCCTCGATTACAAAAGTTTTTACTCGGTTAAAAATCCAACGGGTCCATTGTAAAGCTCATGTAGACATTCACGACTTAAACCCCAACAAAACAGATGGAAAATGAGATTAAATCAAATTTTATTAGTTCATATATTTTTTATGGGCTTATGAACATGATTATATGGCTTATCCTCTATTTCAAAAGTTTTTACTCGGTTAAAATTCCAATGGGTCCATTGTAAAGCCCATTTAGACATGCACGCTTTAAACCCCAACAAAACGGATGTAAAAAGAGATTAAATCAAACTTTATGAGTTCAAATATTTTCTTATGGGATTTTGAAGATGATTATATGGCTTATCCTCTATTTCAAAAGTTTTACTCCATTAAAAATACAATGGGTCCTATAACACCCCCTTCCCGGTCTGGTAGGACCCCGGGTCGGAAAGCCTTATAGGAGAACATGACGATGATTCTTGTCGTTGATTACAATAATTTACTTGGTAAGTTATGCATCCAAAGCTCTTAATGTAATACTTAATCCTAAGTAAACCATATAGATCAGCTAAAAATAGAATTTGGGGCCCATTGATAACTTAATCAAATATGGGGACTCAATTGTAAGAATCACAAAATTACCAGATCTTATTTAGAAACAAGGATATCAATGAGAAATTCAACGTAGGTATATCTTACTTATAAATTTTTAGAACATTCAAGATTCATTTATGCCCTTATTTAAGCTTTATACAACTTCAATGACCAAATTAAAATGATTAGACACTTATTGCATCACCTTTTAACTAACTTACATGCCTCTGTACCGATACTCGAAGAGGCCGCATCGGTATGCCTATATCAAAATTGTTAAATTATTTATAAATATTATGAGTCGTATCGGTATAGGTCTATTCGTATCGGTACACTACGCTAGGCTCAAATTCCAGATCTGACCAACTGTACCTAAATGCCTAAGGCTGTATCGGTATGCATCCCTTTACTGTTAAAACGGTTAATGTTTTTATGCCCGTACCGATATTGGGTATCGATACAACGCTTAAGAGGTCAACTTACAGGATCGATGTAGTGTCGATATGGTGCTAGAGTATTTTTCCAGTGGCTAAGGCCTGTACCGATACGCCTAGCTGCGTATCGATATGCCAACTTTGACTCAACTAAATATGCAAGGCTGTACCGATACGCCATCACCCGTATCGGTACAACAAGGTCTATAATGGCAGATTTTATTTGGTTTATCATCAATTTGCTATACCAAACCATGTCCAAATTCACTGAAATTTTACTAGCAAGTTTTTATAACTTAAAACTATTACCATGTAATTTTTTAGGGTCGAATGAATCTGGTTACTATGTTTTCTATGTTTTAAGCCACACATGCATTTATAACACTTTTGACCAATTTTAAAAAGTCAAGTTTAAACCCTTAAGCTTATACATGCCAACTATATTTACATACATAACAAAAAAGGTAAAAGTGACTTATGCAACACTTGTGGCACTATACTAGGAGTCTATAGAGTTGATGTACTTTACTTTATCGAGTAGTGACTTTTCAAAAACCTTCTACAACCCCAATCCCGATCTTACACTTTTTAACCTGAAATGTATGAAAGATGAATGCATTAGGCATATTTTGCCTAGTGAGATAGTCATAACCAGTGCATTAAACAAGAATTATACTTTAATATGCTTCAATGTCACCAATGATGTCAATGGCATGAACATATACTCTAGTGGTGAGTTTACACAATAACAATGACCATTATAACAACAATAATTAATGCAAAAATCAATATTCAATATAAATGTTCAATAACAATACTCAATAGTAATGACTAATAAGGTTCCTTGGATTGATGTAAGGTATATGGATACGTGAATTCCTACATCGCACCAAAATCAATAGTGGTCTAGTCCCTCTGCCGCACCAATATGACCAAATCACAACATACCTCCGCCGCACCACAATAAAGGCCGTAGCCTAAGGACCATAGTCCACCCATACCAATGAGCTCATGAATTCTATGGCATGCCAATTGTATCCAATACTACTCGAATCCAAGGTTCAATATCAATAGACGGTAATAATATTTTCAATAACAATGGATCAATAGCAATAGTTCAATAGCCATGTTTTAATATCGATAAGCAATAGCAATGATTCAATACAATATCCAATGACAATAAATCAATATCAATGTTCCATTGGCCTTATTCAATACCCAATGATCAATGATTTTATATGTTAATGCTTCAATGATTTCGATAACAATAACAACGATGCTACGGATAATGAATCGATGCAATACTTACCAATACTTACCAATATAGCCATCAACAATGTTCTTATGCAATAACCTTAATACATAAGGTTAGAAATGCAATAATCGATATTCAAAGGTTCAGGAAAGGCACCTAGCCTATTCCTGAGACTCCGACTACACTCACCTCGACTTCCGAAGCTATTGCAGCTCTCAGATTTCCACTCCTTTGTTCCTAGCATTAGATGGAGATGGTGCTCTTTCTTTATCCAACTCTTGGGCTAGGGAAGAATAAAAGAGAGTGTTAAAATCGATACAAGACATCAAAGTCAATACTTAAATTTAAGATAGCTATTAGCTTATTAGGTGTCCATGAATTTAAGCCTCGAAGAAACATGAGTTTAAATCAAAAGGCCTAATATCTTTAACTTTAAATTAATCATCAACATTCCTTGAAATTTAATAATTGATTGAGTGTTTTTCCTTACCCAACCAATAGCTATTCGAAAGTATCAACGAATCAAAGGAAGCTTGAATTTAGGAGGCTCAATAAGTAAGGTGTTAGCTTGAGCTTAAGGTAGGAGACAACAATGGTGGAGCTTGCTTAACGTTAGGAAAGAAATGAGAGATTCAGAGGGTAGGGTCTCGGTGTACATTTGCTATCAAAATGATAGCTTAACTATTGCAGCCACTCTAATTTTAATTAGGAATACAATCCAAAGGGAGTTACCCTTAATGAAGGGTAACCTATATTTTAATATTTTTACACCTTACAACCTTAATTATTAGCTACCCCAACTTTCCCATCTTTTATTCATCATCATCCGGCCAAATCACATGGATTGGGATGAAGCAAGTAGGCGAGTCGTACTTTAAAGGGGAAAATTACGAGGGTAGCCCCTCAACTTTCCAAAGTTCATACTTTTATTCCCACGCTTCCAACTTTCACAATTTAGTCACTAGATTATTTTAAGGAAGTTCAATTAGGTCCAAAACTTTTAAATTGAACTCAATTAGTCTTACAATTAGGATTAATACGATATTAGGACTCTTCTGACTTAGATTTTTCGATCACTGGAGCTTAATTTCAACTGGATCGGTATTCAGAGTGTTACAACTCTCCCCCTTAAGAAAAATTCATCCTTGAATTTTTACTTGAACTGAAGAGATGAGGGTATTGCTGTTTCATTGTCTCTTCCGGCTCCTAGGTAGCCTCTTCAATGGCATAAGCAATTTACGTATTAATAGATTATGTTAAAATAATCCAAGAAAGTTTGCATGTTAAATAATGATTTATGATTGAGATTTGTATAGCAAGTAAAATGTATCCTTGAAATTTTTGAATTGTTCTTTGATGTGAAAAACATGTTCGCTAAAATATTTACAGGCTTGAATTGCTGAGATGCTAAAATATTTACGATCTGCTAAATAACTATGAAAGTATGCATATGTCTATTTCATATGTAACTTAGGTGATAAGTAATTGATGACCATGTCATGATATATTGATATCTTACGTGATAAGTAATTTATACCATGTTGTGCTATATTGGAATCTTAGTTGATAAGTAATTGATGACCAAATTATGTGACATTTAGTATCTTAACTGATAAGTGAGACCATGTTAAAAGTAATCATGAAAGTTTCATAAGGACACAAAGCCATTAATGAAATGAAGTGTATATTAAGTAAAGTATATCTTGGTGAAAAATTAATCATGCTTTTGAGAGAATACAATTTCTTGGTTAGAATGCCTATATTATCATGTGAGTTTGTTTGAATTATTTATTATGGACCTTGTTCAAATGCCAATATGTATGAGAGGTTGGAATGTTGTATACACTTATGAATTTCGAATATCATGTATATATATAAAAGCTTGATTCGGGTATTGACAACTACATGAGTACATGATTAATTTGAAAGCTTAATCTACAAAAGCTTTATTCATGTTCAAGTTTATAATGATGTATTAACAAAGGAAACTTGCGAAAGGATAGTATAATTGTTCCATGTTATTAGTTACTTTAAAACTACCTCACTAAGTTTATACTTATTCTATCCTTTCCATGCATTTCAAGGTAAAATTTGCTTACAATTCTTCTTGAGCTCAGACGAGATCACAAGCATCAAGATGTATGTTTATTTTTGTAATCTTATTAGAACTCCTAGATGGTGGCACATAGTTGTTCAAGTATGCATTGAGCATTTAGATTTCTTTTTGGCTACAAATGTATATAAGCCTGATAAGCATCTAAGTTATGTAATGGGTCTTTATTTGATATATGGTTGCTTGCTTTGATTTTCAATATTTATGATTCTGGTATTATAGATTGTACATATGCATAGGTATAAAGAAGTTAGACCATATTGTGTCATGTGTATTTATATATATATGCTCATATGTATCTTTGAACAGGTACTAAGTCTGGTAAGATAGTATAGACCTAGTACTCAGTATTGTTAAGGATGCCAAGGTTTGGTTAAATGATTGACTTCTAAAAATTTAAATTCACGAATGTTTGAATAAGGTGTCTAAGTGTTAGAAATGTTCCCACGTACATGTTTGAATGTTTGACTTATGTATTCATTTGAAGATTATGCTAATAGTAGGCTGTTATCTTGTTAAATTGGATTTTACTAGGTTGAGCATTTTGGTATTCAAATTGTATATAATGACCTTTTTGGATCTATTTATAAGTTCATCTTTATGTAATACGGTATGATTAAGTAATGGATTTGGAATTGAATTATATTTTGATTTACTTGGACTATTAAGCAATTATTCTTTGAATAATTAGTGATCATCCTTTGTACGAATATAATATTTATTAGCCTGATCTATCTCCTAAGTTATATAAGAGTAATGCTTACTAATCCATGAAACTTACTAAAAAGATTTTTATTTACCCTGATTTCTAGTTGTTCGTTTAGCTAGAAAGTGATTAGATATTGTTTGCTTGTCTAAATGTTTGTTCTGTAACGCTTCCTGAACCGGTTTAATTCTTAGACCGGGTAAGAGGTGTTACATTTATTGGTATCAGAGCTTAGGTTTTACCAATTCTTGAATTAAATCGAAACTCATTGCATCATCATAAGTTATTGTGCCACCTAGGAGTTAAATTTAATAAATGCTTGTGATCTACGTTTGATAAAAGCTCTCATAGGTGCTAATAGTTACAAGGAATGTCAAAAGTACATTTTGGACCGGGATAATGAGTTCCCGGTTGACTCCTCCAATGAAGGAGGTAGTGTGAAGATGAATTTGGAGCGATAAAATCCTCGGAACGTTACCAAAAAGTAGCAATCAACTCCTCCTTTTTATTCTTTGATTGTGTAACCAGGGGGTTTCGATAGACAAGTTAGCTCAATAGTGGAGCTAACACCTTCTTGAATACAATTGATTTATACCCAAATCCTATATATATGCCTTGTTCGATTTTGAATCAAACCGTTTCTTCATATAATCCATTCTCGTTGAGAAGTTTGATTTGAGTTTTGAACTTACCAATAGTAATCATGATGCCATCAATCCTAAAAGATAGAATTGTGGAAAGCATAATATGTTGAAATTGTCCTTTGTTTACCTAAGGAAATTATTGTATTTCTAATCTTTTCGTATTGCTTTCCATAAATTTGACCTTATTCTGGAGTCAGACTGATTAAATAAGCACCATGTCAGGATAGATCGTCACAAGAAAAGATCTTCCTTCAGGAGCTAGGGAAAGAATCCATATTCTTGTTAGATAAGGAACCATTTGAATCAAATTTTGTTTTTGCTTCTATACTCAAAGGCGATGAGACTAAACATGCTCATGAATCTACCATAATCGTTTTTAGATTTCCTGATGTTTTCTCGAGTAGCTATCGGGATCATCTCCAACATGGAAAGTGAAGTATACGATAAAAGTTCAATCAGGGCTTGCCACGGTCTTCATCACCCCTTATTTGTGTGACTTTGGTCGAGCTTAAAGAGTTAAAGGGTTCAGTTGTAAGAACCTCGGGATAAAGGAGTTATCAAGCCTAATTCGTTTCTTGGGAAATTTCAGTTTGTCCTTAGAAAACTGGTAGCATGTACTTCATGCTAATTGAAGCTTCATGAATTGGGCTGCTCAACTTATAATTTTGAATTTGTTGTGGTTGTTTTCGCCTTAAGTTTTGGAAGCACTGTCTTTTTGGGAAGGAGTATCATTCGTTCACAAAGCTTGAAATTAGAAGTCTAATTTATTAGAAAGTTAAAGATGAACACCAAGTCCCTGCGGGACTTTTGCAACCTACTGATCTACCTCAATGGAAATGGGATCGGATAATTATGGATTTCATAAGTGGATTTTTTATATCACTAAGGAAAAATGTTTCAATGTGGGTAATAGTGGATAGATTTTCTAAATCATATCGTTGCAAATCAGTTTGAATGAATATGGACTCGGATTAGTTGGCCGAGTTGTACGTTCGAGCAGAGATTCACTTGCACGGTGTTCCTACCTATATAATCTTGGATCAAGATTCTTGGTCCACTTCTAGGTTCTAATTTCCTTTGCAAAAAGAGGCCTTAGGGCCTAGACTCTTTAAAGAAACGGAGAGACAAATAAATGTTATCCGTGGTAGTTTAAAGGAAGCTTTTGACAAACAAAATCACATGCGGATCATAAGAAGAGAGATATATAGAAAAAGTAGAAGATCGTGTGTTTCTAAAAGCATCTTCATGGAAGAAAATATTTGAAATTCAAGAAGAAAATGGAGCTTAACCCTCGATTCATTGGACCATTTGAAGACATTGAAAGGATTGGTTTTGTTATATATCGTTGACTTCTTCCCAGTAAAATTAATAAGATTCATACCATGCTTCATGTATTCATGCTTCCTAAATACCAATCTGATTCTTTTCATGTATTTGAACTTGGAGAAGTAGAACTCACTCCAAATTTTGCCCTATGAGGAAGGACCGATCTGAATCCTTGATCATGAAGCTAAAAGACCATGCAATAATTTTGTTTCTCTAGTGAAATTTCAGTGGAGGAATCATAAGTCTAAGGAGGTTTCCTGGGAACCTGATACAACCATAAAAGATCAACAATCCCATCTATTTGTTTCTGACAAAATTCGAGGACGAATTTTCTTTTAGGGGAGGAGAATCGTAACACCCCATAAATGGGCCTAGTAGAATGTTGTTATTTTAATTCTTCCTAAAAATCATGTTACGATTTGTGTATGTGTTAAAGTAAAGATTTAGGACTAATTTGAGAAAGGAGGATTAATGAATGGCTAATATGCAAATGTACTAAATCGAAAATGTAGCAAATTAGGAGCTTACATGATAATAAAATTTTTGTTAACGGTTCTTACACATGTCGATTTGAAGAAGGGACATTTGGAATGATAGTTTCGGTGAAGGATCGTAAAGGAAGATAATCCATTTCATCTTTCTCTTTTAGTCAAACCAAATAGAGAGAGAGAGCTAGTCAAGAGCTTGCATAGAAGTTATTTTGATTCTATCGGTTAGAGTATTTTTGAGTAGAATGAAGTAAGGTAACAATCCTCTTTGTTTACCCTCTAATTTAAGATATGTATGTTAAAATCGTTGCTTTAGGTTGCTATAAAGATTGTGGTAATGAGATTATTAGAAGAATTTTTCCATGTTATGTCTTCCTTTCAAACAATCGAATGGTGTACTAGTTAGTATTGCAAATTTTGAATTTGTGAGAGTAGTTAGAAGGGTTAAGTTGCTACTCTTAGATTTTATGAGTGTTATGAATAGTTGTATAGTTCGATTTGAGCCAAATCAAGATTGCTGCCATTACATTCTGTTTTAAAGATTAATAGGATGTCTAAGGCTGTTGTGAATGCATAATTGATAAATGGGATTCGAAATTGTTACTCTTGATTGTTAGTAATGAAATTTTGATCTTAGTGGACAAGATAATTCTTAAAGGGATTGTTTTGAAGCTGTTTTGAATTAGTATAAGAAGGGGAATGGCTGTTTTCAAAATTTGTGGACTATTCTGAACATGAAATTTTGCATATATGAATAAAGGGCTATTTTGTATCCATGTGGGTGTATTAGGGTCTGTTTAGGAGGCTTGAAAATGTCATGGACTGCCTTGATTTGTATGCATGAGAATATGAATAAAATTGGAACTGTTTTGATTAATGAAAGGTTATAAGATTGTTTTGCATTTGTGATTAGGTAAGTGAATACATATATATGTACATATGTGTTAAGGAATTTCTTTTATTGATATGAAAGTTGTCTTATGTTTTGAAAGCATATATTTGTAAGTATATAAGTTAAGGATTGTCTTGTAAAGTTGTATATATTGATGGACTGCTATATAGACTGTTTTGTATGGAAATATATGTATGCATGAAAAAAAATCGAGTGAATTTGTAATTAAATGGTTGTAGAGAATGATTCTAATATGTGTGTAAGCTTTTGTAATGTTAGACCAAGAAGGTTGAGGAACTAAGAACAATAAGGGGATCAACCAAAGGATAAACGAAAAAGGAATCGTGATTCGTGATCAAAACTAGTTCGGAACAACCTGTGAGTGTAGTTAAAGTCTCGGGATAGGCTAGTAACCTTCTCGAGCATTTCTTGCAGATTTAATTGTATTTCTTTAAGTTAGATTATGCTATAAATATTTAAGCAAGCATGGACCCATGTAAGTAGCTAAATACTAAGTAGATTATGCAATGGAATATCCGACTTAAGGATAAGTTTGTAGCTAAATTTGTGTGGGTTTGATAAGTAATCCTGTCATGCTATCATTTGATTAAGTAAATGATTATAAAATTTGAAAGCTTTGTATAGGAACTTTGTGTGTGCTTGATGAGTTGATAATAAGTTAATCTTACAAAAGGATCTAAATAAGAGAGATGTGTATTAAGAACCAAACATTGTAATGTCTTACACAACAAGTAATGTCTTTCTATTGAATATTGAATATCTAATTGGATGAATAGATTTACTAATTCGAGTGTTCACATGTATAAGTATATATATGCTATATTCGAATACTCTTGTGATTATATACATATGAAAATGCTTTGCTTAAAGAAGAATAATTATGTGTATATGTACAGAGTTATGCTCGATTATGATTATGATAAATGAAATATGATACTTGAATACAATGAGGAATGTGTATTGAGAAACTCACGCGAGGTGAATACGTACCTAATATAAAAGGGCAATAAGCCTTATTGTTATGATATTCTGATAAGGAGTTGAGCTCATGATAGAGTAACGCAATTGTGGATTTGGAAGCCTTCAGTCAAGTTGTTGCAAGAACTAGGAGCTCTAGACTCAATCAAACAAATTAAGTTTCTTGTCCAATATGCATCGTTTTTGACCTCCCATGTGTGCCTTGTTTTGGCCTTTATTGTTTGCATCAAATAAATTCAGCTTCTTGTCCATTATGATAAATTTGACCCCGCTCATGCATGTATCAGCTCATTCTATGTTTAATAAGATAAGATAAATGTTAAAGCCTTGGTTTCGAGTCAGTCTTAGGTGTAGTTAGCATGCCATAGAGTCTATAGAGCTCGTGTTTGGGTGGACTACGATCCTGACTATGGTCCTTGTTTGGCGACATTAGGAGGGAAGTTTTGTGGTCACTTGGCAACAGTAGGAGGAATTGACCGGTACTATCTATACCTTCTGTTGGCGACAGTTGGTTGGGGATTCGTATACCTGGACTGTTACTTGAATTTCAAGGCTATGTTAAAGATATATAATGAAACTTGTAATTAAGCTATGAGAAGATCTTAATACTTTGTGAAACATAAATCTATACTTATTATATGATACGATTACATTTTAAATGACAAGTATTAGTTGATCATGTATACTACGTTTGATAAAGTATTTGATAAGTCTTAGACAAGCAATTTACGTATTAATAGATTATGTTAAAAGAATCCATGAAAGTTTGCAAGTTGAAGAATGATTTATGATTAAGATTTGTATAGCAAGTAAAATGTATCCTTGAAATTTTTCGAATTGTTCTTTGGTGTGAATAGACATGTTTGCTAAAATATTTACAGGCTTGAATTGCTGAGATGCTAAAATATTTATGATTTGCTAAATAACTATAAAAGTATGCATATGTCAATTTAGTATGTAACTTATGTGATAAGTAATTGATGACCATGTCATGATATATTGACATCTTACGTGATAAGTAATTTATACCATGTTGTGCTGTATTGGAATCTTAGGTGATAAGTAATTGATGACCAAAATTTGTGACATTTAGTAACTTAAGTGAGACTAGGTTAAAAGTAATCATGAAAGTTTCATAAGGACACAAAGGCATTAATGAAATGACGTGTATATTAAGTAAAGTATATCTGGGTGAAAAATTAATCATGCTTTTGGGAGAATAGAATTTCTTGGTTAGAATGCCTATATTATCATGTGAGTAATTTGAATTATTTATTATGGACCTTGTTCGACCGCCAATATGTATGAGAGGTTGGAATGTTGTATACAATTATGAATTTCGAATATTATGTATATATATAAAAGCTTGATTCAGGTATTGTCAACTACATGAGTACATGATTGATTTGAAAGCTTAATCTACAGGAGCTTTATTCATGTTCAAGTTTATAATGATGCATTAACAAAGGAAACTTGCGAAAGGATAGTATAATTGTTCCATGTTAATAGTTACTTTAAAACTACCTCACTAAGTTTATACTTATTCTATCCTTTCCACGCATGTTAGGGTAAAATTTGCTTACAATTCTTCTTGAGGTCGGACGAGATCACAAGTATCAAGACGTATGTTTATTTTTATAATCTTCTTAGAACTCCTAGATGGTGGCACATAGTTGTTAAATTATGTATTGAGCATTTATATTTCTTTTTGGCTACAAATGTATATAAGCCTGATAAGCATCTAAGTTATGTAATGGGTCTTTATTTGATATATGGTTTCTTGCTTTGATTTTCAATATGTATGATTCTGGTATGATAGATTGTACATATGCATAGGTATAAAGAAGTTAGACCATATTGTGTCGTGCGTATTTATATATATATATGCTCATATGTATCTTTGAACAGTTACTAAGTCTGGTAAGATAGTATAGACCTAGTACTCGGTATTGTTAAGAAAGCCAAGGTTTGGTTAAATGATTGACTTCTAAAAATTTACAATCATGAATGTTTGAATAAGGTGCCTAAGTGTTAGAAATGTTCCCGCGTACATATTTGAATGTTTGATTGATGTATTCATTTGAAGATTATGATAATAGAAGACTCTTATCTTGCTACATTGGATTTTACTAGGTTGAGCATTTTAGTACTCAAATTGTATATAATGACCCTTATTTTTTTGGATCTGTTTATAAGTTCATCTTTATGTAATACGGTATGATTTAGTAATGGATTTAGAATTGAATTATATTGTGATCTACTTGGACTCTTAAGCAATTATTCTTTGAATAATTAGTGGTCATCCTTTGTACGAATATAATATTTATTAGCCTGATCTATCTCCTAAGTTATATAAGAGTAATGCTTATTAATCCATGAAACTTACTAAAAATATTTTTATTTACTCTGATTTCTAGTTGTTCGTTTAGCTAGAAAGTGATTAGATATCGTTTGCTTGTCTGAATATTTGTTCTGTAACGCTTCCTGAACCAGTTTAATTCTTAGGTCGGGTAAGGGGTGTTACATTCACTTAGTGAGGCAATTATAAACTAAAGTAAAGCATTTCAATGTATAGAAATAACAATAATAAACAAATTACCGTGTATATTATATAAAAATATAGAATCATATAAAATTGACTTATCAAAGTCATTCCTCTGTCATGTAACAATGCAATACAGTTGCTGCAAAAATAGCAAGCAAGTCCCAATTGCAGTTTATATCATATCATCAAACCTTTATTTTATTAATCAAATATACATTAAGCTTTTTAACTTAACTGCCTGCATAAATGCATTTCATGTATTATAACCCGAAGTATAATATAAAGTGATACTTTGGTACAAGAGTCATCATAACCGACACCGTAGTGTCTACAACGCCGTAGCGTCTAATGATGAGTACATACTCGACGATGCCCTTTGCTCCTCATACTCGCACATTTTGTGCTATGTAACACCGTAGTGTTTGAACCGACTCCGTAGAGTCTAACTCAAATCCTTAGAGTCTATCTTAACCCCGAAGAGTCTATCTCGACACCGAAGAGTCTATCTCACACCGTAGTGCTATGACGCAGCTGCTAGGACTCTATGGATATCCAACTATACCAAAGACTTCACAATAGTACTTCGGCAAAATCAACATTATAATCAACATTCCATGTTCAAAGCATCAATATAAATCATATAAGTCAATATTAGGCAGTTTATACCCAATATCGGATTTATCTTACATAAATCATTATACCGTATCAATGTATCACATATGCCATTTAATATTTCATGCCATTTGCATAACTTTGATCAACATACATTTTTAGTAATATCAAGGTCGACTTATCGCAAGTCCTCCTCATATCATATATATAATAGGTAAAAATGCACTCACCTTGGTCGCTTAACACAATGCCTCACTAAGTCCTAGTTTGATCCTTTCTTTCATAATACCTCGAACTTTCTTTCGAATAAAAATCCATATCTTTTAACATTGAACCCGAAATCAGTTTTCGTTTGTTGGAAACGAAACTACACTAACAAATCTTTACAACGGTATAAAATTCATCATTTAACAATTTTTTGGAATTTATGGCAAATTTTTAAACTTACTGTCATAATTCAAATTCTAACATAACTTCTAATTTACACCAACTGCTCCTTATTTCATTACATGTCAATTCCGTCCCATCACTTTACTTCAGTTGACTAGAGTAATGCTTGTATTCATATGTTCTCTTTACATTCTTCATCAAAATAGGCTTAAACCTTGACTTCTGTAATTTCTCTTGATTTGTCGATATGGTCACCAAAATTTCAAATATAAGGATTCAAGCTTCTTAACTTTGAAAATTAGTCCTCCGATCAAAATTACTACCTTAATTCCATCATTTTAACTAAAAATTAGATTTACTCCTAGATATCCTATTTGCCGAATAGACCATTCAAGTTTGACAAATTGTCAAAATGGTCACTAATGTGATTAATCATCGGTTTAGCATTCTAACTTCGTTTTCATGTCTCTAACATCATTAATAATATAAATACACATCAAATTAATAAAAAATCAGATATGGTCCCTTAATTTTGAAGCTTGCCGAAATGGTCCCTATGTACTTAACTTGGGGTTTTGCTTCCAAACAACAAATCAAGCTTACGTCAAAAGATAGAGCTCGAAGAGTAGAACAACTTTGTAGTTTGAAAGATTACTTGAAACTCGAGATTCAAGGCTTAAATGGAGCTTGTAAAATTTTTCTCTTCTTTTTCTCTTCACAAACATTTTGGAGAGTATTTTTTCTAATAATTCCTTCATATTTCATATATTTAAGACGCTTTTATCATTAAAAATGAATTTTTAATTCAATAAATTCCATTTTCCAAAAATACCCTCCAACTAGATTTAAGAAACTTCATTCTTGGGAGCAAACTATTCATTTAATGGTTAAAATACATAACTTTTGAAAATTACACTTTGATCCCTAAATTTTTCCAAAGTTTATACTTTAGCCACAAAACTTTCAAAATTTACATTTTTGTCACTAGCCAAAAATTAGGATATTACAATTCTCTCCCCCTTAAGAAAATTCGTACTCAAATTTTCAACACGTACCTGGTTTAAAAAGGTGAGGAAACTGTTTTCTCATATCTTCTTTTCTTTCCCAAGTCGTTTCCTCAATTTTATGATTTCGCCAAAGAGATTTAACAAGCAGAATCGACTTATTCCTTAGTTTTTCTTTATTCCATGTGCTAGTATCTTTATTGGTTCTTCCTCGTAAGTCAAATCTAGTTGAATCTCTATTTTCTCTGGGATAATGACATGTAAAGAATCTTATCGATACTTCCTAAGCATCGATACATGGAATACATTGTGAATCTTGTCCATTTTCGGAGGTAAAGCTAGTTGATAAGCTATCGAACCAACTCTTTTCAAAATCTTATATGGTCCAATAATTCTCTGACTCAGCTTCCCTTTTCGTCCAAATCATAACACCTTTTTCCAAGGTGAAACTTTTAAGAAATACTTTATCCTTAACTTCATATTAAATATCTTTTCTTTCAAGATCAACACATAATTTTAATCATTCTAAAGAAATTCTAAGATTGCTTAAAACCATTCTTATTTTATTCTCCACTTCCCGAAATAAATCAAATCCAACCACCTTTTAGTTATCTTTTTAGCTCATTATCATCGGGGATATAAATTACCCCTTGATAATATGAACATCCTTTAGACTTAACATCAAACTCTTTAGTTTTCCCTTTTTACCTTACTGAATTCTTTTCAGGCATATCTTATCTCTCATCTGTAAATCTTTGATCCAATTTGTCAATGTATACTTGAGCTGAAGCTGTGTAATCAATACACTATATTCTTCCAAAGATAATTGGGCATTCAATGCTTATAAGGCAAAGAATGACTTTCAGCAAGATACATCAACTACTACTTTAGCCTTATTACACCAATATACATCCCAACCTATTATGGGATGTATCATTAAATAACATGGAATCCTTATTAACTTCAAACTGTATTAATACTAGTGCTATCATCTTAACTTTCTTAGGATCTACTTAGATCCTCTTTGTTGAGACAATGTGACCTGGAAATGCAACTTAAATTAATCAAATTCACATTTGAGCAACTTTGCATACAACAATCTTTCCTACAAGGCTTATATCACTATTCGTAAATGTTTATCACAGTCTTCTTTCATACTAGACTTTTGATAAAGCCATCTTTATAATCGATTGATAGCTGCTACTGTAAGAAATTTCATCAAGTGGCACATACTTTCCCCAAAAGCCTTCAAACTCAATTAAATAAAAATTATACATATCATTCAAAATCTGAATTAATCTTTTAGATTGTTCATCCTTCTATGGATGCAAAGTAATGTTGAAATTATGTCGAGTCTCTAAAGTCTTATACAAGGAACTCCAAAATTTAGAGATAATCTTGGATCTTAATCACACATAATGAAAATAGGTACATCACGTAACTTTATAGTACTTCATATTTATCGCTCAACATATTTATTCATTACCAATTGTTTCAATCTGTCCACAATTACCCAAATCGAATCATCTTTAATCGGTATCATTGGTAATCTAGTTATGAAATCCATCATAATTCTTTTCCACTTCCACTAGGGGAATGGAAATATGTTACCATATTTCTGAAGGTACTTGATGTTTCACTTCTAGTTGCTAGCCAGTCAAGCATGTAGCCATAAATTCAGTTACTGTCTTTTTTTACTTTTGGACATCAATAATTGCTCTTCAGACCTAGATACCTCTTATTCCTTTCTGGATGCATCGTCAAGAACATAATATTTTTCTCAAACATCCAACATACTTAACTTTGAAGTATTTATTTTCACCATTTTCAATTTGTTCTAACCTTGGCAACATTTTTCATCTTTCAACTTAAAATCTTTAATCCTGTAACACTTGTTAAGTTAAAAAAGGGTTGCAGGTTGTGGGGTTCGAACCGACAACCCATAGTTTGTTTGGCCATGTACCCATCCAGCTGAGCTAGATGCTCTTAGTGTTGTGAGCCTCCAAAAATTCCTTTTGAATTAATGTTGGGTTCAAGGTAGCAAATAATAAAAGAACCAGCTGACCTTTCATTTACCAGTTTTGTTCGAACCCAATATACCCAAAATCCCCAAATATCCTCTCACATACACCTAATCGACCGTCATCGTACCTTCTTCATCACCGCGCTGTGTCAGTCACTGCCACTCCCATCCGAACCGGCTTTTCACTCCGATTAAAATCCCTAAGGATTCACGCTCAGACGTCGCGCCATTTACCGAGAAATCAAGGCTGAAGGCTCATCGATCCTAGGGTTCCAAAACCCATTAAAAATCTTTCGTTTTTGGACGCCGCACATGTCTGTTAGTGATTCTGTGGCCACCATCTTCCCCATCTCAAGGCGAACCTGTCTCTTTTTCGCATAGCCCTAGAAACAATAATGCACGCTTTACGTGACTGCCTGGGGGCTACCAAAGCCCTCCTCCTGGTAGGCTTACCGAGGCTCCTTATCTTCAGTCCTACAACGACTATTTTATCCTAGCTTGAGGAAGGGGTCGCCAGCTTATCAACTCAGTCCTTTTCATTGTTGCTAATGATTCTATTAAACATTTGGAATAGGCGCAATGACTGGGTCCATAATCGTCTGCTCCAGCCCCCTTGGCTCATGGTCCTCAACTCACAGGGCATCCTTCGAGACTACGCAGTGGCTGCACCATCCACCTGTAACCCCCTTAGCCGGTCTAGCTAAAACTGGATTAAAAGAGCCACATTAGGTTTGTCGAAGCAAATCAGAGCTAAAACCCTAAATTGAGCCCTATTTTTTCCCTTTTTATCTTGTCTAGATACGTATCGTTAATGACCATGTGCACATGCTTTAGCGGTAGTATTACATTCAGAACAGATTATAGATTAGATTCCAATAAACTAAGGATTCATATAAAGGACCCAAATGTAAATATTGTAATTTACGGGGCATTAACCAAAATTAAGATTACCAAGTTTTTATTAATCCGATTACATGCTCAAGTTAGTTTCCATTCCAAAATAACCACTTAAACTTTATTAATAGCATTCACAATAATCAGGGACTAATTTGCAAGATATACAAACTTCAGCTCAAAATAGCACAAATCCAATAGGGCGTACTGATACAGGAAAACCCTGTACTGATATGAACCAACTAACAAAAGGACTTCCTGTACTAATACACGTACATCCGTATCGATATGATTTGTTGACCAACGCGTACCGATATGGCCTTGACCCCGTATCGATCCCCTCTTTACCATTACAAAAACTCGAATTCCAATAGCTAAAGACCGTACTGATATGGTGTAGCACACCTCGCTCATATCCATTACTGAATACAAGTTAAAGGTGTCACATGACACTTGTATCATAGTTCCCACTTTATAAATCAATAAAATTTTGTTTCTTTTTATAATATAAACAATTTACTCTTTAAATAAATTAACACCTAATCACGTAAAATTTTAAACTTAATTTTTTTCTAAGTTCAGTTCAAACCTGAATTCAAGCAGCAACTAGGCAGTTCACTTAGTAGTTATTTAAATAATAAAACTGCCTAATTTAAAAATCATTTAGATAGTAAATATAATACGATTTAAACTAACTCTTTTCTAAACACACAGATATTAGAGCAGCCAAAATATAAATAAATATACATGTCGACTAGTAATATCAAAAGACAACATTAAAGATGTCATACTGATACTGATATTCGGCTCTCCAAACTATGATGATGTCCTCTACTGCTCCTTACTCCTTACGCTCCTTAATATCTAGGCGTAAAACAATCACATGCTAAGTATACACTTAGTGAGGTAATATTTATGATAATTGAAAACATTTCACTATAAGTATAATAAAAATGTGTAAAGTGCAATAAGAATATTAAAAAGGATTTGAAAATCACGAATCTGATCTACCAAACCATTCCACTTTCAATTCCAATGATAATATTGCATAGCCCAATGTACTATATATGAGAATGCAATATATGCGAGTTTAATGATAAGTAATGCACATGTGCCCGCAACAACTAATCAGTTGTGTTTGGATCAATAGATCAATGCTAGTGTATCACTAGAAATACTACTGTAACTTAACGACATTAATAACCTTCACTGGATCAAAGTTGTAAAACACAACTCATCGTCTCGTCTGCCATAGCAGTATTAAATGTATCACCTGCTTAGTAGCAGTATTAAACCAATATACTCTAACTCTTTGGCATGCCAATATACCAAGACTCTCAATAGACATACAATGGGCATTCAACATTTCAATAATATGAACTTTCTTTTTTATCAATAACTTACTAATTAGTTTTCGCATATGTTTTCATCAGGTAAATTTTGAGGATGAAATTTCTTAATGGGGAGAGTTGTAACACCCCAGTTTTAGGCCTAGGAGATTCCCAATTAGTTTAGACTGTCCATTGGATCGGATTAGAGGATTCAAGTCCGTTTCGGGATTTAAATTGGATTAAATATTTTGGAAGGGTTAAAAATATGGAAAAATTTTCTAAAATCATTATTTATTATGGAAATGATTTTGGTGGAATAAATTTTACAAAAAGGGGTCTTGAAAGTGGACATTTTGGTTAGTGACCAAAATGCAAAGTTTCAAAACTGTTTTTGGTGACTGTTTTCTAAAAGGGTCAAAACTTTGAATCTTTAAGGAGCTATTTACCCAAGGGTCTAATATCAAGCTTTTTCCCTTAATTAACTATTTTAAATGATTTTAAAATAAAATAAAAGGCTTGGGGAAATAATTGGATAATTAAAATCTTTAAAACAAACTTTATATAACTACCTTTTCTAAAAAGATTTTCTCTTCAATTCTCTCCAGCCAAACATCTTTTCTCTCTTCAAAATATTCAGGTAAAATTCACTTTTAATTAATCTTTTGATTTCAATTGAGTTTATAATGGTTTTCTAAGAAAATAAACTTGATTTCTTATCATTTTGGCTTTGAAAATCACCTAACTAAGGGGAAAAGCTTCCATTAGAGGTGAGGTTCGTTCTTCTCCTCTAATACAAGCTTCTTTATTGAAATTCCCAAGTTATTGATCCTTTACACATGTTTTCTAACTTGATTTGATTTTTAATTGTGTAAAATTGATTAAATTATGGTTTAATTGATTTCATTGAAGGATTTTCGTATAGGTTCTTTTTTTGTTGTGTTCTTGATTAATTTTAATCATAATTTTGACTTTGAATAATCTTAATAGATGGGTTTTAACATTGGAATCCTGAAACTATTTGAATCTCTAATTTTCTAGGTTGCTAGTTATGTATTTTTGAGGAGTTGAGCTGGTTTGTTGAAAGCTGGATATATAAGGATGTTAGAGATGTGTTTTTAGATGTTGATTGATGTTAATTTATGTGTTGAAACATTAGGTTGTGTCTGGATTAAGTTTGGAAGGGGTTTGTTGTTAGTTTTGGGTGTTGTGGAGGGAAATTGGATAAAGGATGTTCAGGTTTAGTGTTGCTGTGATGTTGATTGTATTTTGATGCAATGTACCTCTGTTTTGTATGCATAAAAGCAGGGGAAGTTGGTCCTCAAGCTTGAATGTTGGTTTCGGAAGCTTTAAAGGCTCGATTGTAGCATCGACAAGCAAGGATTTGCGAGTCGGTGAATGGAAACGTGTTTTCAACTTTGCAAAGGTTTGAAAGTTGTGTTTGGAAGTTTAGATCGAGCTTGAAATGCTGGTCTAAGCTCAGAAGTAAGTAAAGGATGAATTCTTTTTTGAACTCGGTTTGGCTAATAGTTTGATGCACTTGTTTTACATAGTTCAATTACACACTATCTATGCACGTTTTGAGCATGGTTTAATGCTGGAAATTGGTTACAAAATGATGTTGTTGCATTTGGAAGTAATGTATGTTTTGTTAATGTTTATGAACATTGGTTAATGCAAGGTTTATTACATTGGTTAAATGATTTTGATGATGCATATAAAAACAGTGAGTTGTTGTTAAAATGAATTATATTGGCAAATGATGCTATGAAAAGGTTTGTAAATGAAATCGGACATAGTTGGTCGGCCATAGGATTGTCAGTGCACTATAAAAGGCGCCTTGGATGTAGAGGGTTTATACGGTGTACCGAATAATCCATCTAAGTACCTAACAGTCGAGGGGTTTATGTGTACCGAAGACTCACGTTAGTGGATTAAACATCATACCGATGAGTGGTGTTGAGCGGTTTATGCGTACCGAATACTCCACCACAGGTGTAACAACAGTGGAGGGGTTTATATGTACCGAATACTCCTATGTGTGAGCCTTGTGTTTTTTGTAGATTGTTTGTTAAGTGTTGAGAGAACACTTGTTGAATTTGTGTATCCGATGTTATGTTTTGTAAAGTGGAACTTGGTTAATGATCACTTGTAAGCAAATATAATTGTTTATGTATCATGGGATGGATTATGTTGTTTAATGTGGTTTAAACATGTTTTACTCTTTAAGCCTTGCATTGGTAGTATGCATGGGAAAGCTTAAATTGAGGGTAGCAAATGGGACTTTGTTGTAGAATCCATGATCCATGTTGCATAGGTTTAATGTGCTACTTTGGTAATGTTAAGTGCATGGTTTTGATAAGGCATGATGTTGTGTTGATGTTTTAAAGAGTTTTGAAAAGTGTTTTTCAAAAGAAATGTGAAATGGTTTGACTTGCATTGATAATGGTTGTTGCTTGAGCATTCCTCACTAAGGCTAGTGTGCTTACGCTCTCTTTTCCAACAATGCAGAGAATTAAGGTTTGTGACAGCGAGGAAGCAAAGAAAGGAATTCCAAAGACTTGTTTTGAAAGTACGGTTTGAAACATTAAAAAGTAGTAATAATGGCAATATGTCGCTTGGGGTTTTGGGAGAGTTATTGATGAACACCCTGTTTGTGCAAGTTGTATTGGTTGATTTGGTTTTATAAGTGACTTAATGTGGTTGTTTTGTGGTTGGTTTTATGTTTTGGGATGTGGACCAGGAAGCATGCCTCTGAATTTGAAAAGTGTCATATGTTGGACCTAGAGGTCACTGTAGGCCTCTGTGTACCGGTACAGGTACCTCAAGGTTCAGTACGTGGGGTCTTGTTGGGATCAAAATGTTGAAATTAAGCCTAGCGTCCTGGTACACCTAGCCATCATATTTGTACGCCTTGAAGGAATATACGCATAGGTGTTGGTACACGGGAAAGCATATCAAAACGTACCCACAAGTTTAATCTTTCTGTATCGATACGCGGGGTACCGTATCGGTACGGTCTCTAGCTACTAGAATTCTATGTTTTGAAAGTGTAAAGATGGGATCGGTATGGGGTCAAGGCCGTATCGGTACGGGTTGGTCAACAACTGTGTCGATACTGATATATGTGTATCGGTACGGGAAGCTGTTTTATAGTTGGTTTGTATCGGTACGGGGCCTTCTTGTATCTGTACGCCATGTTGAATCTGTGTTGTTTTGTGCTGAAGTTTAGATAGCTTGCAAATTAGACCCTATTTGTTATGGATGCAATTAATTGAGTTTGAGTGATTTTTTTGGAACAAAAATTAAACTGCATGCATGTAATTGGATTAATCAAAGGTTGTTAATCAAAATTGTGATTAATGCCTTGTAATTTGCAGTATTTACATTTGGACCTTTATGTGAGCTGTTGATAAATTGGAACCTGTTTTGTATGTCTGATCTAAATGTAACGTAACCGCTGAAAGATGTTAACATATAACATTAATGAAATGTATCTAGACAAGATAAAATGAAAATTAGGGCTCAGTTTAGGGTTTTAGCTCGGGTTTGCTTCGACAAACCTAATGTGGCTCTTTTAGTCCGATTTTGGCTAGACTGGGCTAAGGGGGTTACACCCCCTGAATGCCCGAAGTCGATACGGTGTGCCTAAGGAAGGTAACTTTGGGGAGACAAAACTCATACTTAGAGAATTTAGCAAACAATTACTTCTCCCGAAGGGTCTGAAACACAATACGGAGGTGGTCTCGGTGCTCCGCAGAGTTCTTAGAATAGATCAAGATATCATCAATAAATACCACCATGAATTTATATAGACAAGGTCTAAAAACTTGGTTTATTAGATCCATAAAGGATGTTGGTGCATTGGTTAGCCCAAAAGGCATTACCAAGATTTCATAGTGCCCGTACCTTGTACAGAAAATAGTTTGGGCACATCACATTCTTTGACTCTCATCTGGTAATACCCAGACCTTAAATCGATCTTGGAAAACACAAAAACATCTTTAAGCTGATCAAATAGGTTGTCAATTCTTGGTAATGGATACTTGTTCTTGATTTATTCAACTGTCAGAAATTGATGCATAGCCTCATGTTACCATATTTCTTCTTTACAAAATAGACCAAAGCTCCCCAAGGCTAAGAACTCAGTCAAATGAAGCCTTTGTCAAGCAATTCCTGAATCTGAGCTTTCAGCTCCTTAAGCTCAATTACTGCCATACGGTAAAGTGTAATGGAAACTAGGGCTATTTTAGGTTGTACTTTGATGCTAAATCTACTTTACAGGTTAGAGGTAAGCCCGGGAGTTTATTAGGAAAAACAACCGGGAATTTTCACATCGTGACAATGTCTTGCAGTTGAGGTCCATTCTTGGCTTCTAGTGTTAATGCATACAATGAAGGATTCTTTGAGTTCATAAGAACGATGCTCTCCTGGGCAAGGCTTTAGAGATACAACTTTTTCTTACAATAGTCCACCCAAGTTTGATGTTCACTGAGCTAACCCAATCCAGTACAACATCGAACTCGTGAATCAGAAATGTAATACCCCAAAATTTGCTATGTTGATTATGGGTCATTTAGTACTAAGATAAGGGCTTAAAAGCTTACTTAGTGACTAAAATGACAAAAATGCAAAAGTTAGGATTTTCTCAATTATGGACTGTAGAAAAGAAATTTCTGAGGTTTTAAGGTGCCATGTGATAAAGAACAAGTAATCGCAAAATTTGGTTAAAATCCAAGGAAAATTTGAATGGGAATTCAAGGTTACAGTTTAGTGGCCAAAATGATAAGTTTTTAAAACTTGGGTGGTACAAGTTGAAATATGAAAAGTTGAAGGGCCAAAGTTGTAATTTCCCAAAAGTTAGGTGTTTTATTTCATAAATAGATAGAGCACCCATTGGTATGAATAGGATGAGGAATTACTGGTTTGATCTGATATTTCGATTATTGGAAAATCACAATCAAAGTTTAAGTGGAATTTGGACACCCGAATCGAACTGAAAAATTATGAAATTTTACCATATGATAGATAAAGGTTATAAAACTCATTTCCAAGTGTTGGAAATATTTTAGTTCAATTCAAGATGAATCCTATAATTATTTTGATTAAAGAATTTAGTTAGTAACCGATAAAATTCTTTGCATTTATTGGTAAATCGGATCAAGCTAAAATTTTGGAGATGATTCCATAGACTTTGGAAGAGTTATAACATATTATTTTATGAATATTTTGAGAATTTATCAGTAATTATTTTATTCTGTACATAGATTAAACAGATCATGGAGAAAAATCTGATGTAGATCCTGGGAATAAAAATGCAGTATAAGATATCGAATTTCGATTGAACTGCAAAGTTAAGCGTGCTTAAGGCATAGGATGGGTGACCTATTGGGAAGGTCTTATGTCAGTACTTGAGATTGATAAAAAGGAATCAGTTCGAGTTAATATTATTTGTATGGATACCTGATAAAGAATTATTAAGAGAATTTTTATCAGATAAAGATTTCGGGTAAAATTATCAACATATTGGACCGAGTCAAAATTTTAAGTTTGACTTCATAAATATGGAATATTTTATTTGATAATATTATTTATTTTTAAGATATGAAAATAAGGAATTTTTAGAATTTATTTGATAGCCCGAAAGGGGAATCGCAAAAGAAGTTGTAAGTGAACATCGGGAAAGCGGATCAAATCGAAATTTCAGAGGCTGCACCATAAGTCACGGAAAATTCATCAAATATTGTTTTATGAATAAATTATTAATTGGTGGATTGTGATCTAACTAGAATAGTTGGATTTTTACAAAATGGAAAAATTAGTGATTTAAGTGACTAGTTTTGGTAATTTGGCCACAATGGCAATTTTGAAAGTATCATGGGTAAAATGATAATTTCCCATATGAAAGAGTTACTCTAGTTTGGTTAGAGTTGAATCGAATTTGGTTGGAATTGAACTAGAATGGTAACTTGTAAATTATGATTTAGTTGGAGGTTAATTTTGGAAAAAGGACTAAATTAAATAAAAATTAAATTTATTATTACATGTGGCTTAAATTAAAAAAAAGATGAACAAAAATGTTCATCTTCCTCCTCTTCAATTAGAAATAATAGAGAAAAATGGGGGGGGGATACACAAAAAAAATTCCTAAGCATTTTGAAGACTCCCGAACAAGATTCAAGGTATGTTTTTGATAGAAAGTTGATCTATTTTCAATTCTCTTTCATTTGATAGTAATTTTATAAAGAGTTATGAAGATTTGATTATGTTCTTAAAGAGAGAGAAAATAGGGTTTCATGTTCCATGTTTAGATTGAAGCTTGAACTATGCAAATTTAGTGTTGTAGAGATGAAATCAAGCTTAGATTGTGATTAATTTCACGTTTAAGGATTAAAACCCATAACCCTAGAATTTGGGATTTTATTTAGGGTTTTGAAATTGTTGATGAAAATGAAAGATTGATGATATTAGAAGCTTGATTTTCATGCTAGAATGAAAAATCCTCAACTAGTCCTTTAAGTGACTATTTTGGCATGCTTGGTAAATTAGGGAAAATATTGTGAAAATTATCCTAGTGATGGATTTGAAGAGATTATGAATTTAGAAGCTTGATTATGGCATTTGGAATAAAATAAAGTCCGTGAAAAGTTTAGACACCCAAATTTGGCAAGTAGGAATAAATTGGGGATTTAAATGTTAACTCTTGGAAATGAAGAATATATGTTGGAAATTTTATTTAAGCATGTTAGAATGTTGTTTGGATGAAAAATGAGCCTAGAGAAGCCAAGTGACCAATTCAGCCACATGGAAGAATAATGGGAAAATTGTATGAATATTATGATTATGAGATTTTATGAATCGAATATGTTGTATGAAGTTAGAATTAAAATTATAATACATAGGGACCAATTTGGCAAGCTTTAAAGGTAAGGGACTGAATCTGAATTTTATGAAATTGAAGTGTATTTATGTAATTAATGGTGTTGGAGATGTGGAATTGATGTTAGAATGCTAAACCGATGTTGAATCGAATTAGTGACCATTTTGACAATTTGTCAAAATCAAGTGACCAAATAGGAAAATGAATTCTTGGATGGGGGTTAAATCTGATTTTTTAGATAAAATAATAGAATTAAGGTAGTAATGTTGATTTGAGGACTAAATTGCAAAGTTAAGAAGTTTGAATCCATACCTTTGCATTTTAGTGACTATTTTGGCAAAAAAAGAAAATTAGAGAGAATTATTTTGAATAAATATTTGATGAAGAAGATGATGAATTGGTGGTTTGAAGTAAGTAATGGGACTAAATTGACAAGTAGAAAAATAAGTAGAAGTTAGTATAAATTAGAAGTTAATTATGGAAATTTTTATGTTAAAACTTTGTTAGAAATGAATCTAACAAATGTTGTTTATATTTACGTGGATAATGAAATCAAATCCGATTCAAAGAATATTTGAGGTACTATAAAGGAAAGGATCGAGTAGAATTTAGTGAGACATGCTAATAAATGGCCCAGGTGAGTGTAATTTTTATTTATTTATTTATTATATAAGTGAGATGAATAAATGCATTTTTATTTGTTTAGATATATATGATGTGAAGAAGACTTGCAATCAATCAACTTTGATAATAATGAAAATGTATGTTGATCAAGGAAATATTAAATAACATATGTGATACATGGATTTAGCATAATAATTTATGTGAGATAAATCGGATTACAGATTTTGGGTATAAAATGTTCATTATCGAATTATGGTTGATAGTATTAATGAATTGGATATTGAAGGTGAAAGTATTATATTGTTATGCCCAAGTACTAATGAGACAATGTAGGCACTACGGTGCTGAGACAATGTAGGCACTATAGTGCTGAGATAATGTAGTCAATACGGTGCTGAGATAAACACTAAGGTGTTGTGCGAGGAACAAAGGGCGTCCTCAAGTACATTCTCATCTCAATCGCTTCGGCGATGCAGATGCTACGGTGTTGTAGACATTACAGTGTCGTGATGACTCGCGTACTATGGCATCACATGATTTTGTACTTCAAACTGTATTAGGGAATATGATATGCAAATGATTGCATGATGAAAGTTTGACTATATTAGAGAATATGATATGCGGATGATTGCGTAATGAAAGCATGACTACTTGATGATCATGAACCATTGATATAAGAATTCTTAAGATAGTCATGATATATGATTATTCCTGCATTACGGATGGCATGGTTTTATACTTTGGCTATAATACTTGAAATGTAGGTATGTAATTAGTTAAGCTAAAAAGCTTAATGTATACAAGACTGATAAGATAGATGGAATCCTATGATTTGAATATTATATTGGTTAAATAAATTATACATGCAAGGTAGTTCTATACATGTTTAAAATGTTATCAACTGCAATTGGAAATCGCTTGCCAATCTACAGAGTTGTGTTATTATAATCATTATTTTACATTATTATGATTATGCCTCATTAAGTTATATTTAACGTGTGTTTTGTATCACACGTAGGTACTTTGGAATAGATAGTAGAGGAGGAGCTGCACATTATTGGATCAAGTTAGTCGGTATTATCAGTAAGTATCACCACATCCTAGTATAGTGGGGCATGTATAGATGTAAAATACGTAGCTATTTTGTATGATTTAGAAGCATGACTTAGTTTGAGGAATTAAGAATATTAGAAAAGATACTTCAAATGATTTTAAACTTAGTTGGTTGATTATCGCGTAGCGATTTTAAAATCAAGAAAGGGTCTAGACAGCACACATAGTTTTCACCCTGAATTATATTTTCATTTTAATAACTGCTTAAAGTATTTTATAAATCAATTCAGGGTTGAAACTAGGTGACTCTAGATAGATTTGTAATTTAATGAAATTTTTTAATCAAATTAGTTTTGCATATAAATAAAAATTACAAGTCTGAAAATTAGTGTAAAATCAGTTAGTAACATCTTTAATGTGTATTCGAATATCGAATATACGTTAAGGGTGTTACAAGAAGTGCCAATAGATTGGCCAGAAATGGAATGCCTTGAATCATTAAGGGACAATTCTTGCATACGAGACTTATGGTGATACAATCACCTAATGGATTGGCTACGGTGATAAAAACAGTATTGCTAAAGGAGTGATTATCCTAGTTCATCAATGCATAATCAAGATAGCAGTGTAATTCAATTGTACTTGCGATATTATTTGAATCACCCTCATTTGGAAATAGGTACAAACGGGTATTACAATTCCCGACCCGAATCCCTCGGTACTATAAGCTATTTTAAAATTGGTCAAAAATATAGCCGGTAACCTTATAACATTGTAGAAGGGAGAAGACTGTGAATACACCTTTTATATAGGGCTATATTGCTCCCTTTTTGATATGGTGGTGGAAAATGACAATTATCTTGGGGCATTTGTCAAGTTGTAAGGGTCTTTTAACTCTCATAACTCTTCTATGTAACTTTCGTAGCATGGTCAAATACGATGACTCGATAATCCAATATCGATGCTTGGTATAGCATTACGATGATTCGATGGTAGCAATATCAATATAATGATTTAATAACTGATACCTAACAAGTTTTAGGTTATCATTTACCCTGCCAGTGAATGTAAATCCATCACAAGGTAAACTAGGCAATAAGGGTTTAAGGTGTTGAAATTATAGCAATAGAGGGTTGTACAGCCTACTCAGGCTTCGATGAAGTCAAGGATTGTTTATATATTTTAACTATGGCTTCAGTAATTCTTTAAGCTTAGCAATCTATCTTGATAATTCAAGGCTTAATGATTCTTATTAAGAGTCTTATAGACTTGGAGTGTAACCCCCTCGACCCGGACTAGATGCAAGACCGAACTGAGTGAGCTACATTAGGTTTACTGAAGTAAACCGAGAAGATAAAACCCAAAACACACCCTTTTTTTCTTTTATCTTATCTAGATGCAAAATTATTATCCTACATGTACATACTGATCTCTGGTGAAAACCCAACTCAATCGGGCGTCGAATTGACATTCAATTGATAACATTTGTGATTTAGGGACTATATTGCAAATTCAGAAAACTGCAGGGTCTTAACTCATTTTTATATTACCAACCTTTAATTAAGCAGGTTTCATGCTCACATGTTAAAAATCAAGTCAAAAATGTCATCCAATCTCATTTAATTGCATCAACAACATTCAGTGACCAAAACGTAAGAAAATAGAAATTCATAAGATTCCAAATAACCAATTTAACTACCACTGTACCGGTACGGACAAGGGTGTTTCGACAAGCCTTCATTGTTTTAAAACCCCAGAATTCCAGTAGTGAAGACTCGCTCCAATACGCCTTCACGTATCGAAACGCCCTTCATGAAAACATTGTACTGTATCGAAACGCCTCCCCGAGTACCGAAACACTGGCCAAATTTACCTGGACCCATACTAAAATAGTTATCCGTGTACCGGTACTCTAAGCGTAGAATGGCTTACTCGTATCGAAATAGGAACACCCGTACCGGTATGCCTAGACCTAAAATGTCCATTTTTGCTAGTCTAACATGCTTTTGAACAATCCAAAACATCCTAACATCCCCCTAACACACATCCAACATATTCAAGATCAAGCCACACCAAGACAACCTAATTTCGACATCCATTCAAGGCATTATACTTCAAATGTAAATCTAGAGGCATGCTTCCTAGAAAACCAATCAAGCAAGCATGAAACTTCAAACCATCACCACAAACAATCAATAATGACCATTTACAAACCAAGAGCAACAAAACAAACTTGCTCAAGTAGGGAGTTTAACAAAACACCTCCCAAAACAACAACGGAACTCCCATTGCCCTTATTACTTATAGTCTATACCAAAAACATACTTTGGTTACCAAGCCTTGTTGTGATCCCTTGCTTCCCGCTGCCTTCCAAGCTTTTAATTCTCTGCATTGATGGACAAAGAGAGCGTAAGCACACTAGGCTTAGTGAGGAGTGCTCAAAGACAACACACCATCAATGCATTAAAACCATTTCTTAACATTACATTGAAATCTCAGTTCAATCATCCTTTAAAAAGTTATCATGCCTTGAAAACCATGTACTTAACATCTTTAAAACCGACATATTAACCCATATGCAACATATATCATTAACCATCAGCAAATCCCATTGCTAAACCTCAATTTAAACCTTCTCATGCATAACGACCATATACAAAGCTTAAAGAGTAAACATGTATAAATCATATTATACAACATAAAACTTTCAATGATACATTAACAATTATATTGGCTTACAAGTGATCATTAACCAAGTTCCTTTACTGAAATAGTTCAACGGATACACAGATTCAACAAGTGTTCTCCCAACACTTCAAGCCATCTCAACCAGAATATCGATACAATCACAATCGCGGTACCTAAACAACCGGGTACACTTTCAACCCACGGGGACACCAACCCTTACCTCAGTTAGATTCTTAATCCACTATCGAGAGTTTACGGTACTGTATAACCCCTCTACCATTAGGTTACTTGGATAGAGTTTTCGGTACACAGATCTGAACCCCTCAACATCCAAGACGACTTATTATAGTTCACTATCAATCCTATGGCCGGCCAACTATATCCAATAACAATTTTAAAACCACATCACTTGCCAATATAATTAACCATTTACCATATACCTTACTGTTTTTAACAAGCATTAACCAAACCAATTTTCCAAGCAACAACCACGCTTTAAACCACAAGTATAGACCATATACTTACAAGGATCACTTATCATGTGCATCCTTCAGCATTTCATGCTTAAAACAGTATCTCAAATACTCTAAATCATGCTTAAACAGTAGGTACCATGTAAATCAAAACAAGTGCATCAAAATTATTTTACACTAGCACGACCGAGAGAGAAAACCACATTTTACTTACTTCCAAGTTTAAACCAGCATTTCAAGCTCAGTTTAAACTCCCATAAACCACCTTTAAAACATTCCAAAGCTGGAATCCACGTTCTCACTCACTGATACGCGAAGCCTCGATTTGCCAACGTGAAATCATGCATCTATAGCCTCCAAAGCTTCTCCGATCACTTTTGGATCAACCTCCCTTGTTTTAATCGCGTTACAACAGAGGATTAATGCATCTCAATGCATTCAAAACACTACAACAACAAATCCTCACGAACTTCCACAATCCTCTCAAAATTACCCAACCACAACAACCGAAATATCATTTAATCCTTTCCAAACACAACTCAGACACAATATAACAATCTAACATTTCCATAATCATCAATTAACACTTAAAAACATGATTAATTCATCCAAATACTTCCAGCAACTACACAACCACCACAACTCCACACAAACACAAATCTAACAACCTAAACAACTAAGGATTCAAGAGTTTCGGGATTCCATTGTTAAAAAAAACTTATCAACATAATAATACACCCAAAATATGATTAAAATCAATCTTCAACACTGAAAATAGATCCAATACGGATCTTTTACTATTTCATCAAATTCACCCAATTAAATTAATTAATTCAATATAAAAACACAAAATTAGATTATAAACCATAAATCAAGGATCAAACACTTGGGATTATCAATAAAGAACCATTCAATAGAGGAGATCACGGACCTTACCCCTATTATGTGATTTCTCCCTCAATTGGCTTGTTTAAAGCTAAGAAAACACAAGATTTCAATGGGGTTTTGTAAATCAAAGTTAAAGAATCAATTACAAATCAATAATCTGAGTAAAATGATCTCTCACCTCTGATTTTTAATGAAAACTTGAGTGTTTGGCAGAAGAGAAGTGGAGAGAAAAGTTGCGTCAAATTTTCTTTAAAGTGATAACTAACTTTTAATAACCAAATTCCTTTTAATTAACTTTTGAAACACATGTTAAAAAGACTTAATTGATAGGAGAAATCACCAGCAAAAGCTTGGTAAAACAGCTCCTTAAGGATTCTAAGAATTTGACCTTTTTTATTTTAGTCACCTTTAAAAACCAGTTTTCAAAAATTGCATTTTGGTCACTAACCAAAATGTCACACTTCCAAAACTCATTTTCCAAAATTGTTTTCACCAGTATTAATCATATATTAAAATATGATTTTAACCATTTTTCTATATTTTTATCTTACCCAAAAATATTTACTTCTGAATCTGACTCGAATCCCTAACCCGGTCCACTAGACCGTCTAACAAGCCGCATAACTGCTAGGCCCAAAATCGGGGCGTTACATGGAGGGTCTCCCCCCTTGATTCCTCGTAGCGAATCAAGGAGCCGGTAGAAACTAAATATTCATGTGAGCTTTGTTAGACTACATACATTGTTCTATAAAAGGAAAAGAGATTGGGTTAGTCGACAAGTCACAATATACAATAAATAACTTCTAGGTGGCATAATGCAATGCCATGACAGTATAATAAACTTCGGTTTAGTCCTACAATCAACTAAACTCTAGCTCTGATACCGCAAAGGTAACACCCCTTCCTAGTTCGTGATGTGATACCGGTGACTAAACGATGTTCGTTACAGTATTTTAGTTGATAAACGGTAAGACAGTGTTTGAAATGAAACAATGATTAATACATTATTACTGTAAATTGATACGATACAATCTTTGCAATTTTGGACTAATTTTAAACTTTAAAAAGTTTTAGGGACTAAACTATAATTTTGGTAAACTAAGGATCCAATACTGAAGTTAAACAAACTATAATGCAATTCGAACTATAAACAGTGTGTCTGAAAATTTTCATGTCAATTAGACCTCATTAACCAACTCAATCTAAGCTCTTAAGTTTTAGTGGCCAACCTGCACAATATCAAGTTTTATTTTAATCTTATAACAGTTTTAACACTACGAGTACCGATACGCCTTGGGGTTGTATCGATATGCCTCTATGCCATTCGGTAATTCAGTTACAAATTAAAGGTAGTCGTACCGCTACGGGCTCTATCGTATCGATACACTATGATTAGTAAAACTTAAGGATTTACAGATTCAAAAGGTCGTACCGATACGGCTACAACCGTCCAAGACCATTAAATGGTTAACTACATTGTGCCCATATCGATACTAGGCATTGGTACACATCTGATAATTATTTAATATTATTGGGTTTCGATAAGGCGAATCGGTACCGTATCGGTACCGAGCTGCAGTAATTTTCCAAATTTAAAATTTTGTACTGGTACAGCTTGAACCGTATAGGTACGCCCTTTAATTCAATTCCAAATGTGCAAGCCCGTATTCAAGGTTAGTTCATGAAATACAAATTTGTTCTTCATTGAATTCTCTTTCATTTGGTATAATAAATTCATGGAATAGTTAAAGATAACTCTTGCATTTTGAGGAAAGATAATTTAGGGTTTAGGGATCAAATGAATTAGGATTGTTATGTGATGTTCTATCATTTCCACGCTTGATTGAAGTTGAAATTGATGTATTCTTGATGGAATATCATTTGATTAATTAGGGTTTAATTTTGGGTTTAAGGATTCAAGTTGAATTTGGAGTTTTCATGAAAGGAAAATGTTGGAACAATATAAATAAAGGTTAATTTGAGGTGTTAGAATGGTTAAAGGATGCTAAAGATGTGAATTATGAAATCTGCCCAGAATTTTAGTCTTTGGCAGTGACTTTGGAAATTCACCAAAAATTTCATCAAATTGATTAGGAAGTAAGCCAAATAACATTGTATTTCTGGTTCAGTCTAGTTTCGTTTAAAACAAACGGTGACTGATTTCGATTGGGATATCAAAAGATAAGATTTTTTAAGTGACGAAAGGTCAGAAACAGAGTAGCAGTCTGCTCCGAAATTTAGCACTGGAATTTGACTTTGAAAATTCGTCATAAATTGTACGAGTTGAATTTGGGCTATTAGTTTATATGGTTGAACAGCTTACCGAATCTAGTTTCTGTCAAAACAAACAAAATTGAATTCAAGCATTTAGAGTTGGATAAAGGTTAGTTCATAAAATAAAAATTTGTTCTTCATTGAATTCTCTTTCATTTGGTGTAATAAATTCATGGAATAGTTGAAGATAACTCTTGCATTTTGAGGAGAGATAATTTAGGGTTCAAGGATCAAATAAATTAGGATTGTTATGTGATGTTCTATATTTTCCACGCTTGATTGAAGTTGAAATTGATGTATTCTTGATGGAATATCATTTGATTAATTAGGGTTTAATTTTGGGTTTAAGGATTCGAGTTGAATTTGGAGTTTTCATGAAAGGAAAATGTTGGAACAATATAATTAAAGGTTAATTTGAGGTGTTAGAATGGTTAAAGGATGCTAAAGATGTGAATTATGAAATCTGCCCAGAATTTTAGTCTTTGGCAGTGAGTTTGGAAATTCACCAAAAATTTCATCTAATTGATTAGGAAGTAAGCCAAATAACATTGTATTTCTGGTTCAGTCTAGTTCCGTTTAAAACAAACGGTGACTGATTTCGATTGGGATATCAAAAGATACGATTTTTTAAGTGACGAAAGGTCGGAAAACAGAGTAGCAGTCTGCTCCGAAATTTAGCATTAGAATTTGACTTTGAAAATTCGTCATAAATTGTACGAGTTGAATTTGGGCTATTAGTTTATATGGATGAACAACTTATCGAATCTTGTTTCTGTCAAAACAAACAAAATTGAATTCAAGCATTTAGAGTTGGATAAAGGTTAGTTCATAAAATACAAATTTGTTCTTCATTGAATTCTCTTTCATTTGGTATAAGAATTTCATGGAATAGTTGAAGATAACTCTTGAATTTTAAGGAGAGATAATTTAGGGTTTACGGATTCAAATGAATTAGGATTGTTATGTGATGTTCTATCATTTCCATGCTTGATTGAAGTTGAAATGGATGTATTCTTGATGGAATATCATTTGATTAATTATGGTTTAATTTGGGGTTTAAGGATTCAAGTTGAATTTTGAGTTTTCATGAAAGGAAAATGTTGGAACAATATAATTAAAGGTTAATTTGAGGTGTTGGAATGGCTAAAGGATGCTAAAGATGTGAATTATGAAATCTGCCCAAAATTTTAGTCTTTGGCAGTGAGTTTGGAAATTCATCAAAAATTCCATAAAAATGATTAGGAAGTAAGCAAAATAACATTGTGTTCCTGGTTCAGTCTAGTTTTGTTTAAAACAAACAGTGACTGATTTCGATTAGGATATCAAATGATATGAATTTTTAAGCGACGAAAGTTCAGAAAAGAGAGTAGCAGTCTGCTCCGAAATTCAGCACTGGAATTCAACTTTGAAAATTCGCCATAAATTGGACGAGTTGAATTTGGGCTATTAGTTTTTATGGTTGAACAGCTTATCGAATCTTGTTTCTGTCAAAACAAACAAAATTGAATTCAAGCATTTAGAGTTGGATAAAGGTTAGTTCATAAAATACAAATTTGTTCTTCATTGAATTCTCTTTCATTTGGTATAAGAATTTCATAGAATAGTTGAAGATAACTCTTGAATTTTAAGGAGAGATAATTTAGGGTTTAGGGATTCAAATGAATTAGGATTGTTATGTGATGTTCTATCATTTCCATGCTTGATTGAAGTTGAAATGGATTTATTCATGATGGAATATCATTTGATTAATTATGGTTTAATTTGGGGTTTAAGGATTCAAGTTGAATTTGGAGTTTTCATTGAAAGGAAAATGTTGGAACAATATAATTAAAGGTTAATTTGAGGTGTTGGAATGGTTAATGGATGCTAAAAGATGTGAATTATGAAATCTGCCCAAATTTTTAGTCTTTGGCAGTGAGTTTGGAAATTCATCAAAATTTCCATAAAAATGATTAGGAAGTAAGACAAATAACATTGTATTCCTGGTTCAGTCTAGTTTTGTTTAAAATAAACAGTGACTGATTTCGATTAGGATATCAAATTATATGAATTTTTAAGTGACGAAAGTTCAGAAAACCGAGTAGCAGTCTGCTCTGAAATTCAGTACTGGAATTCGACTTTGAAAATTCACCATAAATCGTACGAGTTGAATTTGGGCTATTAGTTTTTATGGTTGAACAGCTTATCAAATATAGTTTCTTTCAGAATAAACGGAATCGAATTTCGAGTTGTAGAGTATTTTATTTAAATTTTTCTTTGAAGGTAGCGTAGACTGACAAATTATAAAATGAGTACCTTATTGGTGTTATTAATTTGTACATGTAAGGGATGGATGTGAAGCATTCAAGTAAACACGAGAAATCAAGAATTCAGTAGATAAAGCAATGACCAAGCTTGAAGTTCTCTTAATACACGCATTTTAGTTTGGGTTTATTTTTGACCATTGGATGAATATATTGACAAGTGGTAAGCTTTGGAGCATTGGATATCAAGGGTAAAATAGTCATTTGACTATTAAGGAGATTTTTTATTAGATATGATTAAATAATGCAATTTGGCATGAAAATAAACAAAAGTGTGGAATTTTGGTTCATCTTTCTTCCATTGTCGTGAGGCTTAGAGATGGGAGAAAAAAATTCAAGTTCAAATTCAAGCATTTAGAGTTGGATTCAAGGTTAGTTCATGAAATACAAATTTGTTCTTCATTGAATTCTCTTTCATTTGGTATAAGAAATTAATAGAATACTTGAAGATAACTCTTGAATTTTGAGGAGTGATAATTTAGGGTTTAGGGATTCAATTGAATTAGGATACGCCATCACCCGTGTCGATACGATAGATTTGTAATGTATATTTTTATCTGGTTTAAAAGCATTTTACCCATCCAAACCATGTCCAAATTTAATGAAATTTTACCATTAAGTTTATTTAGTCCAATTCTATGAGCATGCAAAGTTTCAAGGCTAAATGAATCCATTTACTACGTTTTCCCTCTTTTAGGCCTATTATACATTCTTGGTCATTTTTAACCACTTTTAAAAAGGTCAAACTTAGTGTATGAACCTACACAAGCCCACCAAATTACATACATATCAAAAGGGATAAAAGTAACTTGTTCAACACCTATGCCATCATACGAGGAGTCTATAGAGTTGATATACTTTACTTTAATAGCGAGGTGACTTGCCAAAAGCCTTCTCCAAGCCCGATCTCGACCTCAAAATCTTCTTAACGTAAAATGCATGAAAGATGAATGCATTAGGCACACTTTTCCTAGTAAGGTAGTCATAAACAATGAATGAACCAAGGAATACTTCCTAACATGCTTTTATATTATCAATGACAATAGGATCAAGAACATATATTTCAATGGCAAGTTTACTCAATATCAATGACTAATGCAACAACTATAATCGATGCTATAACAATGTTCAATATTAAATCATATTGCATTTTAATAAGTTTCCTTGGATTGATGTAAGGTATACGGATACGCGAATTCCTACGCCGCACCAAAACCAATAGTGGTCTAGTCCCTCTGCCGCACCAATATGACCAAAACACATCACACCTCTGTCGCACCAAAATAAAGGTCGTAACCTAAGGACCGTAGTCCACCCGTACCAATGAGCTCATGAATTATATGGCATGCCAATTGTATCCAATCCTACTCAAATCCAAGGTTCAATAATAATAGTCTGGTAACAATAATTTTAGTAGCAATGATTCGGTACAATGAGTCGATAGCATTATTTCCATAACAATGGATCAATAGCAACAGTTTAATAGTCATGTCTTAAAGCCAATGAGCAATAACAATCGTTGAATATAATATTCAATGGCAACATTCCAATTTCAATATTTCATTAGCAATATGTAATGCTTAATGGCCAATGATTCTATATGTCAATGATTCTGGTGACAATAACAATGATGCTACAACAATGAATCGATGAAGTACTTACCAATACTTACCAATATAGCCATCAACAATGTTTTATGCAATATCCTTAATACATAAGGTTAGCAATGCAATAATCAATATTCAAAGGTTCGGGAAAGCACCTAGCCTACCACGAGACTTCGACTACACTCACCTTAGTTTTCGAAGCTCTCAAGGTTCTCGGATACTAATCCCCTTATTCCTAGCTTTTGAAGGAGATGGTGGACCCTCCTTTTACAATTCCCAAGCTAGGTAAAGCAATAGGGAAATGTTAGATTCCATATAGCAATATCAATTATTTAAACTCGGAATAGCTTTTAGCTACTAGATTTCCATGGATTGAAGCCTTAAAGGATATGGGCTCAATTTAAGTGTCATATAGCTTCAATTTGAAATTACCCCACAACTATCCATGGAATCAATGAATCATTTGGGGGCTTTTACTTACCAAATCAATTGATATTCAAAAGAGTAGAGAAATCAAGGAAAGCTTGCACAAACAAGAGAGGTGCTTGCTTGAGCTAGAGGTAAGGGATGACAATGGAGGTGCTTGATTGGATTTTAAGAGAAAAGATAAAATGTGGGAAGGGGAGTCTCGGTGGAACTACAGTGACTCATAAGGCGTTCAAAACACTTGTTTCCCCTTTTGAAATCATAGACGATGGATTTCCTTCTTTGGAAGGAAACCTGTTATTTTATGTTAAATTCTTTTCATCCTTTGGACATTATTATCAACAATAATTTTCTCCCAAAATTCCTATCATCTTTTCCTCATTACAAGGGTTACTTCACGTGAATGGGTGGCGAGCTAGGAGGCGATTCACCTCAAACATGGGTAAATCACAAGGGTGGTCCACCATCTTTGCAAAAATTATACTATTTGTCCCCCAACTTCCAATTCTTTGGATTTAGTCACTAACTTTTTTATAATTAACTACATGATTTAAAGTTAATGCAAAATTTGGACCTTCTAATATAGATTTTCTGATCACCGAAACCTAATTCTGACTAGAACTATTTTTAGGGTGTTACATTACTCAGTTAAAATTCCAACGGGTCCATTATAAAGCAAATTTAGACATGCACACCTTAAACCCCAACAAAACGGATGTAAAATGAGATTAAATCAAAATTATGAGTTCAAATTTTTTATTATGGGCTTTTGAACATGATTCTATGGCTTATCCTCTATTTCAGAAGTTTTTACTCAGTTAAAATTCCAACGGGTCCATTGTAAAGCCCATTTAGACATGCACGCCTTAAACCCCAAAAAAATGGTTGGAAAATGAGATTAAATCAAACTTCATGAGTTCAAATATTTTTATCGACTTTTGAACTTGATTATATGTCTTAACCTCAATTTTAGAACTTTTTACTCAGTTAAAATTCTAATGGGTCCATTGTAAAGCCCATTTAGACATGCACGACTTAATCCCCAACAAAACGGATGGAAAGTGAGATTAAATCAAATTTTATTAGTTAAAATATTTTATTATGGGACTTTGAGCATTATTATATGGCTTATCCTGTATTTCAAAAGTTTATACCCGGTTAAAATTCCAACGGGTCCATTGTAAAGCCCATTTAGACATGCGCGCCTTAAACCCCAACACAACGACTGGAAAATGAAATTAAATCAAACTTTATGAGTTCAAATATTTTATGTGCTTTTGAACATGATAAACTTAATTTTTGAACTTTTTACTCGGTTAAAATTCCAATGGGCCCACTATAAATCCCATTTAGACATGCACGACTTAAACCCCAACAAAATAGATGCAAAATGAGATTAAATCAAATATTAAGAGTTCAAATATTTTTATAGGCTTTTGAACATGATTATATGACTTAACCTCAATTTTAGAACTTTTTACTCGGTTTAAATTCCAACGGGTCCATTGTAAAGCCCATTTAGACATGCTCGCCTTAAACCTAAACAAAACAGATGCAAAATTAGATTAAATCAAATTTTATAAGTTCAAATATTTTTATGGGCTTTTAACATGATTATATGGCTTATCCTCTATTTCAAAAGTTTTTACTCGGTTAAAATTCCAACGGGTCCATCGTAAAGCCCATTTAGACATGCACTCCTTAAACCCCAACAAAACAGTTGCAAAATGAAATTGAATCAAATTTTATGAGTTCAAAATTTTTTATGGGCTTTTGAACGTGATTATATGGCTTAACCTCAATTTTAGAACTCTTTACTCGATTAAAATTCCAATGGGTCCATTGTAAAGCCCATTTAGACATGCATGCACGCTTTTAAACCCCAACAAAACAGATGCAAAATGAGATTAAATCAAATTTTATGAGTTCAAATATTTTGTTATGGGCTTTTGAACATGATTATATGGCTTAGCCTCAATTTCAGAAGTTTTTACATAGTTAAAATTCCAACAGGTCCATTATAAGCTCATTTAGACATGTAGAAGCCACTAATAAAATGTTTTATTAGCATCCAAATGCCATATTCTACTAGTTATATAGTTTAGTCCTTGCACACACGCACTCTACTTTTTATTTTTCTCATTTTAGTCATAAGTTCTTAACTTAGCTACCTTGATCCAAAATAATTTGAATTACTTTAGAATCGAAAGTGGTAATAATCTTCTAAGCCTAATTTTGGGATATTACAGATTAAATCCAATTTTATGAGTTCAAATATTTTCTTATGAGCTTTTGAACATGATTATATGGCTTAAACTCAATTTTAGAACTTTTTACTCGGCTAAAATTCCAACGGGTCCATTGTAAAGCCCATTTAGACATGCACGCCTTAAACCCCAACAAAACGGGCACAAAATGAGGTTAAGTCAAATTTTATGAGTTCAAGTATTTTATTGGCTTTTGAACATGATTATATGGCTTAACCTCAGTTTTAGAACTTTTTACTTTGTTAAAATTCTAACGAGTCCATCGTAAAGCCCATTTAGACATGCATGCCTTAAACCCCAACAAAACGGCCGCAAAATGAGATTAAATCCAATTTCATGAGGTCAAATATTTTCTTATGGGATTTTGAACATGATTATATTGCTTAATCTCAATTTTAGAACTTTTTACTTGCTTAAAATTCCAATGGGTCCATCATAAATCCCACACGCTTTAAACCCCTATAAAACGACCGCAAAATGAGATTAAATCCAATTTTACGAGTTCAAATATTTTATTATGGGCTTCTGAACATGATTATATGGCTTAACCTCAATTTTAGAACTTTGTTAAAATTCTAACGAGTCCATCGTAAAGAACATTTAGACATGCACGCCTTAAACCTCAACAAAACAGCCGCAAAATGAGATTAAATCCAATTTTATGATGTCAAATATTTTCTTATGGCTTTTGACCATGATTATCTTGCTTAACCTCAATTTTAGAACATTTTACTCGGTTTAAATTCCAATAGGTCCATTGTAATGCCTATTTTGACATGCACCATTAAATCCTAACAAAATGGATGCAAAATGAGATTAAATCAATTTTTAATAATTAAAATATTCTTTTATGAGCTTTTGAACATTATTATGTGGCTTATGCTCTATTTTAAAAGTTTATACTCAGTTAAAATTCTAACGGGTCCATTGTAAAGCCCATTTAGACATGCACGCCTTAAACCCCAACAAAATGGATTGAAAATGAGATTAAATCAAACTTTATGAGTTCAAATATTTAATTATGGGCTTTTGAACATGATTATATGACTTAACCTCAATTTTAGAACTTTTTACTCGGTTAAAATTCCAACGGGTCCATTGTAAAGCCCATTTAGACATGCTCGCCTTAAACCCAAACAAAACAGATGCAAAATTAGATTAAATCAAATTTTATAAGTTCAAATATTTTTATGGGATTTTAACATGATTATATGGCTTATCCTCTATTTCAAAAGTTTTTACTTTTAAAATTCCAACAAAAAGTTTTAGACATGCACCTTAAACCCCAACAAAATGGAAAAAAATGAGATTAAATCAAACTTTATGAGTTCAAATATTTAATTATGGGCTTTTGAACATGATTATATGACTTAACCTCAAAACTTTTTACTACTGTTAAAATTCCAACGGGTCCATTTTTAGACATGCAGATGCAAAATTAGATTAAATCAAATTTTATAAGTTCAAACCCCAAACAAATATGGCTTATCCTCTATTTCAAAAGTTTTTACTCGGTTAAAATTCCAACGGGTCCATCGTAAAGCCCAAAACATGAAAAACAGTTAAATCAAATTTTTTTATGAGTTCAAAAATTTTTATGGGCTTTTGAACGTGATTATATGGCTTAACCTCAATTTTAGAACTCTTTACTCGATTAAAATTCCAATGGGTCCATTGTAAAGCCCATTTAGACATGCACGCCTTAAACCCCAAACAAAACAGATGCAAAATGAGATTAAATCAAATTTTATGAGTTCAAATATTTTGTTATGGGCTTTTGAACATGATTATATGGCTTAGCCTCAATTTCAGAAGTTTTTACATAGTTAAAATTCCAACAGGTCCATTATAAGCTCATTTAGACATGTAGAAGCCACTAATAAAGTGTTTTATTAGCATCCAAATGCCATATTCTACTAGTTATATAATTTAGTCCTTGCACACACGCACTCTACTTTTTATTTTTCTCATTTTAGTCATAAGTTCTTAACTTAGCTACCTTGATCCAAAATAATTTGAATTACTTTAGAATCGAAAGTGGTAATAATCTTCTAAGCCTAATTTTGGGATATTACAAATTAAATCCAATTTTATGAGTTCAAATATTTTCTTATGAGCTTTTGAACATGATTATATGGCTTAAACTCAATTTTAGAACTTTTTACTCGGCTAAAATTCCAACAGGTCCATTGTAAAGCCCATTTAGACATGCACGCCTTAAACCCCAACAAAACGGGCACAAAATGAGGTTAAATCAAATTTTATGAGTTCAAGTATTTTATGGGCTTTTGAACATGATTATATGGCTTAACCTCAGTTTTAGAACTTTTTACTTTGTTAAAATTCTAACGAGTCCATCGTAAAGCCCATTTAGACATGCATGCCTTAAACCCCAACAAAACGGCCGCAAAATGAGATTAAATCCAATTTCATGAGGTCAAATATTTTCTTATGGGATTTTGAACATGATTATATTGCTTAATCTCAATTTTAGAACTTTTTACTTGCTTAAAATTCCAATGGGTCCATCATAAATCCCACACGCTTTAAACCCCTATAAAACGACAAAAAAAAATGAGATTAAATCCAATTTTACGAGTTCAAATATTTTATTATGGGCTTCAACATGATTATATGGCTTAACCTCAATTTTAGAACTTTGTTAAAATTCTAACGAGTCCATCGTAAAGAACATTTAGACATGCACGCCTTAAACCTCAACAAAACAAAATAAAAATGAGATTAAATCCAATTTTATAATGTCAAATATTTTCTTATGGCTTTTGACCATGATTATCTTGCTTAACCTCAATTTTAGAACATTTTACTCGGTTTAAATTCCAATAGGTCCATTGTAAAGCCTATTTTGACATGCACCATTAAATCCTAACAAAATGGATGCAAAATGAGATTAAATCAATTTTTAATAATTAAAATATTCTTTTATGAGCTTTTGAACATTATTATGTGGCTTATGCTCTATTTTAAAAGTTTATACTCAGTTAAAATTCTAACGGGTCCATTGTAAAGCCCATTTAGACATGCACGCCTTAAACCCCAACAAAATGGATTGAAAATGAGATTAAATCAAACTTTATGAGTTCAAATATTTTATTATGAGATTTTGAACATGATTATATGGCTTAAACGCAATTTTAGAACTTTTTACTCGGTTAAAATTCCAACGGGTCCATCGTTAACCCATTTAGACATGTTCACCATAAACCCCCAACAAAACAACCGCAAAATGAGATTAAATCCAATTTAATGAGTTCAAATATTTTCTTATGGGCTATTGAACATGATTATATGGCTTAACCTTAATTTTATAACTTTTTACTCGGCTAAAATTCCAACGGGTCCATTGTAAAGCCCATTTAGACATGCTCGCCTTAAACCCAAACAAAACAGATGCAAAATTAGATTAAATCAAATTTTATAAGGTCAAATATTTTTATGGGCTTTTAACATGATTATATGGCTTATCCTCTATTTCAAAAGTTTTTACTCGGTTAAAATTCCAACGGGTCCATTGTAAAGTCCATTTAGACATGCACTCCTTAAACCCCAACAAAACAGTTGCAAAATGAAATTAAATCAAATTTTATGAGTTCAAAAATTTTTATGGGCTTTTGAACGTGATTATATGGCTTAACCTCAATTTTAGAACTCTTTACTCGATTAAAATTCCAATGGGTCCATTGTAAAGCCCATTTAGACATGCACGCCTTAAACCCCAACAAAACAGATGCAAAATGAGATTAAATCAAATTTTATGAGTTCAAATATTTTGTTATGGGCTTTTGAACATGATTATATGGCTTAGCCTCAATTTCAGAAGTTTTTACATAGTTAAAATTCCAACAGGTCCATTATAAGCTCATTTAGACATGTAGAAGCCACTAATAAAATGTTTTATTAGCATCCAAATGCCATATTCTACTAGTTATATAATTTAGTCCTTGCACACACGCACTCTACTTTTTATTTTTCTCATTTTAGTCATAAGTTCTTAACTTAGCTACCTTGATCCAAAATAATTTGAATTACTTTAGAATCGAAAGTGGTAATAATCTTCTAAGCCTAATTTTGGGATATTACAAATTAAATCCAATTTTATGAGTTCAAATATTTTCTTATGAGCTTTTGAACATGATTATATGGCTTAAACTCAATTTTAGAACTTTTTAGTCTCGCTAAAATTCCAACGGGTCCATTGTAAAGCCCATTTAGACATGCACGCCTTAAACCCCAACAAAAACGGGCACAAAATGAGGTTAAATCAAATTTTATGAGTTCAAGTATTTTATTGGCTTTTGAACATGATTATATGGCTTAACCTCAATTTTAGAACTTTTTACTTTGTTAAAATTCTAACGAGTCCATCGTAAAGCCCATTTAGACATGCATGCCTTAAACCCCAACAAAACGGCCGCAAAAATGAGATTAAATCCAATTTCATGAGGTCAAATATTTTCTTATGGGATTTTGAACATGATTATATTGCTTAATCTCAATTTTAGAACTTTTTACTTGCTTAAAATTCCAATGGGTCCATCATAAATCCCACACGCTTTAAACCCCTATAAAACGACCGCAAAATGAGATTAAATCCAATTTTACGAGTTCAAATATTTTATTATGGGCTTCTGAACATGATTATATGGCTTAACCTCAATTTTATAACTTTGTTAAAATTCTAACGAGTCCATCGTAAAGAACATTTAGACATGCACGCCTTAAACCTCAACAAAACAGCCGCAAAATGAGATTAAATCCAATTTTATGATGTCAAATATTTTCTTATGGCTTTTGACCATGATTATCTTGCTTAACCTCAATTTTAGAACATTTTACTCGGTTTAAATTCCAATAGGTCCATTGTAAAGCCTATTTTGACATGCACCATTAAATCCTAACAAAATGGATGCAAAATGAGATTAAATCAATTTTTAATAATTAAAATATTTCTTTTATGAGCTTTTGAACATTATTATGTGGCTTATGCTCTATTTTAAAAGTTTATACTCAGTTAAAATTCTAACGGGTCCATTGTAAAGCCCATTTAGACATGCACTCCTTAAACCCCAACAAAATGGATTGAAAATGAGATTAAATCAAACTTTATGAGTTCAAATATTTTATTATGGGCTTTTGAACATGATTATATGACTTAACCTCAATTTTAGAACTTTTTACTCGGTTAAAATTCCAACGGGTCCATTGTAAAGCCCATTTAGACATGCTCGCCTTAAACCCAAACAAAACAGATGCAAAATTAGATTAAATCAAATTTTATAAGTTCAAATATTTTTATGGGCTTTTAACATGATTATATGGCTTATCCTCTATTTCAAAAGTTTTTACTCGGTTAAAATTCCAACGTGTCCATCGTAAAGCCCATTTAGACATGCACTCCTTAAACTCCAACAAAACAGTTGCAAAATGAAATTAAATCAAATTTTATGAGTTCAAAAATTTTTATGGGCTTTTGAACGTGATTATATGGCTTAACCTCAATTTTAGAACTCTTTACTCGATTAAAATTCCAATGGGTCCATTGTAAAGCCCATTTAGACATGCACGCCTTAAACCCCAACAAAACAGATGCAAAATGAGATTAAATCAAATTTTATGAGTTCAAATATTTTGTTATGGGCTTTTGAACATGATTATATGGCTTAGCCTCAATTTCAGAAGTTTTTACATAGTTAAAATTCCAACAGGTCCATTATAAGCTCATTTAGACATGTAGAAGCCACTAATAAAATGTTTTATTAGCATCCAAATGCCATATTCTACTAGTTATATAATTTAGTCCTTGCACACTCGCACTCTACTTTTTATTTTTCTCATTTTAGTCATAAGTTCTTAACTTAGCTACCTTGATCCAAAATAATTTGAATTACTTTAGAATCGAAAGTGGTAATAATCTTCTAAGCCTAATTTTGGGATATTACAAATTAAATCCAATTTTATGAGTTCAAATATTTTCTTATGAGCTTTTGAACATGATTATATGGCTTAAACTCAATTTTAGAACTTTTTACTCGGCTAAAATTCCAACGGGTCCATTGTAAAGCCCATTTAGACATGCACGCCTTAAACCCCAACAAAACGGGCACAAAATGAGGTTAAATCAAATTTTATGAGTTCAAGTATTTTATTGGCTTTTGAACATGATTATATGGCTTAACCTCAGTTTTAGAACTTTTTACTTTGTTAAAATTCTAACGAGTCCATCGTAAAGCCCATTTAGACATGCATGCCTTAAACCCCAACAAAACGGCCGCAAAATGAGATTAAATCCAATTTCATGAGGTCAAATATTTTCTTATGGGATTTTGAACATGATTATATTGCTTAATCTCAATTTTAGAACTTTTTACTTGCTTAAAATTCCAATGGGTCCATCATAAATCCCAAACGCTTTAAACCCGTATAAAACGACCGCAAAATGAGATTAAATCCAATTTTACGAGTTCAAATATTTTATTATGGGCTTCTGAACATGATTATATGGCTTAACCTCAATTTTAGAACTTTGTTAAAATTCTAACGAGTCCATCGTAAAGAACATTTAGACATGCACGCCTTAAACCTCAACAAAACAGCCGCAAAATGAGATTAAATCCAATTTTATGATGTCAAATATTTTCTTACGGCTTTTGACCATGATTATCTTGCTTAACCTCAAATTTAGAACATTTTACTCGGTTTAAATTCCAATAGGTCCATTGTAAAGTCTATTGTGACATGCACCATTAAATCCTAACAAAATGGATGCAAAATGAGATTAAATCAATTTTTAATAATTAAAATATTCTTTTATGGGCTTTTGAACATTATTATGTGGCTTATGCTCTATTTTAAAAGTTTATACTCAGTTAAAATTCTAACGGGTCCATTGTAAAGCCCATTTAGACATGCACGCCTTAAACCCCAACAAAATGGCTTGAAAATGAGATTAAATCAAACTTTATGAGTTCAAATATTTTATTATGAGATTTTGAACATGATTATATGGCTTAAACGCAATTTTAGAACTTTTTACTCGGTTAAAATTCCAACGGGTCCATCGTTAACCCATTTAGACATGTTCACCTTAAACCCCAACAAAACAGCCGCAAAATGAGATTAAATCCAATTTAATGAGTTCAAATATTTTCTTATGGGCTTTTGAACATGATTATATGGATTAACCTTAATTTTATAACTTTTTACTCGGCTAAAATTCCAATGGGTCCATTGTAGAGCCATTTACACATGCACGCCTTAAACCCCAACAGAACGGGTGCAAAATGAGATTAAATCAAATTTTATGAGTTCAAGTATTTTTACGGGCTTTTGAACATGATTATATGGCTTAACCTCAGTTTTAGAATTTTTTACGTTGTTAAAATTCTAACGGGTCCATCGTAAAGCCCATTTAGACATGCGCGCCTTAAACCCCAATAAAACGGCCGCAAAATGAGATTAAATCAAATTTCATGAGGTCAAATATTTTCTTATATGATTTTGAACATGATTATATTACTTAATCTCAATTTTAGAACTTTTTACTTGCTAAAAATTCTAATGGGCACATCATAAAGCCCATTTAGACATGTACGCCTTAAACCCCTACAAAATGGCCGCAAAATGAGATTAAATCCAATTTTATGCGTTCAAATATTTTTATGTGATTTTGAACATGATTATATGGCTTATCCTCTATTTCAGAAATTTTTACTCGGTTAAAATTTCGACAAGTCCATTATAAAGCCCATTTACACATGCACGCCTTAAACCCAACAAAACGGATGCAAAATGAGATTTAAATCAAATTTTATGAGTTAAAATATTTTATTAGGGACTTTTGAACATGATTATGTGGCTTAACCTCAATTTTAGAACCTTTTACTCGGTTAAAATTCCAACGGGTCCATTGTAAAGCTATTTAAACATGCAAGCCTTAAACCCCAACAAAACAAATGCAAAATGAGATTAAATCAAATTTTATGATTTCAAATATTTTCTTATGGGATTTTGAAAGTGATTGTATGACTTAACCTCAGTTTTAGATCTTTTGCTCGGTTAAAATTCAAGGGTCCATTATAAAGCCCATTTAGACATACATGCATTAAACCCCAACAAAATGGCACAAAATAAGATTAAATCTAATTTTATGAGTTCTAATAATTTATTATAAGATTTTCAACATTGTTATAATGCCTAAACTCAATTTCAGAACTTTTTACTCGGTTAAAATTCAATGGGTCCATTTTAAAGCCCATTTAGACATGCATGCCTTAAACCCCAACTAAATAGCCACAAAATGAGATTAAATCTAATTTTATGAGATCAATTATTTTCTTATGGGATTTTCAACATGATTATATGGCTTATCCTCAATTTAAGAACTTTTTATTTGGTTAAAATTCCAACGAGTCCATTGTAAAGCCCATTTAGACATGCAGACCTTAAACCCCAATAAAACGAATGCAAAATGGGATTGAATCAAATTTTATTAGTTCAAATATTTTGTTATGGGATTTTAAACATGATTGTATGGCTTATCCTCTATTTCAGAAGTTTTTACTCGGTTAAAATTCCAATAGGTCCATTGTAAAGCCCATTTAGACATGTACGCCTTAAACCCCAACAAAACGGCCGCAAAATGAGATTAAATCAAGTTTTCTGAGTTCAAATATTTTATTATGGGCTTTTGAACATGATTATATGGCTTAACCTCAATTTTAGAACTTTTTACTCAGTTAAAATTCCAACGGGTCCATTGTAAAGCCCATTTAGACATGCAAACCTTAAACCCCAACAAAACGGCCACAAAATGAGATTAAATCAAATTTTATGAGTTTAAATATTTTCTTATGGGCTTTTAAACTTGATTATATACTTTAACCTCAATTTTAGAACTTTTTACTTAGTTAAAATTCCAACGAGTGAGTATGAGGATAACGATGAGCTTCCTGTTAGATGTCGTCTGCTATCATTTTGTGCGGTGAGTATGAGGATAACGATAAGCTTCCTGTTAGATGTCACGATTTCATGAAACCAGGGCAACCTAGATGGTATGAGACTAAAGTTCGTCTCTACTTTGATAGGGATGATGCCAGCACAGTCCTAAGCGTTCCAATTATAAGTGACCCCCATGACACTATTCTATGGGAGAATCATGACTTTGGCATCTACTCGGTTCGATCTGGATACTTGTACCTACAGCGACCGCCTATTCCCGTCAATAGGCCTTCATGCATTTAGAAAGTTATAGCCAAGTTGCAGTCCTTCCAGAGATTTTTTCTTTCGAATGGCGGGTGGGCCATGATGTCTTCCCGAATGGGCACAGGCTCTCGGTTGCGGCTATCACCCCCGGACTCTGTCCACTTTGCCAACTAAGCCCAGAAACCACAATTCATGCTTTACATGACTGCCCAGGTGCCACTGAGGCACTACGCCTGGCATGCATGCCGAATTCCCTCATTTTTAGTCCTACAACTTCAATTTTATCTTGGCTTGAGGAAGGGGCTGCCTGTCTATAACTCTAATCCTTTGCGCTACTTCTAACGGTTCTCTAGAACCTATGGAATAGACATAATGATTGGGTACACAATCGTTGACTCCAGCCTCCTTGGCTTACGGTTATCAATTCATAGGGAATTCTTCGCCACTACGTAGCGGCTATGTCAACCAGCTCCACCCTAAGGCCTACAGACGAACCGACCTTTGTACGCCCGCGATGGAAGCCACCTCCGGCAGGATACTTTAAGATTAATGCAGATGGGGCGTTTGAACCTCTAACCAAGGCTGTTGTCCTGGGAGTTGTAACACGCAATGCTGGCGGAGCTGTCATAGGTGGTCTTGCTCAAACTTTGGACAACTGCACGGATGCTATCTCTGTTGATGCGTAAGCAGTCATTGCTGGTATTCTAATGGGCCGTGATCGCGGATGGTCCAAGCTAATTATTGAGATAGACTCAGCAATAGTAGCTAATAAAATTAATCGGCACTATAATGATTTATCTATTCTAAGTTCCTTTATTGAGCATTCTTGCTTTCTGCTTGCCGATGCATATGACTTTGGTGTTCGCTTTGTTCCTAGAACGATGAACATTGCTGCCCACACTCTTGCTTCTAGGGCTCTACAGGCTATGTCGTCCATCTCCTTCACTTCAGATTATCCATGTTATCTTCAAACTGTTGTAACTAATGAGATTCATTCTCATCCAAGTTAATATATTTAGGTACTCATTTCCCCATAGGTGCTCACTTGGGGCCCCTTGGGGACATGTGAGGTTAGAGGGGTTTTAATGAGGCCCGCCTTTCCTTTTAAAAAATTTCAACAGGTCAATTGTAAAGCCCATTTAGACATGCACACCTTAAACCCCAATAAAAATGGATGCAAAATGAGATTAAATAGAATTTTATGAGTTCAAATATTTTTATGGGCTTTGGAACATGATTATTTGGCTTATCCTCTATTTTTAGAACTTTTTACTTGTTTAAATTCCAATGAGCCCACTATAAAGCCCATTTAGACGTGCACACCTTAAACCCAACAAAACGGCCGCAAAATGAGATTAAATCAAATTTTACGAGTTAAAATATTTTTATGGGCTTTCAAACATGATTATTTGGCTTAACATCAAATTTAGAACTTTTTACTCGGTTAAAATTCCAACGGGTCCAATATAAAGCCAATTTAGACAAGCATGCCTTAAACCCCAACAAAACGTATGCAAAATGAGATTAAATCAAATTTTATTAGTTCAAATATTTTTATGGGCTTTTGAACATGAATATATGGCTTATCCTCTATTTCAAAAGTTTATAGCCGATTAAAATTCTGATGGGTCCATTATAAAGCCCATTTAGACATGCACGTCTTAAACCCTAACAAAACGGATGCAAAATGAGATTAAATCAAATTTTATGAGTTCAAATATTTTATCATGGACTTTTGAACATGATTATATGGCTTAACCTCAATTTTAGAACCTTTACTCGGTTAAAATTCCAACGGGTCTATTGTAAAGCCCATTTAAACATGCACGCCTTAAACCCCAACAAAACGAATGCAAAATGAGATTAAATCAAGTTTTATGAGTTCAAATATTTTCTTATGGGCTTTTGAAAATGATTGTATGGCTTAACCTCAATTTTAGAACTTTTGCTCGATTAAAATTCAATGGGTCCATTATAAAGCCCATTTAGACATACACGCCTTAAACCCCAACAAAACGGCGAAAATAAGATTAAATCTAATTTTATGAGTTCAAATATTTTCATATGGGCTTTTCAACGTGATTATATGGCTTAACCTAAATTTTAGAACTTTTTACTCGGTTAAAATTCCAACAGGTCCATTGTAAAGCCCATTTAGACATGCACGTCTTAAACCCTAACAAAACGGATGCAAAATGAGATTGAATAAAATTTTATTAGTTCAAATATTTTAATATGGGATTTTAGAACTTTTTACTCGGCTAAAATTCCAATGGGTCCATCGTAAAGCCCATTTAGACCTACACGTCTTAAACCCCAACAAAACGGCCGCAAAATGAGATTAAATCAAATTTTATGAGTTTAAATATTTTCTTCTGGGCTTTTGAACGTGATTATATGGCTTAACCGAAATTTTAAAACTTTTTACTCGGTTAAAATTCCAACGGGTCTTATTTACACCATCACCTTTCAAATGCCGAGGAAGAATCTTATCTCATAGCCAAATTCGAACTTAATCGACTTCTTGACACTCAAGAAGAATATTGGGCACAACGGTACCGTACATCTTAGCTTGCCCATGGAGATAAAAACACATCCTTTTTTCATGCTCAGGCAAATGAAAGACGTAAGAAAAATAAAATAAAATGCCTTTTTGACAAACAATATTTGGCAGCATAATGAGGGAAATATTATGGGAGTTGTTGTAGACTATTTCCAGAGTCTTTTCTCAACTACCAATCCAGATATCTCGACCCAAATTCTTAATAACATTAACGCCACTATTACCCTTGATATGAACGAAGCCTTGACAAGGCCCTTTACCCCGGAGGAAATCACTCATGCTTTTCGAGACATTAACCCAAGGAAAGCTCCTGGTTTTGATGGAGTACCAAGTGGGTTCTACAGACAACATTGGGATACAGTTGGACATGACGTAATTAATCTATGTCTGGATCCTCTCTCTGGGGAAGTAGACATGACAGAAATCAATCGCACAGTTTTAGTCTTAATACCCAAAGTCAATGAACCAACTATCATGAGACAATTACGTCCTATTAGTCTTTGTACGGTAATTTATAAGACTATTGCCAAAGTGCTTGTAAATCGTATGAAAGTCATCATCCATTGTTGTATTAGTGATAACCATGCTGCCTTTGTTAGAGGAAGAAACATCACTGATAACATACTAATTGCCTATGAAATAATTCACTCCCTCAACACAGGAGTTTCAAACCTTTTAAAGTCGTATCCCTTAAATTAGATATGGAAAAGGCTTTCGATCGAGTGGAATGGCCTTTCCTAAGGCAAGTTATGCTTCGAATGTGCTTTAATAAAAATTGGGTTTCTATTATCATACGCTATATTACAACAGTTTCCTTCACTTCTAGAGTAAATAACATTTTTTCACCTGTTTTCCAACCCAAACACGGTCTACGACAAGGAGACCCTCTTTCACCTTTTTTATTCCTCTTTTGCACACAAGGTCTATCAACATTTCTAAACGTTGAACAACATAATGGTCATCTCCCTGGACTATGTGCAAGTAGACATGGGCCCCAAGTAAATCATCTTTTTTGCGGATGATTGCATGGTCTTCATTAGAAACAATATTATAGAGGCGGGACATCTAAAAAATGCTCTTCAAACTTATGCTTTAGCTTATGAGCAGGCTGTCAATTTTGAAAAATCAACCATCTTTTTTAACCCACGATCATCTATTGAGCATAAATAGGCTATTAATGATATCCTTCAAGTTAGGGAAGTGGCTGATTCGGGGATCTACCTTGGCGTACCTCTCCTAATATGGATAAATAAAACTGCAGCGCTTGGATTCACAGGTGATAAGGTGAACTCACGTATGTCTCATTGGGAAAAACACCTCCTCTCATTCAGTGGACGAGAGGTTTTCATCAAAGCTGTTATCCAATCTCTGCCTCAATATGTGATGTCATGTTACCTTTTACCACAAAATATTATTGATGACATGACGACGTCCATAAGACGTTACTGGTGGTCAGGAAGAAACAACAAACAAGGTTGGCATATGATTCCATGGGACACTGTTTGTCAACCTAAATCTGTTGGAGGCATTGGCTTCCGGGACTTGCATATTTTCAACATAGCTTTGCTTGGCAAACAAATATGGTGGCTCATCTGTGAACCAAATAATATGCTAGCTCAGATTTATAAGGCCAAATACTACCCCTCTGGCATATTCTTGAATCTGAGACTAATTGCCGAGCTTCCTTTGCTTGGAAAGCTCTTCACCAAGCCTTGCTGAAACTCCATAACGATTTTCTCCAAAGACTAGGGATTGACAGTAAAATCCAAATTCACCATGACAACTGGGGTGGTTCTTCTACAGTACAACTTTATGGTGAATACAAAATTAGTGATGAACTACATACTCGCTGTAGCGAATTTATGGTTCCAGGTCAACCTAGATGGGATTCCACAAAGGTTCGAAGCTATTTCGATCAGGAAGATGCAAACACTATTCTAGGTGTTCCTATCATCAACGACCAACAAGACACGATTTTATGGAGTAAACATGACTCGGGCATCTACTATTCTGTTAATAGGTGCCGAAGACACGTCATAGACACGATGCAAACACTATTCTAGATGGGATATTCTTTTTTACAAAGGCCTTCGGCACCTATTAACATACTATCTTGTATCTGGAAAGTTATATCCAAGCTACATGTTCTACCAAAAATACGATCCTTTGGTTGGCGATTAGGCCATGACGCTTTACCTACTAACACTAAACTTCAAGCAGCAAATCTGGGTACAGGACTATGTCCACTTTGCAACGTGGCCCAAGAAACAACTCTTCATGCTCTGCGTGATTGTCCAGGTGCAAAAGAGGCTCTATAGCTGGCTGGTCTACCCAATTCCATCCTTTCTAGCACCACAATTTTGTCTTTACAATGGATTGAGGATGGAGCTACCTGTTTACCACTTCAGTCCTTTGCTTTGTTTTTGACAGTTCTTTGGAACATATGTAACAGACGTAATGATTGGATCCATAATCACCACCTACGGTCCTTAATTCTCAGGGTATTTTACAAGGATATGCAGCAGCTACCACTACTGCACCTGCCACTCAGCAGCTAGAAATGACTCCTCTAGCGCAACCATGTTGGCAATGCCCCCGTGAAGGATCTCTGAAGCTTAACACGGATGGGGCATTTGACCCAATCACTAAAGCTGCTAACCTTAGAGGCCTCTCTTATCTTTTGGGTAGCTGGTTGGACGCTGCCTCGGCCGAAGCTCATGCGGTTCTTGTAGGCATCATTTTTGCACGTGATCGTAGTTGGTCTAATATGACCATTGAAACAGACTCGGCTACAATTGCTAATAAGATCAACATGCAGGGTCCTGAACTATCTACTTTGCGGCCTCTGATTGACAATGCTCGCTCTCTTTTAGATGATACTATCAATTTTAGTATACGTTTTGTAACTAGAGGTGTGAATGATGTTGCTCATACTCTTGCCACTAGGGCTCTTCGTTCCATGTCATCCGTTTTATTTGGTACGGGTTATCATGATTATATTCAAACTTTTGTAACTAATGAGATTTCCTCTCATCCAATTTAATATACATGGGTACTCTTTTTCCCCATAGGTGTCCACTCGGAGCCTTCGGGCAATGGGCGACTTTAGGGGGTTTTTAACGAGGCCCAACATTCTTCAAAAAAAATTCCAACGGGTCCCATTGTAAAGCCCATTTAGACATGCATACCTTAAACCCCAACAAAACGGATGCAAAATGAGATTAAATCAAATTTTATGAGTTCAAATATTTTGTTATGTGCTTTTGAACATGATTATATGTCTTAACCTCAATTTTAGAACTTTTTACTCATTTAAATTCCAATAGGCCCTCTGTAAAACTCATTTAGACATGCACGCCTTAAACCCCAACAAAACAAACCGCAAAATGAAATTAAATCAAAATTTATGAGTTCAAATATTTTATTATGGGCTTTTGAACATGATTATATGGCTTATCCTCAATTTTTGAACTTTTTACTCGGTCAAAATTCCAATGGGTTCGTTGTAAAGCCCATTTAGATATGCACGCCTTAAACCCCAACAAAATAGATGCAAAATGCGATTAAATCAAATTTTATTAGATAAAAGATTTTATTATGGGCTTTTGAACTTGATTATATGGCTTATCCTCTATTTCAGAAGTTTTTACTAGGTTAAAATTCCAATAGGTCCATTATAAAGCCTATTTAGACATGCACGAATTAAACCCCAGTAAAACAGATGCAAAATGATAATAAATCAAATTTTATTTGTTTAAATATTTTATTATGGGATTTTGAACATGATTATATTTCTTAACCTCAATTTTAGAACTTTTTACTCAGTTAAAATTCCAAAGGATCCATTGTAAAGCCCATTTAGACATGCACGCCATAAACCCCAACAAAACGCCGGCAAAATAAGATTAAATCAAATTTTATGAGTTCAAATATTTTCTTATGGGCTTTTGAACTTGATTATATGGCTTAACCTCAATTTTAGAATTTTTGACTCGGTTAAAATTCCAACGGATCCATTGAAAAGCCCATTTATACATGCACGCCTTAAACCCCAGCAAAACGGGCGCAAAATGAGATTAAATCAAATTTTATGAGTTCAAATATTTTGTTATGGGCTTTTGAACATGATTATATGGCTTAACCTCAATTTTAGAAATTTTTACTCAGTTAAAATTCCAACGGGTCCATTGTAAAGCCCATTTAGACAAGTACGCCTTAAACCCCAACAAAACGGATGCAAAATGAGATTAAATCAAATTTTATGAGTTCAAATATTTTTATGTGCTTTTGAACATTATTATATGGCTTAACTTCTATTTTAGAACTTTTTACTCATTTAAATTCAAATGGGCCCTCTGTAAAGCCCATTTAGACATGCACACCTTAAACCCCAACAAAACGGGCGCAAAATCAAATTAAATCAAATTTTAATAGTTCAAATTTTTTATTATGGGCTTTTAAACAAGATTATATGGATTAACCTCAATTTTATAACTTTTTACTTGGTTAAAATTCCAACGAGTCCATTGTAAAGCCTATTTAGACATGCACGCCTTAAACCCCCAACAAAACGAATGCAAAATGCGATTAAATCAAATTTTATTAGTTAATAATGGGCTTTTGAAATCGATTATATGGCTTATCCTCTATTTCAGAAGTTTTTACTAGGTTAAAATTCCAACATGTCCATTATAAAGTCCATTCAGAAATGCACGCCTTAAACCCCAACAAAACGGAAGCAAAATGATAAAAAATCAAGTTTTATTTGTTTAAATATTTTATTATGGGCTTTTGAACATGATTATATGTATTAACCTAGATTTTAGAACTTTTAACTCGATTAAAATTCCAAAGGATCCATTGTAAAGTCCATTTAGACATGCACGCCTCAAACCCCAACAAAATGGTCGCAAAATAAGATTCAATCAAATTTTATCAGTTCAAATATTTTCTTATGGGCTTTTGAACATGATTATATGGCTTAACCTCTATTTTATAACTTTTTACTCGGTTAAAATTCCAACGGGTCCATTGTAAAGCCCATTTAGACATGCACGCCTTAAACCCCAACAAAACGGATGCAAAATGAGATTAAATCAAATTTTATGAGTTCAAATATTTTATTATTGGATTTTGAACATGATTATATGGCTTAACCACAATTTTAGAAATTTTTACTCAGTTAAAATTCCAATGGGTCAATCGTAAAGCCCATTTAGACATGCACGCCTTAAACCCCAACAAAACGGCCGCAAAATGAGATTAAATCAAATTTTATGAGTTCAAATATTTTCATATGGGCTTTTCAACGTGATTATATGGCTTAACCTCAATTTTAGAACTTCTTACTCGGTTAAAATTTCAACGGGTCCATTGTAAAGCCCATTTAGACATGCACGCCTTAAACCCTAACAAATCGGATGCAAAATGAGATTGAATAAAAAAATTTAGTTCAAATATTTTTCTATGGGCTTTTCAACATGATTATATGGCTTAACCTCACTTAACTTCAATTTTAGAACTTTTTACTCGGTTTAAATTCCAATGGGTCCATTGTAAGGCCCATTTAGACATGCACGCCCTAAACCCCAAAAAAACAGATGTAAAATGAGACTGAATCAAACTTTATGAGTTCAAATATTTTTCTTATGGGATTTTTAAAATGATTATATGGCTTAACCTCAATTTTAGAACTTTTTACTATGTTAAAATTCCAACGGGTCCCATTGTAAAGCCCATTTACACATGCATGCCTTAAACCCCAACAAAACAGATGCGAAATGAGATTAAATCAGATTTTATGAGTTCAAATATTTTTTATGTACTTTATAAAATGATTATATGGCTTATCCTATATTTTAAAACTTTTTGCTCATTTAAATTCCAATGGGCCCTCTGTAAAGCCCTTTTAGACATGCACGCCTTAAACACCAATAAAACGGCCGCAAAATTAAATTAAATCAAATTTTATGAGTTCATATATTTTATTATGGGCTTTTGGACAAGATTATATGGATTAACCTCAATTTTATAACTTTTTACTCGATTAAAATTCCAACGGGTCCATTGTAGAGCCCATTTAGACATGCACACCTTAAACCCCAACAATACGGATGCAAAATGTGATTAAATCAAATTTTATTAGTTAAAAGATTTTTTTATGGGCTTTTGAACTTGATTATATGACTTATCCTCTATTTCAAAAGTTTTTACTAGGTTAAAATTCCAACGGGTCCATTATAAAGCCCATTTAGACATGCACGCCTTAAACTCCAACAAAACGGATGCAAAATGATAATAAATCAAATTTTATTTGTTTAAATATTTTATTATGGGCTTATGAACATAATTATTTGGCTTAACCTCAATTTTATAACTTTTTACTCTGTTAAAATTCCAAAGGATCCATTGTAAAGCGCATTTAGACATGCATGCCTTAAACCAAACAAAACAGCCGCAAAATAAGATTAAATCAAAATTTATGAATTCAAATATTTTCTTATGGGCTTTTGAACATGATTATATTGCTTAACCTCAAATTTATAACTTTTACTAGGTTAAAATTTCAACGGGTCCATTGTAATGCCCGTTTAGACATGTACACCTCAAACCCCAACAAAACGGAAGAAAAATGACAATAAATCAAATTTTATGAGTTCAAATATTTTTATGGGCTTTTGAACATGATTATTTGGTTAGTCCTCTATTTCATAACTGTTTACTCATTTAAATTCCAATGAGCCCACTATGCAGCCCATTTAGACGTGCACGCCTTAATCCCCAACAAAACGACCAAAAAATGAGATTAAATAAAATTTTATGAGTTCAAATATGTTCTTATGGGCTTTTGAACATGATTATATGGCTTAATCCCAATTTTAGAATTTTTTACCCGGCTAAAATTCCAACGGATCCATTGTAAAGCCCATTTAGATATGTACGACTTAAACCCCAACAAAACGGATGCCAAATGAGATTTAGTCAAATTTTATTTGTTCAAATATTTTTATGGGATTTTGAACATGATTATGCGGCTTGTCCGTTATTTCAAAAGTTTTTTACTCGGTTTAAATTCCAACGGGTCAATTGTAAAGCCTATTTAGACATGCACGACCTAAACCCCCAAAGAACAGATGTAAAATGAGATTGAATCAAACTTTATGAGTTCAAATATTTTTATTATGGGATTTTGAAAATGATTATATGTCTTAACATCAATTTTAGAACTTTTTACTATGTTAAAATTCCAACGGGTCTATTGTAAAACCCGTTTAGACATGCACGCCTTAAACCCCAACAAAACGGATGCAAAATGAGATTAAATCAAATTTTATTACTTCAAATATTTTGTTATGGGCACTTGAACTTGATTTTATGGCTTATCCTTAATTGCAGGGTTTTTTACTTGGTTAAAAATCCAACGGGTCCAATATAAAACCCATTTAGACATGCACGCCTTAAACCCCAACAAAACGGATGAAAAATGAGATTAAATCAAATTTTAGGAGTTCAAAGATTTTATTATGGGCTTTTGAACATGATTATATGGCTTAACCTCAATTTTTGAACTTTTTACTCGGTTAAAATTCTAACGGGTCCATTGTAAAGCCATTTAGACGTGCATGCCTTAAACCCCAACAAAACGGCCGCAAAATGAGATTAAATCAAATTTTATGAATTCAAATATTTTTTATGCGCTTTTGAACATGATTGTATTACTTAACCACAGTTTTAGAACATTTTCTAGGTTAAAATTCAATGGGTTGATTATAAAACTTGTTTAGAAATGCACGCCTTAAACCCTAACAAAACGGCTGCAAAATGAGATGAAATAAAATTATATGAGTTCAAATATTTTTCTTACAGACTTTTGAACATGATTGGCTTAACCTCAATTTTATAATTTTTACTCAGTTAAAATTCCAATGGGTCCATCTTAAAGCTATTTAGACATGCATGCCTTAAACACCAACAAAACGGCCGCAAAATGAGATTAAATCAAATTTCATGAGTTCAAATATTTTTAAGGGCTTTTGAACATGATTGTATGACTTAACCACAGTTTGAGAATATTTTCTAGGTTAAAATTCAAGGGGTCCATTGTAAAGCCCATTTAGAAATGCACGCCTTAAACCCCCAACAAATCGGCAGCAGAATGAGATTAAATAAAATTTTATGAGTTCATATATTCTCTTATGGGCTTTTGAACATGATTATATGGATTAACCTCAATTTTGGAAATTTTTACTCGGTTAAAATTCCAATGGGTCCAATGTATAAAGCCCATTTAGACATGCACACCTTAAACCCCCCAACAAAACTACCGTAAAATGAGATTTAATCAAATTTTATGAATTCAAATATTTTCTTAGGGATTTTGAACATGATTATATTGCTTAGCCTCAATTATAGAATTTTTTACTCGGTTAAAATTCCAACGGGTCCATCGTAAAGCCCATTCAGACATGCACACCTTAAACCCCAACAAAAGGGCCGCAAAATAAGATTAAATCAAATTTTATGAGTTCAAATATTTTATTATGGGCTTCTGGACATTGTTATATGGCTTATCCTCTATTTCAAAAGTTTTTACTCGGTTAAAATTCCAACGGGTCCATTGTAAAGCCCATTTAGACATAAACGTCTTAAACCCCAACAAAACGGATGTAAAATGAGATTAAATCAAATTTTATGAGTTCAAATATTTTATTATGGGCTTCTTAACATGATTATATGGCTTAACATCAATCTTATAACTTTTTACTTGGTTAAAATTCCAACGGGTCCCTTGTAAAGCCCATTTAGACTTGCACGCCTAAACCCCAACAATACGGATGCAAAAAGAGATTAAATCAAATATTATTATTTCAAATATTTTTTATGGGATTTTGAACATGATTACATGTCTTATCCTCTATTTCAAATGTTTTTACTCAGTTAAAATTCTGACGGGTTCATTGTAAAGTCCATTTAGACATGCACTCCTTAAACCCCAACAAAATGGATGCAAAATGAGATTTAATCAAATTTTATGAGTTAAAATATTTTATTATGGACTTTTGAGCATGATTATATGGCTTAAATCAATTTTAGAACCTTTTACTCGGTTAAAATTTCAACGGGTCCATTGTAAAGCCCATTTAGACATGCATGCCTTAAACCCCAATAAAACAAATGCAAAATGAGATTAAATCAAACTTTATGAGTTCAAATATTTTCTTATGGGCTTTTGAACATGATTGTATGACTTAACCTCAGTTTTAGAACTTTTACTCGGTTAAAATTCAATGGGTCCATTATAAAGCCTATTTAGACATGCACACCTTAAACCCCAACAAAACGGATGCAAAATGAGATTAAATCAAATTTTATGAGTTCAAATATTTTTTTATGGGCTTTTGAACATGATTGTATGACTTAACCTCAATTTTAGAACTTTTGCTCAGTTAAAATTCAATGGGTCCATTGTAAAGCCCATTTAGACATGCACATGTAAATTAAACCCCAACAAAACGAATGCAAAATGAGATTAAATCAAATTTTATGAGTTCAAATATTTTTTTATGGGCTTTTGAACATGATTATATGGACTTAACCTCAATTTTAGAACTTTTTACTCGATTAAAATTCCAATGGGTCCATTTATAAAGCCCATTTAGACATGCAAAATGAGATTTAAACCCCAAAAAACGGATGCAAAATGAGATTAAATCAAATTTTATTTCAAAATATTTTTATGGGCTTTTATGAATGATTATATGGCTTAACCTCAATTTTAGAAAATATTTTTCTTTTTTTACTCGTTAAAATTCCAAACTTTTAAACCATTATAAAGCCCATTTAGATTTAGACACACTTAAACCCCAACAAAACGGATGCAAAATGAGATTAAATCAAATTTTATGAGTTCAAATATTTTTTTATGGGCTTTTAAACATGATTATATGGCTTAACCTCAATTTTTAGAACTTTTTTACTCGGTTAAAATTCAAACGGGTCCATTATAAAAGCCCATTTAGACATGCATGCCTTAAACCCCAACAAAACGAATGCAAAATGAGATTAAATCAAATTTTATGAGTTCAAATATTTTTTTATGGATTTTACACATGATTATATGGCTTAACCTCAATTTTTTGGTTTACTCATTAAAATTCAATGGGTCCATTGTAAAAAAGCCATTTAGACATGCATGCCTTAAAACCAAACAAAACGAAATGCAAAATGAGATTAAATCAAATTTTATGAGTTCAAATATTTTTATTATGGGCTTTTGAACATGATTATATGGCTTAACCTCAATTTTAGAACTTTTTACTCCGGTTTAAAAATTCCAATGGGTCCATTGTAAAGCCCATTTAGACATGCATGCCTTAAACCCAACAAAAAACGGATGCAAAATGAGATTAAATCAAATTTTATGAGTTCAAATATTTTTATTATGGGCTTTTGAACATGATTATATGACTTAACCTCAATTTTTAGAACTTTTTACTCGTTTAAAATTCAAACGGGTCCATTGTAAAAAAGCCATTTTTAGACATGCACGCCTTAAACCCCAACAAAAACAAAATGCAAAATGAGATTAAATAAAATTTTATGAGTTCAAATATTTTCTTATGGGCTTTTGAAAATGATTATATGGCTTAACCTCAATTTTTTAGAACTTTTTACTGTTAAAAATTCAATGGGTCCATTATAAAGCCCATTTAGACATGCAATGCCTTAAACCCAACAAAACGAAAAAAAATGAGATTAAATCAAATTTTATGAGTTCAAATATTTTTTTATGGGCTTTTGAACATGATTATATGACTTTAAACTCTAATTTTAGAACTTTTACTAAAAAATTCCAACGGGTCCATTATAAAGCCCATTTAGACATGCATGCCTTAAACCCCAACAAAACGAATGCAAAATGAGATTAAATCAAATTTTATGTTCAAATATTTTCTTATGGGCTTTTAAACATGATTATATGGCTTAACCTCTCATTTTTAGAACTTTTTACTCGGTTAAAATTTCAATGGGTCCATTATAAAATGCCCATTTAGACATGCACGCCTTAAACCCCAACAAAAAAAAAAAAAAAAATGAGATTAAATCAAATTTTATGAGTTCAAATATTTTCTTATGGGCTTTTGAACATGATTATATGGCTTAACTTTTTTTTAAACTTTTTACTCGTTAAAAAATTCAATGGGTCCATTGTAAAAAGCCCATTTAGACATGCACACCCAAACCCCAACAAAAAACATGCACAAAATGAGATTAAATCAAATTTTATGAGTTCAAATATTTTCTTATGGGATTTTAACATGATTATATGATTTAACCTCAATTTTTAGAACTTTTACTCAAAAATTTTTCTTATAAAGGCTTTTGAACATGATTAAAATGACAAAAAAATGGATGCAAAATGAATTTAAAATCAAATTTTATGAGTTCAAATATTTTTTTATGGGATTTTTAACATGATTATATGGCTTAACCTTTAAATTTTAGAAAAATTACTCCAACGGGTCCATTATAAAGCCCATTTAGACATGCACACCTTAAACCCCAACAAAAAAAAATGCAAAATGAGATTAAATCAAATTTTATGAGTTCAAATATTTTTTATGGGCTTTTGAACATGATTATATGGCTTAACCTCTATTTTAGAACTTTTTACTATTAAAATTCAATGGGTCCATTATAAAAAGCCCATTTAGACATGCACGCCTTAAACCCCAACAAAACGGCAAAAAATGAGATTAAATCAAATTTTATATGAGTTCAAATATTTTCTTATGGGCTTTTGAAAATGATTATATGGCTTAACCTCAATTTTAGAACTTTTTACTTTAAAATTCCATGGGTCCATTATAAAGCCCATTTAGACATGCATGCCTTAAACCCCAACAAAACGGATGCAAAATGAGATTAAATCAAATTTTATGAGTTCAAATATTTTTTATGGGCTTTTGAACATGATTATATTAACCTTAACCTCAATTTTAGAACTTTTACTTTAAAAAAAATTCCAACGGGTCCATTATAAAGCCCATTTAGACATGCACGCCTTAAACCCCAAAAAACGGATGCAAAATGAGATTAAATCAAATTTTATGAGTTCAAATATTTTTATATGGGCTTTTGAACATTATTATATGGCTTAACCTCAATTTTTAGAACTTTTTACTCGGTTAAAATTCAAACGGGTCCATTATAAAGCCCATTTAGACATGCATGCCTTAAAAACCCAACAAAAAATGGATGCAAAATGAGATTAAATCAAATTTTATGAGTTCAAATATTTTTATTATGGGCTTTTGAACATGATTATATGGCTTAACCTCAATTTTTAGAACTTTTACTTAGTTAAAATTCAAACGGGTCATTATAAAGCCCATTTAGACATGCATGCCTTAAAACCCAAACAAAACGAATGCAAAAAATGAGATTAAATCAAATTTTATGAGTTCAAATATTTTTTATGGGCTTTTGAACATGATTATATGGCTTAACCTCAATTTTTTTAAACTTTTTTTATCTTTAAAATTCAAACGGGTCCATTATAAAGCCCATTTTTAGACATGCATGCCTTAAACCCCAACAAAACGATGCAAAAAATGAGATTAAATCAAATTTTATTTGAGTTCAAATATTTTCTTATGGGCTTTTGAACATGATTATATGGCTTAACCTCAATTTTTTTAACTTTTTACTCGTTAAAATTCAAACGGTCCATTATAAAGCCCATTTAGACATGCATGCCTTAAAAACCCAACAAAAAACGGATGCAAAATGAGATTAAATCAAATTTTATGAGTTCAAATATTTTTTTATGGGATTTTTGAACATGATTATATGGCTTAACCTCAATTTTAGAAACTTTTTACTCATGTTAAAATTCAAATGGGTCCATTATAAAGCCCATTTAGACATGCACACCTTAAACCCAACAAAACGAATGCAAAATTAAAATTAATTTTATTCAAAATTTTTTCAAATATTTTTTTTTCAAAATTTTTAACATGATTATATGGCTTAACCTCAATTTTAGAACTTTTTACTTTTTAATTAAAATTCAATGGGTCCATTATAAAGCCCATTTAGACATGCACACCCTTAAAACCCAACAAAAACGGAATGCAAAATGAGATTAAATCAAATTTTATGAGTTCAAATATTTTTTATGGGCTTTTGAACATGATTATATGGCTTAACCTCAATTTTTTAGAACTTTTTTCTAGTTAAAATTCAAACGGTCCATTATAAAGCCCATTTAGACATGCATGCCTTTAACCCCAACAAAACAAATGCAAAAAATAGATTAAATCAAATTTTATGAGTTCAAATATTTTTTTTATGGGCTTTTTAACATGATTATATGGCTTAACCTCAATTTTTAGAAACTTTTTACTCGTTAAAATTCAAACGGGTCCATTATAAAGCCCATTTAGACATGCACGCCTTAAACCCCAACAAAACGGATGCAAAATGAGATTAAATCAAATTTTATTAGTTTCAAAATTTTTTATGGGATTTTGAACATGATTATATGGCTAACCTCAATTTTTAGAACTTTTTACTCGGTTAAAATTCCAACGGGTCCATTGTAAAGCCCATTTAGACATGCACACACCTTAAACCCCAACAAAATGGATGCAAAATGAGATTAAAATCAAATTTTATGAGTTCAAATATTTTTTATGGGCTTTTTGAACATGATTATATGGCTTAACCTCAATTTTTAGAACTTTTTACTCCTTAAAATTCCAATGGGTCCATTATAAAGCCCATTTAAATATACCATTTAAACATGCAAAAAAACCTTAAAATGAGAAATCAAAACGATGTTCAAATGAGATTAAATCAAATTTTATGAGTTCAAATATTTTTATTATGGGCTTTTTTAACATGATTTTATTTATGACTTAACCTCAAAACGGATGAAACTTTTTTATGAGTTAAATTTTTTAATGGGTCCATTTTAAAAATCCCATTTAGACATTTTACTATGTTAAAATTCATGCCATTAAAAAAACCCCAAAAATCATGATGCAAAAAATTAATTAAATCAAATTTTATGAGTTCAAATATTTTTATATGGGCTTTTGAACATGATTATATGGCTTAACCTCAATTTTAGAACTTTTTACTCATTTAAAATTCAATGGGTCCATTGTAAAGCCCATTTAGACATGCATGCCTTAAACCCCAACAAAACGGATGCAAAATGAGATTAAATCAAATTTTATGAGTTCAAATATTTTTTTTATGGGCTTTTAAACATGATTATATGGCTTAACCTCAATTTTAGAACTTTTTACTTAAAAAAATTCAACGGGTCCATTATAAAGCCCATTTAGACATGCATGCCTTAAACCCCAACAAAAAAATGCAAAAAATGAGATTAAATAAAATTTTATGAGTTCAAATATTTTCTTATGGGCTTTTGAACATGATTATATGACTTAACCTCAATTTTAGAACTTTTTACTCGTTAAAAAATTCAATGGGTCCATTATAAAGCCCATTTAGAGACATGCACGCCTTAAACCCCAACAAAACGAATGCAAAATAAGATTAAATCAAATTTTATGAGTTCAAATATTTTCTTATGGGCTTTTCAACATGATTATATGGCTTAACCTCAATTTTGGAACTTTTACTCAGTTAAAATTCAATGGGTCCATTTTAAAGCCCATTTAGACATGCATGCCCTAAACCCCAACAAACTAGCCACATAATGATATTAAATCTAATTTTATGAGATCAAATATTTTCTTATGGGCTTTTCAACATGATTATATGGCTTAACCTCAACTTTATAACTTTTTACTCTGTTAAAATTCCAACGGGTCTATTATAAAGCCCATTTAGACATGCACGCCTTAAAACCCCAACAAAACAAATGCAAAATGAGATTAAATCAAATTTTATTAGTTCAAATATTTTTTGTTATGGGATTTTGAACATGATTATACGGCTTAACCTCAATTTTAGAAATTTTTACTCGGTTAAAATTCAATGGGTCCATTGTAAAGCCCATTTAGACGTGTACGCTTAAACCCCAACAAAACGGCCACAAATGAGATTAAATCAAATTTTATGAGTTCAAATATTTTCTTATGGGCTTTTGAACATGATTATATGGCTTAACCTCAATTTTAGAACTTTTTACTCGGTTAAAATTCCAACGGGTCCATTGTAAAGCCCATTTAGACATGCACGCCTTAAACCCCAACAAAACGGACGCAAAATGAGATTAAATCAAATTTTATGAGTTCAAATATTTTTTATGGGCTTTTGAACATGATTATATGGCTTATCCTCTATTTCAAAAGTTTTTACTCAGTTAAAATTCCAACGGGTCTATTGTAAAGCCCATTTAGACATGCACGACTTCAACCCCAACAAAACGGATGTAAAATTAGATTAAATCAAATTTTATGAGTTTAAAATTTTTTCAGCTTTTTAACACGGTTATATGACTTGACCTCAAGTTTAGAACTTTTTACTAGTTTAAAAATTCCAACGGGTCGATTGTAAAACCAATTTAGACATACACGCCTTAGACCCCAACAAAATGGATGCAAAATGAGATTAAATCAATTTTTATTAGTTCAAATATTTTTATGCGCTTTTAAAACATGATTATATGGCTTAACCTCAATTTTTTAACTTTTTTACTCCGGTTAAAATTCCAATGGGTCCATTGTAAAGCCCATTTAGACATGCATGCCTTAAACCCCAACAACAAAACGGATGCAAAAAATGAGATTAAATCAAATTTTATGAGTTCAAATATTTTTTATGGGCTTTTAAAACATGATTATATGACTTAACCTCAATTTTAGAACTTTTTACTCTCGGTTAAAAAATTCAACGGGTCCATTATAAAGCCCATTTAGACATGCACGCCTTAAACCCCAACAAAAAAATGCAAAATGAGATTAAATAAAATTTTATGAGTTCAAATATTTTCTTATGGGCTTTTGAACAAGATTATATGGCTTATCCTCTATTTCAGAAGTTTTTACTCTGTTAAAATTCAAACGGGTACATTGTAAAGCCCATTTAGACATACACGCCTTAAACCCCAACAAAACGGCAGCAAAATAAGATTAAATCAAATTTTATGAGTTCAAATATTTTCTTATGGGCTTTTCAACATGATTATATGGCTTAACCTCAATTTTGGAACTTTTACTTAGTTAAAATTCAATGGGTCCATTTTAAAGCCCATTTAGACATGCATGCCCTAAACCCCAACAAAACGCCGCAAAATGAGATTAAATCAAATTTTATGAGTTAAAATATTTTCTTATGGGCTTTTCAACATGATTATATGGCTTAACCTCAATTTTATAACTTTTTACTCGGTTAAAATTCAATGGGTCCATTATAAAGCCCATTTAGACATGCACGCCTTAAACCCCAACAAAACGAATGCAAAATGAGATTAAATCAAATTTTATTAGTTCAAATATTTTGTTATGGGATTTTGAACATGATTATATGGCTTATCCTCTATTTTAGAAGTTTTTACTCGGTTAAAATTCCAACGGGTCCATTATAAAGCCCATTTAGACATGCACGCCTTAAACCCCAACAAAACAAATGCAAAATGAGATTGATTCAAATTTTATTAGTTCAAACATTTTGTTATGGGATTTTGAACATGATTATATGGCTTATCCTCTATTTCAGAAGTTTTTACTCGGTTAAATTTCCAACGGGACCATTGTAAAGCCCATTTAGATATGCACACCCTAAATCCCAACAAAACGGCCGCAAAATGAGATTAAATCAAATTTTATGAGTTCAAATATTTTCTTATGGGCTTTTGAACATGATTATAAGGCTTAACCTAAATTTTAGAACTTTTTACTCGGTTAAAATTCCAACGGGTCCATTGTAAAGCCCATTTAGATATGCACGCCTTAAACCCCAACAAAATGGATGCAAAATAAGATAAAATCAAATTTTATGAGTTCAAATAATTTTATGGGCTTTTAAACATGATTATTCGGCTTATACTCTATTTTTTAGAAGTTTTTACTCCTTTAAATTCCAATGGGCCCACTATAAAGCCCATTTAGACGTGCACGACTTAAACCCCAACAAGACGGCCACAAAATGAGATTAAATCAAGTTTTATGAGTTCAAATATTTTTTATGGATTTTTAATATGATTGTATGACTTAACCACAGATTTAGAACTTTTTCTATGTCAAAATTCAATGGGTCCATTGTAAAAGCCCATTTAGACATGCACGCTTTAAACACCAACAAAATGGCCGCAAAATGAGATTAAATAAAATTTTATGAGTTCAAATATTTTCTTATGGGCTTTTGAACATGATTATATGGCTTAACCTCAATTTTAGAACTTTTTAGTCCGTTAAAATTCCAACGGGTTCATTGTAAAGCCCATTTAGACATGTATGCCTTAAACCACAACAAAACGGATGCAAAATGAGATTAAATCAAATTTTACGAGTTCAAGTATTTTTATTATGGACTTTTAAACATGATTATATGACTTAACCTCAATTTTAGAATATTTTACTCGGTTAAAATTCTAACGGGTCCTTTATAAAGCCCATTTAAACATGCACGCCTTAAACCCCAACAAAACGAATGCAAAATGAGATTAAATAAAATTTTATGAGTTCAAATATTTTCTTATGGGCTTTTGAAAATGATTGTATGACTTAACCTCAGTTTTAGAACTTTTGCTCGGTTAAAATTCAATGGGTCCATTATAAAGCCCATTTAGACATGCACGCCTTAAACCCAACAAAACGATGCAAAATAAGATTAATTCAAATTTTATGAGTTCAAATATTTTCTTATGGGCTTTTCAACATGATTATATGGCTTAACCTCAATTTTGGAACTTTTACTTAGTTAAAATTCAATGGGTCCATTTTAAAGCCCATTTAGACATGCATATCCTAAACCCCAACAAACCAGCCACAAAATGAGATTAAATCCAATTTTATGAGATCAAATATTTTCTTATGGGATTTTCAACATGATTATATGGCTTAACCTCAACTTTATAACTTTTTACTCGGTTAAAATTCCAACGGGTCCATTATAAAGCCCATTTAGACATGCACGCCTTAAACCCCAACAAAACGAATGCAAAATGAGATTGATTCAAATTTTATTAGTTCAAACATTTTGTTATGGGATTTTGAACATGATTATATGGATTATCCTCTATTTCAGAAGTTTTTACTCGGTTAAAATTCCAACGGGTCCATTGTAAATCCCATTTAAACATGCACGCCTTAAACCCCAACAAAACGAATGCAAAATGAGATTAAATAAAATTTTATGAGTTCAAATATTTTCTTATGGGCGTTTGATTGTAACATGATTATATTTTGTTTAACCTTCAATTTTTAGAACTTTTTTGCTCGGTTAAAATTCAAACATTTTGTTATGGTCCATTATAAAAAAGATTTAGACATACACGCCTTAAACCCCAACAAAACGGCAGCAAAATAAGATTAAATCAAATTTTATGAGTTCAAATATTTTCTTATGGGCTTTTGAACATGATTATAAGGCTTAACCTAAATTTTTAGAACTTTTTTTACTCATTTAAAATTCAAATGGGTCCATTATAAAGCCCATTTAGATAGCACGCCTTAAACCCAACAAAATGGATTTAAGATAAAATCAAATATTATGAGTTCAAATAATTTTATGGGCTTTTAAACATGATTAAACCCAACAAAACTCCTTTAAAATTCCAATGGTCCCAAAAAGCCCATTTAGATTAAAACCCCAACAAATTTTATGAGATTAAATATTTTATGAGTTCAAATATTTTTTATGGGATTTTTAAACATGATTATATGGCTTAACCTCAATTTTAGAACTTTTTACTATGTTAAAATTCAATGGGTCCATTGTAAAAGCCCATTTAGACATGCACACTTTAAACACCAACAAACCCAAACAAAATTTAAACTTTTTAAAAATGAGATTAAATAAAATTTTATGAGTTTCAAATATTTTTACGAGTTCTTATTATGGGCTTTTGAACATGATTATATGGCTTAACCTCAATTTTAGAACTTTTTACTCCGTTAAAATTCCAACGGGTCCATTGTAAAGCCCATTTAGACATGCATGCCTTAAACCCCAACAAAAAACTGATGCAAAATGAGATTAAATCAAATTTTATGAGTTCAAATATTTTTTATGGGCTTTTTAACATGATTATATGACTTAACCTCAATTTTAGAATTTTTACTCGTTAAAAAATTCAATGGGTCCATTATAAAGCCCATTTAGACATGCACACTTTAAACCCCAACAAAAAATGCAAAATAAGATTAAATCAAATTTTATGAGTTCAAATATTTTCTTATGGGCTTTTTTGAAATGATTATATGGCTTAACCTCAATTTTTAGAACTTTTACTCTCAAAATAAAATTCAATGGGTCCATTATAAAGCCCATTTAGACATGCATATCTTAAACCCCAACAAAATGATGCAAAATAAGATTAAATCAAATTTTATGAGTTCAAATATTTTTTTATGGGCTTTTCAACATGATTATATGGCTTAACCTCAAATTTAGAACTTTTTACTTTTGAACATATTTTCTGTTAAAATTCAATGGGTCCATTGTAAAAAAACATTTAGACATGCATGCCTTAAACCCCAAAATCAAAACATGGAATGCAAAAAAAACAAACTGAGATTAAATCAAATTTTATGAGTTCAAATATTTTGTTATGGTCTTTTGAACATGATTATATGGCTTAACATCAATTTTTGAACTTTTTACTTAGTTAAAATTCAACGGGTTCGTTGTAAAGCCCATTTAGACATACACGCCTTAAACCCCAACAAAACGGTTTAAAAATGTGATTAAATCAAATTTTATGAGTTCAAATATTTTATTATGGGCTTTTGAACATGATTATATGGTTTAACCTCAAGTTTAGAACTTTTTACTTGGTTAAAATTCGGATTGCAAAATTTAGACAGATTAAATCCCTAAAAACGGATTTAAAAATGAGATTAAATCAAATTTTATTAGTTCAAATATTTTGTTATGGGCTTTTGAACATGATTATATGGTTTCACCTCAATTTTAGAACCTTTTACTCGATTAAAATTCCAACGGGTCCATTGTAAAGCCCATTTAAACATGCACGCCTTAAACCCCCAACAAAACGAATGAAAAATGAGATTAAATCAAATTTTATGAGTTCAAATATTTTATTACGGGCTTTTTGAAAATCATTGTATGACTTAACCTCAGTTTTAGAACTTTTTCTATTTTAAAATTCAATGGGTGCATTATAAATCCCATTTAGACATGCACGCCTTAAACCCGAACAAAACGATGCAAAATGAGATTAAATCAAATTTTATGAGTTAAAATATTTTTATGGGCTTTTCAACATGATTATACAGCTCAACCTAAATTTTAAAACTTTTTACTCGGTTAAAATTCAATGGGCCATTATAAAAGCACATTTAGACATGCACGCCTTAAACCCTAACAAAACGGCCACAAAATGAGATTAAATCCAATTTTATGAGATCAAATATTTTCTTATGGGCTTTTCAACATGATTATATGGCTTAACCTCAATTTTAGAACTTTTTACTCGGTTAAAATTCCAACGGGTCCATTGTAAAGCCCATTTAGAATGCACGCCTTAAACCCCAACAAAACGGATGCAAAATGAGATTAAATCAAATTTTATATGTTCAAATATTTTATTATTGGCTACTCAGCATGATTATATGGCTTAACCTCAATTTTAGAACTTTTTACTCGGTTAAAATTCCAACGGTCCCTTGTAAAGCCCATTTAGACAAGCACGACTTAAACCCCAACAAAACGGATGCAAAATGAGATTAAATAAAATTTTATTAGTTAAAATACTTTGTTATGGGATTTAGAACTTGATTATATGGCTTATCCTATATTTCGAAAGTTTTTACACAGTTAAAATTTCGACAGGTCCATTATAAAGCCCATTTAGACATGCACACCTTAAACCCCAACAAAACAGATGCAAAATGAGATTTAATCAAATTTTTTTGAGTTAAAATATTTTATTATGGACTTTTGAACATGATTATACGGCTTAACCTCAATTTTAGAACTTTTTACTAAGTTAAAATTCAATGGGTCCATTATAAAGCCCATTTAGACATTCACGCCTTGACCCCAACTAAACGAATACAAAATGAGATTAAATACAATTTGATGAGATGAAATATTTTCTTATGGTCCTTTCAACGTTATTATATGGCTTAACCTCAATTTTAGAACTTTTAACTTGGCTAAAATTCCAACGGAACCATTGTAAAGCCTATTTAGACACGCACGCCTTAAACCCCTACAAAACGGATGCAAAATGAGATTAAATCAAATTTTATGCGTTCAAATATTTTAATATGGGCTACTCAACATGATTATATGGCTTAACCTCAATTGTATGAGGATAAAGATGAGCTTCCTGTTAGATGTCGCGAATTCATGAAATCAGGGAAACCTAGATGGGATGAGACTAAAGTTCGTCTATACTTTGATATGGATGATGCTAGCACAGTCCTAAGCATTCCAATTATCAATGACCCCCATGACACTATCCTATGGAAGAATCATGACTTTGGCGTCTACTCAGTTTGATCCGGATACTTGTACCTACAACAATTGCCTGCACCCGTCAATAGGCCTTTACGCATTTGTAAAAGTTATCGCCAAGTTGCTGGTCCTTCCAAAGATTCATTCTTTTAGATGGCGGGTGGGCCATGATGCCCTCCCGAATGGGCACAGGCTTCAAGCTGCGGCTATAACCCCTAGACTCTATCCGTTTTGCCAACTAAGCCCAGAAACCACGATTCATGCTTTACGTGACTGCCCAGGTGCCACTGAGGCATGCATGCTGAATTCCCTCATTTTCAGTCCTACAACTTCAATTTTATCTTGGCTTGAGGATGGGGCTACCTATCTATTGCTCCAATCATTTGCGCTGCTTCTAAGAGTTCTCTAGAACCTATGGAATAGGCGTAATGATTGGGTACATACCCGTTGACTCCAGGCTCCTTGGCTTACGGTTATAATTTCACAGGAAAATTCTTCGCGACTACGCAACGGCTATGTCAACCAACTCTACCCTGAGGCCTACAGGAGAACCAACCTTTGCATGCCCGTGATAGAAGCCACTTCCGACAGGATACTTTAAGATTAACGCAAATGGGGCGTTTGATCCTCTAACCAAGGTTGCTTTCGTGTGAATTGTAGCAAGTGATGCTAGTGGAGCTATCATAGGTGGTATTGCTCAAACTTTGGACAACTGCACGGATGTTATCTCTGCTGATGGGTAAGCAGTCATTACTGGTATTCTAATGGGTCGTGATCGCGGATGGTCCGGGCTGATTATTTGAGGCAGACTCAGCAATAGTAGCCAATAAAATTAATCGGCACTCTAATGATTTATCTAATCTGAGTTTCTTTATTAAGCATTCTCATTTTCTGCTTGCCGATGCAGATGACTTTAGTGTTCGCTTTGCTCCTAGAACGATGAACATTGTTGCCCACACTCTTGCTTCTAGGGCTCTACGGACTATGTTGTCCATCTCCTTCACTTCAGATTATCCCGATTATCTTCAAACTGTTGTAACTAATGAGATTCATTCTCATCCAAGTTAATATATTTGGGTACTCATTTCCCCATAGTGTGTTTTGGTTTGGAGTAAGACAGGTTTAAGCCAGCAAAAGTGACCTTTTTGATGCCTGCGTATCAGTAATGGCTATGTCATTTCAGGAATGGTGTATTGATGCACGGGTTTGTGTATCAGTACAGTGAGCTTTTTTGAGCTTAGGGTACCGGTACAGGAATAGGTGTATCGATACGGGACTTGGCTATTGGAAATTTACTTTTTTGGATCAAAACCTGAGTACCGTATTCCTATGGTTCGTATCGATATGAGCTATCTACATAGAGCTGCATACCGGTACGTATGGTTGGGTATCGGTACGCATAGCTGTTAATCTGTTAATGTCTTGGAAATGAAGTTATGATTTCTTTTGTTTTGGTCCCTAAATATTATGGGTGTAATTGTATAAGTTTGGAGGAACCTTTTGGGATGGTTTTTGACACGTAAGCATGAAATACGTTTAATTAAAGGTTGGTAACATAAAATTTGGTAAAGTCCCTGTATTCTGCTAAATTTGCATTTTAGTCCCTAGATGTGTTTGTGTCCAATTGGATATCGATTCGATGCCCGACTGAGACGAGTTCTCACCTGTGAACAGTATGTACATGCAGGAAAGTAATAATGCATCTAGACAAGATAAAATAAAAAATGGGTGTGTTTATGGTTTCATCTTCCTAGTTTACTTCGTTAAATCCAATGTAGCTCGTTCGGTTCGGTCTTGCGCCTAGGCCGGGTCGAGGGGGTTACATACAACCTCTTAGGTACTTCTTGTTCTTGTACTTGAGCCCCATACTGCACCAGTAGTTCAATCCAGGTAAGAATATGAAAAAGTTCATACTTCATTTTAGTTTTACTACTACGGGTATCTTTATAACCCTTGTAATTCGAGACTCCTGTTCTTGTCTAGGAACATTTCTAGGGAAATTTCAATTAGTTAGAACAATCTTCAACTAAACAAACTTCCTTTGACTTCATTAAGGAACTAATTCCTTTTAAAAATTTAAACGTTTCTTCTTATAATCACTTCTACCTTGTGCACAGATAACCAACTTATCTCAAATACACTTCAGATTCTCGAAATGGTATCTTCATAATATCTTGTAATACTTGATCACTTAGACCATTATAAAACTTTTTTCTCTTTTTTTCTATCAATTCACATCATTTTAATGCTTGTCATTCTCATCATCTTATATTACTAATTGTCTTTATCAAAACCTTTATGAAAAGATATCTTAGCTTATCCATTACACTTCAGCCCTACCTTTATAAGGCTCTGATGTCAACTATTCAGGTAGAATTAACCTCTTAGGTGACTTCTCTAAATACTCTTTGGTTACAAGTTCAATACACTTTATTGATAATGGACTTCCAATCTTGTTCAGTATGTACTCAAATATCACTTTCTTCATACTTTTATTCTAGATTCTTTGTCTTTCTGATCTATCAGGCTTCACAGTTGACATCTTATAATACTAATGTCTCCTTAAAGAAATAATCATTGCAATATAGTTTACTACTTTTAGTACTCTGGTTGATTCATACCTAACATCTTCTTTTTGAACTTCAAATATAATCTATTTACAAATCAATTTCTTTCTTAGTTTCCTTTCTAATCATCTCAGTACTATCATTACTTAACTTTCCTATTCTCCCTTGTATGTACTGACAGTACAAACATTTTATAAAAAGATACTACTGAGTTATTTCCATCATAACTTCAATCCTTAACTTATCTTGAGTAAATTGTCAGATTACATCTGTAGCAAATACTGACATTGTTATCTTCAAACATATATATTTCTAAAGTAAAGATACTTCTTCTTCTTCTTACTCCTTCGTATCCGAGTATCTTATAATTACTGTATCATCTCTTTACTATGAAGATAACTTATTCTAAACAAGAACTAACTTCCAGGCTTATTTTACTGTATCATATCCACTATGGGTCCTTTCTTGACCTCTAAGATTCGTCAACTAACGAAATCCATTATCGTTTTACTTTCCTTATTCTAGTATCATTTCACCTTATACTAATGAGGAGCAGCATCAAGTCATACAATCAGTACATCAGTAATATGACATCCTAGGGGCATGTATTTACTGAAAACTCCATATCAAACTTTGTTTAGCATCCAGAACCGACTAAACCTTTGCTCTGATATCAATAAATGTAACACCCATAACGTATACTCGTAGTTGTGAATATACATTATCGATGTTACTTAAACATACTACTGAGAGTTAAGCTTAAATTTTTTTTATCCCTATATGATTCATCGTCTAGCTGATTATTTAAACTATCATTATAATTCAATTTAATGCATCATCATTTATGCAAACAATAGTTCGTACCTTGTACTTCATCAAGCTTTCCATGTCAATTCATGCATCATATAACGTATTATAAAGTAATGCAATGTCAATTTTATTCATGGCTCGACTTATCGGAAGTTTACCCTTTTTAATAAAACATACATATAGAAATGCACTCACCTTGGCCATTTATTAATATGCCTCACTAAGCTCTATTGATCCTTTCCTTTATAGTACCTCGAAGCTTTTTTTGATTTGGATCCAACTTCATTTATCACATGAATATAAATAAACATTTGTTAGATTCACCTCTAACAATATTTCAATTAAGCTATTTAATCATTCAACCTAAAACTTTTCCACAAATTTCTTTCCTTCCTTATACTGTTAACAAACTCATTTTTTGTCCCTAATGACCATTTTGATCTTCAAATAATTCCTCTAAGCTTGCTATAACCAACATTAGACACAAATTGTCTCAATTTCCATTTTTTGTCAACTTGCACTACCATCAAAGATTTACTTCTACAGGGCAGAATACATACTGAATCTTAATGTACTTTATACCGTAGAAAATAGATTCGATAACGGTTCTAACGGTATAAGCCACATAATTTAATAAAATCTACAAAAATTATAAAAATTCATCAAACTTCCGTTTACAGGGCTGTCCTAACAGAAACTGTTATGTAATTTTTCTGACCTTCATTCGATTAAAAATTAATATCTTTTAACTCAAAACTCAAAATCAGTTTTCGTTTGTTGGAAACGAAAATAGATTCGATAAGCTTTTCAACCATATAAACTAATAACCCAGGTTCAATTTGTACGATTTATGGAAAATTTTCAAAGTCGAATTCCAGTATTGAATTTCGGAGCAGACTGCTATTCTATTTTCTGACCTTTCATCACTTAAAAATTCATATCTTTTTACTCGGAACTCAAAATGAATCAACGTTTGTTTTAAACGAAACTAGATGAATAAATCTTTACATTCATATAAAATTCAACATCTAATCATTTTTGTAGAATTTATGGTGAATTTTCAAACTTACTACCAAATCTAGTTTTCCTACACAACTTCCATAAATAACTTCAAACTTTATACTAATTTCTCATTACTTTGCTATTTGTCAATTTGGTCCCCTTACTTCATTCAAACCACTAATGTATCACTTTCTTCATCAAATAATTATTCAAAAATAATTCCCTCTAATTTTTCGTTCTTTCCGAAATAGTCACTAAAAATGCAAAGATAAGGATTCAAGCTTCTTAACTTTCCAAATTAGTCTTCAAATAAACATTACTACTTGAATTCTATTATTTCAACTAAAATTCAAATTTAATCCTTATCAAAACCTCCTTACCGAAAAGGTCACTTAATTTTGACAATTTGTCAAAATGGTCACTAATTCGATTCTACATCAGTTTAACATTCTAACATCAATTTCACATCTTCATCATCACTAATAACATAAATGCACTTCAATTCTATACAAATTCAGTTTGGTCCTCTAATTTTTAAGATTGCCAAATTGGTCCCTATCAAATTAACTTAGGGATTTTCTTCCAAACAACATATCAAGCTTACTAAATCATAACTCCAATATCACAAACCCTAAATTAAACTTGAATCCATAAACCCTAATCTTCTTCATGATAATCAAAAAATGTAAAGTTTAAATCCCAACTCAATAACATGATTTTGACATCACACAAACTTGGTTTCAACTTGAATTTCATCATGAAATCATAAAATTCCAAAAGCCCCAAACTTTTTTCCATAAACCCTAATTTCTTCTCATGCAAAATTATCATCAATCAAGCATGTTTTTCATGAATTATTTACACCAAAAGATAGAGCTTGAAGAGTAGAACAACTTTGCAGTTGAAAAGATCACCTAAAAATCGAGTTTCGGGGCTTGAATCAAAATTTGAGGATGAAAAATGGTCTTCATCTTTTGTTTTTCATCCAATTTGGCCACTTGTCTTGTGTAAATGAATTTTAAATTCATTTAGATAGTGAAATTACTAAAATGCCCTTTTAATCCAACGGTTGAGATTGATCTTATCATCAATCAAGGGCCAAGATTTAATCTTCCATTTTCTTCTTCCAAAATTGTCCTTGTAAATTTTTAAATATTTCAAAAATGCCATTGGGGCAAAATGACCAATTTGCCCTCCAACTAGTTTGCCATTCTTGTAAAAATTCAACAAAGTCTATTTGGAATCCAGCCAACTATAATAAAATATTCATAAAATAGTATTTTATGACTTTTCCATGGCTTTTGGATCAACCTCTAAAATTTTAGTTCAATTTGATATCCTAATATTCGTAAAATACTTCTATTGCGATTTACCTTTTCCGAACTATCGGATTTATTCCAAAAATTCCATATTTCCATATTTGGGAAATAAACTCTATTATCTCATAAAAACTTCCTTTCCCAGAACATAGACTGAATTTTCCTAACTCAGTCTACTATTTCAGTAATTATCGAAAATCTCCATAGAATAAAATTTCTCTTAGAAATCCTTTATCGTAAATCCATACGAATATTCTTTACTCTTACTGAGTCTAAATTATCGATCAGAAACACTTTTATGGGACCTTCCCAGAGGTTACCCATCTTTGTATTTCCCTAGCCTAAGCACGCTTAACAATTTTATTCGATCAAAATTAGATACCTTCTACTGTATCTTAATTCTCAAAACTGATATCAAGGTTATTATTTCGATCAGATTCACCCTTATGTTGAATAAAATCATTTATTGGGAAAATTTACACTTTAGTCTCCAAACTTTTCTAAAGTTTATACATTAACCTCTAAACTTTCAAAATTTACAATTTAGTCACTAGCCAAAATTTGGGATATTACAATTGTGGTATACCATTAGAGTATTACAAGTTATCTGACACTTCATTGTGTATTACAAGTTATCTTACACTCATTGTGTCATACAAGTTACCTGACACTTCATTGTGTCTTACAAGTTATCCGACACTTCATTGTGTCTGACACGTCAATGTGTCTGCAAGTTTAAAGAAAAGCATAGTACTTTTCAAGTACGTGACTTGTTTATTAGTCACTTGATATTTACCTTAGGCTACATGATTATACAATATAAGTATATGTTTTCTTATACAGAAGTTCCTGCATTACAGAATCATATGATTTAATGACTATCATGATTTTGAAAGTATCACGCATTAATATATAATATATATGTTTTCATCTTATGCCTCACTGAGTTATACTCAGTGTGTATTTCTGTTATACACATAGGTAAACGGAAATAGAAGTGGAGCTTTGCATCACTGCCTCTTTTGGGGAGTACCGAATCGACAGGTTAATTTCAGTACTTATGACATCTATGTTTTTGTGTTTAATAGTGGCATGTACTAGTTAAACCTGTCTTTCTGATAAAATATTTAAATCGAGTATGTAATAGTTTTATAAACCTTTCATAAATATTAAATATATTAACTGCTTCTTATTTTTATTATTATATGTTTTGACATGATTATGTTATTTACGTAAAAAATTTTACTATCGGGTATTAAATTATTATTTTAATCCCTAAATAAGATAAAGTTAAGCGTGCTTGGATTAGAGAAATTTCAAGATAGGTGACCTCTTAGGAAGCTAATTTAAAATTTTTTAAATTCCTGGTTTTTAATTTAAAAGATATTTCTAAAAGCTCGTAACATCTTTGACTCGTGTTCAGTGTACGGATATGGAAAGCGGTGTTACACTTATTGGTATCAGAGCTACAGATTTAGCCGGTTTTGGAGTTAAATTGAAATTGATAAAAGTGTTAAAGTGTGTACATGCCAATAGGATGTCGTATTTACTTGAAAATGATACTTGTTTGATCGATGCAATTGCTTATTAGTTTAAGTGTATGCTATGAGTACAGATGTCGGAGGGAATCGGATCCCGACATGCTACTCAACAAGTGGGGCCTGAGAATGCTCCAGAAGTTGGTGAAGAAGTACAATAGCCTATTCAACAGGAGGCTGGTGCACCTGCACAGGAAATGCCGGTGCAAGAACGGGGTATGTTTCTGCAAGCTCTGGTCGTGATACTTAATAGACCTCCTCAAATTTTTTGTTCCGAAGGAGTTAAAGAAGCTACAGGCTCCTGATTTTAAAGATGATGTCGATGGGGATCTTATGTCGGCAGATTTATGGTTGAATGACATACAAACAATGTTGTCTGGGATTGGGTGCGATGATCGAGGAAAGCTAGAAGGAGTTGTCTCCTTATTGAGAGAGCAAGCATTAGTATGGTGGAACAATATCACTGCTCGTGTTCAAGAAGAGGTGAACTGGCAGTTTTTCCTCCGTGAATTTAGGATGAAATACATTAGAGATGCGTTTATTCAGGAAATGAGGTAGCGGTTCTTGGACCTTAAGCAAGGATATCGCTCGGTGTATGAATATGAATGCGAGTTTAATAGACTGAGTAGGTTTGCCTCTGAATTGCTACTGGACGAGAGAGCCATCACTGATAGTTTTTTTAAGCGGATAGATGCCAGATATCAAGAGGTGCTGGTGGCTATTATTCCTAGAGACTTTCAAGAAGCATTTAATAGAGCTAAAGCAATAGAGATTGCCCGGGAAAAAGCTAAAAAAGAATCACAGAGCCAAAAAAGGAGTGCTGAAACATCTTTTGCGTCGCGATCATCAAAGCGAGGCAAATGATATTCACAACAGGGAAGATCTAGATTTTCAGCATCTCGGGGACAATCAAGTCAAGCTGGAAAGTTAAAAAACACTTCGATATCAATGAAAGGCTCTGAAAAGAAACAAGGACCTTCTCAATGCAAGTTTTGTAACCGAGAACATCAAGGGGAGTGCTAGTTGGTCACGGGAGCTTGTTTCCGTTGTGGTGAAACTGGACATTTTATACGTGACTGTCCAAATCGAGATGATAGATCGATTCAGACTGAAAGATCTATTGGAATGCAAAGAGGCAAAGGTCGAGGATCTGTAGGATCATCAATAGTGGATTCTCGAAAGAAGACTGAAGCTTTTGTAGGTTGAGATGATAGAGCTTCAGCGAGGGTATATCACATTCGTACGCAAAACGACCGAGATGAAAGAGAAGAACATGACACTGTTACAGGTACTTTCCAACTCTATGGTCAAGCTGTATTTGTTCTGATAGATACTGGATCTACACACTCTTACGTTAGTTCTAGATTAATTTTGAAAAGAGGAATTCCTTTAGAACTAACTCAGAGTAATGTGATAGGCATAAACCCCCTAGGCCAAAGTGCTAGGGTAACTAAAGTAAGTAGGAGATGTCCGCTTAAAGTTCAGGGAATTGAATTCCCAACCGACTTGTTAGAACTGCCATTTAGTGATCTTGAGATCATTTTCGGCATAGATTGGCTTCATGCCTATGATGCTACAGTAAGATGTCACCAACAACAGTTGATTTTAAAGACTGCAGATGGCTCAGAGATTATAGTGTTGGGCGAAGGATCTCAATGTATAAAGGATGTGATTTCGGCTTTTAAAGCCAAGAAATTTTTGGAGCAAGGTTGTGAGGCTTTTCTAGCCCACGTAGTGGATACTAAGAAGATTAATACTGACCTCAGTGCAATTTCGACAGTTCAGGATTTTCCTGAGGTATTTTCGGAAGAGTTACCAGGATTACCTCTAGAGAGAGAAGTGTAGTTTGGAATTGAGGTTATTCCTGGTACTGAACCGGTATCCATGACTCCATATAGAATGGCACCTGCAGAATTGAGGGAATTAAAGTCACAGTTGCAGGAGTTATTAGATAGAGGATTTATACGTCCTAGCCATCACCATGAGGAGCTCCGGTGCTTTTTGTCAAAAAGAAAGATGGTTCACTGTGACTGTGTATTGATTACCGACAACTGAAAAATGTGACCATAAAGAATAAGTATCCTTTGCCAAGAATAGAAGATTTATTTGATCAACTAAAAGGAGCGGCAGTATTCTCTAAAATTGATCTTCGATCTGGTTATTATCAACTGAAAGTCAAGGAGGAAGATATTCCAAAGACAACATTCCGAACGAGGTACGAGCATTATGAATTTGTAGTGATGCCATTTGGCCTGACAAATACTCCAGCAGAATTTATGGATTTAATGATCCGAGTATTTCAACCGTATCTCGATCGGTTTGTCGTAGTTTTCATTGATGATATGTTGGTGTACTCGAAGACTAAAGAAGATCATGGTACACATTTGAGGATAGTATTACAGATTTTGAAGGAAAAGAAGTTATATGCCAAGCTCTCAAAATGCGAGTTATTGTTATCTGAAGTAGCTTTCTTGGGTCATATTGCTTCAGCTGAAGGAATTAGAGTGGATCCTAAAAAGATACAATCTATTGTGGAATGGAAGGTTCCTAAGAATATTGCTGAAGTTCGTAGTTTCTTGGGACTTGTTGGATATTATCGAAGGTTCGTGAAAAACATTTCGATGATAGCTGCTCCACTTACGAAGTTATTGAGAAAGAATGTTCCATTTGTTTGGACTGAAAAGTGTTATGAAAGCTTTGATCAGTTAAAGAAATTTTTTACAGAAGCTCTAGTTTTAGTACAGCCCGAATCGGGAAAGAAGTTTACTTTGTACATGATGCATCTCATAATGGATTGGGTGCGTATTAATGCGAGAGGGAAAGGTGATTGCTTATGCTTCTCGGCAATTAAATCCATATGAAAGGAATTATCTGACCCATGATTTAGAGCTGGCAGCTGTAGTTTTTGCTCTAAAAGTGTGGCGATATTATCTTTATGGTGAACGTTGCCATGTATATACTGATCATAAAAGTTTAAAATATTTGATGACATAGAAAGAATTGAATCTACGGCAACGAAGGTGGTTGGAACTGATAAAGGATTATGATCTGATCATTGATTATCACCCAGGCCGGGAAAATGTTGTAGCAGATGCCTTGAGTCGGAAAACATTTGCTACATTACGAGCTTTAAATTCTCAGTTAAATGGAAAATTAGACGGTTCGCTGTTGGTAGAGTTGCAATTGAGATTATCATTATTAGACCGGATTAAAGAAAGTCAGCAACGAGATGAAGATTGCAAAACCAAGATAAAACAAGTGGAATCAGGTGGAATTAAAGATTTTGAGATTAAATCTTATGGGTGCCTTTATTACAAAGATAAAGTGTATATTCTTGAAGATGCTGAGTTGAAGCAAGATTTACTTTATGAGGCACACTATAGTCCCTTGACTATGCATCCTGGGGGAACAAGATTTGAAGAGTCGATATTGGTGGCCTGGTATAAAAAGAATGATATCAGAGTTTGTTGCCAAGTGTTTAACTTGTCAACAGGTAAAAGCTGAGCATCAAGTGCCATCAGGAAAGTTACAACCTATTTCTATTCTGCAATGGAAGTGGGATAGAATTACTATGGATTTTGTGACAGGATTGCCATTGACCCCCAGCAAGAAAGATTCTATCTGGGTAATAATGGATAGGTTAACTAAATATGCTCACTTTATACTAGTTAGAACAGATTATTAGATGAGCAAGTATGTTGAGTTGTATATTAAAGAAATAGTCCAACTACATGGGGTGCCTGTATCCATAGTATCAGATCGAGATCCAAAGTTCACATCAAGATTTTGGAAAGCATTGCACAAAGCTTTAGAGACAAGATTGAACTTCAGTACTGCATTTCATCCTCAAACAAATGGTCAGTCTGAAAGGATAATTCAGATATTTGAGGATATGTTAAGAGCTTGTATAATTGAATTTGAAGGATCATGGGAAAAGTACTTGCCATTAGCAGAATTTGCTTACAATAATAGTTATCAGGCAAGTAGCCAAATGACACCTTATGAAGTTCTTTATGGTCAGAAGTGCAGATCACCATTGGGTTGGTTTGAGTTGCATGATCGCAAGATGATTAAGCCAGATATGTTGCAAGAAATGGAGGAAAAGGTTAAGATTGTGCAAGACAATCTTAAAAAGGCCGCCGATCGACAAAAGTCATATACAGATTTGAAAAGAAAGGACATTCAGTTTGAAGTTGGAGAAAAAGTATTCTTGAAAGTTTCTCCTTGGAAGAAAATAATGATATTTGGTCGTAAAGGTTAAGTCCCCAATATATTGGAATGCATGAAATACTAAAAAAGGTTGGTCCTATGGCATATCAGTTAGCTCTTCCACTGGAGATGAGTAAAATTCATAATGTTTCTATGTTTCGATGCTCTAGAGATATAGATCTGATCCATCACATGTAATTGTACCGGAGGAAATTAAGCTGCAATCATATTTGACATATGAAGAAGAACCAGTAAAGATATTAGCATATGGTGTCAAAGAATTAAGGAACAAGCAAATACCATTGGTGAAAGTCCTTTGGCGCAATCACAAAGTGGAAGAAGCAACGTGGGAAACAAAGGATGCAATGGAAAAGCAGTATCCGCACTTGTTTAAAATAGGTACGTCTTGAAAATTCAAGGATGAATTTTCTTAAGGGGTACGTCTTGAAAATTTGAGGACAAATTTTCTTAAGTGGGGAGAATTGTAATGCCCCGATATTTTCTTAGTAACTAAAACGTAAAGAGTTAAAGATTGGTGGTTTTAGCTTAGTGACCAAAATGAAAATTTTGAAAGTTTGGTGGTCAAAGTATAAACTTTGGAAAAGTTCAGGGACTAAATTGTAATTTCTAAAAGTTCTGTAAGTTAACCCATAAATGAATAGTACACCCCCAAGAGTGACATTTTCGTGTTACTCAAATATTTCGTAGGAAGAAAATTTGGAAATCGTATTGAGTGAAATCCGAATATTTGGATCGAATAAATGCCATAATTAAAAATATAAGATATTTTGGGACATGGATGGTTGGATTGGAACCAATTTGGTTCAATTTTAATGGAATGGCAATTTTTAAATCTTGTTGTAAATAAAGACTAGTTGGAGGGCAAATTGGACATTTTCCATGGATGGCATTTTTGAAATATTTTGAAACTTTGAGGGCAATTTTGGAAGGTGAATTACACATGGAATTAATCATGGCCATTGATTTTTGATGAGATTGAACCTTGGCCATTGGATTAAAGGGGTAAAATAATAATTTCACTATGTAAAATGAATTAAAAATTCATTTTAATTTAAAATATGTGGATTAATTTAAAAAATGGGAAAAATATCCTCATCTTATTTTCTTAGGCTGTTCGAAACCAAGAAAAGAGGGGGAAAATGATAGTTTTCAAATTTCAAGTCCAAAATTGAAAAATCAAAGTTAATTCTCAAGCAAAATTGATTAAGGTAAAGTGATCTATGCTTGTTTCTCTACATTTTGATGGTAATTTTGTTTGATTAAGTTGAGTATAAGTTATGTTATGGATGAAGATGATTATGGAATTGATAGTAGATGATGAAATTAAGGTTGTTTTGTGTAGAATTAATGTTATAAACATGGAATCAAGTTTGAAATTGGATTAATTCCATGTTTGAAGTCATAAACCCTAACCCTAAGATTTAGGGGTTTTGATTAGGAAGTTAAATTGAGGATGATATTGAATGAATTATTATGTTGGAAGTTTAATTTTGATGTTAGATTAAATAATTTCCCCAATTGAAGTTATAGGGACCATTTAAAAATTTTGAGAAATTAGGGGAAATTATTGAAAATTTATTTTAGCACTTGAATTGATGAATTATGGTTGAAATAGCATTAATTGATGTTTAAGGATCAAAATGGAATTTTTTAGGAGTACAAGGACTAATTTGACAATTTGAAGAAAATTAGGGATTAGTCTTGAATTTATGAAAAGTTTAGGGATTTGATGTTGAACTTGTATTTGAGGTATATTATGTTGGAAAAATTAAGTCTAGTGATTAAAATGTTGAATCTGAAGTTTAAATCAACATTTTGGGTCAAATTGAATATTTGGTTACTTCAGGGACCAAAGTGTAAATTTTTAAAGTTTGGGTCCTAAAGTGTAAATGATGAGAAATGTAAGGTTTAGACTTAAAAATTTATGGTTGGAAGTTTAAAAGAGTCCTTAGGGACTAAAATAGATATTTGGGAAAAGTTGGGGATTTAGAGAAAAGTATGTGAATTTGTGATTCGAATATAGAAAGTTTTATCGGATCAAGTTTGTACATAATGAATAGTTATTTTAATTACTTTCCATTGTTGTATATGGTATGAATATGTACTAACATATACTTGAAATGGTATATGTTATTTTAATGTAGATTCCAATATAAATCAAGGTCGATTCAGCAGAAAAGGAAAAGAAAAGGATCAGAAGTTAAATCAAGTAGCAAGGTTAATTATCGAGGCTAAGGTGAGTGCATATATATTTTTAAATGTATGTTTATTAACATACTATAGGGAGACTTGCGATAAGTCACCCAAAACAAGAATTTTTATAATTAACATAATATATTTTTGGCATGGTACTTTATTTTATTGATTTAAAGATTATGACATGTTTTTATGGTCAAGTATGGTTTTATAGCATGATATATTCATGAAAAATTTATTTCATATAATTATTTTTATGGAAGTACACCATGAAAGTTATAGAGCATATTGAAGTATGAACTGCTCTAACATGGTATGTTTTACATGATATAAAATGTATATGGGTTGCTTGCCATTTTTGCAGGAATTGTTTTAAGTTTGCCCTTGGTAGTATAATATTAAGTTGGAAAATATTGCGGTATACCATTAGAGTCTTACAAGTTATCTGACACTTCATTGTGTCTTACAAGTTATCTGACACTCATTGTGTCATACAAGTTACCTGACACTTCATTGTGTCTTGCAAGTTATCTGACACTTCATTGTGTCTGACACTTCAATGTGTCTAAAAGTTTATAGAAAAGGATAGTACTTTTTAAGTATGTGACTCGTTTATTAGTCACTTGATATTTACCTTGGGCTACATGATTATACAGTATAACTATATGTTTTCTTATACAGAACTTCTTGCATTACAGAATCATATGAGTTAATGACAATTATGCTTTTGAAATTATCATGCATTAATATATATAATATATATGTTTTCATCTTATGCCTCACTAAGTTATACTCCGCGTGTATTTCTGTTATACACGTAGGTAAACGAAAATAGGAGTGGAGCTTTACATCACTGCCTCTTTTGGGGAGTACCGAATCGACATGTTAATTTCAGTATATATGACATCCATGTTTTTGTGTTTAATAGTGGCATGTACTGTTAAACCTATATTTCTGATAAAATATTTAAATCGGGTATGTAATAATTTTATAAACCTTTCATAAATATTAAACATATTAACTGCTTATTATTATTATTATATGCTTTGACATGAATATGTTATTTACGTAAAAAGTTTTACTATCTGGTATTAAATTATTATTTTAATCCCTAAATAAGATAAAGTTAAGCGTGCTTGGATTAGATAAATTTCAAGATGGGTGACCTCCTGGGAAGTTAATTTAAATTTTTTAAAATTCTCAGTTTTTAGTTTAAAAGATATTTTTAAAGGCACGTAACATATTTACTCGTGTTCAATGTACGGATACGGGATGGAGGTGTTACAGAATTGACTGCTTCCAAGAAGAAATAAACATCAAGGGTTAATACAGATACAATAAAAGAAAAGAAAACGAAAAGAAAAGAGAAAAAAAGAAAAGAGAAATAAAAGAATACATTACATCAATGCAAGGACGAAGCTTAGATGGAAGAAATAAGTAGGAGACTACAAGAAAATCTCAATTTTTGAAGAACTTTAGAAGACCAGTCACCTTTGAACAGAAAGCAAGCATTAATGCCGACCAGAATACAAGTTGGTCAGAAGGTATAGGAAAAATGAAATGACCTCTAGGGTGAAAACCCAAAAATGGGCAGTCTAGAGTGATCCAGAAAATAAAGAGAAAAGAGTGATCTGCCTGAGTATGTTGGCATCAAAGTTTGACCAGAATACATCGATCCAAAGATACAGAAGATGGAAATGACCTCTAGGGTGAAAACCCGAAAAATGGGAATTCTAAAGTGATCCTGAAAATAAAGAGAAAAGAGTATCCTATTTGAGCGAGCTAAGTACATGACAAAGGTTTTGGCTAAAAGAAAAATCCCAAAGAATTCATACAAATTTCTTCATTCAAGTGAATATCAGTTTTGAAGAGTTATAAAAGATAGATTACTTGGACGACCAAATTCCAAATCGGTTTGAAAATAAGGAAAGGAAATGAACTCTAGGGTGAAAACCCAAAAACAGACAGTTTAGAGCGATCTGACGAATGAAAGAGAAGAAAATACTTCATACGAGCATATGCCGATCAAACGAGTGCAAAAGCATGACACATGGTCTACAGTACAAGACTCCAAAGACCATTTTGATCATTTATAGATATGTAAATGAGATAGTCTTCAGATTACTTCCCACCTATAAGGGTTAACCTTTTTTCAGGGAATGTCAAACATCGAAGTGCCTGATTGACACCCAAATGAGGGAAGGACGGGGGGCATAATGACTGGTGAGATCAAGAGAGCCACCTTAAATGGGATAGGAAATAGGTATGGGAAGTGTCCTCTCGAAAGCCTAAATGGACTAGGGGAGACCATACATATGCTTACATCACCGACATGGACCAGATTTTCTAAGCATACAATTCTGCTAGTGGGACTAAACATTAGTTTTGAAAAATGTCTAAACCCTAAAAAAAATCGATTCTTCTGCATATTTACCACTTGTTCCAAGCATTAGTTTTCAAAAATGTTTTAGCATGTTGTAACACCCCCTACCCGGTCTAGGAAAATAAACCGGTATAGGACGTGTTACCAAACAAACATACAAACATACGTGAAGAACTTAGAGTAATTAACTAAACATGCCTTCAGAATACAGAATAATTTAAAACCTTTTCAAATATATTTTTGTAAGTCTAACATAAACCTCAAACCATTTACGATCAAGCATGAACAATTCATATTCAGCTACATACAACTTTCATATAGCAACAACCATATATTTAGCTTATTTTCAGAACAAGACAACCGGATTTTATTACTCAAGGGAGTCTAATATCAAAAGAGTCAATTAGAGCCAAAGATCAACTTTAGTAATACATAAATTAGCTTATCCAATTAATTAGACCAAATCATCCTATTCCTATCACGCCATATTCATATAAGTATTCGACTAATACAAATTTTCAACCATTAATTCAGTCTAAGCAAACAAAATAGAATCTTAATACCATGATTAATTCTTCCAAGCATTCTATCACATGTAACATTCTATTGATCTAACTACTATATACACATATACATATATATTTATATATATATGTATATATATATATATATATATATCATCAAACATACTACCTTAACAACTCATTTGAATCAACGAGCTACCATAAATCATTTAGAGCACCATTACAAAACATACCAGATCTTATATCACTTATATACAAAAACAACCCAAGAATTGACTAAATGCATTATGCATACTTAAAATCTAAGTGCCACCATCTCGGAGTTACAAAACAAACTTCGAGAACATACATCTTTATCCTTGTGATCTCGTCCAAGCCCAAATGTAATCGCAAGCAAATTTACCCTGAAATATAATGAAAGAAAGGAGTAAGCAATTTGCTTAGTGAGATAGCTTAATTAACTAAAATGTATAAATCAAAAAAATTCTATATTAGAACCCTATTCTTCCTCAAGTTTATCATATATAAGCAAGTGACAAGCTTGATTAATTACCACTCATTTACTCATTGAGTTCACATATAACTTTATTAATAAGTATATCAAAATCACTCAAATAACACACTAAATCGAATACAAGTTCTTTTAACTACAAGGTTTCAAATATGGAAACTATTTTTAATTTGGTTATAGGTACACATATAACTTACTTGCAAGCAATGCTTATTGCACAAGTTATAAAGTGATACTTTAGATTAGCTTATTCTATTATATTTTTTTACACATAATCCTCATATAAACATGTACCACTAGCCACTCAAGTTATTTATCATTATTTAATATAAAAATTGATTATATTATCATATGAGATAATAGACTTAGCATTTTAATACGCGGGTTGCTTAGAATATAAGGTACCAAACATATATGTGTTAAGGTATAAGAACAATTCTCAACCATTTAAGCATTTAGGCACATTACCAAAGTGTATCTATTTACCCAAAAGAACACTCAAAATTTCAAGAGGTATATTTCTTTCTTATTAAGCAAGTCATTGTCATAATTCATTTATTCAACTTCTAAACTTTCTTGATTTCTTTTTATCATAACTTAGTAATACATAAATTACCTATCACAAGTCACCAAATATAGAGTATCATAACATAATTTTCTCGATATGTAAGACATCAAATATATCATATCTTAAACACAAGTTGTTTGACTCATAGGATATCGATCCTAACATCTCATAGGCATAACATTTGTGTCTTAAGTTATCAAGATAGCTTATTTGTATAATTGAAATTTCTTTATTTTGACTTTAACATAGCTTATTTTGACTTTAACATGTTTGAGTCCTCAACTCCTAGGAGATTTACATGCAAACTCTTTAATCAAACAAAGCTCTCAATTTGGTCCCTTCGAAAATAACCATAATATAATACAAACTTTATAAATTGGTCCTTAGCTAATTAAATTTCAAATCTAAAGATATCTCGAATGCTCTTAAATCACAATTATATTAGTAACATACTTCCAAGCTATATTTTGGGGTGTTAAACATGTTTTCTCCAAATTTTAATTCTTTGGGTACTTCCTCCAAGCATTGGGCATTTTTTTCAAATTTCAATTCCTTACACATTTGTCATTTACTTCCAAACATCAATTGCCAAAAATGTTTGGCATTTAGAATCTCAAATCATCCAAACATTAATTTTTCAAAATGTTTGATATTTTTTCGAATTATATTTCTTTCCAAACATCAATTTTCGAAAATGTTTGACATTCTTTTCTAAACTTTGGTTTTTAAGATATCTATAATATTTCTCAAGAATTAATTTTCAAAGATGCTTGACATTTTTCCAAGTTTCTTTTTGGAAATGATTGCCTTTTCGTTAAAAAATTTAAAAGAGAATTAAAGTATAGGGACCGAGAGTTGGTTACCGCTCAAACGCTATAAGGAGATTAGATTTCAAAAATAAGTTCAGGGTGTGGGGGGCTTTTCGCCCGCCCTAATGTTGAGACAGATCAAGACTCTGAATGTTGGGTCAAGAACTTAGAAGTAGTTTAGCCCAGAGATTGGATGGGGCAATGTGGAGGCTAGAAAAATGGTAAAAGTCCCTACCTGAGGATATAGTGGGAACTAGAAGAAAGACTTGCAAAGTGGTTAGAGACCCCAAAGAAGAAGAAGAGAGTTACTCGGGCACAAGAGATGAGAGCGTGGGTATTTGATTGATGAAGTTAAGATTGATAAAATGAAGATTAATGAGCATACTGCAGATAGATAAAATGAAGAAATCCGAAGAATGACCTTTCAGGGAATAGGATTTCAAAATAGAATGAAATAGAAAAGAAGAAAAAGAGAAAAAAGAAAAAAAAAAGATAAAAAGAGAAGAAGAAAAAAGGAAAAAGAAAAAGAAAAAGAAAAAGAAAAAAAGAGAAGAAGAAAAAAAAGAGAAAAAAAGGAAAAAGAGAAAAGAGAAAAGAGAAGAAAAATGAGAAAAGAAGAGAAGGAAAAGAAGAAAAAGAAAGAAGAAGAAGAAGAAAAAGAAAGAAGAAAAAGAAGAAGAAGAAAAGAAAAGAAGAAAGAAGAAAAAGAAGAGTTTTACACTGTATGCATCATATAGATAGGGTCATTTAAAGGCATTTTCTTGTGTTTAAACAGATATTTGAAGATTTCCAAAGATTCTGTTCTGCATCTTCATGTTGAAGAAACATATTTTATTAAAGATTTATACCGGTAGCCATTTTCGGTGCAAATCTAGATTTTAATGAAGATTGGTAGCCATTTTCGGTGTGAATCTAGATTTTAAGTCATTCATGCCATCAGTAAGTCCTTCGGGCATGGTGATAAGACCTTCGGGCCATTGGTAAGTCCTTCAGGCATGGTGATAAAATCTTCGGGCCATCAGTAAGTCCTTTGGGCATGATGCTAACCTTATTGTGATGTCAAGACTAGTAAGAACCAGGGTATCATTTTAAGGGATATTGGTAGCCATTTTGGCATGAATCCAGATTTTAAGGAAGATTGGTAGCCATTTTCGACGTGAATCCATATTTTAAGTCCTTCGGTCCATCAGTAAGTCCTTCAGGCATGGTGATAAGACCTTAGGGCCACTGGTAAGTCCTTCGGGCATGGTGATAAGACCTTCAGGCCATCTATAAGTCCTTCGGGCATGATGCTAACCTTATTGTGATGTCAAGATTGGTAAGAACCGGGGCATCATTTTAAGGGATATTGGTAGCCATTTTGGCGTGAATCTAGATCTTAAGTCATTCGGGCCATCAATAAGTCCTTCAGACATGATAATAAGTCTTTCAGGCCACTGGTAAGTCCTTCGGACATGGTGATAAGACCTTCGGCCATGATGTCAAGCTTTCTTTTTGAATGTCGAGATGAGTACAATTCGGGGCATTAAAGAGATTAAAAGCTTGAAGAGTTGGCTGAGGAAGAGCGAAAAGTTCCAGAAGAACCCATGATTTCAAGGCCAGAAACAGGGAAGTAGGAAAAAATGAGTTCTTTTGGTCTTTGCATTGTTCTCGTTTCAGGAGAACAAGCAAAGAGGGGCAGCTGTAATCAGTCATTTTTGTCCGGTTGTAAATATTATAGTAATATTAATTAGTTATAGTAAATACTATATATAGGTGTTAGTATGTATGTATGTATGTATGTATTCATGTCTATATATGAACATATAAGTAGGTCCATGTGTGTATTAGTGTGATATGTGTAATACATATGAGTATCAATGTTATATATGTTGTCATTATTGTTTTCAATAATGTATGTGTGTGTAAAATGTATACATACTTGTGATGAGGTATTAAAGTTTGTATATTACATATATGTATGTTTATTATATGTATATGTGTCGTTATTATTGTGTATAAGTATATGTGCGTATGTGAATGAATATGTGTTTATATATATGTATACATAATGTCTATTATATGTATTTGTACGCATGCATATTATTATTGTATTATTATTATTAATATTAGTTATTGTTAGTAGTATTATTGTTGGGTTAGAATTAAAAATGGATCTGAAATGTATGAAAACCCAACTTTATTTAAGTGTCCAAGAGTCCATTTACAATATATATATATATATATATATATTAGACCCATTAATGGATTACATAGGCCCGTCTGGCCCAATCTAATTAAAAACCTATATGATAAGAAACCCTAATGTCATCTTATTCTCCATGCGCAGCCGGATAATAGCCGTTGGATCAAGCTAGATCCAACGAACCATATCAACGAGATGAAGCCCTTCAACGTCTAAGAATGATTCTAGCCAGAATAATCATTCATCCTCTCATGCGCCCTCACCGAGTGCCGCCACGTGTCCAGATCGACAGCGACAGTCCTTCGCTCTACCACCGTACAACCACCGTCATGGTTACCTACAAAAAAAGAAGATAGAAAAGCATGGGAAAAAATAAATTACAGCAAGCAATCAGATGGTAGTTTTATTATTTGTATGTAAATGGATATATATCCAAACAAGCAAGATCTTGTATCCCCAGTTTTTCAGAAAATCGATAAAAAAGAAAACTTTCCAGAGGTGTCCATCCCATCTTTTTCTTTTTCATGTTTATTTGCTAAAAAAAACAAGTAAAGGATAATAAAGAGTTTCACGTGTTTTACCCTTCGGGACACCGAAAGGTCACCGTGCATGGTGGTTGAGGCAATCGTCTCCGATGATAGACGATCTCGTTTTATGAAAGGAGGGTTTTTTTAGGTTTGTGACTTCTATTTTTTTAGATCTAAAAAAAGGGATCAATTTTGAGAAAATGGGGAGGATTTGAGTTTTAGGGTAAGTAAAAGGTCTTTTTCCTATTTTTTATTTGCTGCACTGGTATGGCAGCTAGCTCGGCGGTTGGTGCGGCGGCCCTCAACTGGTTTCTGGGTTCATCCGCATACTTGAGAAAAAAAGGGGGAATGGGGGTTTCATTTTAGAAATGAAAATAAGAATGGCTAAAAAGCTAAACCCTTGCCCAGATAGGCCTTTTTATAATGTTTTAATTTTTTCAAAATGGTATAATACCCTCTAAAGTCCCCCTGCCCTTTCAGTCTTTTCATTTCGGGCTTGCCGCATGGGTAATTCACAATTTCAGTCCTCCTTTGTTTTTAAATATTCGCAATATAGTCCCTAAATCAAGTCTAATAAATTTTGTAAAGGCAAAATTACCCACTAAGTCCCTATGCCCCACTTGTTATTTTCAAAATGGCTCTACCGTATGGGTAATTTACCCATTCAGTCCTCCAAAGATTCAAATGTTTTGCAATCTCATCCCCTTCTAGTTTTAACTAAAGTCGATGGTTTAATTCCTTTTTGGGTCCTTAAATTTATCTGCCCTTTTAATTTAGTCCAAATTCTAGTGAGTTATTTCTTCTTTAAGTCCTTGCTTAGCCATGTATATTTAATTTCAGCTCCTGTTTTTTATTTATTTAAATTCAGCCCTTATTTTATGTATTTTTGTTCGTGTTTTCTATTCATATTTGTTCGATACATGTTATTTGTGTTTCTTGGTTTAATATATTATTATTTATATATTTATTTATTTCATTCGATATTGTTGTCTTTTATTATTTATTAATATACATTAATGTATATTTATATTTTTGTGTATGTGTATATTATTTACCATGTTGTTATATGTATATGTATATGTATATGTATATGTATATGTATATGTATATGTATATGTTATGCTATATGTACTAAAATATTATATTTAGTAGTATACTATATCGTATTATTTATGTATTATTCATATTATGTACATACTAAGTAATATTATATATACTATGGTATATGTTATATATCTTATATTATATTATTTATGTAATTTATATTATATGTTTTTTACATTATTTTTATATAAATATTATATGTTGCATATATATATATATGTATGTATGGATAACTTTTTTATCGTATTTATTTATTTATAGTTATATGCACATGTTTTTAGTATTTATTGTTTCATGTATTTTGATTTATCGAATTTACATTTTCCCGTACATAGTTTAGGTCTTTTATGCTGGTATTCTAGTGGGAGTATCATCCCGATCTCCAGGTGTCATCTCCTTTGGTAGCGTGGATCGAGGCAAAGTTTTAATGTTCGAAGCCTTGATTTTAGAAATTAATTATTAAATTAAATATTTTTTATTTTTCTTTATAAATACGATACGAATCTATTTGGTACCAATTTTGGGCGTAGCGGGGGTGCTAACCCTTCCTCTTGTATAACCAACTCCTGAACGTAATTTGAATCTCTGGCTTTGTTTTCGTTGTCCGGTCTACCTAATCTAAGTGACCGGTGGCAACTCCATTTGTAAATCCGAGTTTTTCCTAAAATATCCTTTTTAATATATTTTAATAAAAGCGGGAAAATTCCCCAAACACGATTTTTATTAATTTTTCGTAGCGGCATTCGACACTTAGAAAAAATAGTCGCTACAGTTTACAATATGTTATGTATGATAGCTTATTTGATAAGTAAATCAAGTTTATACTATATGTTTTGCTTGATAAATTATATGAATATTAACATGTATATGAGACTCTATGATGGATAAAAAATGTGTTATGGACTGCTTTGCTTAGTTAAGAACATTAATGGACTATTTTAAAGATGTATGTGGAAATTTATATGATTAAGGACTGCTCTATATGTAAATAAATGAATTTGGGGATTGTTTTGATGCATGTAAATATGTATGCAAGCATAATGGATTGATTAGGCATGGATAAGAACATTTGTGGACTGTTTGGAGTATGTAAATAAGTATATATGAATTAAGGACTGTTTTGTAATGTATAAATGTGTATACATGTCAATTGGACTGTTTTGGACACAAATAAATATACTTGGACTGTTTTAGCAATGTATAAATGTGTATACATGTCAATTGGACTGTTTTGGACACAAATAAATACACTTGGACTGTTTTTGCAATGTATAAATGTGTATACATGTCAATTGGACTGTTTTGGATATAAATAAATATACTTAGACTGTTTTGCAATGTATAAATGTGTATACATGTCAATTGGACTGTTTTGAACACAAATAAATATACTTGGACTGTTTTTGCAATGTATAAATGTGTATACATGTCAATTGGACTGTTTTGGATATAAATGAATATACTTGGACTGTTTGCAATGTATAAATGTGTATACATGTCAATTGGACTGTTTTGGACACATATAAATATACTTGGACTGTTTTTGCTGTTTTGCGATGTATAAATCTGTATACATGTCAATGGGACTGTTTTAGGTATAAATGAATATAATTTGACTGTTTTGCAATGTATAAATGTGTATACATGTCAATTGGACTGTTTTGGATATAGATGAATATAATTGGACTTTTTCGACACAAATAAATATACTTGGACTGTTTTTTTAATGTATAAATGTGTATACATGTCTATTTGACTGTTTTGGATATAAATGAATATGTTTGGACTGTTTTGATGTGTATAATTGTATACATATGTTTTGTGGACTATTTTGATAGAAATGAACAAGTATTGGACTGTCTTGAAATGAATAATTTTATACATATGTTTAGTGAACTATTTTGATATGTTTATATGTATACAAGTATATTTGGACAATTTTGATTATAATAGAAAGTTTTGGAGTGTTCTTGAAACAACAAAACGTATACTCATGAATTAAAGATAATATGGATGATTTAATCAAAAGACGTATAAGTGGAATAGGTTGCTTGAATCACAAGACTATGATAAAATAAACCAAGAAAGTTTGTAAGTTAAATTATTAATTGATAATGACTTGTTTAACAAGTAAAGTGAATCTTAGCCTATTATATGTTCTTTCTCTGATTAGATAAGATTGGCAAAATGCTACATGTTTGAATGGCTTGAACCTCAACTGCTTATGATTTGTTGAATAATCATAAATTTGAATCACCCTTGTATAAGTGTAATATCTTGATTAAATGTCTTGACCTAGAATGGTTAACTTCTTGTCCAAGCTTAGACTTTATGTGCATGAGTAAAAGATTTAAGTGAAAGGATATGTTTTGTTTCTATGCTCTAGATGCTTTAAGCTACCTCACTAAGTAATCATACTTATATATATATATATATATCCTTTCACTTTCTTTTAGGTTAAGTTCGTTTTTGGTTAGCTATGAGACTGGGCAAGATCACTGGAAGTCAAGATTGTATGTCTTGAATTTCCTTAAAGAACTCCTAGATGGTGGCACATAGTTGTTAAGTTGCAAAATGCATTTAGATTTCATTTTGGCTATATATGTATATAACTTTGAGAAATAATCAAAGTTTTGTAATGGGCCTTTAATTATTCCTTGGTTGTTGCTTGCTTTATATGATTTATTAGTTAGCCAGATTGAGTGGTTGCTTAATATCTGTAGGAGTCTGAATTTGATAGATCACTTTGATGGCATGTGTATTGCAATCTAATATATATTATCATGGGTTAAACCTTAGAAAAGTAATTTAGTTCATATGTTTAATTGTCGGTTAAGATAAATAATTGTTAACATGACAATGGATAAGTATATGGTATTGCTATGTGATAGTTATATGTATCTGGATATGACTAGTCAAGCTATGTTAGATATGTTGTTCGATTGATTGCTTATTGGTTAAGTCATGTTAGATATGTTGATTTAATAGTTTCTTGTTGGTTAAGCTATGCCAGACATGATGTTCGAATAGTTGTTGCTATTGCTACATGTTTGAATGTGATATGTGATGCTTAGATAGTATTCTTGGATGATAAGTTTTGATTTTAAATAATACAACATGTAAACTTAAAGATCATTAATCAATGGTTAATTGTTAACTTGAACAATCTTGATCATAGACCAATATGTCTTAAAATGAATAGAGGCATACTAAGAACTTGTGATTGGTGATTATAGTTTATGGCATGAAAATACATGTTTGTACATGATTGGAAGATTAAGTTAGATCTTTGAAACATTTAAAACATTTTAAATTACCCTATCTTTTGAGGGCATGATTAGTTGTTTGCATTAAGTTTATCAAGAAAGTATGTATGTTTGTTTGGTAACACGTCCTAAGCCGATTTATTTTCTAAACTGGGTAGGGGTGTTACATTAATGACTTGTTAATATGTTTGAGGTACATGTCATGATTTGGGAGAGTAGAAGGAAAGAGTTAGTTGGAAGCTAGGGATAATTGTGGATTCAGGTATCCCGTAACTTCGAGATAAGAGGTTAGTGTAGTTCAATTGTCTCAGATGACACAGTGTCATTCTGATCTTTGTTTTATAATATGTTGTTATTAATTCATGAGTATATGTATGTGGATGGTATCATTGATAAGTATTTTGGTTAAGTTTGCATCACGCATGCTTCTTATTCTTGCTATGTTATGTTTGTAGTTAAAAGATTATGTATACTTTGATATAAAGCTTTGAAGCTAACCTTTGACTTACAATGCCATAAAATCCTAATAAAAGAATTAAATTCCAATGTTATAAGTTCATGAATTCTAAAGCCCTAAGGAGCTAAAAGCTCATCTCACGTTATAAGACACTAAAAAAGAAACAAGTAAGTTACTTGTGTCATAAGGTACCCCTCCTAACTTCAAAGCATAAAATATTTAAGTTGCCTAAACAATGGAAGTCCTTGGACATTTTGGCTTGGTGCAAAGGTATATATTCAGGGACTACGGTCCATAAGCTACGGCTCAAGGGTGACGACCCTATATATGTGATATATTGGTGACAGTAGGAGGTAACGTGGGAGATGATAAGGAGATTGGCGACAGTTGGTTGGATAGATGAGAAGTTAGGATTGTTATGTTCCGACACTAGCCATTTCTATGTGCTTTGAGCTATGTGAAACTCAGACCAATATGGTCAAACTCAGACCAATGCTATACAGTCCAAAAGTGATCCAAGGCAAATGTTCTAAAAGATATGAACTCAGATTCTAAGCTTCGAATGGAAATTTTGATAAGCAATGTTACAAACTTAGATAAACTCTATTGTGATCTCTGAAAGCTTAATAAGAACTTTGATAAGACTTCAATAAGATAATTTATGAACGTTGATAAGTTCGATACGAAATTCAAAGAAACTAAGTTAAATACTCTAAAGAAAATTCGATTAAGATTTGAAAGATTATGAACTATGATAAAGTTTCTAATAAACAATGCCTTGTTAAGTAAAGATTAAGATATAAGTATCAATGCTAACTTATACTTGTATTCTTTGAATTTCCACTCAATATCATTGGTTTTATTCATTATTAATGTAGTGTCACTACCTCACTTAGGCTATATCAGCCTAATGCATTCATTGTACATGCATGTGCAGGTTGATTAAAGCTTGTGTAATTCAATCATGGTCAAGTGTTGCAAGTCACTGCCTAAATTTCTAAGTAGAGTCTAGATCTTTCCTTAGATGAAACTCCATAGATGGTGGCATAGCGATTGTAAAGAAGTGCATTAAATAAATGGTTGTAATATTGTTTTGACACTGCAAAAGTTGTATTTGGCTCATCTATTTTCTTGTTAATATTTAAATAGTTATTAATGGTTGATCACTTTGATTAATTAATGAGTGAATATCATAAAATGTATGTATGAATTAACTAAGTGGTTCGAATGAGAATAGATATGCTTGATCAAATATTCATGTATGTTATGTATAAGCTTTATTCGAATTGTTTTACGAATATACGAAAATGCTATGTTAGGTATCCATGTATAAACTTATATATATATATATATACTTTGAGTGAGTAATCATGTACATGTGTATATGCTTGACTCAAATTATCCATGAAAAGGTATAATCACTTATTTGTATGGTCTCGATTCCTTTTGGTCTTTGATATAAGGCTACCCTTGTTTGTTTTTGAATAATCTATGTAATGGCCTATTTTGCTTCTTGATTTCTTGTTAGATAAGCTTTCTTTAATTATGGTAATCGAATAGTTGTGTATTAGCTAAGCTATGTTAGTAAAGAGTTTGAATGCCTTCTTGATGACCAGGCTAAATTAGATATGATGCTTGAATTAAAAGGAACGCTTGACTAGTTATATGTTTGTAATGATTCTATACAATAATATGCCTTGATTTTTGCTTATGTAATTACAATTAAACTAACTTTCGATCATGATGCTATGGAATGATCTGAATGTCAATATGGATCTGACTTGTTAAAACTTAAAAGTATGTTACGATGTATTTGATTACTATTGGAAATTGGATTAAGCTTGAATTAATTGCCATTAAAAGGTGAAAATGAAATGTATCACTTATGAATTATGCTTAAATTCTTAAGTTGTTTGAGAAAATTTTTTTTAGCCTCTTAATTTAGTAAAAGCTTTCCCTTTTGATTCATGTGAGACCTACTTTGGATTTCTGAATTTTGTTCTGATGACATCTTCTATTCCGGTTTTCTTCTGAACCGGGTAGAGGGTGTTACACAACGGGTCCATTGTAAAGCCCATTTAGACATGCATGTCTTAAACCCCAACAAAACAGATACAAAATGAGATTAAATCAAATTTTATTAGTTCAAATATTTTGTTATGGGCTTTTGAACATGATTACATGGCTTATCCTCTATTTAAAAAGTTTTTACTCAGTTAAAATTCCGACGGGTACATTATAAATCCCATTTAGACATACACGCCTTAAACCCCAACAAAACGGATGCAAAATGAGATTATATCTAATTTTATGAGTTCAAATATTTTATTATGGACTTTTGAACATGATTATATGGCTTAACCTCAATTTTAGAACTTTTTACTAGGTTAAAATTCAAACGGGTCCATTATAAAGTCCATTTAGACATGCACTCCTTAAACCCCAACAAAACGGCCGCAAAATGAGATTAAATCAAATTTTATGAGTTCAAATATTTTGTTATGGGCTTTTAAACCTGAATGTATTACTTAACCTCAGTTTTAGAACTTTTGCTCGGTTAAAATTCATTGGGTCCATTGTAAGGCCCATTTAGACATGCACGCCTTAAACCCCAACAAAACGGATGCAAAATGAGATTAAATCAAATTTTATGAGTTCAATATTTTCTTATGGGCTTTTGAACATGATTATATGGCTTAATCTGAATTTTAGAACTTATGAGTGGGTTGGTATAAGTCGCCAGCCAAACATCATTGGCAAAGTAAAAATGACATTAGGACAATTTACTCCGGCACACTGGACAAAGATGAATGGCACCAATTGCTAGGTCCATGGCGTTTCATTCAAGTTCTCATCCTTTGCATCATCTTCTTGACAGTAGAACTTAATACATTCTTTCTGAAGTTTTGCCTCTGGATTCCTCCTCGAAACCCTATGATTGTCTATAGGTTGATTTTGTGGTGGCTGATAGCAATACCAACAATTCATGAGTACAACTCATACCTCCAAGACCAAAAACCAGTAAAAAGGTTGGAGCTTTTTGTTGGCTTTCACTCGTAATTTGCATAATCGAGTTTCACATATGCTTCAAGTTCGGACATGGTTTATACCCTAAGCCGATGCCGAAATGGTTGGTAATGTTGTGGTCGTCGATGGGAATGGCTCTCATATTGTTCCTTGTGATTTGGTTATGGAAACTGCAGCAGAGTTGCAATAAAAAGAGACGATAATTTCGGCACCGCTGCAATACACTATTCTTTTGGTTACATCCATTATTGATGGGGGTCATGGGTGGGTGGTAACATACATACCTGTAACTTTATCAACTATAAATGAAGCATATGGGTCTATTCTTATGGTGTAAGGAATAGCAATAGGAATAGGAATACGAATAGGAATTGGAGCTCTTAATTTCATGGTTTGTTAAACTCTTGCCAATTTGTCATGTCCATACTGTTTCGGTTTAGAAGCTTTTCGTGTTGTATTTCTTTCAAAAAAAATTCAACGGGTCCATTGTAAAGCCCATTTAAACATGCAAGCCTTAAACCCCAACAAAACGAATGGAAAATGAGATTAAATTAAATTTTATGAGTTCAAATATTTTCTTATAGGATTTTGAAAAATGATTGTATGACTTAACCCCAGTTTTAGAACTTTGCTCGGTTAAAATTCAATGGGTCCACTATAAAGCTCATTTAGACGTGCACGCCTTAAACCACAACAAACGGTCGCAAAATGAGATTAAATCAAATTTTATGAGTTCAAATATTTTGTTATGGGCTTTTGAACATGGTTGTATAACTTAACCACAACTTTAGAACTTTTGCTATGTTAAAATTCAATAGGTCCATTGTATAGCCCATTTAGACATGCACGCCATAAACCCTAACAAAAAGGCCACAAAAGAGATTAAATAAATTTTATGAGTTCAAATATTTTCTTATTGACTTTTGAACATGATTATATGGCTTAACCTCAATTTCATAACTTTTTACTCGGTTAAAATTCCAACAGGTCAATTGTACGGCCCATTTAGACATGCACGCCTTAAACCCAAACAAAACGGATACAAAATGAGAATAAATCAAATTTTATTAGTTCAAATATTTTGTTATGGGCTTTTGAACATGATTATATGACTTACCCTCTATTTTAGAAGTTTTTACACGGTTAAAATTCTAACGGGTACATTGTAAAGCTCATTTAGACATAAACGCCTTAAGCCCTAACAAAACGGATGTAAACGAGATTAAATCAAATTTTATCAGTTCAAATATTTTATTATGGGCTTTTTAACATGATTATATGGCTTAACCTCAATTTTAAAACCTTTTACTAGGTTAAAATTCCAACAGGTCCATTGTAAAGCCCATTTAGACATGCACGCCTTAAACTCCCAACAAAACGGCCGCAAAATGAGATTAAATCAAATTTTACGAGTTCAAATATTTTCTTATGGGCTTTTGAACATGATTATATGGTGTAACCTCAATTTTAGAACTTTTTACTCGGTTAAAATTCCAACGGCTCCATTGTAAAGCTCATTTAGACATGCACGCCTTAAACCCCAACAAAACGGATGCAAAATAAGATAAAATCAAATTTTACGAGTTCAAATATTTTTATGGGCTTTTGAACACGATTATTTGGCTTATCCTCTATTTTCAGAACTTTTTACTCGTTTAAATTCCAATGGGCCCGCTATAAAGCCCATTTAGACGTACACGCCTTAAACCCCAACAAAACGGTCGCAAATTAAGATTAAATCAAATTTATGTGTTCAAATATTTTGTTATGGGATTTTGAACATGATTGTATGACTTAACCACTATTTTATAACTTTTGGTAGGTTAAAATTCAATGGGTCCATTGTAAAGCCCATTTAGACATGCATGCCTTAAACACCACAAAACGACCGCAAAATGAGATTAAATCAAATTTTGAGTTCAAATATTTTCTTTTGGGCTTTTGAACATGATTATATGGCGTAACCTCAATTTTAGAACTTTTTACTCGGTTAAAATTCCAACGGCTCCATTGTAAAGCCCATTTAGACATGTACGCCTTAAACCCCAACAAAACAAATGCAAAATGAGATTAAATCAAATTTTATGAGTTCAAATATTTTTATGGGCTTTTGAACATGATTATTTGGCTTATCCTCTATTTTTCAAAACTTCTTACTCGTTTAAATTCCAATCGGCCCACTATAAAGCCCATTTAGACGTACACGCCTTAAACCCTAACAAAACGGTCGCAAAATGAGATTAAATCAAATTTATGTGTTCAAATATTTTGTTATGGGCTTTTGAACATGATTGTATGACTTAACCACTATTTTATAACTTTTGGTAGGTTAAAATTCAATGGGTCCATTGTAAAGCCCATTTAGACATGCATGCCTTAAACACCACAAAAAGACACCAAAATGAGATTAAATAAAAATTTATGAGTACAAATATTTTCTTATGGGCTTTTGAACAAGATTATATGGCTTAACCTCAATTTTAGAACTTTTTACTCAGTTAAAATTCCAACGGCTCCATTGTAAAGCCCATTTAGACATGTACGCCTTAAACCCCAACAAAACGGATGCAAAACGAGATTAAATCAAATTTTATGAGTTCAAATATTTTTATGGGCTTTTGAACACGATTATTTGGCTTATCCTCTATTTTCAAAACTTTTTACTCGTTTAAATTCCAATGGGCCCACTATAAAGCCCATTTAGACGTACACGCCTTAAACCCTAACAAAACAGTCGCAAAATGAGATTAAATCAAATTTATGTGTTCAAATATTTTGTTATGGGCTTTTGAACATGATTGTATGACTTAACCACTGTTTTATAACTTTTGGTAGGTTAAAATTCAATGGTCCATTGTAAAGCCCATTTAGACATGCATGCCTTAAACACCACAAAAAGACCGCAAAATGAGATTAAATAAAATTTTATTAGTACAAATATTTTCTTATAGGCTTTTGAACAAGATTGTATGGCTTAAATTCAATTTTAGAACTTTTTACTCGGTTAAAATTCCAACGGGTCTATTGTAAAGCCTATTTAAACATACACGCCTTAAATCCCAACAAAACGAATGGAAAATGAGATTCAATCCAATTTTATGAGTTCAAATATTTTCTTATGGGATTTTGAAAATGATTGTATGACTTAACCTCAGTTTTAGAACTTTGCTCGGTTAAAATTTAATGGGTCTACTATAAAGCCCATTTAGACATGCAAGCCTTAAACCCTAACAAAACCGTGCCAAATGAGATTAAATCAAACTTTATGAGTTCAAATATTTTATTATGAGCTTTTGAACATGATTATATAGCTTAACCTCAATTTTAGAAAGTTTTACTCGGTTAAAATTCCAACGGGTCCATTGTAAAGCCCATTTAAACATGCACTCCTTAAATCTCAACGAAACGAATGGAAATGAGATTAAATCAAATTTTATGAGTTCAAATACTTTCTTATGGGATTTTGAAAATTATTGTACGACTTAACCTCATTTTTAGAACTTTTCTCGGATAAAATTCAATGGGTCCATTATAAAGCCCATTTAGACATGCATGCCTTAAACCCCAACAGAACAACCACAAATGGGCTTAAAATTTGATTATATGGACATACATGATTATATAGCTTAACCTCAATTTTAGAACTTTTTACTCGGTTAAAATTTAATGAGTCCATATATATATGCACGCCTTAAACCCCAACAGAACAACCACAAAATGAGATTAAATCCAATTTTAAGAGATCAAATATTTTCTGATGGGCTTTTCAACATGATTATATGGCTTAACCTCAATTTTATAACTTTTTACTCTGGTAAAATTCCAATAGGTCTATTGTAAGGTCCATTTAGACATGCGCGTCTTAAACCCCAACAAAATGGATGCAAAATGTAATACCCCAATATTTGCATAGAATAAAAATTCTATCAATTAAGTGCATTGGCAAAGTCATCATCGGATATTCATCAAATCTAGGCAATTCTTGTTCCAACTAAAGGCATGGCAAGCAATTTATGTATCATAAATGTAATACTTAAGATGAATGTAACTAAACATGGTAACTAGTAATAACAATCCCCCTCAAACTTGAGTGAGGCATTGTCCTCAATGCATGTATTAAAGGAAAATAAAAATAACGAAAAATAAAATGCATACGAGGACTTACTCCGAGAGTTCGTCATCGTGGATGATTAGTTTCCTTTTGGTTGGTGTCTTGATTCTCTTGCTTGAACGCGATGGTTGTTTTCTTGTTGCCGGTGGTGGAATCTATCCTGGTACGGGGTTGTCCTCATCGTCCTCTTCATCAATGTCATTGGCTTTTCGCTTGGAGGATTCAATTGGTGCGGTCTTTGTTGGTGCAATGGAGGACTCGTCCAAATCAAAAAATGATTCCGTAGGAGTTGATTCGGGTATAGGTTTTTTACCTTTGGCTTTGGCAGTGGTTGCCGGGATGTCTTTAGCTTTGGTTGCCGTGGCATCTTCAGGGTTGGTTGCCGGGGCATCTACTTGTGCAGGCATGATGTAGGTTTCCGCGGCATCATCTGTTGTAGTTGCCGTGTCGACTGCTTCATTGGTTACCGGGGAAATGATCTCGGCATGAAAGATTGGGAACGACACGCGATTGTCCGGGTACTTTTCTAGGATGACTTGGGTGATGGCATTGATGTGCTCCTTCATGTACCGCATGAACATTATTTGTCGGTCTTCAATTTGCCTTAGGTGGCTCACCAATGGTTGCAAGAGTGCTTCAAAGTGTCCCGGGGTTGATGGCCGAGTTGCCCGGGCTTTAGGTGGTTGGGCATTAAGGATTGCCGGGGCGGCAGGAGTTGCCGTGGCAATTGGAGGCCTTGAAGAATTTCCTGGTGCCTCTCCCATTAGCTTTCAGATTTGTGCTTAATTCCAAGCGGACTTTGGTAGGGCCTTTTCATCGATGGACTCACTTGGGACATGCATCTCCTTGCAAAGATTAGAAATTAAGCAAGGGAAGAAAAGAGAACCCTTATCTTTTGAGCTACATACAAAAATCTCATCACAAATAATTTTTCCAATGTTAATGATGCGATTATGCAAAATAGAATGTATGAGCAAAAGACGTGGTATATCAACGATAGTATTGTGTGTGGTGGGCATTAAAGAAGTTTTAACAAACTTATTTCATAGTTTTGCTTCGGGTTTAAGCCGAAGGTGATTTACCATGCCCTTGTATTTACCGTCGTTCCAATGAGTTCCCGGTTGAGTGAGTTATTGAAGCACCTTGTCGAGTTGCTTGGGCGTGATTTGATCAACGAAGGCTTTATATGTAAAGCTCGTAAAAGGTGTTGACATTTTCGAGGCTTATGAGTATGGCCTTGTCATGAACAAAAACATAAGGATTATCCGGGTTAGGTGAGTGAGCATAGAATTCTCTTACCCATGAGATGTTACCCGGTTCCGATTGATGGCAAAAGATTTGCCACTTTTGATGTGCAATCCTCTCGAAGATGAATGGTTCAAGGCCGAAATCTTGATGAGATTTGGAGTATTCAAAGCCTTGTTCTTCATAAATCTTCCGGCTTTCAAACTTGGAGTGAAATCTTTCTTGAACCACCGGTGTAGCAAACTTCTTGTATCTTGGTTCTTTGGAGGAACTTGGATGAACTAAAAATTTAATTTTGGATGCCATGGATGATCTTGGTTTTGAGTTTTGTAAAAACAAATAAAATAAAAGAAACTAAAGAGTTGCAAGATAAAAAGTAGGAATAGGTTAAGGGTGATGGGTTTTATAGAAAAGATAGGTGGTGAATATGGTGGGTGGGATTAGGGGAAGATGAAAAAAGAGGGTTTTGGTTTAGGGAGAGGGTGACGACAAGGGGGTTTAATTAGGGTAAGTTGGAAGCTTTATATAAGCCTTAGATTCAGCCCATTAATTTCCTTGTTGAAGATGTTTTCCTTCTTGGATCAAAATTCCTCTTTATCTTGAACTCTTTTCCTACAATTCAAAGACAAATCAAATAAGGATTAAAATTAAAGATAGACTAATAAAAGAAAATAAATAAAGATGTGTAAAGGGATTCTTAAACTTAAAAAGATAAAAAAAAAGAAAATCTATCCTAAAAAATATAATAATAATCGAAAATAATAATAATAAAATTAGTTCAAAAAAATAATAAAATAAAAAAATAGTCGAAAAAAAATATCGAAGGGAGAGCATGCTCATGCATCTCCTAAGGTGACCACTTCTTTGTTACGTTCCACATGGGCACCATTGTAGTGTTTCAATCTTTGTCCATTAACTTTGAATTCATGTTTGTCAGTGATGGACTTGATTATCACGACACCATGGGAGAATGGTTTGACAACTTCAAGTGGTCCCGACCATTTTGATTTCAGTTTTCCCGGGAAAAGTTTTAGCTGAGAATTGAATAGGAGAACTAGTTGCCCTGGCGTGAATTGCCGTGGCAAAAGCTTTTTGTCATGTCATTACTTTGTTTTCTCCTTGTAGACTCGTGCATTGTTATAGGCGAGTGCACGAAATTCTTCTATCTCGTTGAGGTCCAACAAACGCTTTTGTCCGGCACTTTCCCAATCCATATTCACGGTCTTGATTGCCCAGTATGCCTTGTGTTCGATTTCCATCGGTAGATGGCATGTTTTGCCATAGACAAGTCGGAAGGGGACATACCTAAGGGTGTTTTGAATGCAATGCGATATGCCCAAAGTGCGTCATCTAGTCTTAATGACCAATCCTTCCTAGAGGGATTTACAACTTTCTCGAGTATACCCTTCAATTCCCGGTTGGAAATTTCTACTTGCCCGTTGGTTTGTGGGTGATATGCCGTGGCGATCTTGTGTGATATGCGAAGCGTTGCAACATATTGGCAATTAGTCTATTGTCAAAATGCTTGCCTTCGTCACTGATAATTGCTCTCGGCATCCCAAACCGTGCAAATATGTTTTTCTGCAAGAATCGTTGCATGGTCTTGGAATCGTTGTTGGGAACTGCAGCTGCCTCAACCCATTTCGACACGTAGTCGACAACAAGTAGAATGTAGAGGTTGCCGAATGAAGATGGGAAAGGTCCCATAAAATCAATCCCCCATACATCAAACAATTCCACCTTGATGATGTTCTGGAGCGGTATCTCATGTCGTCTAGAGATATTGCCCGTCCTCTGGCAAGAATCACATTGCTTGTAAAAGTTTTGGGCATCTTTGTACAATGTTGGCCAATACAACCCGGATTGCAAAACTTTGGCCACGGTACGAGTTCCTCCAAAATGTCCTCCATAGCGTGAAGAATGGCATTGCCGGAGTACATTCTGTTGCTCTTCTTCAGGGACACATCGGCGTATAACCTGATCTGCACATTGTTTAAACAAAAGAGGCTCGTCCCAAAAGTAATGCTTAGCATCATGGCGGAACCGCTTCTTCCCTTGGTGAGTAAGACCATAAGGTAAAATACCACAAACAAGGAAATTAACTAAATATGCATACCAGGGTATTACCGAGGCATGTACTGCCTCGGCGACTGCTCCCAAAATTGCCGAGGCGTGCGTGTCAAGGGCTGCTGCAACATCGAGAGTTGCCGAGGCGTGTGCGTACATGGTTGTCGAGGCGTCGAGGGTTGCCGAGGCGTGCGCGTCCATGGTTGCCGAGGCAACTAAAAGTTGTTCATCTGGGAATGCATTGCATATCTCTTGATTCGCGTCCTCCTCCCTATTGCGTTCTTGAGTAGCATCAACATTTTGATCAGCTTCCTTTCCTGGTCAATTGACTAGCCAATTTGCATTTTCTTGTTGTTCCTCATTGACCGGTTCTTCATACTCTTCAGGTTCCTCTTGATCAGCAATGTAGTTGCCGAGGCAACTAAATTCCTCGTCGAAGTTAAACTCTGCCGTGGCATGAAGAAGTTGGCATTCTTCTGGATCATCGGCATGCCTTAGTGTTTGGAACACATTTAGTTTAACTTGCTGGTCATTCACCCTCATTGTGAGTTCTCAATTTTCAACATCGATCAAGGTTCTTCCTGTTGCTGGGAATGGTCTCCCAAGAATGATAGGTGCATGCTCATCTGCTTCACAATCCAAAATAATAAAGTCAGCGGGAAAAATAAATTTATCAACTTTTACCAGTATGTCCTCGATTTTTCCCTCTGGATGCACATAGGATCTATCGGCTAGCTGTAGCATAATTGTTGTAGGTTTTGCCTTCCCGATTCCTAGTTTCTGGAAAACCGATTTAGGCATCAAGTTTATGCTAGCCCCAAGGTCGCATAATGCTTTCCTGACATAGTGGTTTCCAATGGAACAGGGTATTGTGAAACTTCCAGGATCTTTCAACTTGGGTGGCATACGATTGTGCAACATTGCCATGCATCCCTCTGTTGCGGCAACCGTTTCAAACTCTCATAGCCTTATTCTCTTGGACACAATGTCTTTAAGAAACTTGGCATAGTTTGGCATTTGTTCAATTGCTTCCACCAATGGCAAGTTGATGTGGACTTGCTTTAGGATATCAAGAAACTTCTTGAATTGGTATTCTTGCTTTTGTCGCTTCAACCTTTGTGGGAATGGTGGTGGAAGTCGGATATCTTTGATCCTTTCATTGGTTTGGAACCTGATTAACGACATTTCCGGGGCAACTGGAGTTGCCGAGGCATTATTAATTGGGGTTTCCGAGGCATGCTTATCACAAGTTACCGAAGCATCCTTATCGTCGGTTGCCGAGGCATGCTTATTGCTGGTTACCGCGGCAATTCCTGGTTCAGCGTCTGAGGCTTTGCCGCTAGGTTTGTCTTGATATTTTTGTGGAGTTTTGTTTGATGAGTGGATTTGAGCCTCTCTAAGTTGTTGACCACTTCTAGTAGTGATTGCCTTACATTGCTCATGGCCAGTTCCTCTTGTGACTTCAGTATTGCTAGGTAAACCTCCTTGTGGTCTAGTATTCAGATTTTGAGCAAACTGTCCGACTTGATTTTCCAATGACTTGATTGCCGCCTCTTGGTTTTGCAATCTCATCTCGGTCTTGTTAATAAAAGCATCAGTTCTTTTTATGAAGTTACTATTCTCAGCCATATAAGATTCAATTTTCATCATAAAAGCATTGAGAGAATTTTCCAAAGAACTAGATGTTGTCGGTTGTTGCTGCGGCAACTGTTGCCGTGGCATATTCTGCTGGAATCCCGATGCTTGTGCATTCTGATTGTTCTGGTTTAAAGCATTGTTGGGATTACTCCATGACAAATTCGGGTGCTTCTTCCAAGCTGGATTGTATGAATTGGACATCACATTGTTGTTTCGATTGTAATTCCCCACATAGAAGCTAGATTCTGCATACATTCAGAAGAATCATGGTTAACACCACATAACTCACAAAAAGAATCCATTACCTTGACCTCATGTGTGTTGCTTGGTTTTTGCATGTTCTGGACCATCTTGGTTAAAGTGGCCAATTGTGCCAAAATTGAATATGATGATCCAAGTTCATGTATTGTGGCTTGGCGTCTAACTCCTCCTCTTCTAGTAGAGGGGAATTGATAATCATTCTTGGCCAGCCTGTTTAGAATTTGGATTGCTTCCTCTGGTGACTTATCTAGGAGTATGTCGTTTGCCAAGGCATCTAGTATCATCCTTGTTGGTGTATTCACGGTGTTGTAAAACATTGTTACTTGAGTCCACACCGGGAATCCGTGTAGGGGCATTTATGTAGAAGTTCTCTATATCGCTCCCAAGCCTCGTACATGGATTCATCATCTGCCTGTCGAAAAGAAGTAATGTCGTTACGAAGCTTATCAGTCAAATTTGTAGGATTAAACCGAGCAAGGAAATCACAACAAAGATCGGTCCAAGATGCTATTAATCCGGCAGGAATGCTATTCAACCATGCTTTCGCCCTATCCCTCAGTGAATATGGGAATAATCTTAATCGTAAGACATCGGGGGTGACTCCGTGTATTTTGAATGAGTTGCAAATCTTGAGGAAAGATTTAAGATGTTGCCGTGCATCTTCAGTTGCTGAGCCGCCAAATTGACCAATTATGTTGATCATATTAAATATTACCGGTTTTAACTCAAAGTGGTCGGTCTCAATTTCAGGTGCGACAACTCCTGGATTAAGTCCATCAAGATCTTCTTCAAGATAGTCTCGAATAGTTCTGTCTCGTGCAAGAATCACTCATCCTCCTGCTGGAACATCTTGATTCATATTACCGTCTTGATTAGCCATTGCTACTCTTATCCTTCGTCTAAGTCTTTGTAAGGTTCGTTCGATTTCTGGATCAAAGGGATATTCTGGTGTAATCAGTCTCGCCTTGGTCATATACCAATGCAAAACCAAAGTTTGTTAGCCCTTTGAATCTTAAACAAGAAAAGTAAAAAGAAAGTGCAAGAAAATAAAAACAAAGTCGCTATTGCCAATCCCCGGCAACGGCGCCAAAAACTTGTTGCGCGTAATAAGTGCTACGCAATTGTGTAAGTATACACGTTGCAAGTTATAGTATAAAAGATATCGTCTCCACAGGGATTGGTGCCACTTCAAGAATCTAGTCTCTTGCACTGTAAAAAGTAAAAACACAAATAGAAGATTATAGGAGTTTAACTAATAACTAAACTAGAAGGCAATAAAGTAAAAGAATAAATGAGATCAAATGAGAGAGATAGCCAGGTTATCGTGAGTTGAGGTGTGATAGCCGATTGGATCATCTTGGTAAAAGAGTGCACGGGCAACTCAGTTGTCGTGGCAACTTGCACAACGGGGTTACCTTGGCAACTAATCGATGGTTGCCTGGGCGACTAGTTGGGCAACTACTTGGGCATCTGGGCAGCAATCTTCAAGGTTTGGCAGAGCGTTCTTCAATGATTTCTTCTTATCCCTAAGTCGAAACTCTAGCTACTTGTGCATGCCTTGATAATACATCCCTGCGTGAATCAAGGGTGAACAACAACCAATCTTGCGCTCCTCTTAGCCGTTGAAATCCTTGACTTATTCCTAAGCCGGATTAATCTTCACCATCAATAGATTGAATAAAGATCATATTCATTCGTTTCTTGAATCTAACTCTCCCGATATTAGATAAATAGATGAAGTTACGAGATCCTCTCCCAATGCACTCGCAAACAAGAATAAGAACCAAGAATGAATAAACCTTGAATAGAAAAGTGCAAACTCTTATTACCTAAACAAAATCCAATAGTTTCTCACAACGACAAAACACAATAACCATAGCCAAATAGATTTAATTCATGGCTAGGTTCCAAAGAAACACAAGATAAATAATCCCTAGCATGAACCTAATTGAACAAGAAAGAAAAAGATGAAGAATGAAGCTTGTCGAAATCTCTTTGCCCTAGATGCTTGTCGAAAATTCTCTCCTCTTGCTCTCTCCCTGGAGTTGTCGAAATTCCCCTCTCTTTGCTCTCTCCCTGGAGTTGTTGAAATTCCCCTCTCTTGCTCTCTCTCACGTTGACGATATGGCCTCTTATTTATAGGGCTAGGTCAAAGTCCTTTGAGGAGGAAGTTAAGTTGGAATTAAATTATCTTTAAAGAATATAATTCTTTATTATAATTTTATTCCTTCTAGAACTTCTCCTATCTTCTTGGAATTTAATTCTTCTTTAATCTCTTCATGGAAATCAAATTCCTTTGGGATTTGGCTTTGCTCCACGTCATCTTGGGCTTGTCTAGTCATCAATTTCGACTACCATATCACCTTGTTCTTTGTCAACAATTGCCCTGGCAACTGGCTCGGCGTCTCCTTCATGCATTGCCCTGGCAACTAGCTCGGCATCTCCTTCATGCATTGCCCTGGCAACTAGCTCTAGCCTTGCTTTGGCAAGTGATCCTGCACATACACACAAAACACACCAAAGCAGCATCTTTTCCCACAAAAACTACCAAGTTATGTAATAAAGCTCAACGATGGAAGGAAACATGGATTAATGCATGAATGGCTAATTATGCAACTAATATGAGCTTAAGTCTAACAATAATATGAGTAAAAAGGGTAAGAAAAATAGTACTTTTTAACACTTATCAATGTGCTTCACTGAGAAGTTCTCTTTTCAATTCTTCATTTTCTGGAATAACAATTCTTCCCCGATAGCAAAGACATCCATTAGATTTAACTTCATAATTTTTGGTCTTACCCTCTTCAACTTGTTTAATTCTCGTCAAACATTATGTATCTCCTCTCTAAAACTATTTTATTCGATCCACCAAAGTAGGTCTTATGCTTAATTCAACAACTAAAGCGCCATCCTTTTGTAAAGCCAACCTTGCATTAATGGCTCTCAATGGAACAAAAGTCTTTCTACTGAGGGCGTCAGCTACCACATTCGCTCTTCTTGGATGGTAATCAATAACCACATCATAATCCTTTAGTAGCTCAATCCATCTCCTCTGTCTCAAATTTAATTCCTTTTGAGTCAGCAGGTACTTTAAACTTTTATGATCTGTATAGATGTAACATCATTCTCCATATAGATAATGACGCCATGTCTTCAAAGCAAACACAACTGCTGCCAACTCTAAATCATGGGTGGGATAATTCCTCTCACGCGTCTTAAGCTGTCTGGAAGCATAAGCTACCACTTTTCCTTCTTGCGTGAGTACACAACCCAAACCATTATGAGAAGCATCACTATATACCACAAAATCCTTACCCGATTCAGGTTGTACCAATACCGGAGCTTCAGTTAAAATCCTCTTCAAAAGTTCAAAGCTTTCTTGACATTTCTCCATCCAAACAAATGACACATCCTTTCTCAATAACTTAGTTACTAGAGAAGCAGTCATCGAGAAGTTCATTACAAATCTTCAATAATAACCAGCCAATCCCAAGAAACTTCGCACCTCAGAGATATTCTTTGGAGCTTTCCACTCAACTATAGCTTCTACTTTCTTGGGATCTACTCTTATTCTTTTTACTAAAACCACATGACCGAGAAAAGTAACTTCTGATAACCAAAATTCACACTTTGATAATTTAACATACAATTTCTTTTCTCGGAGGATCTAAAGAACTACTAAGAGATGGGCATCGTCCTCTTCCTTTGTCTTGGAATATACCAGAATGTCATTAATAAAAACCACCACGAATTGATCCAAATACAGCTGAAATATGCGGTTCATCAGATCCATAAATGATGCTGGTGCATTTGTTAATCCGAACAACATTACTACAAACTCATAATGTCCATACCGAGTTCTGAATGCCGTCTTTGAAATATCTTCTTCCTTAATCTTCAACTGGTGGTATCCCGATCGAAGATCAATCTTGGAAAACACAGTTGCACCTTTTAATTGATCAAAAATATCATCAATCCTCGGAAGAGGATACTTATTCTTCACTGTCACCTTGTTTAACTGACGGTAATCTATGCACAATCGCATCGGTCCATCTTTCTTTTTCACAAATAACACTGGTGCACCCCAAGGTGACACCCTTGGCCTTATGAATCCTCGATCTAACAGTTCCTGCAACTGTGCTTTTAATTCCCAAAGCTCTGTCGGAGCCATTCGGTATGGAGCCATTGATATAGGTGCAGTACCAGGTAATGCTTCTATTTTAATCTCTACCTCACAATCTGGAGGTAATCCCGGTAACTCACCTGGAAACGCATCTGGATAATCTTGAACAGTAGCAATATCTTCCAACTTAACTCCAGAAGTTCGAGTATCCACCATATTAGCTAGAAAGGCTTGACAACCTTCCAATAGCAATTTCTTTGCAGAAACAGCTGAAATCACATTAGATAGTGGATTCATCCTTTCACCCACTACCATTATCTCAGCACCTTCCGAATCCCTCAATATTAGTCGTTTTAAACGACAATCTACCATGGCATGATAAACAGATAACCAATCCATTCCCAAAATTATCTCAAATTCTTCAAAAGGTAACTCCATTAAATATGCCGAGAACTCTATTCCTTGCACCTTTATTGGGCAATTTCTACATATTCGACTGACTTTTGCACTCTGATCCAAAGGATTGGTAGCTATAATGTCACTAGAGATAGACTCTAATGGAATACTCCTTTCCCCAATCAGCTTAGTGCTAATATATGAATCCGTAGAACCAGGATCAATCAAAATAAACACAGGCTCATCATAAAGATATAATGTACCTGTAATAATTTCTGGATAATCACGATCTCTTTTTGTCTGGATGTGAAAAACTTAGACTGGTGCACGCATTTCTTGTTGTGAAACAGATTCAGATAGTCTTTCGAGTCCACCTCTGCCTCTACCTCTTTGTGGCAACACAGCAGACCTCTCTATCTGAACAGATCATTCACCTTGTTTTTTAGGATAGTCTCTCACAAAATGACCCATTTTCCCACAATTCATGCATGCTCCTATCGTCATCTAACATGTGCCAGAATGACGTTTACCACAAACGTCACACTAAGTTCTGAACTGGAATGACGAACCAGCACCAGAATTAATAGTCTGTCTATTTCCTCCTGTATTGCCTCTTTTCCAAGCAGATCCAGATTCATTCTTTTTCCCAGAACCACCTTTATTCCACTTTGAAGCAAAAGAAACTGAAGATGTTCCCAGTCTTTTGTTTGACTATGAAATATACTCTAATATACCTTATGGATCCACGCGTTCCATCGCCTTGGCCCGATTCACTACCTCTTGAAAGGTAGGCAGATTCAATGCCACCAGAAATTTCTTTGGTTCCTTGTTCAAGCCTTCAATAAAATACTAACATCGACTCCTTTCAGTTGGGATAAGCTCTGTTGCAAACCGGCTCAATTTATTGAATTAACACTCGTACTCATAGATAGTCTGATTGCCTTACTTCAAACTGAGGAATTGTTATTTCATTCCTCTGATAAACTGATCTCCAATGTACTTATTCTTGAATTTTCCAAGAAAAATGTCAGGTAACTCGTTCAGGAGGAACGTGCATCGTAGCATTTGTCCACCAGAATCGAGCTTGACCTCGAAGTAATGAAACAGCTCCATCCAGCTTTTCAGTTTCTAAGTAGTGAAATCCCTCTAACATGATTTTAAACCATTCAACCACATATTTGTGACCACGGGACCTTCATCAACTTCTCCTCTAAACTCAGGTGCTCCCACACTCTTTAATTCCTTTGCAATTGACACCCGAGAAACAGAGGGAGCTGGAGGTGACTGAAAACGTGTCAAGATTGTTTCCAGTGCCTGAAGAAATTTCCCCTGGTCCTGCACAAGCATTCCATGTTGTGCTGGTACTCCTTCCTGTTCAGCTTGAGCCGGAGGGTTGTTATTAACCTCATTACTTCCACTATCGGCTTCTTCCAGAGCTACTTGTTCAATTGCTCGTCGAGAGTTTCCTGATTCAACCATCTATAACCACACAACTACTACATTAGTAAGAAGCAACATCATCAATTATATCAACATCAGATCAGTAATATTGACATCCTAGTGGCATGTACATATTTTTCAACAAAAACAATTTCCATTTCGGCCTAGAATCAGCTAAACCTTTAGTTCAAATACCAATAAATGTAACACCCATTTCCCATATTCATTATTGAATACAAGTCAGAGATATCACAAAATAAAAGTATAATAATTTCTATATCGAATTTCGTTAAAATAAAATTTCCTAATAATATATCAAACCGTTTTTAAACTAAAGTAATAGTTAATCGTATAGAATTAAAAAAATCTAATTTTTCTAAGTTCAATTTAAATCTAGATTTAAGCAGCAACTAGGCAATTTACTTCTTAAACATCTAATTAATAAAACTGCTTAAAAACTGCCTAATTTAAAAATCATCTAGATAGCGAATAAAATACGTTTAAACTCATATTCTATTAAACATAGTTATACTATAGCAGTTAAACATTTATATTATACATGCCAACTAGAACTATTAAAAGACAACATTTAAGATGTCATACTAATTTTGATGTACCACTCTCAAAATGTGATGATGTTTGCAGCTGCTCCTTACTTCTTAAGCTCCTTATCACCTACGCGTGAAACAATCACACGCTAAATATACACTTAGTGAGGCAATATATATAATAATTGAAAAAAAACATTTCACTCTAAGTATAATAAAAAATATGTAGAGTGCAATAAAAATATAAAAAAGGATTTGAAAATCACGAATCTGATTTACCAAACATTTCCACTTTCAATTCTAATGATAGTATAGCATAGCCCAATATATTATATATGAGAATGCAAGGTATGCGAGTTTAAAAATGAGTAATGCACATGTGCCCACAACAACTAATCAGTTGTGTTTGGATCAATAGATCAATGCTAGTGTATCACTAGAAATACTACCGTAACTTAACGACATTAATAACCTTCATTGGATCATAGTTGTAAAACATAACTCACCGTCTCGCCTGCCGTAGCAGTATTAAATGTATCGCCTGCTTAGTAGCAGTATTAAACCAATATACTCTAACTCTTTGGCATGCCAATATACCAAGACTCTCCATAGACATACAATGGGCATTCAACATTTCAATAATAAGAACTTTCCCTTTTATCAATAATACCAATAATTCATAATAAATCACTTTTATATATAGAAATTTGCATTGGGCAGTTCATACCCTAAATCATTTATAAACCATTCAAACATTTCAGATAATTCAAATCCTTTACCTTTAACCTTCGAGATTGACTTATCACAAGTCTATCTCATAGCATAATAATAAATAAATAAAAATGCACTCACCTTTTCCTCACTAGCTATACTGTACTATTACTTTACTCAGCTTTTCCTTTATCTACCGACTTGTTCGAACCTTGACTGTGATCACGAATACGATCTACACCACATTTCAACAACAAATACCATTTCAAAGTAATGTTAGTATCTTACTAACATTAATATATATATATATATATATTAGGAAAATATTCCTAATAATTGTATAACTTTCCAAAAATATTCACTTTAGTCCTAAAAGACTCATTTTAAGCTCCCAACCATCATTTTCAACTCTAAACCTTACATTCTTCATTCTTTACACTTGAGAACCTAAACTTTAAAAATTTACAAACAAGTCCTTTTATTTTTTTTGAATTTACAATTTTGTCCCTCAAGTTCACATAAACTTCAAAGTCATCATTTTCATCACTTAACTTGATTTTCTAACACAATACACTTCAAAAACAAGCTTAACAACCAAGTCTTTAAACTTTCAAAAATTTTCAACTTGGTCCTTAACATTTCAACTACTTACAAATTAATCCAAATAACTTCCAAAAGCTTACAAAATCGTTCTAACACACTTTCCAACCTTAGGAAAATTTTCCATAATTTTCCCTTAATATTCTTCAAGTAGCCGAATTCCAAAGGTCACTTTGACCAAATTTTTCCAACTTGATTCAAACATGAATTCAACCTTAGAACCTTATATTTAAGCTTCCTACATCATTTCCACATCAAATAAAGATTTTGCAAGACTTTCCTCTAATTTTTCAACTTTTCCAAAATCAACCTAAAGACAAAATCATGGAATTTTCATCATTTTCATGCTTGAAACAACTTCGCAACATCATAATCAATCAAAATAACTCATGAAACATAATTTTCCAACTTGTTCTTCACAAACCCTAACTTCAAATCTCACAACACAATCATGGAAACTCTTCAAAACTTATATCAAATGAAAGAGAATTTCATGTAGATCAAGTCTTTATTTGATTTCATAATATAAAAACCAACTAAATCTCATGAAAAATTGAATTGAAAACTTGTTCTTACCTTTATTGTTGCTTTCGAAATGGAGGAGAGAGTATGAAGAAAATTCTAGCTTTTGTTTTCTTTGTTTAATTAAGATACAAATGGCATTATATTCACTAATTCATAATTTAAAAATCTTATTTAATAGAAAATTGACTACTTTGGCCCTTAGTTATGACCAATCATGTAGTGACACTTGTCCATTCTTATCCAAAATAATCAATTTTAATTAAAAAGTAAGGGCAAAAGGTCAAAAATGCCATTAATGAATCCATATATCTACAAAATGCCACTATGCACTATTTTAGAATACTGCATAGAATCGAATCCATATCGATTCAAAAAAAATCCAAATTTTAGTATCATGTTCCTTTAGTCTGTCTAAGACTCCCATTAAATTTTTATAATTTTTCAAGTTCGAATGCTCATCCGAATTAATTCCTGAAACTTTTTCCTTTTATAGCTTTTTACACAAATCCCGTACCAAAAATCTGATTCCCACCAAAATTCTTATACCGAGATGAACTATTCATTTTTTCCATAAAAATATTTATTGGGAAAATTACCACGTTGGTACCTAAACTTTTCCCAACTTTTTATTTTGACCCCTAAACTTTGAATTTTTACGTTTTAGTCACAGAACTAAAACCACCAACTTTTAAAACTTTGCAATTTAGTCACTAACCAAATGTTGGGGTATTACAAAGCCCATTCAGACAAGCACGCCTTAAACCCCAACAAAAGTTCAGCAAAATGAGATTAAATATAATTTTATGAGCTTAAATATTTTCTTATGGGCTTTTGAACATGATTATATGGCTTAACTTCAATTTTAAAATTTTTGACTCGGTTAAAATTCCAATAGGTCTAGCGTGAAACCCATTTAGAAATGCACGCCTTAAACCCCCAACAAAACGGCCGTAAAATGAGATTAAATCAAATTTTATGAGTTCAAATATTTTATTATGGGATTTTGAACATGATTATATGGCTTATCCTCTATTTCAAAAGTTTTTACTCGGTTAAAATTCCAACGGGTCCATTGTAAAGCCCATTCAGAGATAAACGCATTAAACCCCAACAAAATAGATGTAAACTGAGTTTAAATCAAATTTTATGAGTTCAAATATTTTATTAGGTGCTTTTGAACATGATTATATGGCTTATCCTCAATTTTAGAACTTTTTACTCGGTTAAAATTCCACCGGGTCCATTGTAAAGCCCATTTAGACAAGCACGCCTTAAACCCAAACAAAACGGTTGCAAAATGAGATTAAATCAAATTTTATGAGTTAAAATATTTTTCTTGATCATGATTATATGGCTTATCCTCTATTTCAGAACTTTTTACTCATTCAAATTCCAGTGGGCCCACTATAAAGTTCCTTTAGACATGCACGTCTGAAACCCCAGCAACAAAATGAGATTAAATCAAATTTTAGGAGTTCAAATATTTTTATATGGGCTTTTGAACATGATTATATGGCTTAACTTAAATTTTAGAACTTTTTACTCGGTTAAAATTCCAATAGGTCCATCGTAAAGCCCACTTAGACATGCTTGCCTTAAACCCCGAAAAATATACAGTCCCGAATCCGACTCAAATCTCTAACCCGGTCCACCGAACTGTCTGATAAACCTCAAACCGCTAAGCCCAAAACAAGGGTGTTACAACTCTCACCCACTTAAGAAATTTCGTCCCTGGAATTACCTGGAGGAAACAAATGCGGAAATTGCTCCTTCATATCCGCCTTGCTTTCCCAAGCAGGTTTCTCAACACCTCGGTGTCGCCACAAGACTTTTGCGAGCTCTATCGTCTTACTACGTAAACCTTTCTTGCTGGTATCGAGGATCTCTACGGGTTCCTCATCAAAAGATCGATCCAACCTCAACTCCACATCCTCCACTGGCATAACATGCGATGGATCTGATCGATATCTCCTCAACATCGAAACATGGAACATATTATGAATTTTCTCCAACTCGGGAGGCAACCTCAATCGATATGCCACATGACCCACACACTCAATAACCTCGTATGGTCCAATAAACCTCGGACTAAGCTTACCCTTTCGTCTGAATCTCATCACCTTTGTCTATGGTGACCTTTTCAAGAATAGGCGATCGCCCACCGCATATTCAACCTTTTACACTTCAAATTAGCGTAAGATTTCTGCCGATGCGCAGCTGCTTTCAACCGGCCGCATACAAGCTTAACCTTCTCATCTATGTCTTTCAACACATCCGGTAAGGTAACATGCTTTTCCCCCACCTCAGCCCAACACAAGGGCGTACGACAGCTCTGGCCATATAACGCCTTATAAGGTGCCATCTGCATACTCGCCTGATCACTGTTGTTGTAAGCAAACTCAACTAAAGGCAAGAGTTTCTCCCAGGTCCCTTGGAACTCCATAATACAGCATCTCAGCAAATCCTCCAAACCTGGATAACCCTTTCAGACTACCCATTCGACTGAGGATGATACATGTACTAAAACTCAACCTCGAACCAAGGCCTAGTGCAAACTCCTCAAAAACCTTGCCATAAACCTTGGATCCCTATCCAAAACGATGGATTTAGGTACACCATGAAAACGCACAATCTCCGCTATATACAAATCTGCCAACTTGTCCAAGGTGTACGTTGTATGCACTGGCAGGAAATGTGCACACTTTGTGAACCGGTTAACAATCACCCAAACGAAATCTTTTTTAGCAGGTGTCAACGGCAAACCTGTTACAAAGTCCATGGTGATTCTCTCCCATTTCCACTTCAAAATTTTTAGCGGTTACAACAACCCGGATAGAAATTGATGTTCAGTTTTAACCTCTTGACACACCATGCACTTGGAAACAAACTTAGCCACATCCTTTTTCAACCTACCCCAGTAGTATGTCTCTAAACCATGATACATCTTAACACTACCAGGATGCATAGCAAAAGGACTAGAGTATGCCTCCATCAAGATAGTGTGCCTCAACTCTGGATCATCCGGTACCACTATTAAACCCTTGAAACACAAAACTCCAACACCATCAAAATGAAATTCTGTCGGATTACCATCTGCTATGTCCTTAACATGCTCAACCAACAAATCATCATACGGTTGCTTAGCTTTAATCAACTGTGATAATGTAGGCTTAACTTGCAACTCAGTCAGCAAACTGCCCTCCTACGTCACACTCAACCTTGCAAACATGGCTCGAAGCTCAATCGCAACCTTACGACTAAATGCATCCGCCATGACATTGGCTTTACCAGGATAATACTCAATGGTCAAGTCGTAATCCTTAAGCAACTCTAACCACCTAAGGAAAGAATTAATGCATCTAGTCAAGATAAAAGAAAAAAATGGATGTATTTTAGGTTTAATCTTTTTGGTTTACTTCGGTAAACCTAATACAGCTTGCTCGGTTCGATCTTGCGACTAGGCCAGTCGAGGGGGTTACATTTGTTTGTTGGTACCAGAGCCAGGTTTGCAAAAAGTTAGGATGTTGTTTTTTGACTAGCTGTGTTGGTTGAACTGTAGGGTGATTGTGTATATGTAACGGTGATTGTTTAATATTCTGTTAGGGTATGTTTTGGGAACACATTGCCTATTACCGAGGATTTTAAATGCGTTTTAAAGTTAACTTAGATCCTTTGCCTGATGCTAGCCTAACTATAATGTGTTTTGATGCTTTTGTTAGCATGGCTTGACGTGAGACACGATCAATGGCTAATACTGTCGGGGTTGGGCAAAATAATGAGACCGAAGATAATCTCCCTCATGTTTTACCTTCTGCTCCTCTAGTGGTTCCTCCAATTGATGTTGGGGCGGGTGAAGCACCCCAGGTTCACCAAGTGCCTGTGTATGGTGATTTGACTCTATTAGTACAGGCAATAACGGGAGCTTTTTAGGCAGCGATGGCTGGAGTGCAGGCACATGCACTAACACCTGCTGTGGTGGTAATCAATGTTTACCCTTGGAGCGTTTGAGGAGTTTGAGAGGCAAAGAGTTTCAAGGTTTGAGCCCTGAGGCAGCCGAGAGTTGGCTGGAAAAGATGGTTCATATCTTGAATCAGATGAGATGTAACGAGGAGCGCAAGTTGGGTTACACTGTATCTCTGCTGCAGGGGGATGCATATCATTGGTGGGTGACCATAATTGCTGGCGTCCCTGAGGCAGACATTACTTGGGAGTTCTTTCGGAGAGCTTTCAAGAGAAAGTATCTTGGTACCCAGTATTTGGATATGAAGAAGCGCGAGTTTATGTCACTATCTCAAGGAGGCATGTCTATTGCTAAATATGAGGTGAAGTTTGTTCGGCTGAGTCAGTATGCTTCGGAGTTGGTTCCGAATGACCAGTAGAGATGTGACAAGTTCCGTTATGGTCTTGTTAAGGACATCAAGACGTATCTCCTAGTTGTACATTACATAGATTTTGATGTATTGGTTAATCGGACCAAGGATATCGAGCAGTCCTTTGGTGCACCAGTTTAGGCTGCAGGTGTGAACTTGGGTAAAAGAGTGCCTGACTCTAGCTATTCTAGGAGGCAGAATAGGAAGTTTAGGGCAAGAGACATAAGCCAGATCACAAGCATGGTGGTGGGGTTGGCCAGGGTGCCCAAGGAGCCCATGTGCCGGGGTAATGCTGGAGCTTGTTAGATTTGTGGTTCATCTGATCACTTGAAGCGTGATTGTCCTCGGGCTGCGAGAGATGCAACATCATAGGTTGCTGAACCTACTAGGGGTCGAGGTCGTGGCAGTGGTAATTTTCAGAGGAGCGAGGATGGTCAGAGGGGTATGCCTCATTCTGCAGCGGTGAGACCTGAAGGTGGTGGGTCAGCTTGGGTCTTTGCTCACTGTGAGGGTCATAATGATACATATGTGATCAAAAGTACTTTTACTTTGCAATCCTTGTCATCGTTATCTTTGATTGATTCAAGGTCTACTCATTCATATATCTTGAGTGAACATGCATCTATGCTGAATGTTCCTGTTGAGATCTTAGATGTTGGCATGTTAGTCAGAAGTTCCTTTGGGGAGACAGTTACAACAAGAAGGTTGTACTGACGTTGTCCTTTGGTGGTACAAGGTCATGAGTTTGCCATAAATCTGATGGAATTGCCATTCCATGGTTTTGATAACATTTTGGGTATGAATTGGTTGAATGAGCACAGAGCAGTTGTGGATTGTGAATCCAATAGGATTTTCTTGAGGTTGGCCGATGACTATGAAGTTGTGTTGGTTGGCGAGAATGTTAAGTTTCTGTCCAATGTGGTTTCGGCTGTTAGAGCGGAGAAGATGATGTTTGATGGTTGCCAAGCTTATTTGGCTATTGTTATGAATCTGGAAGCCAAGGGTGTTCTAGTGTAGGACATTAGGATAGTTTGTGACTTTCCTGAGGTTTTTCTAGAGGAGTTGCCGGGTTTACCTTCAGATAGGGAGGTGGAGTTTCATATTGAGACATATGAGGGTACAATACCAGTGTCCATTTCTCCTTATAGGATGGCACCAAAAGAATTGAAGGAGTTGAAGTCTCAGCTTCAGGAGTTGTTGGATCATGGGTTCATTCGACCAAGTGTTTCTCCGTGGGGTGCTCATGTTCCTTTTGTGAAAAAGAAGGATGGTACAATGCGTATGTGCATTGATTATCATCATTTGAACAGGTTGACGATAAAGAAAAGGTACCCGTTACCTTGGATTGATGATTTGTTCGATCAGTTCTATGGAGAAACGGTGTTTTCCAAGATAGATTTAAGATTGGGGTATTATCAGTTGAAGGTTAAGGATGTGGATGTGCATAAAACTGCGTTCCGTACGAGGTACGGGCATTATGAGTTTCTGGTCATGCCTTTAGGTTTGACAAATGCCCCAGTTGCGTTCATAGACATGATGTATAGAGTGTTCCATGAGTATCTTGATTAGTTCGTAGTGGTGTTCATAGATGATATTGTCGTGTACTCCCGTACCGAGGAAGAGCATGTTTGGCATTTGCAGATAGTGTTGCAAGTGTTTAGGATAATCAGTTATACGCTAAGTTGAGCAAGTGCGAGTTTTGGCTTAAGGAAGTGACATTCCTTGGTCATATGGTTTCTGTGGAGGGTATTCGCGTTGATTTACAGAAGATTGATGCTATTCTCAATTAGAAGCCACCTAAGTCTGTATCAGAAGTGCATGGTTTTCTTGGGTTGGCTGGTTATTATCGCCGTTTCGTTGAGGGGTTCTTGAGTATTGCAGCACCGTTGACTAAGTTGTTACAAAAGAATGTTCCTTATGTGTGGACAAAGAAGCAGCAGCACAGTTTTGAGAAGCTGAAGGAAGTTTTGACACGTGCTCCTGTGTTGATTTAGCCTGAATCTGGGAAGAAGTTTATGGTTTATAGTGATGCGTCGTATGTTGGCTTGGGTTGTGTGCTGATGCAGGATAGGAAGGTTGTAGCCTTTGCATCGAGGCAATTGAAAGTTCATGAGCGCAATTATCCAACTCATGATTTGGAGCTTGCGACTGTGGTATTTGCTTTGAAAATTTGGCGACATTACCTCTATGGTGAGAAGTGTGTGATCTTTACGGATCACAAGAGCTTGAAGTATTTGATGTCCTAGAAAGATTTGAATCTTAGGCAACGTAGATGGTTGGAGTTGCTTAAGGATTACAAATTGACAATTGAGTATCATCTTGGTAAAGCCAATATAGTGGCAGATGCATTAAGTCGTAAGGTTGCAGTTGAGCTTCGAGCTATGTTTGCAAGGTTGAGTGTGACACGGGAGGGTTTGTTGGCTGAATTGCAAGTTAAGCCTACATTGTCACAGTTGATTAAAGCTAGCAACCGTACGATAATTCATTGGTTGAGCATGTTAAGGACATAGCGAATGGTAATCTGACATGATTTCATTTTGATGGCGATGGAGTTTTGTGTTTCAAGGGTTGAATAGTAGTGTCGAATGATCTAGAGTTGAGGCACACTATCTTGACGGAGGCACACTCTAGTCTTTTTGCTATGCATCCTGGCAGTGTTAAGTTGTATCGTGATTTGAAGGAGGCATACTACTGGGTTGGGCTGAAAAAAGGATGTTGCTGAATTTGTTTCTAAGTGCATGGTATGTCAGTGGGTTAAGGCTGAACATCAATTTCCATCCGAGTTGTTGCAACCGCGAAAAATTCTGGAGTGGAAATAGGAGAGAATCACCATGGATTTTGTAACAGGTTTGCCGTTGACACCAGCTAAGAAGGATTCTGTTTGGGTAATTGTTGACCGGTTCACAAAGTGTGCACATTTTCTGCTAGTGCATACAACATACACCTTGGTCAAGTTGGCAGATTTGTATATAGCTGATATTATGCGCTTGCATGGTGTACCTAAATCTATCGTTTTTATATGATCCAAGGTTTACGACAAGGTTTTAGAGGAGTTTGCACCAGGCCTTGGGTTTGAGGTTGAGTTTTAGCACTACGTATCATCCTTAGTCGGATGGACAGTCTGAGTGGGTTATCCAGGTTTTGGAGGATATGCTGAGGTGCTGTATTATTGAGTTCCAAGGAACCTGGGAGAAGCATTTTCTTTTAGTTGAGTTTACTTACAACAATAGTTATCAGGCGAGTTTATAGATGGCACCTTATGAGGCGTTATATGGCCGGAGGTGTCGTACACCCTTACGTTGGGCTGAGGTGGGGGAAAAGCATGTTACTCTATCGGATGTGTTGGAAGACACATATGAGAAGGTTAAGCTTGTATGAGACCGGTTGAAAGTAGCTGCGGATCGGCAGAAATATTGAATATTGCATTGAAATATTGATATGCCATATTGTTATTGAAATACCATTATTGAATTATTGATTATTGGACCTTCAATTCAAGAGTATTGGATACAATTGAAATGCCATAGAATTCATGAGCTTAATGGTACGGGTAGGCTACGGCCTTTATATTGGTGCGGCGGAGGGATGCTGTGATATTGGTCAAATTGGTGCGGCGGAGGATATATGGCTAGACCACTATTGATTTTGGCGATGGAGGGGAATTCGTGTATCTATATACCGAAAATCGATCCAAGGAAACTCTTTGAAAATATTGCTATTGATTATTGCTATTGTTATTGTATCGATTATTGATCATATCTAAATTGTCCTCGACTATTGATGCACTATTGTTGAACATTGACATATTTCCATTGGATTATTGATGAATCATGCATATGAATGCATATTGATCTTTGGCATTGTTTGTGACTACCTCACTAGGCAAAGTATTCCTAATGCATTCATCTTCCATGCATTTCAGGTTAAGAAGTTTAGAGTTCGAGATCGGAACCGGAGAAGGTTTTTGGCAAGTCACTACCAGCCTAAAGTAAAGTTTATCAACCCTATGAACTCCTAGAATGGTGGCAATGTAGTTAAACTAGTTGCTTTCAGCCCTTTTGATATGTGTATTTTGCTTGTGGCGTGTAAAATCCTTAAGGGCCCTAAATGACCTCTAAATGTTTTGCTAAGAAGGACTAAATATGCATGTTTGTCTAAAAAGGTGAAAACATAGTAAATGGATTCATATGATCATGAAATTTAACACGCTGGTAGATTATGATGATATTAAGTTGCTGGTTAAGTTTCATTGCATTTGGACATTGTTTGATAGGTCAATTTGGATTAAAACCAAAGCAAATCTGTTATTTTAGTGCAGAGCGTATCGATACAGGTGATGGCGTATCGGTATGGGTATGCATATTTGGGCATAGTCAATGCTGGTCAATACAGCGTATCGGTATGTCAAAGGGCGTATCAATACGAAAAGTCAACACTGTAATTTGGAAAATTAATTGCAACGGTACGGTCTCTAGGGTGTATCGAAACGGTCAACCTTGGTCAACTCCTATCGGTACGGGTCTCACTGTATCGATACGGGCTCATTGAATCATAATAGATTTAACAAACATGATATAGGCGTACCGATACGACCTTCCCGAGTATCGGTACTGGTTCTGGTAAGGTAGTTAATAATTCTGGAAACTTGCAAAATGGTCACTGAATTTTGATAAGGTTAATCGGGATAATAAGTGAACTCTGATTAATATGAAAAGTTACAGACTTGTTGTTTATAGCTTGAATTTCATCGTTGTATGCCCAAATTTTGAAATTGACTTATAATTTATCGAAATTATAGTTTAGTCCCTAAAACTTGAAAAAGTTACAAATTGGTCCGAATTGGATAATCATCGTTTCGTGTTGGACTAATGTACCTTGTAATATTGTTTTATTATGGTTGTCAAGCATGACACGGTTAATTATCGCATATGAATTTGTTGCACCGGTCATCGCATTATTCACCAGTAACGCCTTCCGACCCGAATTCCTACCAGGCGGGGAAAGAGGTGTTACATTTGTCGAGTCGATTCTAGGACTAAATTGAAGTATTCCAAATCCGATCTCTTTATCTATAGATGTCTAACCCTGATCAGGCTCGTATAGACGAGCATGTTACCGGCTCCTCAACTCATGGTGAGGAGATTAAAGGAGGAGAACCTCCAATTCTGTAAAACCCTCCATTTCAAAACCCTAAACCCAGGAAACAAGTTGCTCATGCTGCATGTTATAGGAACATGGATGACATGTTCAAAGTATTCATGACCTCGATGAAGGCTGAGCAAACCTTCCAACCTCCTATCGTTGCTATTCCGAACGCCCGGGCCACCATTGATAAACTATCTCAACATCGGGCTTATGTCGTGATGATGAAAATCCTGAAATTACTGAGTATTGGCTGGATAGGACTCTCCGGATCTTAACCAAATAGCTACAGCGTTCCGATGAACACAAGCTTGAGTATGCCATTTCTTTGCTGGCCAATGAAGCATTGTATTGGTGGGAAACTGTCATCCTTGAAGTACCCGAAGAGGCGGTGACCTGGGAGTTCTTCCTTCGTGAATTTCGAAAGAAGTACATTAGTGAGTACTACATCGCTGAGAGGCGAGACACCTTCCTTCATCTGAAACAAGGATGATAACCTGTGGAGTAGTACATCCATGATTTTTGCAAGTACTGGCGGTATGGAGCTGAATACATTAAGGAGGAGGAAAAATGTAGAATTTTCATCAATGGCATGAATGATGACCTACGCCCTATGTTTATAGTGTAACCCCCTCGACCCGGCCTAGTCGCAAGACCGAACCGAGCGAGCTACATTAGGTTTACGGAAGTAAACCGTAAAGAAATTTAGCCCAAAACCTGGCCATTTTTTTCTTTTATCTTATCTAGATACAAAATAGTTATCCTATGTGTGCATACAGATTTCTGGTGAAAACCCAACTGAATCGGGCGTCGAATTGACATCCAATTGGTTATAACTACGATTTAGGGACCAAATTGCAGATCCTAAAAATTACGAGGACTATACCTAATTTTAAGTTACCAACCTTTAATTAGACAGGTTACATGCTTATATGTAAAAATTTAGCTGAAAGGCGAGACACCTTCCTTCATCTGAAACAAGGAGGATAACCTATGGAGTAGTACATCCATGATTTTTGCAAGTACTGCGGGTATGGAGCTGAATACATTAAGGAGGAGGAAAAATGTAGAATTTTCATCAATGGCATGAATGATGACCTATGCCCTATGTTTATAGTGTAACCCCCTCGACCCGGCCTAGTCGCAAGACCGAACCGAGCGAGCTACATTAGGTTTACGGAAGTAAACTGTAAAAAAATTTTGCCCGTAAAAAAATTCAGCTCAAAACGATCATCTGATCTTATTTAATTGCATCCACAATATTCAGGGACTAAAATGCAAGAAAACAGAGTTTTAGAAGATTCTAAATAACAGACTTAACGGTCACCGTACCGGTACGGCGAGGGGTGTTTCGATACGCCTACCAACATTTGAAATCCCAGAATTCTAGTAACCAAAAATAGTTTTGATACGCCTTGAGCATATCAGAACACCACTCTTGAAAACCCCTGACAGTATCGAAACGCCTACCTGAGTACCGAAACGCTAGCCATTTTTTGCCTTTGTCCGTACCGAAATAGTTGTCCGCGTACCAGTACACTAAGCCTGAAATGGCTTACCCATACCGAAATGGAGACACCCGTACCAGTACGCCTGGACCTGTAATGTCCATTTTTGCTGGTTTAACAAGCTTTCAACCATACAAAAACATCCTAGCATGCTCATAACAGACAACCAACATAATCTAGAATCAAACCACCATATAACATCACAAATTCATCATCAATTCATGGCATCATGCATCATATGTAAATCTATAGGCACACACCCTATAAAACCATTCAAGTAAAACTTGAAACTCCAAACCATCACCAAAATCAAACCATAAAGGCCATTTACAACCCAAGAGTAGCTAAACAAACTTGCTCAAACAAAGAGTTTAACAAAACATCTCCCAAAACAATAACGGAACCCCATTGCCCTTATTACTTAGTCTAACTCAAAACATACTTTGGTTACTGAGTCTTGTACTAATCCCTTGCTTCCCGCTGCCTTCCAAGCTTTTAATTCTCTGCATTGATGGACAAAGAGTGCGTAAGCACATTAGGCTTAGTGAGGAGTGCTTAAAAACAATACACCATCAATGCATTAAAACCATTTCCCAATATTACATTGAAATCTCATTTCAATAATCTTTTAAAACATTATCATGCCTTTAAAACATGCACTTAACATCTTTAAAACCAGCATATTAAACCATATGCAACATGTATCATTAACCAACAACAAGTCCCATTGCTCAACCTCAATTTAAGCCTTCCCATGCATAACAACCATATGCAAAGCTTAAAGAGTAAACATGTATAAATCACATTATACAACATAAACTTTCCAATGATACATCAACAATTATATTGGCTCACAAGTGATCATTAACCAAGTTCATTTACCAAAAGAGTTCATCGGATACACGGATTCAACAAGTGTTTACCCAACACTTCAAGCCATCTCAACCGGAAATAGCGATACAATCACAATTGCGGTACATAAACAACCGGGTACACTTTCAACCCACGGGGACACCAACCCCACTAATCGGTTAGATGCTTAACCCACTAACGGGAGTTTAAGGTACTGTATGACCCCTCTACCATTAGGGTACTTGGATCGAGTTTTCGGTACACAGATCTAAACCCCTCAACATCCAAGGTGACTTATTATAGTGAACTATCAATCCTATGGCCGACCAACTATATTCGATAACAATTTTAAAACCATATCACTTGCCAATATAGTTAACCATTTACCATTTACTTCACTATTTTAACAAGCATTAACCAAACCAATTTTCCAAAGCAATAGCCATGCTTTAAACCACAAGTATAAACCATATACTTACAAGGATCACTTACCATGTGCATCCTTTAGCATTTCATGCTCAAAAGTAGTATCTCAAATACTTTAAAACATATTAAATAGTAGGTAACATGTAATTCCAAACAAGTGCATAAAACCATTTCAATCTAGCATGACCGAGAGAAAAAAACCACATTTACTTTTGAGTTTAAACAAGCGTTTCAAGCTCAGTTTAAACTCCCATAAACCACCTTTAAAACATTCCAAAGCTGGAACCCATGTTCTCACTCACTGATACGTGAAATCAAGCGTCCGAAGCCTCCAAAGCTTTACCGATCACTTTCGGATCAACCTTCCCTGTTTTCACCACATTACAACAGAGGATTAATGCATTTCAATGCATTCAAAACACTGCAACAACAAATCCTCACGGACTTCCACAATTCTCTCAAAATTACCCAACCACAGCAACCAAAATTATCATCTAATCCCTTCCAAACACAACCCAGCCACAACCTAACAATCTAACAATTCCATAATCTTCAATTAAAACTCGAAAACAGGATTAACACATCCAAATACTTCCAGCAGTTAAAAACCACTACAACTCCACAAAACACCAATCTGACAACCTAAACAACTAGGGATTCAAGAGTTTCAGGATTCTATTATTAAAAACAACTTATCAACATAACAGTACATCCAAAATATGATTAAAATCAATCTTTATCACTGGAAAACAGATCCAATACGGATCTCTCACTATTTCATCAAAATCACTTAATTACATCAATTAATTCAATATAAAAACATAAAATCTGATTATAAACCATAAATCAAGGATCAAACACTTGGGAATATCAATAAAGAACCATTCAATAGAGGATATCACGTACCTTACCCCTATTATGTGATTTCTCCCTCAATTGGCTTGTTTAAAGCTAAGAAAACACAAGATTTCAACGAAATTTGTAATTCAAAGTTAAAGAATCAATTACAAATCATTAAACCGAGTAAAATGATCTCTCACCTCTGATTTTTGATGAAAACTTAAGTGTTTGGCAGAAGAAAAGTGGAGAGAAAAGTTGAGAGAAAAGTTACGTCAATTTTCTTGAAAATGATAACTAACTTTTTAATAACCAAATCCCTTTTAATTAACCTTTAAAACACATGTTAAAAAGACTTAATTGATAGGAGAAATCAGTAGCAAAAACTTCGTAAAGTAGCCCCTTAAGGATTCTAAGAGTTTGATCCTTTTCATTTAGTCACCATTAAAAACAGTTTTCAAAAATTGCATTTTGGTCACTAACCAAAATGTCATACTTCCAAAACCCATTTTCCAAAATTGTTTTCACCAATATTAATCATATATTAAAAATATGATTTTTAGTCATTTTCCACATTTTTGTCTTACCAAAAAATATTTACTCCCAAATCTAACTAGAATCCCTAACCTAGTCCACTAGACCATCTAACCAAACCAAAAACCACTAGACCCAAAATTGGGGTGTTACAACTCTCCCCCACTTAAGAAATTTCATCCTCAAAATTTTACCTGGAGGAAACAGGTGCGAAAACTGTTCCAACATATCCGACTTGCGTTCCCACATGGACTTCTCAACATCGCAGTGCCTCCACAACACCTTAACAAGCTTGACCGTCTTGCCATACAATACCTTACTGCTGGTATCAAGAACCTCTACCGGTTCTTCATCATAAGATAGATCCAGCCTCAACTCAATATCCTCCACTGGCATTACATGCGAGGGGTCTGACCGATACCTCTACAACATCGAAACATGAAACACATCATGAATCTTCTCCAACTTAGGAGGTAACCTCAAACGATACGCAACAGGACCCACACCCTCAACAACCTCGTATGGTCCAATAAACCTCGGGCTAAGCATCCCTTTTTGCCAAAAATGCATCACCTTCTTCCAAGGTGATACCTTCAAAAACACTTGGTCACCAACAACATACTCAACATCTCTACGCCTCAAATCCATGTAGGATTTCTAACGATCCGAAGCCACTTTTAGGCGTTCACATATTAGCTTCACTTTCTCGTTCGTGCCTTTCAATACAGCAGGCAAGGAAAGATGCTTCTCCCCAACCTCATCCCAACACACATGCATACGACACCTCCTTCCATACAGCACCTTATACGGTGCCATATGTATGCTAGCCTGGTAACTGTTATTATAAGTAAACTCCACCAATGGCAATTGCTTCACCCATGTTCCCTGGAACTCAATAATACATCATCTCAGCATATCCTTGAGAACCTAAATCGCACGCTCTGACTGACCATCCAACTGAGGATGATACGAAGTGTTGAAATTCAGTCGAGTTCCCAGAGCATGATGCAAGCACACCCAAAACCCTGCCGTAAAACACAGATCTCTATCTAAAACTATGGATTTAGGCACCGCATGCAAACACACAATCTCGGAGATGTACAGATCAACTAACCTGTCCAAGGTATACGTAGTATACACTGGCACAAAATGCCCACACTTCATAAACCGATCAACAATCACCCAAATGGAATCCTTTTTGGTCGGCGTCAACAGCAACCTAGTCACAAAATCCAAGGTGATTCTTTCCCACTTCTATTTCGATATCCTCAACGGTTGCAACAACCCGTATGGAAACTGATGCTCAGTTTTCACCCACTAACATACCATGCATCGAGAAACAAAATCAGCCACATCTTTCTTCAGCCTAACCCAATAGTACTCTTCCTTCAACCCACGATACATCTTAGTACTACTAGGATGCATAGGAAAAGGACTAGTATGCGCTTCGGTCAGAATGGTACGCCTCAACTAATCATTTTTAGCCACCACAATTCGACCTTTAAATCATAATACCCATCATCATTAAAATGGAAATCTGTAGGATTCCCATTCATGATATCCTTAATCAACTGCGACAAGGACGGTTTCACTTGCAACTGAGCTATCAACTCACCGTCACACATCATACTCAACCTGGTGAACATAGCTCTCAACTCCACAACAACCTTCATACTCAAAGCATCCGCTACAATGTTGGCTTTACCTGGATGATACTCAATAGACAAATCATAATCTTTGAGCAACTCTAGTCACCTCTATTACCTAAGGTTCAGCTCCTTCTAGGACATCAAATACTCCAGACTTTTGTGATCCGTAAAAACCACACATTTTTCGCGATAAAAGCAATGCCTATAGATTTTCAAGGCAAACACAACTACGACAAGCTCAAGATCATGAGTAGGGTAATTACGTTCATGCACCTTCAACTGCCTAGATGCATACATAACTACCTTACCTTCTTGTATCAATACGCAATCAAGCCCAACATATGACGCATCATTATAAACAACGAACTCCTTTCTCAATTCAGGTTGAACCAAGACTAGAGCCCGTGTCAAAGCTTCCTTCAACCTTTTGAAAGCTCGCTGTTTATCCTCCATCCACTCAAACTAAACATTCTTCTACAACAACTTGGTTAAATGAGCCAGCAAACTAGAGAACCCTTCCACGAACCTATGGTAATAACCAGCCAACCCAAGGAAACTCCTAACATCTAGCACAGACTTAGGCACCTTTCAACTCATCACAGCATCAACCTTGTACGGATCAACACAAATTTCTTCGGCCGACACAACATGCCTAAGGAAAACAACCTCCCTAAGCCAAAACTCACATTTGCTTAACCTGGCATTCAACTAATTAGCCAACAACGTTTGAAGTACAATCCACAAATGTCTATCATGATCCTCCTCTGCACGAGAGTACACAAGGATATCGTTGATAAACACAACCACAAACTGGTCCAAAAACACATAGAACACACGATTCATCATGTCCATGAAAGCAGCCAGTGCATTGGTCAAACCAAACGGCATCGTCAAAAACACATAATGCCTATACCTCGTACGAAAAGTTGTCTTGACACATCCACATCCTTCACCTTCAACTGATAGTACCCAAACTTCAAATCTATAGAAAACACCGAGGCACCCCTGAACTGATCAAACATATTATCTATCTGCGGCAAGGGATACTTGTTCTTTATTGTCAACTTATTCAGTTGCCGATAGTCTATGTACATCCGTAATGTACCATTCTTCTTCTTTACAAACAACACCGGTGCTCCCCACTGTGAAATACTAAGTCTAATAAAGCCTCGATCAAGCAACTCTTATAGTCGAGTCTTTAATTCATTTAACTCCTTCTGGGCTATGCGATACGGAGTAATAGACATTGGTGCCATATCCGTAAATATCTCGATGCCAAACTCAACCTTACGGTCTAGTGGCAACCCTGACAACTCTTCTGAAAAACACTCGAAAACTCACATACGGTGCAAATATCCTGCACCCTTAACTCTTTTGAACCAGGGTTCATAACGTAGGCCAAGAAAGCCTGACATCCAAAATCCAACATTCAACTTGCTTCTAAAGCCGAAATAATATTAGACAAAAACTTAGCATTTTCACCAACAACCACCACCTCAAAGTCATCTAATAACCTCAAGGATATCCGTTTGGTCTCAAAATCTACCATAGCCCGATGTTTGGTTAACCAATCCATACCCAAAATCACATCAAGACCATAGAATGACAACTCCATCAAGTCCATGGCAAACTCATGTCCCTGAACCACCAACGAACACCTACGATACAACCTCCTAACCACGACTGTCTCTCTAAGAGCATTAGTCACTTTAACACCCACATTAAGAATTTTAACAAATATATCAAGCAACTGTGCATGCTCACTCAAGATGTATGAATAGTAGAACCAGAATTAACCAATGAATACTACAACAAAGACTGTAAGGTAAAAGTACCTGCAATCACATTGGTGTTATTACGACCCTCTCAGTGCGCATACACCCTAGCCAGTCCACCTCTCTTAGGCTGGATAGCAACGGTATGAGTCACAGTCCTCTGCCCGCTATCTCTATGCTGAAACGGTCCACGACCACGACCACGACCTCTCTACGGAGCTACAATAGGTGCAGCACCCTGCCCACCTCCAGCCAACAAAGGATAATTACGTCTCAGATGGTTGCCAGACCTACAACTCCAACAAGTATTCGACACAATACGCGCAAGTGCCTAACCCTCTCTGGCCAAACGTGAACAATCTCATCTCAGATGATCTCATGATCCACAAACCCAACAGGTGTTAAACAAAGCTCTAACTTGGGCACCCTACCCCTAGACTTCACGTCCCAAAACACCTCCGCCACGCCTCAGCTCCGGGCGAAACCTTCGATCACAGTGTCTCTTGGCCTGACCACTGCCACTACTGGTGTAACACCTCAATTTTGGGCTTAGATGTTTTAAAGGTTGGTTCGAAGGTCCGGTGGACCGGTATTAGAGTTTTGAGTCAGTTTTGGGATTAAACTGGTTTAAATAATTTTGAAGGTGATAAAATTTAGGAAAAATATTCTAAAATCATTATTAATTATATTAAGGATAATGGTGAAATTAATTTTGGAAAATTAGATTTGGATATCAAACATTTTGGGCTAGTGACCAAAATGCAAGTTTTGAAAACTCTTTTTAAAGGTGACTAAAATGAAAAAGGGTCAAATTCTTAGAATCTTTAAGGAGCTATTTTACCAAGTTTTTCTGATGATTTCTCCCTTAATTAAAGATATTTTATCATGTGTTTTAAAGTTAATTAAAAAGGAATTTTAGTTAAAAAGTTAGTTAAGTTCTTTAAAGAAAATTCACGCAACTTCTCTCTCCACTCTCTCCTCAGCCAAAGACTAAAGTTTTCATTAAAATCCAGAGGTGAGAAGTATTTTAACTTGTTTTTATGATTGGTAATTGATTAATTAATATTGTTTTTACAAAATCTCATCTAAATCTTGTGTTTTCTTAGCTTTTATCAAATTAATTGAGGGAGAAATCTCACAATAGGGGTAAGGTGCGTGATCTCCTCTATTGTATGGTTCTTTACTGAGATTCCCAAGTATTTGATCCTTGATTTATTGATTATAAACTGATTTTAATGATTTATCAATGTTTGATTGAGTAAATTAGGTAAAATTAAGGTAACAAGGTAATTTTTGAAGTGGATCTGATTTACACTATTTAAGAATGGCTTAATACATATTTTGGATGCATTATTTTGTTGATAAGTTGTTTTTATCAATAGAATCCCGAAACTCTTGGATCTCTAATTGTTTAGGTTGTTAGATTTGAGCCTTTGTGATCATATTTGAGTTTAGTCTTTGCTGGAAGTAAAAAGATGTCGGGAAAGGGTTTTTGGATGTTAATTGATGTTGATTGATGGGTTGAATCGTTGTTTTATGGTTGGGTTAAGTTTCGGAAACGTTTGATGATGATTTTAGTTTGTTTCAGATGGTTTCTAAATGGGGAACCTGAGAGTTGCGGGGTGTTGCTTTGAGGCAGTGGTTTGAATGCATAATGATGCATTTATCCTCTGGTTTTATGTGTTTAAAATAAGGGATAATCAAGGCGAAGAAGCTTGAGGTTGTTTTGTTGCTTGCCAAGAGCTTGAATCGCGCTGGCAAGGAAGACGAAGCGTATCAGCGAGTGGAAACTAGTTTTAAATGCTTTACAAAGGTTTGTAAAGGTTGTTGGGAGTTTAGGGTAAGCGTGAGACACTTACCTAAGCTTGGAAGTAAGTTTCCCTTATTTTGCTCTTGAATATCGGCTTGGATATGAGCATGTTGTTTGCATGTTTTGGTGATAAACATGGTATGAATTACTTACTAGAAATGCATGATTTTGAGTACATATACAGGGGTTTAAAAGTATATTAAATGCTAGTGAGCATTGGTTTTCATTCCGGTTGGGAATGGTATGGTTGCATTGGCAATGAGATTTGCATATGTGATGTTTTGTATAATGCATTGTAAAATAGCGAGTAAATGGTATATTGGCTATGTGACATGGTGAGATAACAATCGGATATAGTTGGCATGCCATAGGATTAAAAGTGCACTATAAAATATGAACAAAATTGATCATGGCCATGGGTCATTGAGGTATGGCGGTTTAACAAGGCCACTTGGACTGTTGGGGACCTCATTTGGGGCATGGCGTTTAACTAGGCAACCCAAATTGATGATGATCTTGCGGTTTAACTAGGCAAGGTCAGTACACTTGCGGTTTAACTAGGCAAGGGTGAAATCTCACGGTTTAACTAGGCGAGGGTGTCAAATCTTGCGGTTTAACTAGGCAAGGTTTGGGATATCATGCGATTTAACTAGGCATGGTATGAGAGATTCGTGTATCTGTTATGTATAGGATAGAGGTAGTCTATCTGGGTCACTATAAATGCCAATATATGAGAAAGTTCTTGTGTTGAACCTATTTTAAATGCTTTGGGCTTTAAGCAGGGTTTATGATGTAATGCTTTGGAGATTTAAGCATGGAATGTACATGGTGTTGCATAATGGTTATTATGTTTTGATTCAGTTGGAATCATGGAGAAATGCTTTGGTTGTAAGCATGTCTTTGGAAAACAAACATTTGGTTTTCAATTGGTTTTAAATGCATCATTGTTGTATGAGCATCCTCACTAAGCATGTTTTTCCTAATGATGCAGAGCATTAAGGTTTGGGGGCAGCAAAAGGCAAGGCTAAGCGATCCAAGAATATTTACAAGTTTGAATGTGAACTCAGTTTATATTTCGGTCAATAAGACAATGTGTTCACCATGGTTTTTAGGAGTTGTAATCCTGTTTTCTTATGGATTTTAAGTATGTTTCCATGCTGGGTTTTGAGGATGGTTTGATGTTGCTAAGTTTGATGTTAACTCTTGCTTTTAGTTGTGGACGATTGGTTGCCTAGGTATGCATCTAGAGCCTCCTAATTGATTGCCATGTTGTGATGGTTTGAGCAAGTTTATTATGCTGCGTTGGTTGTGTTGGCATGTTGCTTAAGCTGAGAATGGACTGTTTGTGCATTTTGGAATGTTTGGTAAAGTGCGTTAGGTAGCATGCCTCTAGAGTGGGTCTTTAGGAGCTTGAGTTTGATGTGGTTGTTTAACCTCAGTTTGAGTGTGAGTTTATATGTTTATGAATGTTGGTATGCATGTATGCAAGTTGTCAGGACCCAAATGCATCTAGATTTGAGTGAAAAACCAGCTAAATTTGACATTACAGGCCCAAGTGTACCGATACATGGGGGACCGTATCGGTACGGCTAGGCAATTTTGGACAGGGTGTTTCGGTACGTGTATATATGTTATGATACGCTTTATGGTTACTAGAATCTCACCTTTTTGTAATGAGCCCCCGTACCGAAACACCGTATGACCGTATCAATACGGCGATTTAAGAAATTAAATAGGATTTTTGTATTCAAAGTGACGTACCGGTACGATGCTTGGTTTACCAAAACAAGTTGCAAGTCTGTATCGATACGGTCCTTAGCGTATCGATACGGAGACAGTTAAATCTGTTAATGTCATGGGAAGGTTGTTTTGGTTTCTTTCATTTTAGTCCCTGGATCTTGTTTTATCAATTGAATGAGTTTTGATGATCGTATTAAGTTAATTTTTGAAATGTAAGCATAGAATATATATAATTAAAGGATGGTAACATAAAATTTGGTAAAGTCCCTATATATTGCTGAAATTGCAATTTAGTCCCTAGATTGCGGTTGTGTCCAATTAGATATCGATTCGATGCCCGATTGAGTTGAGTTCTCACCTGTGAACTGTATGAACATGTAGGAAAGTAATAAAGCATCTAGACAAGATAAAGTAAAAAAATGGTTGCGTTTTGGTCTCATCTTCCCGGTTACTTCGGTAAATCTAATGTAGCTTGCTCGGTTCAATCTTACGACTAGGCCGGGTCAAAGAGGTTACATTTGTTGGTATCAAAGCCAGGTTTACGAAAAGTTGGGATGTTGTTGTTTGATTAACTGATGTTGTTTGAGTTGCACGATGATTGTGTATATATTCGATGATTGTTTAATATCATGTTGGGGTATGAATTAGGGACACATTGCCTATTACCGAGGTTTTAAAATACATTTAAAAGTTGTCTTGGATCCTTCCTTAATGCTAGCCTAACTTTAATGTGTTTTGATGCTTTTGATAGCATGGCTCGACATGAGACACGATCGATGGCTAATACTGCCAAGGTAGGGCAGAATAACGAGATAGAAGAGAATCCCCCTCATGTTTTACCTCCTCCTTCTCCGATGGTTCCTTCAGTTGACGTTGGGGCGGGTGGAGTACCCAGGTTCACCAAGTGCCTGTATATGGTGATTTGACTCCGTTAATTCAGGCAATAACGAGAGCTTTCCAGGTAGCAGTGGATGGAGTGCAGGCTCAAGCACCAGCACCTGCTGCGGTGGCAAATTAGGGGTTACCTTTGGAGTGTTTAAGGAGTTTGGGAGGTGTAAAATTTTAGGGTTTGAACCCTGAGGTAGCTGAGAGTTGGCTGGAAAAGACGATTTGCATCATGAATTAGATGAGATGCAATGAGGAGCACAAGTTGGGGTGCACTATGTCTCTGTTGCAGGGTGATGCATATCATTGGTGGGTGATCACCATTGTTGGCATTCCGGAGGCGGATGTTACTTGGGAGTTCTTTCGAAGAGCTTTCAAGAGGAAGTACCTTGGTACCCAATATTTGGATATGAAGAAGCGCGAGTTCATGGCGCTGACACATGGTGGTATGTATGTTGCTGAATACGAGGTAAAGTTTATTCGTCTTAGCCAGCATGCACCGGAGTTGGTTCCTGGCTATGAATTATACAGATTTTGATGTGTTAGTCAACCGGGTCAAGGATATCGAGCAATCCTTGGGTGTACCAGTTCAAGCTGCGGGTATGAGTTTGGGTAAGAGAGTGTCTGACTCTAGCTATTTTGGGAGGCAGAGTAGGAAGTTCAGGGACAAGAGGCATAAGCCATATCACAGGCGTGGTGGCAGAGTTGGCCAAGGTGCTTAGGGAGCTCATGTTGTAGCGGAGTGTGAGCGATACGATAGGCGCCACACGGGTATGTGCTGGGGTAATGCTGGAGGTTGTTGGATTTGTGGATCGACAGATCACTTGAAACGTGATTTTCCTCGAGCTATGAGGGATGTACTGGCATAGGTTGCTGCACCTGCAAGGGATCGAGGTTGTGGCAGGGGTAATTTTTAGATGCACGAAGATGGTCAGAGGGGTTTGGCTCATACCGCAACAGTGAGACCGAAGGGTGGCAGACCGGCTCAGGTTTTTGCTCACCGTGAGGGTCGTAATGACACAGATGTGATCGTAGGTACTTTACTTTGCAATCCTTGTCATTGTTATCTTCGATTGATTTGGAGTCTACTCATTCATACATCTTGAGTGAACATGCATCATTGTTTTTATGTTCCTATTAAGATCCTTGATGTTGGTATGTTAGTAACTAGTTCTTTTGGTGTGACGGTTACTACTAGAAAGCTATATAGGTGGTGTCCTTTGGTTGTGCAAGGTCATGAGTTTGCCGTAGATCTGATGGAGTTGCCATTCTATGATTTTTGTATCATTTTGGGTATGGATTGGTTGAGTGAGCATAAGGCGATTGTGGATTGTGAATCCAAGAGGATTTCTTTGAGGTTAGTTGACAATTATGAAGTTGTGGTGGTTGGCGAGAATGTAAGGTTTTTGTCCAATGTTGTTTCTGCTACCCAGGCGAAAAAGATGATGCAAGGAGGTTGCCAAGCTTATTTGGCTATTGTGATGAATCTTGAAGCTAAGGGTGTTCGAGTGCAGGACATTCGGGCTGTTTGTGTTTTTTTGAAGGTTTTTCCTGAAGATTTGCCAAGTGTACCGCCGGATAGAGAGGTGGAGTTCGGTATTGAATTGTTTGCAGGTACGACATTGGTGTCCATTACTCTTTATAGGATGGCACCGAAGGAATTGAAAGAGTTAAAGTCACATCTTCAGGAGTTGTTGGATCATGGGTTCATTCGACCGAGTGTTTCTCCTTTGGGTGCTCTTGTTCTCTTTGTGAAGAAGAATGATGGTATGATGCGTATGTGCATTGATTACCGGTAGTTGAATAAGTTAACAGTGAAGAACAAGTATCTGTTACCGCAGATTGATGACTTGTTCGATCAGTTTCGTGGGGGCAGTAGTGTTTTCCAAGATAGATTTGAGATCGAGGTATTACCAGCTGAAGGTTAAGGATGAAGTCGTGCATAAGACCGCATTCTGTACGAGGTATGGGCATTATGAGTTTCTGGTCATGCCTTTTGGTTTGACAAATGCCCCGGCTGCACTCATGGATATGATGAATAGGGTGTTCCATGAATATCTTGACCAGTTTGTTGTGGTGTTCATAGATGATATTCTCGTGTACTCGCGTACCGAGGAGGAACATGGTCGTCATTTGCGGATTGTGTTGCCAGTGTTGAAGGATAATCAGTTGTATGCTAAGTTGAGCAAGTGCGAGTTTTGGCTTAAGAAAGTAATGTTCCTTGGGCATGTGGCTTTCGTGGAAGGTATCCGTGTTGATCCACAAAAAATTGAGGCTATTCTAAATTGGAAGCAACCTAAATTTGTATCGGAGCTGCATAGTTTTCTTGGGTTGGCTGGTTATTATCACCGTTTTGTTGAGGGTTTTTCAAGTATTGCAACACCGTTGATAAATCTGTTGCAAAAGAATGTTCCTTATGTGTGGACGGAGAGGCAGCAACATAGTTTTGAGAAGTTGAAGGAGGTTTTGACACATGCTCCTGTGTTGATTTAACCAGAATTAGGGAAGGAGTTTGTGGTTTATAGCGATACGTCATATGTTGGATTGGGTTGTGTGCTAATGCAAGATGGTAAGGTTGTGGTCTATGTGTAACTCCCCGGTTTTTGGGCCTAGTAGTTTTGGGGGTTATTAGACGGTTCAGTGGACCAGGTTAGAGATTCGAGGCAAATTCGGGACAGTATATTTTTTGGTGAGATAAAAATATGGAAAAATAGTTAAAAGCATCTTTTAATCTATAATGATTTTTGGTGGAATCAATTTTGGAAAATGAGTTTTGGAAGTCGGACATTTTTTGGTTAGTGACCAAAATGCAAGTTTTGAAAACTGCGAATTTATAGTGACTAAAATGAAAAGGGTCAAATTCTTAGAATCTTTAAGGAGCTATTTTACCAATTTGTTTCTGATGGTTTCTCCCTTAATTCGATATATTTTAACATGTGTTTTATTATTCAATTAAAAGAGATTTTTGGTTAAAAGGTGGTTATTGGTTTTGGAAAATAAATCACGTTATTTTTCTCTCCATTCTCTCCTCAGCCAAACACTCAAGTTTTCATCAAATTCCAAAGGTGATATGGTTTCTAACTTGATTTTATGGTTTCAAATTGTTTAACTAAGATTGTTTATACAAAATCTTACATTAATCTTGTGTTTCTTAGCTTTTATCAAATCAATTGAGGGAGAAACTTCACAATAGGGGTAAGGTCCGAGATCTCCTATATTGTATGGTTCTTTACTAAAATTCCCAAGCATTTGATCCTTGATTTTGAGTTTCTAATCTGATTTTAATGATTTTTCAATAATTAATTGAGTTAATTGGGGGAAATGAGTTGATTCACAGATTGAATCTATTTTCTGGTAATTAAGGATGATTTAATTCATATTGTGGATGTTTTATATTGTTGGTAAGTTGTTGTTGTTAATGGAATCCCGAAACTCTTGAATCTCTAATTGTTTAGGTTGCTAGATTTGTGTTATTGGGGTGTTTTGGTGACTGCATGAATGCAGGGGGTGTTAGGTTGTTTTGATTCTATTTTTAGGTGTTGATTGTTGATAAAAATGGTGTTAGATTGTTAGGTTGTGGCTGGGTTGTGTTTGAGAAGGTTTTGATGATGATTTCGGTTGTTGTGGATGGGTAATCTTGTGAGGATTGTGGAAATCCAAAAGAATTTGTTAGTGCAGTGTCTTGAATGCATTGAGATGCATTAATCCTCTGTTGTGTTGTGGTCAAAGCAGGAGAAGTTGATTTGAAAGTGATTGGTGAAGCGTTGGAGGCTTCAGACACTTGATTTCGCGTCGGCGAATCGTGGTTTCGTGCATTGGTGAGTGAGAATATGGATTATAGCTTTGGAATGTTTTGAAGGTGGTTTATGGGAGTTTAAACTTAGCTTGATACGCTGGTTTAAACTTGAAAGCAAGTAAAATGGATTTTCTCTCTCGGTCGTGCTATGTTGTGATGGTTTCATGCACTTTTTTTAATTCACATGTTACCTACTATTTAAGCATGTTTTAAAGTATTTGAAATATTGTATTTGAGCATTAAATGCTAAAGGATGCACATGGTAAGTGATCCTTGTAAGTAAGTGGTCTATACTTGAGGTTTAAAGCATGGTTGTTGCTTTGGAAAAAGGATTGGTTAATGCTTGTTAAAAATAGTGAGGTAAATGTTAAAATGGATAATTATATTGGCAAATGATGTGGTTTTAAAATTTTTATCGAATATAGTTGACTGGCCATAGGATTGAGTGCACTATAATAAGTCACCTTGGATGTTGAGGAGTTTAGACTCGTGTACCGAAAACTTCATCTGAGTACCCTAACGGTAGAGGGGTTAAACAGTACTGAAAACTCCCGTTAGTGGATTAAGTGTCTAACCGATGAAAGGGGTTGGTGTCCCCAAGGGTTGTGTAAGTACCCAGTTGGTAATGTACCGCGATTGTTATTGTATCACTATTTGGGTTGAGATGGCTTGAACTGTTGGTTGAACACTTGTTTAATCCGTGTATCCGATGAACTCTTTTGTCATTGGACTTGTTTAATGATCACTTGTAAGCCAACATAATTGTTAATGTATCATTGAAAGGTTTATGGTGTATAATGTGATTTTTACATGTTTACTCTTTAAGCTTTACATATGGTTGTTATGCATGGGAAGGCTTTATTTGAGGTTAGCAATGGAATTTTCTGTTGGTTAATGATACATGTAGCATATGGTTTAATATGCTGGTTTTGAAAGTGTTAAGTGCATGGTTTTTAAGGCATGATATTTTATATGATGAAAAGTACGATTTAAAAAAAGGATTTCTAATGTGCTATTGAACAATGGTTTTAAATGCATTGATGGTGTATTATATTTGAGCACTCCTCACTAAGCCTAGTGTGCTTACGCTCCTTTTGTCCATCAATGCAGAGAATTAAGGTCTCGGAAGGCAACAAGAAGCAAGGGGATCCTACCAAAACTTGGCTAACAAAGTATATTTGGATTAGAGCATAAGAATAAAGGCAATGAGGTACTTGTTTTGGTTTTGGGAGATGTTTGTTGAATTCCCTATTTGACCATGTTGCTTGTTTGCTCTTGAGTTGTAAAAGGCCTCTAAGTTGGTATTTTAGCGTTGGTTTACATTTTTTAGAAATGTTGCTTGGATGAAAACTAGGATGCATGCCTCTAGCTTTTCATTTGATGCATAGATGCCTTGTTAGGATGCTAAGTTTATGAAGCTTGGATGCTTGTGGTATGCCTAGTATGCTGGTGTTATGTACTAAACTTGTTGGAGTGATTTGAGTGTGTTATTTGGATGAAAAATCAGCAAAAAGTGACATTACAGGTCCATGCGTATCGATACGCATGGGACCATATCGGTATGGCTGGGTATTTCCAGGCTTAAGGGATCGGTACGAGGCATGGGTGTTTCGATACGCCAAGGGAATTTTTTCCTAGGGTACCGGTAGGGAGGAAGGTGTTTTGGTACGGGCTTTAGCCTCTAGAAAATTATTTTTTCAATCCAAACTCGTGTACCAAAACACATGAACCTGTATCGCTACGGTCATTATAGATTTCAAAAGTTTGGTAAGTTAGCTGTGCGTATCGGTACGACATGGAGGTGTATCAAAACTGGGCGTTTCATATAGTATCGGTACGGTCCGTACCAATACGGTCAACAACCAAAGCTGTTAATGTCACTGTAGCACGGTTTTGGCTTGTGTATTTTAGTCCATGAGTTTTGTTTATGCAATTAAATGCGCTTGAATGAATGGATTGAGCTGAAATTTGACATGTATGATTGATTCCTGATTAATGAAGGTTGGGTAACATTAAAAGTGAGCTTTAATCCTATAATTTTCTAGAATTGTAATTTGGTCCCTAATTTGCATTGGAGATCAATTGGATGTCAAATTGATGCCCGATTGAGTTGGGTTTCATCTGCTGCCAGTATGAACATGTAGGATATTAATTAAGCATCTAGACAAGATAAAAGAAAAAAATGGTCACATTTTGGGGTTTCTTCTCTCGGTTTACCTCGGTAAACCTAAGTGACTTTCTCGAGTCGGTCTGGCAACTAGGCTAGGCTGAGAGGGTTACATTTGGTGGTATCAGAGCCAAGTTTGCGAAAGGTTGGGATGTTGTATTTGATCGTTGCTGTTGATTGTTATGCATGGTGCTTGTTTGTTATGTTTGTTGACAATTGGGAAATAGACATGATCATTGTGATGTTGTTTTGCGTCAAAACCTGATGTTTATATGCACGATGATTGAGATATGCACGCTGATTGTTTATATTATGTTGGGAAAATTTGGAAAACCCATTGCCTTATTATTATAGTCTAAAAAGTTTTGATTTTTGGAAATGAAAGTCTTGGATCATTGCTTAAAGCTGGCCTGACTGTTTTCGTTTTGAAATGATTATCATGCCTTAGATATATTTTAGCACGATGGGACCGAGGAAAGAGGTGCGATCTAGTGTGATTGCTGCTGCCACTAGGCAGGGTATTGAGGGAGATGTTGTGCCTCCTAGAGGGTTGCCACCACCCCCACCTATTCCACCTGAGAGAGTGGAACAAGTACCACCTGCGCCGGCTGGGCCAGGGATGGGTGATATGGTACCATTGATACAGGCCATGACCGGTGCTTTTCAGGCAGCAGTTGCGGGTGTTCTTGCGCCAGCACCACCAGTGGTTGGGCAAAGGTTGCCGCTTGAGCGTCTTTGTAGTTTGGGTAGAGTTGAGTTCTGAGGGTTATCGCCTGAGGCTTCTGAGGGCTGATTGGCTAGTACTGAGAGGGTATTGGGCCAGTTAGGGTGTATCGATGCTCGTAAGCTGGGCTGTGCTGTTTCCCTGCTGGAGGGTGATGCCTATACATGGTGGACTACCATGATATCTGGTATGGCGATGGATGATGTGACCTGGAAGTTATTCTGTAAAGCTTTTCGGAAGAAGCTTTTGGGAGTCCGATGTCAGGATGATAGGAAGTGCGAGTTTATGGCTCTTGTACAGGGAAATATGTCTGTTGCGGAGTATGAGGTGCTGTTCGTGAGGTTGAGTCAGTATGCACCTGAGTTGGTTTCTGACGAGCGTACGCGATGTGATCATTTCTGTTATAGTCTTGTGCAGGGTGTTAAGGCATACATGTTTGCTACTGATTATATCGATTTTGATGCGTTGGTTTCGCGAGCCATGGATGTGGAGCAAAATTTGGATTTGGCTTCTGGATCGCGAGGTTCTAGCTCGGGTAAGAGAGCTGCCGATTCGGGTTATAGCAGTGGTCAGGCTAAGAGACACTATGACAGGAGGTTCCATCTGGAATTGAGGCATAGCGGATGTGCTGTTGGACGTGGTGTATAGGGGCAGGGTGCCCAAGCTAGAGCTCCTTTTAACACCTATTGCATTTGTGGATCCTGATATCATATGAGGCAAGATTGCCCGCGTCTGGCCAGGAAGGGTCAGGCACCTGCTCCTGTTGTGGCTAATGCTTGCTGTAGTTGTGGGTCGGTGACCATCCGAGGTGTGATTGCCCGTTGTTCACCCGAGGTGGGTAGGGTTCTGAACCTGTTGTTGCTCCGCAGAGAGGTCGTGGTCGTGGCCGCGGACCATTTCTGTAATACCCCAAAGTATGGCCTAGGAGGATGTTCTCATTAAATATAATTCAATTATCATGATGTTTTGGATTGTCTTATTTAATTAAAGGAGTGAAGGACCAATTTGAATCAAAGGAAAATTTGATAACCAATTTTTCAAGGATTAAAACGAACTGTTTTATAAACTTATTGATTGCATGTAAATTGAGCCTTAAAAGTGAGGACTACTACACTTGTTATTTTTGTAAGGGAGACAAGTGTTGGGGATTGATGACTCGCGGTTTAGAGGGAAAGGAAAGAGGAACAAATGTTATCATCTTCCTTCTTCCTCCCTTTATCCCCAATGACCGAAAGTTAGAGAGTAGTGAGAGAGAGTTGTTTGTTTGATTAACTTGGCTTAATTGATGGAGTTAGTTCGGATAGCTTCTTGTTAGGAAAGTAATAATCTCATCCCACTTTTCTATTCTAGTGAAAATGGTGCTTGATGGTAGATATGAATGTATATAATAAGAAACTTGTTAGAAATGCTAGAATAATAAGTTAGAGTTCAAGTAATTTTAGTGATTTTGGTAACACCATGTTTGATATACATATTATAGTGATGGTTAGCTTCTAAGATCTTTGAAATTTTGAGTGTTATTGATCAAATTGCTAAGGAAATGTGTATGGTGTCTGGAAATTGAGGACAAGGACTGTTTTTATGTTTTTAAAGATGTTTAGGATTAAATTGATGAATTAAGGGCTGTTCGATGCACACACATAAGTGTAGGGACTGTTTTGTTAATTGAAAATGTGTAAACATGTTTGGTTATACATGCTACCCTATTTTGATCATATTGCTAAGTGAATTGAGACTTGAATAGAGTAATTAGCTTGCTGGAAAATGAGTTCATATAATTGGATTAGTTAAAGCTAGGTAATGGACTACTCAAATGGTGAATGAGAGGAATGTTGTTGATCAAATAGATCAAATTGAACTTAGCACTATAATGTCTTGTTATGATCACATAGATAAGTGAACTAAACTGACCTAGAATGTAAGAACATGAAAATAAGTTGAATTACAATGTTAGAATCTTATTTAGAAGAGTTATGAAGCTAAAAATCTAGCCTAGTGAAATCTGCCCAGAAAACTTTGTTCTGGGCAGTAACTTCGAAAAATCACCATAAATTTTATAAATGTAATCTAAGGCTGAAAATTTTATGGACAATGCCTTAACATGTCTAAATTCATTAGGAGAAAACATAACTGAATTCTGGATTGTAGAATGAATTGTAGAGAAGAAACACTAGGGACAGTGCAAACTGTCTATTGATGTAAATTACCCTGTCTTTAAGCTAAAAACTGTATTAATTGGAAAGGAACTAAAATTCAAGGCCTATATGGTTAGAAAGAAGATTAAGGTAGCTTTCCAACGGTGTAAACCAATTGAAATTCCGACATACGGAATGAAAGTTATGCACCTTTAAGTAAGCAGTGCACCTGCTGCCTGGTAGCAATTGTTTAGATGTTATTGGTCTTGTATATATGATGTATTAACCATGTTGCTATGTTGAATGATTTTGTGATTACATGTTTTGACCTTGTCCTATCTATGTGATTTATTAGAGCAAAGAGAGGACTTTGGAGAAGGATCTAAAGTCGAGCATTCAAGGCACAAGAAAAAGGGGATAGTCTTGCGAGACTAGCTAGCTTGGAGTATTGTGAGTGTAGTTTACAATAGGGTTAGGACTTAGGTCCTAACCAAATATGCATGACTATCTTCTTGCCATTGATATTCCATGTTAATGATCTTAATTTAACTTGAATATGAATAAAAAGGAAGATTGAACTAAACTAAAATTGTGAGTAAGTAATAGCATGCAAATTGATAAATTAATTAGAAAGAAAAGTGAAAACAAATGTATGATTCCATGCCTTGGATATGATTTATTATAATGCTTGCTTGATAGTGCTCTATGGTGTAAATGCTCGATTCTTGATGCCTTGGGTGTGAACCATTGAATGCTTGCTTATATGGATTTCTATGATGAAAGTACTTGATAACATGATTTAAGTCATGAAATAAAGATCTTGCTTGATGCCTAAGATGGCATATGTAAAATGTTTACTTGAATAACAAGTTAAATTGCAAAATGAAGAGCTAAGGCTCAATTGGCCTAAGGGCTAAAGCATAATGCTGCTATACCTTGCTTGAATTGATTTTTGAACTTGGAAAGCTTGAAATCCTTGAATAAATAAAGTGTAATCAAACAACCTTGGTTGCTAGTTGAATATGTAGAAGGGCATGCCTTAGAGTCTAGAGCTCATTGTGTTAGGGTGGACCACGGTCCATGGCTAAGGCCCCTAATTGGCGATAGACAGAGGAAACATATGTGGTCTTTGGCGATAGTAGGAGGGTTGACCATTACTACGGTACATCTTGTGGCGATAGTTGGTTGGGGACTCGATTACCTAGACAAACTATAAACCAAGGATTGTGTTAAAAGATAATAAATGAGCTAATATAACCTTGAATACTTGGAATACTTGACATGTAAACTTGAATACTTGTATTACTTGACATGTACGCTTGAATACTTGAATTACTACTTGGATTACTTGACATGTATTCTTGAAATGACAAACATGTAAACTTGAACTATTTGTTACTTGACTTGTGTACTTGAACTTCTTGCTACATGATTAATACTTGAAATAGATCATGATCTTACTTGAATTCATGAGTACTATTTGTAAACTTGTCTTGAATAACAAACTTGAAAGGGAAAGTGCTTATATTTGACTTGATATGCATGTATATTGCCTGAATATGTACTTGACTTGAATTGAAATGTGTATATTTCTTGAATAAGTTACTTGACTTGAAATGAAGATTGAGCAAAGCTTGAATTCGAATGTTTCAAACCTTGACTAGTCTCAAACTTAGCTAATTGATACATGTCTTATTAATTGGTTAGAACTAGTTACTACCTCACTAAGTACATTCTTGTACTTATCACTCTTGTTTTCATTCTTCCCAACCACATGATGAAGGATTCAATCGTTGCTTGATCCTGAAGGCTAATTTCTTGAGCTCAAAGCAAGACACATGCATAGCTAAAGTATGGTTCATATTTGTTTTGTACTCCCCTAGTTGGTGGCACTTAGAATATATATTATCACTGGTGCATGCATTTTGAAGATTTGAACTTGTATATATATATGTTTTGAATGGGCTTACTATGTATGAATTTGGTTGATATTATGAATCAAGTAATGGACTCTTTGCTGAGATATGAATATAAATATTGAATGATTCAAAGTAATTAAACTAGCCTTGTGCCATTCGAATGACTTGTGATATGTGATAATTACTTGTGTAAACATACCATGTTGTAGTATTGTTATAAGCTTGTATGGTAAATGCCGAATGGTAAGGCTTGGCATATTGCTTACTTGGAGACAAGGTACGTACAATTGAAATGTTACATGTATCAATCTAAGGAACAATGAAATGTAATGGAAATATGTGTGCTCACTTAAGTTATTCAAATGAAACTGGTATGATGATGTTAATTAAATTGTTTGGTAACCTATAATGTCTTGAAATCAAAATATGAGATTGCTTACATGTTAAGTTATAAATACTTGATTAATTGCTAGATAAGTAACTCATCTAGTAGGGATGAGTTAACCTATTCTTGCCTCGTTCTTGTTTGTAATGTACTTGGTAACTCTCCCAAACCGGTTTACTACTAACCCAGGGTAGAAAGTGTTACATTTTCAACGTCGAGATGGTGAACAGAGGACTGTGGCTCATACTGTTGCTATCCAGCCTGAGGGAGGTGGACCGGCTTGGGTGTATGCACATCGTGAGGGTCGCAATGACACTGATGTGATTGCAGGTACTTTTACCGTACAGTTTTTGTTATTGTATTCGTTGGTTGATTCCGGTTCTACTCATTCATACATCTTGAGTGAGCATGCTAAGTTGCTTGATATATCTGTTAAAATTCTTAATGTGGGTGTTAAAGTGACTAGTTCTCTTGGGGAGACAGTCGTGGTTAGGAGGTTGTTTTGTAGTTTTCCGCTGATGGTTCAAGGACATGAGTTGGTCGTGGATTTGATGGAGTTGCCATTCCATGGTTTTGATGTGATTTTAGGTATGGATTGGTTGATCGAACATCGGGCTATGGTGAATTTTGAGACCAAACATATATCTTTGAGGTTGTCGGATGATTATGATGTGATGGTGGTTGGCGAGAGTGCCAAGTTTTTGTCTAATGCTGTTTCGGCTTTGGAAGCAAGTCGAATGTTGGATTCGGGATGTCAGGCTTTCTTAGCCTATGTTATGAATTATGGATCAAAGGAGTTGAGGGTGCAGGTTGTTTGCACACTATGTGAGTTTTCGGCTATTTTTTCGGAAGAGTTGTCGGGGTTACCACCAGATTGTGAGGTTGAGTTTGGCATCAAGGTCATTGAGGGTATAGTACCAGTCTCAATTGCACCGTATCGCATGGCCTCGAAGGAGTTGAAGACACAATTGTAGGAGTTGCTGGATCGGGGTTTCATTAGACCTAGTATATCACCGTGGGGTGCACCAGTGTTGTTTGTAAGGAAGAATGATGGTACATTATGGATATGTATAGACTATCGGTAACTGAATAAGTTGACGATAAAGAACAAGTATACCTTACTGCGGATAGATGATCTGTTTGATCAGTTTAGGGGTGCCTCTAAGATAGATTTGAGGTCAGGGTATTACCAGTTGAAGGTGAAGGAGGTGGATGTGCCCAAGACAGCCTTTCATATGAGGTGCGGGCATTATGAGTTTTTGGTGATGCCTTTTGGTCTAACCAATGCACCAGCTACTTTTATGGACATGATGAACTGTGTGTTCCATGAGTTTTTGGACCAGTTTGTGGTTGTGTTTATCGATGATATCCTCGTGTACTCTCATACCGAGGAGGATCATGATAGCCATTTGTGGATTGTGCTTCAGAAGTTGATGGAGAATTAGTTGTATGCCAAGTAAAGCAAATGTGAGTTATGGCTTAGGGAAGTCGTATTTCTCGTGCATGTTGTGTCAGCTGAAGGAATTCATGTCGATCCACATAAGGTTGAGGCTGTAACGAGTTGGAAGGAATCGAAGTCTGTAACGAAGGTTAAGAGTTTCCTTTGTTTGGCGGGTTACTACTGAAGGTTTGTGGAAGGGTTCTCTAGTTTGGCGGCTCCGTTAATTAAGTTGCTACAAAAGAATGTTCGGTTTGAGTGGACGGAAGATAGGCATCTAGCTTTTAAAAGGTTAAAGGAAGCCTTGACGCGAGCTCTAGTCTTGGTTCAACCAGAATCGGGAAAGGAGTTTGTTGTTTATAGTGATGCGTCGTATGTTAGACTTTGTTGCATGTTGATGCAAGAGGGTAAGGTAGTGGCGTACACATCTGGGCAGTTGAAGGTGCATGAACGTAACTACCCTACTCACGATCTTGAGCTTGTCGCGGTGGTGTTTTCCTTGAATGTTTGGAGGCATTACCTCTATGGGGAGAACTGTGTGGTTTTCACGGATCATAAGAGTTTGAAGTATTTATTGTCTCAAAAAGAGTTGAACCTAAGACAACGTAGGTGGTTGGAGTTGTTGAAAGATTATGATTTGGCTATTGATTACCACCCGGGTAAGGCTAATGTGGTTGCTGATGCTTTGAGTAGGAAGGTACCGGTAGATTTGAGGGCTATGCTTGCACGTTTGAGTGTGACACGTGACGGTGGGTTGTTGGCTGAGTTGTAAGTGAAGCCGTCCTTGTCACAGATGATTAAGGAGTAGCAATCGCACGATGAGAGTTTGGTACCTCATGTGGAAGATATCAGGGATGAGAATCCTACAAATTTTTATTTCAACGATGATGGGTGTTGTGTTTCAAAGATCGAGTAGTGGTGCTTGAAGACGAAGAGTTGAGGCATACTATTTTGACTGAGGCACACGCTAGTCCTTTTGCTATGCATCCTGGTAGTACTAAAATGTATCAAGGGTTGAAGGAGGAGTACTATTGGGTCAGACTGAAGAAGGATGTGGCTAATTTTGTTGCTTGGTGTATGGTTTGTCAGCAGGTAAAGGCTGAGCATCAGTTTCCTTTCGGGTTATTGCAACCATTGAGAATATTGGAATGGAAGTGGGAAAGAATCACCATGGATTTTGTGTTTGGGATGCCTTTGACGCCAACCAAAAAGGATTCCATTTGGGTAATTGTTGACCGGTTTACGAAGTGTGCGCATTTTGTGCCAATGCATACTACGTATACCTTGGACAGGTTGGTTGAATTGTACATCTCAGAGATTGTACGGTTGCATGGGGTGCCCAAATCTATAGTATTGGATAGGTATCCGCAGTTCACCTCACGGTTTTGTGTGAGTTTGTATCGTGCTTTGGGAACCCGGTTGAGTTTTAGTACCTCGTATCATCCATAGACGGATGGCCAGTCGGAGCACGTTATCAGGTTCTCGAGGATATGCTAAGGTGTTGTGTTATTGAGTACCAGGGACGAAGGAGAAGCAGTTGTCGTTGGTGGAGTTTGCTTACAATAATAGCTATCATGCTAGCATACAAATGGCACCTTATGAGGCATTGTATGGCAAGAAATGTCGTACGCCCGTGTGTTGGCAGAAGCGGGGGAAAAGTTTGTGTCGATGCCCAATGTTTTGAAAGGCACAACCGAAAAGGTAAAGTTGATATGTAAGCGCTTAAAAGCAGTTACAGATCATCAAAAGTCCTATGTAGATTTGAAGCGTAGGGATATAGAGTACGTTATGGGTGATCGAGTGTTTTTGAAGGTGTCGCCTTGGAAAAAGGTACTGTGTTTTGGGTGGGAAGGGAAGCTTAGCCCAAGATTCATTGGACCATACAATGTTGTTGAGCATGTGGGTTCTGTTGCGTACCGCTTAAGGTTACCTCCGAAGTTGGGAAAGATTCATGATATGTTCCACGTTTTAGTGTTGCAGAGGTATAGGTCAGATTTATCGTATGTTATGCCGGTGGAGGAGATTGAGTTGAGACTAGATCTATCTTATTATGAAGAACCAGTAGATATTCTTGATACCAGTAGTAAGGTGCTGCGTGGCAAGACAGTAGAGCTTGTTAAGGTGTTGTGGAGGCACCGCGGTGTTGAGGAGGCCACGTGGGAGCACAAGTCGGATATGTTAAAATAGTTTTCGCACCTGTTTCCTCCATGTAAATTTTGGGGACAAAATTTCTTAAGTAGGGGAGAGTTGTAATGCCCTGGTTGTTTGGCCTAATAGTTTTGGGGTTTATTAGACGGTTTGATGGACTGAGTTAGAGATTCGAGTCAGATTCGGGACAATATATTTTTCGGTGAGATAAAAATATGGAAAAATAGGTAAAAATCATCTTTTAATATATAATGATTTTTGGTGGAATCAATTTTGGAAAATGAGTTTTGGAAGTTGGACTTTTATGGCTAGTGACCAAAATGCAAGTTTTGAAAATTGCGATTTTCTAGTGACTAAAATAAAAAGAGTCAAATTCTTAGAATCTTTAAGGAGCTATTTTACCAATTTGTTTCTGATGGTTTCTCCCTTAATTAGACTTATTTTAACATGTGTTTAATTATTCAATTAAAAAAGATTTTTGGTTAAAAGGTGGTTATTGGTTTTGGAAAATAAATCACGTTATTTTTCTCCCCATTCTCTCCTCAGCCAAACACTCAAGTTTTCATCAAATTCCAGAGGTGAGATGGTTTCTAACTTGATTTTATGGTTTCAAACTGTTTAACTAAGATTGTTTATACAAAATCTTACATTAATCTTGTGTTTCTTAGCTTTTATCAAATCAATTGAGGAAGAAACTTCACAATAGGGGTAAGGTCCGAGATCTCATCTATTGTATGGTTTTTTACTGAAATTCCCAAGCATTTGATCCTTGATTTTGTGTTTCTTATATGATTTTAATGATTTTTCAATGATTAGTTGAGTTAATTGGGGGAAATGAGTTGATTCACATGTTGAATCTGTTTTCTTGTAATTAAGGATGATTTAATTCATATTGTGGATGTTTTATAATGCTGATAAGTTGTTGTTGTCAATGGAATCCCGTAACTCTTGAATCTTTAATTGTTTAGGTTGATAGATTTGTGTTCTTGGGGTGTTTTGGTGACTGCATGAATGCAGGGGGTGTTAGGTTGTTTTGATTCTATTTTTTGGTGTTGATTGTTGATAAAAGTGGTGTTAGATTGTTAGGTTGTGGTTGGGTTGTGTTTGAGAAGGTTTTGATGATGATTTCAGTTGTTGTGGATGGGTAATCTTGTTAGGATAGTGGAAATCCAAAAGGATTTGTTAGTGCAGTGTCGTGAATGCATTGAGATGCATTAATCCTCTTTTTTGTTGTGGTTAAAACAGGGGAAGTTGATCCATAACTGATTGGTGAAGCGTTGGAGGCTTCAGACACTTGATTTCGCATCGGCGAATCGAGGTTTCGCGTATTGGTGAGTGAGAACGTGGATTCCAGCTTTGGAATGTTTTAAAGGTGGTTTATGGGAGCTTAAACTTAGCTTGATACGCTGGTTTAAACTCAGAAGTAAGTAAAATGGATTTTCTCTCTCGGTCGTGCTATGTTGTAATGGTTTCATGCACTTGTTTTAATTCACATGTTACCTACTATTTAAGCATGTTTTAAAGTATTTGAAATACTGTATTTGAGCATTAAATGCTGAAGGATGCACATGGTAAGTGATCATTGTAAGTAAGTGGTATATACTTGTGGTTTAAAGCATGGTTGTTGCTTTGGAAAAAGGATTGGTTAATGCTTGTTAAAAACAGTAAGGTAAATGTTAAAATGGGTAATTATATTGGCAAGTGATGTGACTTTAAAATTGTTGTCGGATATAGTTGGCCGGCCATAGGATTGAGTGCACTATAATAAGTCACCTTGGATGTTGAGGGGTTTAGATCCGTGTACCGAAATCTCCATCTGAGTACTCTAACGGTAGAGGGGTTAAACATTACCGAAAACTCCCGTTAGTGGATTAAGCATCTAACCGATGAAAGGGGTTGGTGTCCTCAAGGGTTGTGTAAGTACCTGGTTGGTAATGTACCGCGATTGTTATTGTATTGCTATTCCGGTTGAGATGGCTTGAAGTGTTGGTTGAACACTTGTTGAATCTGTGTATCCAATGAACTCTTTTGGTATTGGACTTGTTTAATGATCGCTTGTAAGCCAATATAATTGTTAATGTATCATTGAAAGGTTTATGTTGTATAATGTGATTTATACATGTTTACATTTTAAGCTTTGCATATGGTTGTTATGCATGGGAAGGCTTGAATTGAGGTTGGCAATGGGATTTGTTGTTGGTTAATGATACATGCATCATATGGTTTAATATGCTGATTTTGAAAGTGTTAAGTGCATGTTTTTAAGGCATGATGTTTTATATGATGAAAAGTATCATTTAAAAAAAGGATTTCCAATGTGCTATTGAACAATGGTTTTAAATGCATTGATGGTGTATTGTATTTGAGCCCTCCTCACTAAGCCTAGTGTGCTTATGCTCTCTTTGTCCATCAATGCAGAGAATTAAGGTCTCGGAAGGCAGCAAGAAGCAAAGGGATCCTAGCAAGACTTAGCTAACAAAGTATATTTGGATTAGACTATAAGAATAAAGGCAATGGGGTACTTGTTTTGGTTTTGAGAGATGTTTGTTGAACTCCCTGTTTGACCATGTTGCTTGTTTGCTCTTGAGTTGTAAAAGGCGTCTAAGTTGGTATTTTAGTGTTGGTTTACATTTTTTAGAAATGTTGGTTGGATGAAAACTAGGATGGATGCCTCGAGATTTTCATTTGACGCATAGATGCCATGTTAGGATGTTAAGTTTATGAAGCTTGGATACTTGTGGTATGCCTAGTATGCTGGTGTTACGTACTAAACTTGTTAGAGTGATTTGAGTGTGTTATTTGGATGAAAAATCAGCAAAAGTGGCATTACAGGTCTAGGCGTACCGATACGCGTGGGACCGTATCGATATGGCTGGTATTTTCAGGCTTGAGGGATCAGTACGAGCCATAAGTGTTCTGATACACTAATGCGATTTTGGCCTAGCGTACCGGTACGGATGAGGGTATTTCGGTATGGGCTTTAGCCTCTAGAAAATTGCCTTTTCAATCCAAACCTGTGTACCGAAACACATGAACCTGTATCGGTACGATCATTATGGATTTCAAAAGTTTGGTAAGTTAGTTGGGCATATCGGTACGGCATGGAGGTGTATCAAAATGGGGCGTTTTATACTGTATCGGTACGGTTGCAACTGTAACGGTACAGACAACAGCCAAAGCTGTTAATGTCACTGTAGCACGGTTTTGGCCTGTGTATTTTAGTCTATGAGTTTTGTTTATGTAATTAAATGCGCTTGAATGAATGGATTGAACTGAAATTGGACATGTATGATTGAATCCTGATTAATGAAGGCTGGGTAACATTAAAAGTGAGCTTTAATCCTGTAATTTTCTAGAATTGTAATTTGGTCCCTAATTTGCATTAGAGATCAATTAGATGTCAAATCGATGCCCGATTGAGTTGGGTTTCATCTGCTTTCAGCATGAACATGTTGGATATTAATTAAGCATCTAGACAAGATAAAATAAAAAATGGCCACGTTTTGGGGTTTTTTTCTCTCGATTTACCTTGGTAAACCTAATATGACTTGCTCGAGTCGGTCTGGCGACTAGGCGGGCCGAGGGGGTTACACTATGCGTCGAGGCAGTTGAAAGTTCATGAGCGCAACTATCCAACTCATGATCTGGAGCTTGCGGCTGTGGTTTTTGCTTTGAAAATCTGAGACATTATCTCTATGGTGAGAAATGTGTTGTTTTCACGGACCATAAGAGTTTGAAGTATTTGATGTCTCAAAAAGTTTTGAATCTTAGGCAACGTAGATGGTTGGAGTTGCTTAAGGATTACGACTTGTCAATTGAGTATCATCCTAGTAAAGCCAATGTGGTTGTGGATGCATTGAGTCGTAAGGTTGCGGTTGAGCTTTGTTTGTAAGGTTGAGTGTGACTCGGGAAGGTGGTTTGTTGGCCGAATTGCAAGTTAAGCCTACATTGTCACAGTTGATCAAAGATAAACAACCGTATGATGATTCTTTGGTTGAGCATGTTAAAGACATATCGGAGGGTAATCCGACAGACTTTCATTTTGATGGTGATGGAGTTTTGTGTTTCAAGGGTCAAATAGTTGTGCCGGTTGATCCGGAGTTGATTCACACTATTTTGAAGGAGGCACACTCTAGTCCTTTTGCTATGCATCCCGGTATTGTTAAGATGTATCGTGAGTTGAAGGAGGCATACTACTGAGTTGGGTTAAAAAAGGATGTTGCTGAGTTTATTTCCAAGTGTATGGTGTGTCAGCGAGACAAGGCTGAACATCAATTTCCATCTAGGTTGTTGCAACTACTAAAAATTCTAGAGTGGAAATAGAGAGAGAATCACCATGGATTTTGTGACGGGGCTGCCGTTAACACCAGCTAAAAAGGATTCCATTTAGGTGATTGTTGATCAGTTTATGAAGTGTGCACATTTCTTGCCAATGCACACGACGGATACTTTGGACAAACTAGCAAATTTGTATATTGCTAAGATTGTGCGCTTGCATGCGGTACCTAAGTCCATTGTGTCTGATGGAGATCCGAGGTTTACAGCAAGGTTCTGGAAAAGTTTACACTAGGCTTTGGGGTCAAGGTTAAGTTTCAGCACCGCGTATCACCCCCAGACGGATGGGCAGTCTGAGCGGGTTATCCAAGTTTTGGAGGATATACTGAGGTGTTGCATTATCTAGTTTCAAGGAACCTGGGAGAAACATTTACCTTTAGTTGAGTTTGCATATAACAATAGCTACCAAGCGAGTATACAGATGGCACCATATGAGGTGTTGTATGGCCGGAGGTGTCGTACACCCTTATGTTGGGCTAAGGTAGGGGAAAAACATGTTACTTTACCGAATGTGTTGAAGGACACGGATGAAAAGGTAAAGCTTGTGTATGATCGCTTGAAAGTAGTTGCGGATCGGTACAAGTCTTACGCGGATTTGAAGCGTAGGGAAATTGAATATGAGGTAGGCGATCGTGTATTCTTGAAAGTGTCACCAAGGAAAAAGGTGATGAGATTCAGACGTAAGGGTAAGCTTAGTCTGAGGTTTATTGGACCGTACGAGGTTATTGAGCGTGTTAGTCATGTGGCTTATTGGTTGAGGTTGCCTCCCGAGCTGGAGAAAATACATAATGCGTTCCATGTATCTATATTACGGAGGTATCGGTCGGATCCTTCGCATGTTATGCCAGTGGAGCATATAGAGTTGAGGCTGAATTTATCCTACGATGAGGAACCAGTGGAGATCATTGATTCCAGTAGTAATGTTCTTCGTGGTAAGACAATTGAGCTTGTGAAGGTCTTGTGGCGTCACTGAGGTGTTGAGGAAGCCACTTGGGAAAGCAAGGCGGATATGATAGAACAATTTTCGCATTTATTTCCTCTGAGTAATTTCGAGGGTGAATTTTCTTAAGTGGGGGACAGTTGTAACACCCCAGTTTTGGGCTTAGATGTTTTAAAGGTTTGTTCGAAGGTCTGGTGGACCGGTATTAGAGTTTCGGGATTAAATTGGTTTAAATATTTTTGAAGGTGATAAAATTTAGGTAAAATATTCTAAAATCATTATTAATTATATTAATGATAATGGTCAAATCAATTTTGGAAAATTAGATTTAGAAATTGGACATTTTGGGTTAGTGACCAAAATGCATGTTTTGAAAACTGCTTTTAAAGGTGACTAGAATGAAAAGGGTCAAATTCTTAGAATCTTTAAGGAGCTATTTTACCAAGTTTTTTTTGATGATTTCTCCCTTAATTAAAGATATTTTAACATGTGTTTTAAAGTTAATTAAAAAGGAATTTTAGTTAAAAAGTTAGTTAAGTTCTTTAAAGAAAATTCAAGAAACTTTTCTCTCCACTCTCTCCCCAGCCAAACACTCAAGTTTTCATCAAAATCCAGAGGTGAGAAGTCTTTTAACTTGTTTTTATGATTGGTAATTGATTAATTAATATTGTTTTTACAAAATCTCATATAAATCTTGTGTTTTCTTAGCTTTTATCAAACCAATTGAGGGAGAAATTTCACAATAGGGGTAAGGTCCATGATCTCCTCTATTGTATGGTTCTTTACTGAAATTTCCAAGTATTTGATCCTTGATTTATTGATTGTAAACTGATTTTAATGATTTATCAATGTTTGATTGAGTAAATTGGGTAAAATTGATGTAACAAGATAATTTTCGAAGTGGATCTGATTTCCAGTGTTTAAGATTGGCTTAATACATATTTTGGATGTATTATGTTGTTGATAAGTTGTTTTTATCAATAGAATCCCAAAACTCTTGGATCTCTAATCGTTTAGGTTGTTAGATTTGAGTTTTTGTGATGATATTCGAGTTTAATCTTTGCTGGAAGTAAAAGGATGTTGGGAAAGGGTTTCTGGATGTTAATTGATGTTGATTGATGGGTTGAATCATTTTTTTATGGTTGGGTTAAGTTTCGGAAATGTTTGATGATGATTTCGATTTGTTTCGGATGGTTTCTAAGTGAGCAACCTGAGAGTTGCGGGGTTTTGCTTTGAGGCAATGGTTTGAATGCATAATGATGCATTTATCCTATGGTTTTATGTGTTTAAAACATGGGATAATCAAGGCGAAGAAGCTTGACATTGTTTTGTTGCTTGTCGGGAGATTGTATCGCCTTGGCAAGGAAGGCAAACTGTATCAGTGAGTGGAAACTAGTTTTAGATGCTTTACAAAGGTTTGTAAAGGTTTTTAGGAGTTTAGGGTAAGCGTGAGACACTTGCCTAATCTCAAAAGTAAGTTTCCCTTTTTTTTCTCTTGAATATCGACTTGGATATGAGCATTTTGTTTGCATGTTTTGGTAATAAACATGGTATGAATTACTTGCTGGAAATGCATAATTTTGAGTATATATGCATGGGTTTAAAAGTATATTAAATACTAGTGAGCATTGGTTTTCATTCCGGTTGGGAATGGTATGTTTGCATTGGAAATGAGATTTGCATATGTGATGTTTTGTATAATGCATTGTAAAAAAAGTGAGTAAATGGTATATTGGCTATGTGACATGGTAAGAAAACAATCAGATATAGTTGGCATGCCATAGGATTAAAAGTGCACTATAAAATATGAACAAAATCGATCGTGGCCTTGGGTCCTTGAGGTATGGCGGTTTAACAAGCCACTCAGACTGTTGGGGACCTCATTTGGGCCATGCAGTTTAACTAGGCAACCCAAATTGATGGTGATCTTGTGGTTTAACTAGGCAAGGTCGGTACACTTGCGGTTTAACTAGGCAAGGGTGAAATCTCACGGTTTAACTAGGCGAGGGTGTCAAATCTTGCGGTTTAACTAGGCAAGGTTTGGATATCATGCGGTTTAACTAGGCATAGTATGAGAGATCTGTGTATCCGATATGTATATAATAGATGTAGTCTATTCGGGTCACTATAAATGCCAATATATGAGAAAGTTATTGTGTGTAACGCCCCGATTTTGGGCCTAGAGATTTTCTAGTGGACCAGGTTATAGATTCAAGTCGAATTCAGGAGCGAATACTTTATGAACGATAAAAATATGGAAAAATGTTTAAAAATCATATGTTATTATATTAAAAATATTGGTGAAAGAAATTTTGGAAAACGGGCTTTAGAAGGGTGACATTTTGGCTATAGACCAAAATGCAAATTTTGAAAATTGTTTTTAAAATGTAAATGTTTTGTAAATAGTCAAAACTTAGAATCTTTAAGGAGCTATTTTACCATTTGGTCTAATCTGGGTTTTCTCTTAATTAGGATTATTTTAAAAAGGTTTTAATTAAAATAATTAAAAAATATTTAGTTAAAAGGTGGTTAGTTCTTTCAAAACACAATTTGACGTAACTTTTCTTCTCTCACATTGTCTCTCAAAACACTCTCAGCTAAACACTCTTTTTCCATCAGAGATTTAAGGTAATGATCTTAATTTCTTAACTCATTGATTTGCTAAATGATTTCTCAAGCTGTTTTCTAAAAATCTCATTGAATTTCTTTGTTTTTCAAGAGGAAAAAACCATCCAATTAAGAGGAAACTCATTCATTAGAGGTAAGTTTCGTTTTTCTCCTCTAATGAAAGTCTCTTTACTAAAATTCCCAAGTTCTTGGTTCTTTACATATGTTTTCTAATAGGTTTTGATCAATTAATTAATTATGGATTTTAGCTTAATTGAGACTTAATTGAGGGATCTTGTGATATTCAATTTGGATATGTTTTTCCAGTGTTGTGGAATGATTTCAATTTATTTTGGATGTATTATAATGTTCATAAATTGTTTTTAATAATGGAATACCGAAATTGGTTGAATCTCTAATTGTTTAGGTTGTTAGTTAAGGGTTTTTGGGTTGTTTAAGGTGTTTAATCATTGCTGGAAGTAAAAGGATGTTGTGAATGAGTTTTTAGATATCAATTGATGAAGCTTGATGTTTTGAATCGTTATAATGTGGCTGGGTTAAGATTGAGTAGTGTTTGAGGTTGATTTCGGTAAGTTCCAGATGAGTTTTGAGTGGGCATCTTGAGAGCTATTGGATTTGGGTTGAAAAAGAGTGTTGGATGCATTTTAATGCATGTTTCCTCTGGTTTTGTGTGGCCAAAACAGGGGATAGTCAAGACGTAGCATCTTGAGGTGGTTCTAGACTTGCCGGGAGCTTGTTTCGTGGTAGCAAGCAAGGCGAGGTGAAATCGGTGAGTGGAAATGGTCTTAAAAGTCTTTCAAAGGTTTGAAAGTGGTTTTGGGGGTTTAGGATAAGTTTGAAACATTTACCTAAGCTCAAAAGTAAGTTTCCCTCTTTTTCTCTTTAATATCGGTTCAGAAGCACGTGTAATTCACATTTTGGTCGTAAACATGGTTTGTTTTTACTTACTGTAAATGCATGATTTTGACTACATATACAGTGGCTTAAAAGTGTATTAAATGCTAGTGAGCATTGGTTTTTATTCCGGTCGGGAATGTGATATTGCTATGGCAATGTGATTTGCATATGTGGGGATTTTGTGTAATGCATTATAAAACAGTGAGTAAATGGTTTTGTAAATGATATATTGGCTATGTGACAAGGTGAGAAAACATTCGAATATAGTTGGCATGCCATAAGATAAAGTGAACCATAATATGATTAAAAATTGATCGTGGTTAAGGGTCCTTGAGGTATAGCGGGGGGCTACTCAGACTATGTTGTTATCACTAGGGTCAGTTTCCCTTGTTGATATAAAACTTACGGTCGGCAAGGTTGTTAAATCATGCGGTCGACATGGTGTAGTCTTGTTGATGTAAAACTTGCGGTCGACAAGGTTGTCAAATCATGCGGTCGACATGGGGTAGTCTTAATGATGGTCGGTCATTAAGGGAGATCCGTGTATCCGATGTGTAAAGTTAATGGTCGGTTAACTAAAGATTAGCGGTCGGCTAATCAAGGATAGTGGTCGACTATCCGGGGTCACTATAATTGGCAATATATAAAAGTTCTTTTGTTGAACCTATTTATTTATGCTTTGGAATTTAACGATGGTTTTGTATATATAATGCTTTGGGGACTTAAGCATGTGGCTTATAATGTTTTGCATATGGTCGATATGCATGTTTTGAATTGGAATCATTGGAACTTGCTTAGGTCGTAAGCATGGTGTGAAAACAAGTGTTGGTTTTCAAGGGATTTAATGCATCATTGTTTTAAGAGCATCTTCACTAAGCAAGTGTGATTATGCCCTCTTTTCTCTAATGATGTAGAGCATTAAAGCTTGGAGGCAGCAAAGGCAAGGATTAAGTGATCCAAAGACAAGACTATTTGAGTATGAACTCGGTTTTAGTTTCTGGTTAATAAGGCAACATGTTCGCCATGGATTTTTTGGGATTTGTATTTCAGTTTTCCCTGGTTTTGAGCATGTATAATGCTATGATTTTGGAGCTTGATTGTTGATTTTCAGATATCGTGCATCGTTACCTGTAGGTGATGTTATATGGTTACCTAGGTATGTATCTAGATGGTTTTGCTTGGATGACATGATTTGATGAGCTAATCCTGTTGAGTATGGTATTGATGTGTTGTTGGCATGGTGCTCTTCCTGGTAAATGCTTAATTGAGCATCTTGGTATGTTTGGTGGTTAGTTATAGCGAGCATGCCTCTAGATCAATCTTTTGGCGGTATAATCTTGTGTTGTAGTTAAATCTTGGTGTAAGTGTTGTTAAATGTGATGTTGGATGCTTATATGTATGTATGCAAGTTGTTAGAACCTAAATGCATCTAGTTTTGTGTGAAAAACCAGCTAAAAATGTCATTACAGGTCCAGGTGTCCCCGTACCGGTACAGCTAGGCCATTTTAGGCATAGCATTTTGATACGCGGGAGGGTGTTTCGATGCGAGACTGCCTTTCCAGCTTAACGTTTCGGTACTCAAGTAAGTGTTTTGATACGGTCATAGGCATTTTTGCCCGGTGTTTTGATACGCGATCAAGCATTTCGATATGGGTTTTTGTAGAAAAGCAATTTTCTAGCTTTAGGAAAAACTAATTAACGCATAAAAATAAAGCAGAATTTAAGTTTCTGCAGAAAAGAAGAAGAAAACAGAATTGGTTTTCTGTTATTGAATATTTTCGAAAAATTACATCCCTTTGCAGTGAATTTATAGACTCAAGTATTGGACTTTAGTTACAATTATGAGTCCTAAGTACACAAGACATCTAACTCTATCTTTTAGGAAGTAAACTTTAATTTAAACTACTATTTACATGAGGACTCTAACTCTATCTTTAAACTTTAATTTAAACTACTATTTACATAAGTACTCTAACTCTATCGGATAATCTAACACTCCCCCTCAAGTTGGAGAATATACATTGTATAATCCCAACTTGAATAGAAACTTGTCGAAAGAAGCTTTTGGTAGTGATTTTGTAAGTACATCTGCCACTTGTTCTTCTGTAGGAACATAAGATAAAGAAGCTGTCCCACTAGTAATCTTTTCTGAGATAAAATGTCTGTCAATCTCCACATGCTTAGTCCTATCATGGTGGACTGGATTTCGAGCAATTTGTATGGTGGACTGATTATCACAAAAAATCTCAAACTTCCCCTATTGGTTCACATTTAGCTCCTTCAATAGCTTTAACAACCAAATTCCTTCACACATTCCCAATGCTAAAGCCCTATATTATGCTTCAGCACTGCTTCTAGATACAACTGTTTGTTTCTTACTCCTCCAGGTCACTAGATTTCCTCAAACAAAGGAGCAGTAACCACTAGTTGATCTCCTTTCTGTCAGTTCGTTTGCCCAAACTTGAATCTGAATAAATCTGAACAATCCTTTCTTGAGTCTTTTTAAATAGCAATCCATGCCATGGTGTCCCTTTCAAGTATCTCAAAATTCTAATTGCAGCTTCCATGTGATCTTCCCTTGGATCACTCATGTCTTGACTGATAATATTAACTGGAAAAGCAATGTCTGGTCTGGTTAATGACAAATAAATCAATTTTCCCACTAACCTCTGAAATTTACCCTTATCAACTTTAGGGCTGTGTCATCTCTATTGAATTTTAAGCCTGCTTCCATGGGAGTATCAACTGGTTTGCATCCCAACATTCCTGCTTCATTAAGTAGTTCACGAACATATTTTCTTTGGTTTATCACTAGACCTTTGCTCGACCTAGCAACCTCCATGCCTAGAAAGTATCTGAGCTTTCCTAGTTCTTTTGTTTCAAACTGTGTATTTAACAACCCTTTCAAGTGACTTATCTCTTCATCATCATCACCTGTCAGAATAATGTCATCCACATATACTATTAAAATAACCCTTTTATTGCTAGAGGTTACCTTAATGAAGAGAGTGTGATCTTCCAAGGATTGTTTGTATCCATTTTCTAAAATCACCTTGGTGAATCTGTCAAACCAGGCTCTAGGTGACTGCTTCAAACCATAGATGGATTTATTAAGTCTGCAAACTTTCTGATCTCCTTTTACTGACTTCAAGCCCGAAGGCACTCTCATGTACACTTCTTCTTCCAATTTTCCATTAAGAAAGGCATTCTTAATGTCAAGTTGATGAAGCTTCTAGTCCGTGTTTACAGCCAAGCTTAAGAGAACTCTAACTGTATTTAGTTTAGCTACAGGAGCAAAGGTCTCATTATAATCAATTCCATAGGTTTGAGTAAAACCCTTGGCCACCAACCTTGCTTTATACCTCTGTATACTGCCATCAGAGTTGTATTTTATGGCGAACACCCATTTGCATCCGACTGGTTTCTTGCCTTGTGGAAGATCTATAATGGTCGAAGTATCATTCTTTTCAAGTGCTTCAATCTTAACAACCCTTCTCCACTTAGAATCTTTTAGAGCCTCCTCAATAGTGTTAGGTATCTGTTCTTTATCTAAGCAAGCTGTAAAAGCCTTAAATGATGGCATTAGATTACCATAAGCAACATACCTCTGAATGGGGTGTTTTGTACATTGTCTTACCCCTTTCCTTTTAGCAATAGGCAAATAATCAAATTCAAGTAAATGAGAGGGAATCTCGGCTAGAACATTACCTCCATAATTTTGATTGGCAACTGAATTCAAGTCCAATTCTCGGCAAGTGTCAGACTGCAAAATAGTCTCTGGAATAGTTTTCTGTTTTCTGGTATAAACTTTCAATTGCTTAGGAGGCTGAGGGGTTTGTGATGAAGGTTTGGGTGAATTCTGAGGAGTAGTAACAATAGGTGAAGGATGGGAAGCTGTAGGTGTAATAATAGGTGAAGAAGTATAAGGGTTTAAAGGAGTATGAGGTTCAAATAACAAAGGATTATTAGTAGGTAATAACTCTGAAGGTAAAGAAGGATAAACCTGGTTGGTAGGAGGCTGAAAAACATCACAATTCTCCCCCTGATTTGCAGCCGCTGGGAAATAAGGTTCTTGTTCAAAAAAGGTGAGATCCAAGGAAGTAAAAAATTTCTGAGAAGGAGGATGATAACATTTGTAGCCCTTCTTAAGTGAAGAATACCCGACCAAGACACACTTCAAGGATCTGGGGTCAAGTTTTGACCTAGAGGGAACATAATCTTTCACAAACACAGTGCAACCAAAAACTTTGAAAGTGAGAATAGAGGACAGAGGTTTAAAATTGGGGTAACTCTCCAAAAAAATAGCTCTAGGTGTTCTGTATTGCAAAACCTTACCGGGCATTCGATTAATGAGATAGGTTGCAGTTAACAAAGCCTCACCCCACAAATACTTAGGAATATTACTAGTGAACATCAAAACCTAGTTACCTCCAACAAATGCCTAATTTTCCTTTCTGCAACCCCATTTTGTTGTGGTGTATCCACACAAGTGCTAAGTTGAACAATCCCTTTTTTGTTAAAAAATTCCCCCAAGGACTTGGTAAAATATTCACTCCCATTATCAGATTTGAAGATCTGAATTTTACTTCCAAATTGGGTTTCAACTATATTGTAAAATTTCTCAAAAACATAGGCTACTTCAGATTTATCCCTGAACAAATATGCCCAATTTGTTCTACTATGATCATCAATAAAAGTGACAAACCACCTACTGCCAGTTACATTCTTCACTCGAGAAGGACCCCAAAAATCACTATGAATTAATGAAAAAGGTTGGGAAGGTTTGTAGGAAGATGGTAAATAGGATGCTTTTGTCTGTTTAGCGAGAGGACATATATGCATTTAAAAGAACTTGGTTTTCTATTAACAAATAATTCAGGGAATAATTTAGCAAGATAATGAAAATTAGGATGCCCTAACCTAAAATGGCATAACATTATATTATCAATTTGCCCTAAAGAAGTCAAAGACCAAGAAGTATTTGGTAGGGTAGATGGTTGATTTTCGAGGACATAAAGACCATTTTGCAAGCTAGCAGTGCCAAGCATCTTCCTCAAATTCATTGCCTGTAAAAAACAACCAGATTCAGTAAACTGTAATGAACACTTCAAATTCTTGGAGAGTTTACTAACAGAGAGGAGATTACAGGTGAGATTAGGCACAAACAAAACATCTTCAAGCAACAAATTATCATTAATGAGGACTGAGCCACTTCCTTTGATAGGAGAGAAAGAGCCATCGACTGTTTTAATAGAACTTGTAGAAGATGAATCTGAAAAACTAAGGAATAATTCCCTATTACCAGTCATGTGATCAGATGCTCCAGAGTCGACGATCTATACTGATGCACCTTTGGTAGAAGAAAGTGCAGTAGGAGAACAAGTATTTTGTATGCTTGTATCCTCCACGAGGGCTAAATCTACTTCACAGGTTACTGTCGAACCTGAAATTTATGGAAAAAAACTCCAATCCAGCAGCCTCTTCTGCTATGGACAGCATCTCAAAGGTTGTCGAAGGGGATCCCATTAAGATTTCTAACTAGGATCGATGTTAGCTCTGATACCATGTAGAAAAGCAATTTTCTAGCTTTAGGAAAAACTAATTAACGCATAAAAATAAAGCAGAATTTAAGTTTCTACAGAAAAGAAGAAGAAAACAGAATTGATTTTCTGTTATTGAATATTTTCAAAAAATTACATCCATTTGCAGTGAATTTATAGACTCAAGTATTGGACTTTAGTTACAATTAGGAGTCCTAAGTACACAAGACATCTAACTCTATCTTTTAGGAAGTAAACTTTAATTTAAACTACTATTTACATGAGGACTCTAACTCTATCTTTAAACTTTAATTTACACTACTATTTACATAAGGACTTTAACTCTATCGGATAATCTAACAGTTTTAGCTACTGGATACTGAGTTTTTGAAAACATAAGGGCGTATTGAAACATTAGTACGTATACCGGTACGGGTACCGTTAAATTGGTTATTTTGGAATCTTGAAAGTTCTGGTTCTTTCATTTTGGTCCTTGAGTCTTGGGAATGCAATTGTATGAATTGGGATGATGAAATTGACCTGAAATTTATCATGTTGGCATGTAAATGGACTAATTGAGGATTGGTAACCTTAAATTCAATTTTGGTCTTGTAATTTAAAGTTTTTACGTTTTAGTCCTCAATTTTAAATATGATACAATTGATTGTCTTTTGTGACTCATTTTATTCGAGCACCTACTCGCTGTGAGTATGAACATGTAGAAACATTAATTTGCATTTAGACAAGATAAAAGAAAAAAATGGACCAACTTTTTGTAACCTTTCTCTAGTTTGCTTCGGCAAACCTAATGTAGCACTCTCGGTTCGATCGGGCGTCTAGGCCGGGTAGAAGGTTTCGTTTGTTGGTATCAAAGCCAGGTTACGAAAGGTTGGGATGTTGTTTGGTTGTATATCATTGTTGGTTATGCACAGTGATTGATTTACATCATGTTGGGGTATGAATTGGGAACACATTGTCGATTACCGAGGTCTTAAATTTTTTTATAAGGTGGTCTTGGATCCTTTGCCTTGTGTTAGGTTGACTTTAATGTGTTTTGATGCTTTTGTTAGCATGGCTCGACGTGAGACATATTCTATGGCTGGTAATGTCGGAATCAGGCAAAATAACGTTGAGAAAGAGAATCCCACTAATGTTTTACCTCTTCCTCCTTCGTTGGTTTTGCCGGTCGATGTTGGGGCTGGTGGTGTGCCCCAGGCTCATGAAGTGCCAGTATTTGGTGATCTGACTCTGTTAGTTCAGGCAATAACGGGAGCTTTTCAAGCAGCGATGGCTGGAGTGCATGCACAGACAGCATCTCCTGCTGTGGCGGTTAACCCAGGTTACTTTTGGAGCGTCTCTATAGTTTGGGAGGTGTTGAGTTTAGGGGTTTGAGCCCTGAGGCAGCCGAGGGTTGGCTGGAGAGTACGATTCGTATTCTGGATCAAATGGGTTGTAATGATGAGCGTAAGCTGGGTTGTACAGTGTCGCTGTTGCATGGTGATGCTTATCATTGGTGGGTAACCACAATTTCTAATGTCTCAGAGGTAGATGTAACTTGGGAGTTCGTTCGAAGAGCTTTCAAGAAGAAGTATCTTGTTTTCAGTATCTGAATGCGAGGAAACGTGAGTTTATGGCCTTGGTTCAGGGTAGCATGTCCGTGGAGGAATATGAGGTGAAATTCGTCCGTTTGAGTCAGTATGCCACGAAGTTGGTTCCGGATAATCTTGAGAGGTGCAACAGGTTTTTGCTATGGGTTAGTGAAGGATATCAAAACATATTTGTTGGTGGCAAACTACACAGATTTTGATGTGCTTGTAAACCGTGCTAAGGATATTGAGCAGTTCTTGAGGGTGTCGGGACAAGGTTCGGTCATGCCTTAAATAAGCAAGGAGCTGACTCTGGATATTTTGGGAAGTAGAATAGGAGGTTTTGAGATAAGAGGCACAAGTCAGATCACAAGCGTGGTGGTGGTCATGGTAACCAAGGTGTTCGGATTGTAGCTGAGTGTGAGCGTTGTAGTAGATGCCACACGAGTGAGTATTGGAGAAATACCATGAGTTGTTGGATATGTGGATCTCCTGGTCACATGAAGCGTGAATGTCCTCGTGCTGTGGGTGATGCACCAGTTCAGGCTGTTGTACCTGCTAGGGGCCAAGGTTGTGGCATAGGTAATTTTCAGAGGCACGAGGATGGTCAGAGAGATGTGGCTCATGCTGTTGCTGTACAACTAGAGAATGGTGGACCAGTATGGGTCTATGCTCATCGTAAGGGGCGCAACGACACATATGTGATCGCAAGTACTTTCACCTTGCAATCTTTGTCGTTGTTTTCTTTGATTGATTCGGGGTCTACTCATTCATACATCCTAAGTGAGCATGCATCATTGTTAAATGTTCATGTTGAGATCTAGTTTTTTTTGTTGAAATATGAGATCTAGGATGTTGGCATGTTAGTAACTAGTTCTTTTGGGTAGACAGTTACAACTAGAAGGTTGTATAGGCTTTGTCCTTTAGCGGTACAAGGTCATGAGTTTGCCGCGGATTTGATGGAGTTGCCATTTCATGGTTTTGACGTTATCTTGGGTATGGATTGGTTAAGTGAGCACAAGGCAGTGGTGGATTGTGAGTCCAAAAGGATTTCTCTGAAGTTGACCGATGATTATGAAGTCGTGGTGGTGGGTGAGAATGTGAAATTCTTGTCCAATGTTGTTTCGGCTACCCGAACGGAGAAGATGATGTTTGATGGTTGCCAAGTTTATTTGGCTATTGTTATGAATTCAGAAGCCAAGGATGTTCGGGTGCAGGATATTCAAGCTGTTTGTGATTATCCAGAAGTTTTTCCTAAAGAGTTACCTGGTTTACCTCCGGATAGGGAGATGAAGTTTCTTATTGAAACTTATGAAGGTACAACTCTAGTGTCCATTGCTCCTTATCGGATGGCACCGAAAGAGTTAAAAGAGTTGAAATCGCATCTTGAGGAGTTGTTGGATCATGGGTTCATTCGACCGAGTATTTCTCCTTGGGGTGCTCCGGTTCTTTTTGTGAAAAAGAATGATAGATTGATGTGTATGTGCATTGATTATCGTCAGCTGAATAAGTTGATAGTGAAGAACAAGTATCCGTTGCGGCAGATTGATGACTTGCTCGATCAATTTTGCAGGGCAGTAGTGTTTTTGAAAATAGATTTAAGGTCGAGGTATTATCAGTTGAAATTTAAGGATGTGGATGTTCATAAGACGACATTTCGTACGAGGTACGGGCATTACGAGTTCTTGGTGATGCCGTTTGGTTTGACAAACACCCCGGCGGCTTTTATGGACATGATTAATAGAGTGTTTCATGAGTACCTTGATCGGTTTGTCGTGGGTTTAGCGATGATTTACTCATGTACACTCGTACCAAAGAGGAGCATGATCAACATTTGCAGATTGTGTTGCAAGTCTTGAGGGATAATCAGTTGTATGCCAAGTTGAGCAAGTACGAGTTTTGGCTCAAGGAGCTGATGTTTCTCGTACATGTGGCATCAGCGGAGGGAATTCATGTTGATCCACAGAAAATTAAGGCTATTCTCAATTGGAAACAACCTAAGACCGTGTCAGAGGTACGTATTTTCCTTGGGTTGGCAGGTTATTATCGCTGTTTTGTGGAAGGGTTTTCTAGTATTGCGGCTCCATTGACAAAGTTACTGAAAAAGTGTGTTCCTTTTGTTTGGACGGAGAAGCAACATCAGGGTTTTGAGAAGTTGAAAGAGGCTTTGACACATGCTCCTGTGTTGATTTAACCGAAACATGAGAAAGAATTTATGGTTTATAGTGATGCATCGCATGTTGGCTTGGGTTGCGTGCTGATGCAGGACGAAAAGGTTGTGGCCTATGCGTCGAGGCAGTTGAAGGTTTATGAGCGCAATTATCCAACTCATGAGTTGGAGCTTGCTGCTGTACTGTTTGCTTGAAGATTTGGCTACACTACCTTTATGGAGAGAAGTGTGTGGTCTTTATGGATCATAAGAGTTTGAAGTATTTGATGTGTCAAAAGGATTTGAACCTTAGGCAACGAAGGTGGTTATAGTTGCTTAAGGATTACGACAGTATCATCTTGGAAAAACCAATGTTGTTGTGGATGCGTTGAGTCGTAGAGTGGCGGTTGAGCTTTGGGCAATGTTTTCAAGGTTGAGTGTGACGCGAGACGGTGGGTTGTTGGCTGAATTGCAAGTTAAGCCTATGCTATCACAGTTGATCAAGGCTAAGCAACCATATGACGATTCCTTGGTTCCTCATGTTAAGGACATAGCAGATGGTAATCTGACAGATTTTCATTTTGACGATGATGGTGTTTTGTGCTTCAAAGGTCGAATGGTGGTGCCGAAAATCCCGGAGCTCAGGCATAATATTTTGGCGGAAGCACATTCTAGTCCTTTTTTCTATGCATCCTGGTAGTACCAAAATGTATCATGATTTGAAGGAGGTATTATTGGGTTGGTTTGAAAAAGGGTGTGGCAGAGTTTGTGTCCAAGTGTATGGTGTGTCAGCGGGTTAAAGCTGAACATCAGTTTCCATCAGGGTTGTTGCAACTGTTGAGAATTTCAGAGTGGAAATGGGAAAGAATCACCATGGATTTCGTGTCAGGGTTACCGTTGACACCGGCTAAAAAGGATTCCATTTGGGTGATCGTCGATCGGTTTACGAAGTATGCACATTTTCTGCCAGTGAATACGACGTACACCTTGGACAAGCTAGCAGATTTGTTTATCTCTGAGATTGTGCATTTGCATGGGGTACCAAAGTTGATCATTTTGGATAGAGATCCGAGGTTCACATCAAGGTTTTAGAGATGTTTATATCAAGTTTTGGGTTCGAGGTTAAGTTTCAGTATCGTGTATCATCCTCAGACGGATGGACAGTATGAGCGTGCTATCCAGGTCTTGGAGGATATGCTAAGGTGTTGTATTATTGAGTTTCAACGGACCTGGGAGGAGCATTTGCCGTTGGTGGAATTTTCTTATAATAACAGCTATCAAGCGAGTATACAGATGGCACCATTTGAGGCATTGTATGGCCGGAGGTGTCGTATGCCCTTGTGTTGGGCCGAGGTAGGGGAAAAGCCTGTTTCCTTTCCACGTCTGTTGAAAGACACGGATGAGAAAGTTAAGCTTGTGTGTGAACACTTGAAAGTGTCTGCGAATGGGTAGAAATCTTACGCGGATTTAAAGCGTAGGGAAATTGAATATGCGGTGGGCGATCGTGTGTTCTTAAGGGTGTTACCGTGGAAAAATGTGATGCGGTTCAGACATAAGGGTAAGCTTAGTCTGAGGTTTATTAGACCATATGAGATTATGGAGCGGATTGGTCCTGTGGCTTATCGGTTGAGGTTGCCTCCCGAGCTTGAGAAAATACATGATGTGCTCTATGTATCCATGTTACGGAGGTATCGGTCGGATCCTTCGCACGTTATGCCGGTGGAGCATATTGAGTTGAGATCAAATTTATGCTTTGATGAGGAGCCGGTGGAAATCCTTGATTCCAGCAGCAAGGTTCTACGTGGTAAGACGATAGAACTGGTTAAAGTCTTGTGGCGACATCGAGGTGTCGAGGAAGCCACTTGGGAAAGCAAAGCAGATATGTTGGAGCAATTTTCGCATCTTTTTCCTCTAGGTAAACTTCGAGGGCTAAATTTCTTAAGAGGTGGAGAGTTGTAATGCCCCGGTTTTAGGTCTAGTAGTTTTGAGGCTGGTTAGACGGTTTAGTGGACCCGGTTAGAGATTCGAGTCAGATTCAGGAGTGAATATTTTTTTGAAAGATAAAAATATGGAAAATGTTTAAAAATCATATTTTATTATATTAAAAATATTGGTGAAAGAAATTTAGGAAAACAGGCTTTGGAAGGGTGACATTTTGGCTAGTGACCAAAATGCAAAATTTGAAAACTGTTTTTAAAAGGTGACTGTTTTGTAAAGAGTCAAAACTTAGAATCTTTAAGGAGCTATTTTACCATTTGGTCTAATCTGAGTTTTCTCTTAATTAGGATTATTTTAAAAAGGTTTTAATTAAAAGAATTAAAAAGGATTTAGTTAAAAGGTGGTTATTTCTTTCAAAACACAATTTGATGTGACTTTTCTTCTCTGACATTTTCTCTCAAAACACTCTCAGCCAAACACTCTTTTTCCATCAGAGATTTAAGGTAATGATCTTAATTTCTTAACTCATTGATTTGCTAAATGATTTCTCAAGTTGTTTTCCAAAAATCTCATTGAATTTCTTTGTTTTTCAAGAGGAAAAAACCATCCAATTAATTGAGATTTAGTTGAGGGATCTTGTGATTTTCGATTTGGATATGTTTTCCAGTGTTCTGGAATGATTTCAATCTTATTTTGGATGTATTATAATGTGGATAAGTTGTTTTTAACAATGGAATCCCGAAATTGGTTGAATCTCTAATTGTTTAGGTTGTTAGTTAAGGGTTTTTGGGTTGTTTAAGGTGTTTAATCATTGCTGGAAGTAAAAGAATGTTGTGAATGAGTTTTTAGATATCAATTGACGAAGCTTGATGCTTTGAATCGTTATAATGTGACTGGTTTAAGATTGAGTGGTGTTTGAGGTTGATTTCGGTAAGTTTCGGATGAGTTTTGAGTGGGCATCTTGAGAGCTAATTTTGGGTTGAAACAGAGTGTTGGATGCATTTTAATGCATGTTTCCTCTAGTTTTGTGTGGTCGAAACATGGGATAGTTAAGGCGTAGCATCTTGAGGTGGTTCAAGACTTATCGTGAACTTGTTTTGTGGTAGCAAGCAAGGCGAAGTGAAATCGGTGATTGGAAACGGGCTTTGTAACACCCCAGTTTTGGGCCTAGGGGTTTTGGGGTGGTTTAGTCGGTCCGGTGGATCGAAATTAAATATTCGAGTCGGATTCAAGATTTAAATTGGATTGAATATTTTTGTAAGGGATAAAATATGGGAAAATAGTCTAAAATCTTTATTAATTATATAAATTATTTTGGTGAAAACAATTTTGGAAAAAGAAGTTCGAAAATGGGCATTTTGTGTTAGTGACTAAAACGCAAAGTTTGCAAAATTGTTTTTAGTGACTGTTTTGAAAATGGGTCAAAACTTTGAATCTTTAAGGAGTTAATAATCCAAAAGGGTTTCATCAGATTTCTCCCTTTAATTGACTATTTTTAATTAAGTATTTAAGAGGTATAAATAGTGGAGAGAATTAATTAAACACAATTAAGCTTTTTAAAAGAATTTCACGTAACTAACTTTGTAACTTCTTTCTCTCAAATTCTCTCCAGCCAAACACATTTTCAGCTTCAATTTCTTCAGGTAAAATTAGGATTTCAAAGAGTTTTTGATTTCCAATTGATTTCTAAAGCTTTTACATCAAATACTTATTGTTTCTACCTTGATTTTCATGGTTTATAAAGCAATTGAGGGGAGAAATCAGTATTGGAGGTAATGATTCATTCTTCTCCTCTAATGAAAGGTTCTTTTATTGAAATTCCTAAGTTCTTGATCCATTTTATATGATTTTCATTGGGTTTTGATTAATTAAACTCAGATTTATGGTTTAATTGATGGTTTATGATGAAAAATTGAAGAAATTCGTGGTGATCTATTTTTGCTGAGTTAAGGATTGGTTTATACCTTGATTTTGATGTTTAATATAATAATGAAGTGGGTTTTGATGATAGCATCCCGTAATCTATTGAATCCGTAGTTTGTTAGATTGGTAGTTAAGAGTTTTTGAGGTGTTGGGGTTAATTTTTGGTTGCTGGAGGTATAAGGTTGTTTTATGTTGTTGTTTTGATGTTAATTGATGTTATTTGAAGGTTGATATCCGTAGTTGTGGGTTGGGTTGAGGTTTTTGGTGAATCGATGATGTTTTCAGTTCATAGGTTGTGGTGTTATGGGGGATTATAGTTAGATAAATGTTAATTGATGGTTGTTGTGAGTTTGGATGCATTATAACGCATTGGATCCTCTGTTGTGATGTGTTTGAAATAGGGGAAGTTAATTCGGAAGTGAACCTTGGTGTTGAGGAGTTGCCAGAAGCTTAATTTGGCATCGGCAAGAGAGGCGTTGCTTTGTCGGTGAGTGAAACAGATAAGAATGGATTTTCAACGATTTGGAAAGGTTTAATGGGAGTCTAGACTAGGCTTGATACGCTGGTCTAAGGCTCGGAAGTAAGTAAAGTGGATTTCTCTCTCGATTTCGATTGGCAAATGATTTTGAATGCACTTGTTAAATGATTGTTTACCTCCTATTTTATGCATGAAATAAGCATGGTTCAATGTTGGAATTGATATGAAATGATGTTAGATGCATTTGGAAAGTGATGCAAGATTTTAAAGAATGTTTATGAACATGGCTTATGCATGGTTTAATGCAAAATGAAATAATTTGAATGATGCATATGAAAACAATGAGGTATGTTTATAAAAGTGGATTATATTGGCAAATGATGAATTGAAAATGTTATGAAAATGTTATCGGATATAATTGGTCGGCCATAGGATTTAAAGTGCACTATAATAAGTCGCTCGTGGTTGTAGAGGTAGTACGAGAGGTATTTACTCTGATCATGTGAACCCCAATGTTGTTGAGGTAACACTTAGATGGCTTTTACTCCAGCCATGAGCTGTAAAGGTTGATGCGTCGAGTGTGTGAACCCCACGTTGGAGGATTAGCCCTGGTAATGTAGAGGTGGTGCATGTGTTGCACAACTCCATGTCAATGGGCTACAAGAGATTGCGAAATCTCTTGGGAAATCCATGTATCCGATATTAATGATGATTTATGGAAAGGGTGTATATGGTAACAGATCGCTTGGAAGCCAATATAATGTTTTAAATTGTATCATGTTGATGGATTGGTTTGAATTATGTGATTTATACGAGTTATACTCCTTAAGCTTTGCATATGGGATGTTATGCTTGGGTAGGCTTAAGTGGAGGAATTTGCATATGGGCATATGCTGTGGAAATCCATGATATATATTGCATATGGTTTAATATGATGGTTTTGTAAAGATTAAGTGCATGTTTTGAAAGAGTGGCATGATTGTTCTAAAATGGTTTGAAATTGCATTGGATGATGTTTTGTATTTTGAGCACTCCTCACTAAGCAATTATTGCTTACGCTCTCTTTTATCATCAATGCAGATTGATTGAATGCAAGTGGCCTAGCAAGCAAGGATGGAGTTCTCAAGACTTGATTTACCAAGTATGTTGGGTTTTAAAGTAGTAGTAAAAAAAGGCAATGTAGCTTGAATGTTGTTGGGAGGGTTTGAGTGTTTAATCCTCTATTTGAGCAAATTTATACTTGTAATAAGGTTGACTTGTTGGACTTGACATATGGTTTATGCTTTGGTTGCCTGAGTTCTAGGAAGCATGCCTATAGTTGTTCCTTGAAGCATGTTGACTTGAGATGTTAGCTCACATGTGATGTGTGCTAGGGGCATGTTAGTGTGTTTTGGATTGATGAAAAATAGGTTAGGCAGCCAAAATGAACATTTCTGGACCTGGCGTATCGGTACAGGTACCTCTGTATCGGTACGAGCAGGCAAATAAAGCCTAGCGTATTGGTACTCGGGTTTGCGTATCGGTACGCTGCAAGGCATTTTGTCCTAGCATACTGGTACTCAGGTATGTGTATCAGTACGGGGTGACTCGATTAGGCTTGGCATATCGGTACACGGGTTTTGGTACCGATATAGAGAGCATAGAAGGTAAGGTATACCGGTACGCGTGGGGTGTACCGGTACGGTATTGAGCTACTGGATTTTTAACTCTGGCTTGCGTACCGATACTCGACCTACCATACCGATACCGCAAGTAGTTAAGTTAGTTGCTGAGTGTTATGAAGTCTTGTTTTCTTTTGGTCTTTGGATGTTGCAGGAATAATTGAATGAGTTTGGTTAGCCGATTGAAGCTGATTCTTGACGTTCATTCATGAAATGTGTTATATTCGATGATGGTAGCCAAAAATCTAAAGAAGTCCACATATTTTGTTGAAATTGCGATTTGGTCCTTAAGTGCATAAAGGTCCAATTGGATGTCAAATCGATGCCCGATTGGGATGAGCTCCCACCTGATGACAGCATGTACACATAGGATAATAATTTGGCATTTAGACAAGAAAAAAGGAAAAAAATGGATGCATTTTGGTTTTATCTTTGCGGTTTACCTCGATAAACCTAATGTAGCTTCCTCGGTTCGGTCTTGGGACTAGGCCAGGTCGAGAGGGTTACAGTCTTAAAAGTCTTTCAAAGGTTTGAAAGTGGTTTTGAGGGTTTAGGATAAGTTTGAAACACTTACCTAAGCTCGGAAGTAAGTTTCCCTCTTTTGCACTTTAATATCGGTTCGGATATGAGCACGTGTAATTCATTTTTTGGTCGTAAACATGGTTTGTTTTTACTTACTGTAAATGCATGATTTTAAGTACATATGCAGTGGCTTAAAGTGTATTAAATGCTAGTGAGCATTGGTTTTTATTCCGGTCGGGAATATGATATTGCTATGGCAATGTGATTTGCATATGTGGGGATTTTGTGTAATGCATTGTAAAATAGTGAGTAAATGGTTTTGTAAATGATATATTGGCTATGTGACAAGGTGAGAAAACATTCGAATATAGTTGGCATGCCATAGGATAAAGTGCACTATAATATGATTAAAAATCAATCGTGGTTAAGGGTCCTTGAGGTATAGCGGTCGGCTACTCGAACTATGTTGTTATCAATCGGGTTCAACGACCGGTTTCCCTTGTTGATGTAAAACTTGCGGTCGGCAAGGTTGTTAAATCATGCGGTAGGCATGGTGTAGTCTTGTTGATGTAAAACTTGCGGTTAGCAAGGTTGTTGAATCATACGGTCGGCATGGGGTAGTCTTAATGATGGTCGGTCATTAAGGGAGATCCCTGTATCCGATATGTAAAGTTAACGGTCGGTTAACTAAAGATTAGCAGTCGACTAATCAAGGATAATGGTTGACTATCCGAGGTCACTATAATTGCCAATATATGAAAGTTCTTTTTGAACCTATTTATTTACGATTTGGAATTTAAGCATGGTTTATGATTTAATGCTTTGGAATTTAAGCTTGGTTTTGTATATATAATGTTTTGGGGACTTAAGCATGTGGTTTATAATGTTTTGCATATGGTCGATATGCATGTTTTGAAATGGAATCATTGAAACTTTCTTAGGTCGTAAGCATGTGTGAAAACAAGTGTTGGTTTTCAAAGGATTTAATGCATCATTGTTTTAAAAGCATCCTCACTAAGCAAGTGTGCTTACGTTCTCTTTTCTCTAATAATATAGAGCATTAAAGCTTTGTAACATCCCTTCCCGTATTCATACATTGAACACGAGTCGGAGATGTCTCAGGCTTTTAAAAACATCTTTTAACTTAAAAATCGGGGAAATTAAAAAAATTTAAAAATAACTTCCCAGGAGGTCACTCATCTTAAATATTTCCCTAATTCATGCACGCTTAACTTTATTTAATTTATAAATAAAATAATAATTTAATTCTCGATAATGAAATTTTTTACATAAATGTCAGAGTCACATTTAAAAAATATAATAATAAGTAGTAAATATGTTTATCAACTATGAGAGGTTTATAAAACTATTACATACCCGATTTAAATATTTTATTAGAAAGACAGGTTTAACTATTACATGCCACTACTAAACACAAAATATGGATGTCATAAGTACTGAAATTAACCCGTCGTATTCGTACTCCCGAAAGAGATAGAGATGCAAAAGTTGTTCGCTCCTAAACTCGTTTACCTACATGTATAACAGAAATACACACTGAGTGTAATTCAGTGAGGCGTAAGATGAGTAACATATATAAAATATCTTATAATGCACAATACTTTTCAAAAGCATGATAATCTTATAATCACGTAATCTGTAATGAAGAAATATCTATATAAGAACACATATAATTATCCGGTGAAATCATATAACCCAAGGTAAATATCAAGTGACTAATATACGAGTCATGTACATTTTAGTACTATCCTTTGTATCGACACAATGAAGTATCGGGAACATATCAACACAGTGAAGTGTTGTAAACTATCAACATAATAAAGTGTTTCCATATCAACACAATGAAGTGTTGCAACTATCGACGTCGCGTACTATCGACACAATGAAGTGTCAGATACAGTGCGACTCTTATGGTATACCACTATATTTTATGACTCAATATTATACTACCAAGGGCAACTTTAAAATCAATTCCTGCAAAATGGCAAGCAACCCATGTACAATTCATATTATGTAAAACATATCATATTAAAACAATCAATACTATAATATGCTTTATAACTTTCATGGTATACTGCCATAGATAAAAATTGTATCAAATAACTTTTTCATATATATATATATATATCATGCTATATATAAAAATTCTTTACCTTTTTGGGTAACTTATCACAAGTCTCCCTATTGTATGTTAATAAACATACATTTAAAAATATGTATGCACTCACCTTACCTTCGATAATTAACCTCGGTACTTGTTTTTCACTTCTGACCATTTTCTTTTCCTTTTCCGCTGAAACGGTCTTGATTTATATCGGAATCTCAATCAATTTTGCTTGAAAACTAACTTTGATCCTTGCATTTTGGACTTGAAAAATGAAAAAACCTAGTTCCCCATTTTCTTTCTTGGTTTCGAAATGCCAAAATAAAAGATGAGAGTATTTTGCTCATCTTTTTAATATAAATCCACATGTTTAAAATAAAATGAATTTTTAATTCATTTTACATAGTGAAATTACTAGTTCACCCTTTTCATTCAATGGACAAGATTCAATCTGATCAAAATTCAATGGCCAAGATCTCATCCATGTATATTTTGACCTTTCAAGATTGCCCTCAAAGTTTCAAAATATTTCAAAAATGCCATCCATGGCAAATGTCCAACTTGCCCTCCAACTAGACTTTATTTACAACAAGACTTAAAAATTGCCATTCTATTAAAATTGAACCAAATTAGTTCCAATCCAACCGTCCATGTCCCAAAATATCTTATATTTTTATTTATGGAATTTATTCGATCCAAATATTCGGATTTTACTCAATACGATTTCCAAATTTTCTTCCTATGAACTTTAAAGCTTTATAGCCACTAATCCACACTCCGTAAGAAAAATCTGAGTAACACGAAAGTGTCATCTTGGGGGTGAACTATTCATTTACGGTGTTAACTTACATAACTTTTAGAAATTACAATTTAGTCTCTAAACTTTTCCAAAGTTTATACTTTAACCATCAAACATTCAAAATTTTCATTTTGGTCACTGAACTAAAACCACCTTTTGAAAATTCATCCTCAAATTTTCAAAACGTACTTGTTTTAAACAAGTGTGGATACTGCTTTTCCATTGCATCCTTTGTTTCCCACGTTGCTTCTTCAACTTTGTGATTGTGCCAAAGGACTTTCACCAATGGAATTTGCTTGTTCCTTAATTCTTTGACACCGTACGCTAGTATCTTTATTGGTTCTTCTTCATACGTCAAATCCGATTGCAACTCAATTTCCTCCGGTACAATCACATGTGATGGATCTGATCTACATCTCTTGAGCATCAAAACATGGAAAACATCATGAATTTTGCTCATCTCTGGTGGAAGAGCTAACTGATGTGCAACAGGACCAACATTCTTCAATATTTCATATGGTCCAATATATTTGGGACTTAATTTAACTTTGCGGCCAAATCTCATTATTTTCTTCCGAGGAGAAACTTTCAAAAATACTTTTTCTCTAACCTCAAATTGAATGTCATTCCTTTTTAAGTCTGCATAAGACTTTTGTCGATCAGCAGCCTTTTTCAGATTGTTTTGCTCAATCTTAACCTTTTCCTCCATTTCTTGCAACATATCTGGCTTAATCAACTTGCGACCATGCAACTCAAACCAGTTCAATGGTGATCTGCACTTCTGACCATAAAGAGCTTCATAAAGTGTCATTTGGATACTTGTCTGATAACTATTATTGTAAGCAAATTCTGCTAATGGCAAGTACTTTTCCCAAGATCCTTCAAATTCAATTATGCAAGCTCTTAACATATCTTCCAATATTTGAATTGTCCTTTCTGACTGACCATCGGTTTGAGGATGGAACGCAGTACTGAAGTTCAATCTTGTCCCAAAGCTCTATGCATTGCTTTCCAAAATCTAGATGTGAACTTTGGATCTTGATCTGACACTATAGATATCGGTACTGCATGCAATCTAACTATTTCCTTGATATACAGCTCAGCATACTTGCTCATCTGATAATCTGTTCTAACTGGTATAAAGTGAGCAAATTTAGTTAACATGTCCACGATTACCCAGATAGAATTTTTCTTGCTGGGAGTCAATGACAATCCTGTCATAAAATCCATAGTAATTCTATCCCACTTCCATTGCAAAATCGAAATAGGTTGTAACTTTCCTGATGGCACTTGATGTTTAGCTTTCACCTGTTGGCAAGTCAAACACTTGGCAACGAACTCTGTTATCATTCTTTTCATACCAGACCACCAATATCAATTTTTCAAATCTTGATACATCTTGTTTTCCCCAGGATGCATAGTCAAAGGACTATAGTGTGCTTCAGAAAGCAGATCTCGCTTTAACTCAATATCTTCAAGAATATACACTCTATCTTTGTAATAGAGGCACCCATAAGGTCTAATCTCGAAATCCTTAATTTCACCAGATTCTACTTGTCTCATCTTTGCTATACACTCCTCATCCCGTTGTTGACTTTCTTTAATCCGATCTAGCAATGACGATCTCAATTGCAACTCTAACAATAATGAACCATCTGATTTCCCTTTTAACTAAGCATTTAAAGTTCTCAATGCAGCAAATGTTTTCTGACTCAAAGCATCTGCTACAAAATTTGTCCGCCCTGGGTGGTAATCAATGATCAGATCATAATCCATTATTAGTTCCAACCACCTTCGTTGTCGTAGATTCAATTCTTTCTGTGTCATCAAATATTTTAAACTTTTATGATTAGTATATACATGGCAACGTTCACCATAGAGATAATGTCGCCACACTTTTAGAGCAAAAACTACAGCTGCCAGCTCTAAATCATGGGTCTGATAATTCCTTTCATGTGGCTTTAACTGCTGAGAAGCATAAGCAATCACCTTTCCATCCTGCATCAATACACATCCCAATCCATAATGAGATGCATCACTGTACAATGTAAACTCTTTTCCCGAGTTTGGCTGTACTAAAATTAGAGCTTCTGTTAAAATTTTCTTTAACTGATCAAAGCTTTCTTGATACTTTTTAGTCCAAATGAATGGAACATCTTTTCTCAATAACTTTGTAAGTGGAACAGCTATCATCAAAAAAAATTCACAAACCTTCGATAATATCTAGCAAGTCCCAAGAAACTACGAACTTTAGAATATTCTTGGGAACCTTCCACTACAGAATATACTGTATCTTTTTAGGATTCACTTGAATTCCTTCAATTGAAGCAATATGTCCCAAGAAAGCCACTTCAGACAACCAAAACTCACAATTTGAGAGCTTAGCATACAATTTCTTTTCTCTCAAAATCTGAAACACTATTCTTAAATGTGTATCATGATCCTCTTTAGTCTTCGAGTACACCAATATATCATCAATAAAGACTACGCCAAACTAATCGAGATACGGCTAAAATACTCAGTTCATTAAATCCATGAATGTTGCTTGAGCATTTGTAATTCTAAGTGGCATCACTACAAATTCATAATGCCCGTACCTCATTCGGAATGCTGTTTTTGGAATATCCTCCTCCTTGACCTTCAGTTGATAATAATCAGACCGAAGATTAATCTTAGAGAATACGGCTGCTCCTTTCAGTTGGTCAAACAAATCCTCTATTCTTGGTAGTGGATACTTGTTCTTTACAATTGCCTTATTTAACTGTCGGTAATCAATGCACAATCGCAGCGAACCATCTTTCTTTTTAACAAATAACACTGGAGCTCCCCATGGTGACGTACTAGGATGTATAAATCCTCTATCTAATAACTCCTGGAACTGTGATTTTAACTCCCTCAATTTTGTAGGTGCCATTCTATTGGGAGTTGTAACGCCCTGATTTTGGGCTTAGGAGTTTTAGGGAAAGGTTTAGTTGGTTCGGTGGATCGAGATTAGAGATTCGAGTCAGATTCGGGATTTAAATTGGATTAAAATTTTATTGAAGATAAAAATATGGGAAAATAGTCTAAAATCATTATTAAATATATAAATGATTTGGTAAAAACAATTTTTGAAAATGAAATTTGGAAATGGGACATTTTGAGTTAGTGACTAAAACGCAAAGTTTGCAAAACTATTTTTAGTGACTGTTTTGAAAATGGGTCAAAACTTTGAATCTTTTAGGAGCTAATAATCCAAAAGGGTTTCATCAGGTTTCTCCCTTTAATTAACTATTTTCAATTAAGTTTTTAAGCGGTATAAATAGTGGAGAGAATTAATTAAACACATTTTAAAAGAATTTCACATAATTGACTTTGTAACTCTTTTCTCTCAAATTCTCTCAAGCCAAACATATTTCCAGCTTCAATTTCTTGAGGTAAAATTAGGATTTCAAAGAGTTTTTCATTTCCAATTGATTTCTAAAGCTTTTACATCAAATACTTATTATTTCTACCTTGATTTTCATGGTTTATAAAGCAATTAAGGGGCGAAATCAGCATTGGAGGTAAGGATTCATTCTTCTCCTCTAATGAAAGGTTGTTTATTGAAATTCCTAAGTTCTTGATCCATTTTATATGATTTTCATTGGGTTTTGATAAATTAAACTCGGATTTATGGTTTAATTGATGGTTTATGATGAAAAATTGAAGAAATTCATAGTGATTTGTTTTTATTGAGTTAAGGATTGGTTTATACCTTGGTTTTGATGTTTAATATGATAATGAAGTGAGTTTTGATGATAGAATCCCAGAATCTAATGAATCTCTAATTTTTTAGGTTGTTAGTTAAGAGATTTTGAGGTGTTGTGGTTGATTATTGCTTGCTGGAGGTATAATGTTGTTTGGATGTTAATTGATGTTATTTGAAGGTTGCGATTCGTAGTTGTGGGCTGGGTTGAGGTTTGTAGGGAATCGATGATGTTTTCGGTTGTTAAGATAGAGTGTTGTGGAGGATTATAGTTGGGTGCTAATAATTGTTGTGTTGCTGTGAGTTTGGATGCATTGTAATGCATTGGATTCTCTGCTATGATGTGTTTGAAACAGGGTAAAGTAGTTCGAAAGCGAATCTTGGTGTGAGGAGTTGCCGAAGGCTTGATTTGACATCGGTAAGGAAGGTGTTGCTTTGTCGGTGAGTGAAACGGATAAGAATGGCCTTTCAAAGAGTTGAAAAGGTTTAATGGGAGTCTAGACTAGGCTTGATACACTGGTCTAAGGCTTGGAAGTAAGTAATGTAGATTTCTCTCTCGATTTCGGTTGGCAAATGATTTACGAATGCACTTGTTAAATGATTGTTTACCTCTTGTTTTATGCATGGAATGAGCATGGTTTAATGCTGGAAATTGATATGAAATGATGATAAATGCGTTCGGAAAGTAATGCATGATTTTAAAGAATACTATGAATATGGTTTATGCATGGTTTAGTGCATGTTGAAGTGATTTGATTAATGCATAAGAAAACAGTGAGGTGTGTTTATAAAAGTGAATTATATTGGCAAGTGATGAAATTGAAATGTTATGGAAATGTTATCAGATATAATTGGCCGGCCATAGGATTTAAAGTGCACTATAATAAGTCGCCCGTGGTTGTAGAGGTGGTACTAGAGGTACTTACTCCGATCATGTGAACCTCAATGTTGTTGAGGTAGCACTTTGATGGCTTTTACTCCAGACACATGTTGTAGAGGTTGTTGCGTCGAATGTGTTTACTCCAAGTTGGAGGATTAGGCTTGGTAGTGTAGAGGTGGTGTATGTGTTGCATGACTCCATGCCATTGATCTGCAAGAGATTGCAAGATTTCTTGGGAAATCCATGTATCCTATGTTACCGATGTTACCAATGTTAATGATGGTTTTATTGAAATATTGTTGTTGAGATGGATCACTTGTAAGCAAATATAATGTTTTAAATGTATCATGTTGATGGATTGATTTGGAATAAAGTGTTTACACATGTTTCACTCCTTAAGCTTTGCATATGGGATGTTATGCATGGGAAAGGCTTAAGTAGAGGGAATTGCATATGAGATTATGCTATGGAATCCATGATACATGTTGCACAAATATGTTGATTTTGTAAAGACTAAGTGCATATTTTGAAAGAATGGCATGATTGTTTTGAAATGGATTTTAGCATTGGATGATGGTTTGTATTTTGAGCGTTCCTCACTAAGCAATGATTGCTTACGCTCTCTTTTATCATCAATGCAGATTGATTGAATGCAAGTTCCTAGCAAGCAAGGAGGAAATTCCAAGACTTGACTTACGAAAGTATGTTTGGGTTTTAAAGTAGTAATACATGCAATGTGGCTTAAATGTTGTTGGGAGGGTTTGAGGTTTATATTGTTGCTTTGGACTTATGATAAGCTTGGTTTGTTGGATTTTACACATGGTTCATGCTTTGGTTGCTTGAGTATTAGGAAGCATGCCTATAGTTTACCTTTAAAGCATGATAAATGTTTCTTGATGTTTGGTTTATGGTAGTTGATGGTAATGACCAATGATGATGTTTTTTTATTGTTAGATGTATGCTTAAGTGTTAGAATTCCAAAACGAGGCTAAAAACTAGCAAATTTTGACGTTACTTGTCAGGCGTATCGATGCGTGTGTGCCTGTATCAATATAGGCAAGTGTTTCTAGGCATAGCGTATCGATACATGGGAGACCGTATCGATATGGGTAAGCACATTTTTCAGGCTTAGCGTATCGGTACACGGGTGACTGTATCGATATGGGTCAACGGTTTCAGGCATAGTATATCGATACACGTGAAGGTGTATCGATATGGTTTTGAGCTACTAGAATCTAGAATTTTGAGAAAGCTCAGGTGTATCGATACACTTTCCTGTGTATCGATACACTTTCCTATGTATTGATACCGTCAGGGTTAAGTTAGTTAAAAGTATGTTTTAAGGTTCATGTTTTCTCTCGTTTTAGTCCCTAAGTGATATACATGCAATTAAATTAGTTTGAATGATCATTTTCACTTGAAATTTCACCAGTATGCATGTAATTGGTTTAATTGAGGATTGGTAACTTTAATTATGAAATTGGTCCTTTAAAATAATGGAAATAAAGTTGGGTCCCTGGGTGTTATGTATGCAATTGGATGAGTTCGGATGATCGTTTTAAGTTGAAATTTGGCATGTATGCTTGTAGCCTAAAAAATTAACGATTGGTATAGGAAATTACAATTTAAACCTTATAGATTTGTATATTTTCGTTTTGGTCCTTATTAGTGTAAAGTGACCAATTGGATACCAATTCGATGCCCGATTGGGTTGGGTCTTCACCCGTTGTTTGTATGTACATGTAGGGTAATTACCAGCATCTAGGTAACATAGAAAGAGAAAAAATGGGCGTTTTTCTAGAGTTTTCTTTACGGTTTACTTCGGTAAACCTAATGTAGCTCACGAGGTTCGGTCTTGCGACTAGGCCGGGTTAAGGGGTTACATTTGGTGGTATCAAAGCTAGGTTTTGATTGTTGGGGGTGGGTTATGGTTGTTTATGTATGTTAGGAAGTTGTTTGAAATGTATGTTGATTGAATTGACTTGATTACTATACACAGTGATGGATTGTATATTATATGATGTTGGGGTATGATTTGGGACATATTGCCTTATTACTATCAATGGAAAATGTTTTGATTTGAAATGGAAGTCTTGGACCCTTGCTTGAAGATGGCCTAACCATTTTTATTTTGGTGTTATCATGCCATAGATTCTTTTCTTACAATGCCACCGAGGAGAGAATTATGTTTTAATGCGAATGAGGAGAGGCAAGATGATGAGAATAATGTTGTGCCTGAGGATTTGCCACCTCCTCCAACGAATCCACCTGCGGGTGTGGAACAGGTACCACCTGTGCAAGTTGGGCCAGCACTGGGTGATGTGACGCCTTTGATACATGCAATGACGAGAGCGTTCCAAGCTGCGATGGCTCGAGTGCAGGTGCCTGCACCAGTACCAATTGCTGCTGCTAATTCAAGATTACCCTTAGAGCGTTTACGTGGCATAGGAGGGGTCGAGTTTATAGGGTTGTCGCCTGACGCTTCTGAGGAGTGGTTTGCCAGCACAAATCGTATTTGGATCAGATGGGTTATTTTGATACTCATAAGCTGGGATGTGCTGTATCTCTACAGCAGGGAGATGCGTATAGCTAGTGGACTACGGTGATTGAAAGTATAGAGGCTGACAATGTAACATGGGAAACCTTTCGGTCTGTCTTTCGAAAGAAGTATCTCAGAGCTAGATACCAAGATGAAAAGAAATGCGAGTTGATAGCTTTGGTGCAGGGGAATATGTCGGTATCTGAGTATGAGATACAATTTGTGAGGCTGAGTTAGTATGCTTCTGAGTTGATGCCTGATGAGAGGAGTCGTTGTGACCGCTTCCATTACGGATTGACGTAGGAGGTTAAGACATATATGTTGGCTGCTAAGTATGTTGATTTTGATGTATTGGTTTCGAGAGGCAAGGATATTGAGCAGAGTTTAGGTTTGACCTCCCGTGCTGGAGGATTTGGTCATGTAAGAGAGCTACTGATGCTAATGTTGGGGTGGCCGATATAAGAGGCACCGTGATTGGAGATATCGACCCGAGCTTGGGAGAAGAGGTCAGCTATGGCAGAGTTCTGGAGGTGGGATACCAGAGTGTGTTCAAAGTGGGAAGAAGCATTCAGAGGTTTGTTGGAGGTCGGATAGAGTTTGTTGGGGTTGTGGATCTTGAGACCATGTTAAGTGTGATTGTCATCAGATTGGACGAGCTGGGCTAGTTCCTGCGCCTATTGCAACTAATGTTTGCTGGAGTTGTGAGTCGGCTGATCATGTGAGGCGTGACTGCCCTATGTTAGCTAGAGGTGCGCATGCTCCTACACCTGTTGTGGCTGCCCCGAGAGGTCGAGGGCGTGGACGAGGACATTTTCAGCTGAGGGATGGTGGGCGTAGGACTATGGCACACACCGTTGTTATTCAGCCGAAAGATAGTGGTCCCGCGAGGGTGTATGCGCATCGTGAAGGACGCAACGATACTAATGTGATTGCAGGTACCTTTACTTTGCAAACTTTGCCGTTATTTTCTTTGGTTGATTCTGGTTCCACCCATTCGTATATTCTTAGTGACATGAACAGTTGCTTGATATACCTGTGGAGATTTTGAATGTTGGGGTTCGAGTAACTAGTTCTTTGGGTGAGATGGTTGTGGTTAGGAAGTTATACCGAATGTGTCCTTTGATGATGCAAGACTATGTGTTTGTTGTGGATCTGATGGAATTTCCATTCCATGGTTTTAATATAATATTGGGGATGGATTGGCTATCCGAGCATAGGGCAATTGTGGATTTTGAAACCAAACGGATATCCTTGCGTCTTGCTGATGATTATGAAGTTGTGGTGGTTGGCGAGAATGCAAAGTTCCTGACCAATGTTGTTTCAGCTTTGGAAGCAAGTCGAATGTTGAAACTCAGATGTCAGGCATATTTGGCCTATGTTATGAATCCTGGATCCAAAGATGTGCGTGCACAGGACTTTCGCAGAGTTTGTGATTTTTTGGTGGTTTTCCCTGAAGAGTTATCGGGGTTGCCGCCAGATAGGGAGGTGGATTCTGCACTGGTGTCCATTACGCCGTATCGCATGGCACCTAAGGAGTTGAAAGAGTTAAAGACACAAATCTAAGAGTTGCTTGATCGGGGATTTATTAGACCCAGTGTTTCACCCTGGGGTGCACCGATGTTATTTGTGAGGAAGAAAGATGGCACAATGAGGATGTGTATCGATTATCGGCAACTAAATAAGTTGACGATTAAGAACAAATATCCCTTACCGTGGATTGACGATTTGTTTGATAAATTTCGAGGTGCATCAGTATTTTCTAAGATCGACTTGAGATCGGGATATTATCAGTTGAAGGTGAAGGGTGAGGATATGCCAAAGACTGCCTTTCGTACGAGGTATGGGCATTACGAGTTCTTAGTGATGCCGTTTGGGTTGACCAATGCACCAGCTATGTTTATGGATATGATGAATCAGGTGTTTCATGAGTACTTGGACCAATTTGTGGTAGTGTTTATTGATGATATTCTTGTGTACTCTCGTACTAAAAAAGACCATGATGAGAACTTGCGGATTGTGCTTCAGAGATTGCTGGATAATCAATTATATGCTAAGCTGAGTAAATGTGAATTTTGGTTGAAGGAAGTAGTTTTCCTTAGACATATGGTGTCGGCTGAGAGAATTCATGCGAATCCACAAAAGATTGAGGCTGTGGTGAGTTGGAAGCCACCTCGGTCAGTGACGGAGGTGCGTAGTTTCCTTGGGTTGGTTGGATATTATCGCCGGTTTGTAGATGGATTTTCGAAGATTATTGTACCTTTAACCAAGTTGTTGTAGAAGAACGTTCATTTTGAGTGGTTGGAGGATCGTCGGCAAGCTTTTGAAAACTTAAATGAAGCTTTGACGCAAGCTCCAATCTTGACACAACCCGAGTTGGGAAAGGAGTTTGTGGTATATAGTGATGCATCATATGTTGGTTTAGGGCGCGTGTTGATGCAAGATGTGAAGGTTGTGGCTTATGCATCTAGGCAATTGAAAGTGCACTAGCATAACTATCCTATTCATGATCTTGAGCTTGCCGCGGTGGTGTTCGCGTTAAAGATTTAGAGGCATCATCTTTATCATGAGAAGTGTGTAGTGTACACGGATCACAAAAGTTTAAAGTATTTGATGTCGCAGAAAGAGTTGAATCTTAGGCAACGACGGTGGTTGGAGTTGCTTAAAGATTATGACTTGACCATTGAGTATCATCTGGGTAAAGCAAATGTGGTAGCAGATGCCTTGAGTAGAAAAGCTGTGGTTGAGTTGAGAGCTATGTTTGCTTGGTTTAGTGTAACCCGTGATGGAGGTTAGTTACCGAGTTGCAGGTGAAGCCATCGTTGTCGCAAATAATAAAGGAGAAACAACCGTATGTTAATGAGTTGGTACCTCATGTTAGGGATATCTTGGATGGGAAACCATCAGATTTTCATTTTAATGATGATGAGGTGTTGTGTTTTAAGGACCAGGTAGTGGTGTTGCAGGATGAGGAGTTGAGACGTATCATCTTGACCGAGGCTTATTCTAGCCATTTTGCTATGCATCCCGGTAGTACCAAGATGGATTGGGGTTTGAAGGAGGAGTATTATTAGGTTGATTTGAAACAGGATGTGGCTGATTTTGTTGATAGATGCATGGCGTGTCAGCGTGTTAAGATGAGCATCAATTTCCTTCTAGGTTGTTGCAACAGTTGAGGATACCGGAATGGAAATGGGAGAGAATCACCATGGATTTTGTGTCACGGCTACCTTTGACACTAACTAAAAAGGATTCCATTTGGGTGATCATGGATCAGTTTACGAAGTATACATATTTTCTGTCGGTGCATATGACGTATACTTTGGATAAATTGGCTGATCTTTACATCGCACAGGTCGTGAAGTTGCATGGAGTGCCTAAGTTGATTGTGTCGGATAGAGATCCGAGGTTTACAGCAAGGTTCTGTGAATGTTTGCATCGAGCCCTGGGTACCCGGTAGCATTTTAGCACTTCATTTCATCCACAAATAGATGGACAGTCTGAGCGTGTAATCCAGGTCTTGGAGGATATGTTGAGGTGTTGTATTATCGAGCTCCAAGGAGCCTGGGAAAAGCAGTTGCCAATGATGGAGTTCGCTTAAAATAATAACTATCAAGCGAGTATTCAAATGGCACTACATGAGGCTTTATATGGTAGGAGGTGTCGTATGTCTTTGTGTTGGGCGGAGGTTGGGGAGAAGTATATTTCTATGCCCCATGTGTTGAAAGACACTTGTGAGAAGGTGAAGCTTGTATCTGATCGCTTGAAAGAGGCATCCGATCGACAGAAATCCTATGCGGATTTGAAGCGTAGAGAAGTGGAGTACGCTGTTGGTGACAAAGTGTTTTTGAAGGTTTCACCTTGGAAGAAGGTGATGCGCTTTGGGCGTAAAGGGAAGTTGAGTCCGAGGTTTATCGGGCCGTATGAGATTTTGGATCGTGTGGGTCCCGTAGCTTATAGATTGAGGTTGCCACCCGAGTTGGAAAAGACTCATAATGTGTTCCATGTTTTGATGTTGTGGAGGTATTGGTCGGATCCCTCTCATGTTATGCCGATTGAGGATGTTGAGGTGAGATCGGATCTGACTTATGATGAGGAACCAATAGAGATCCTTGATACCAGCAGTAAGGTTCTGCGTGGGAAGACGATAGAGCTCGTTAAAGTGTTATGGCGGCATCGAGGAGTTGATGAGGCTACTTGGGAGAGTAAGTTGGACATGAAAAAGCAATTTTCATATCTTTTTCCTCTAGGTAAATTTCGAGGACAAAATTTCTTAAGAGGGGGAGAGTTGTAACGCAGCGATTTTGGGCTTAGGAGTTTTAGGGAACGGTTTAGTTGGTTCGGTGGATCGGGATTAGAGATTCGAGTCAGATTCAGGATTTAAATTGGATTAGATATTTTTATTGAAGATAAAAATATGGAAAATAGTCTAAAATCATTATTAAATATATAAATGATTTTGGTAAAAACAATTTTGGAAAATGAAATTTGGAAATGGGACATTTTGAGTTAGTGACTAAAATGCAAAGCTTGTAAAACTATTTTTAGTGACTGTTTTGAAAATGGGTCAAAAATTTGAATCTTTAAGGAGCTAATAATCCAAAAGGGTTTCATCAAATTTCTCCCTTTAATTAACTATTTTCAATTAAGTTTTTAAGAGGTATAAATAGTGGAGAGAATTAATTAAACACAATTTAGAAGAATTTCACATAACTAACTTTGTAACTCCCTTCTCTCAAATTCTCTCAAGCCAAACATATTTCCAGCTTCAATTTCTTCAGGTAAAATTAGGATTTCAAAGAGTTTTGATTTCCAATTTATTTCTAAAGCTTTTACATCAAATACTTATTATTTCTACCTTGATTTTCATGGTTTATAAAGCAATTAAGGGGAGAAATCAGCATTGGAGGTAAGGATTCGTTCTTCTCTGCTAATGAAAGGTTCTTTATTGAAATTCCTAAGTTCTTGATCCATTCTATATGATTTTCATTGGGTTTTGATAAATTAAACTCGGATTTATTGTTCAATTGATGGTTTATGATGAAAAATTGAAGAAATTCATAGTGATATGTTTTTGCTGAGTTAAGGATTCGTTTATACCTTGATTTTGATGTTTAATATGATAATGAAGTGAGTTTTGACGATAGAATCCTGGAATCTAATGAATCTCTAATTTGTTAGGTTGTTAGTTAAGAGATTTTGAGGTGTTGTGGTTGATTATTACTTGCTGGAGGTATAATGATGATTTAGGTTGTTGTTTGGATGTTAATTGATGTTATTTGAAGGTTGAGATTCGTAGTTGTGGGCTGGGTTGAGGTTTGTGGGGAATCAATGATGTTTTCAGTTGTTAAGATAGAGTGTTGTGGAAGATTATAGTTGGGTGCTAATAATTGTTGTGTTGCTGTGAGTTTGGATGCATTGTAATGCATTGGATTCTCTATTATGATGTGTTTGAAATAGGGGAAAGTAGTTCAGAAGCAAATCTTGGTGTGAGGAGTTACCGAAGGCTTGATTTGACATCGGCAAGGAAGGCTTTGCTTTGTCGGTGAGTGAAACGGATAAGAATGGCTTTTCAAAGATTTGAAAACGTTTAATGGGAGTCTAGACTAGGCTTGCTACGCTGGTCTAAGGCTCGGAAGTAAGCAATGTGGATTTCTCTCTTGATTTCGGTTGGCAAATGATTTATGAATGCACTTGTTAAATGATTATTTTCCTCATGTTTTATGCATGGAATGAGCATGGTTTAATGTTGGAAATTGATATGAAATGATGATAAATACGTTTGGAAAGTAATGCATGATTTTAAAGAATATTATGAACACTGTTTATGCAAGGTCTAGTGCATGTTGAAGTGATTTGATTAATGCACAAGAAAACAGTGAGGTATGTTTATAAAAGTGAATTATATTGGCAAGTGATGAAGTGGGAATGTTATGGAAATGTTATCGGATATAATTGGCCAGCCATAGGATTTAAAGTACACTATAATAAGTCGCCCGTGGTTGTAGAGGTGGTACAAGATGTACTTACCCCGATCATGTGAACCCCAATGTTGTTGAGGTAGCACTTTGATGGCTTTTACTCCAGCCACGCGCTGTAGAGGTTGTTGCGTCGAATGTGTTTACTCCAAGTTGGAGGATTAGCCTTGGTAGTGTAGAGGTGGTGTATGTGTTACACGACTCCATGCCATTGAGCTGTAAGAGATTGCAAGATTTCTTGGGAAATCTGTGTATCCGATGTTACCGATGTTACCAATGTTAATGATGGTTTTATGGAAATGTTGTTGTGAGATGGATCACTTGTAAGCCAATATAATGTTTTAAATGTATCATGTTGATGGATTGATTTGGAATAAAGTGTTTACACATATCGGTACGGGACGTGGTATATCGACACAATGTGTTTTATGCATATCAGTACGGTAACACCAGTACCGATACTCGAGGCCAATTTTTGATAATGACAGCTGGGCAGTTTTGTTTTCTTTGTATTTTAGTCCCTGAATCTTGCCAAGGCAATTGTATGTGATAGAATGAACGGATTGAGCTGAAACTTGAGATGAAAGTTTGGAATCGGACTAATTAAAGGTTAGTAACTTAAAAGTGAGTCTAAATCCTACAATTTTTTGTATTTGCAATTTGGTCCCTATATTGCCAGTGTGATCAATTGGATGTCAATTGATGCTCGATTAAGTTGGGGTTGCACCTATTTCTGCATGAACATATAGGGTTAATAATTGGCATCTAGATAAGATAAAAGGAAAAAAAATGGACCGGGTTTCATTGTATCTTTTCGGTTTGCTATGAGAAACCTAATGTAACCTTCTTGGTTCGGTTGGGCGTCTAGGCCAGGTCGAGGGGGTTATAATTACCACCAATACTTCTTGATATCTGACATCTAATCTTCATATGAAACTATCAGTGATGGCTCTCTCATCCGGTAGCAATTCAGAGGCAAACCTGCTCAATCTATTAAACTCGCATTCATATTCATACACCGAGCGATCTCTTTGCTTATATCCAAGAACTGCTGCCCCATTTCCCGAATAAAGGCATCTCCAATATATTTCCTCTTAAACTCACAGAGAAAAAACTGCCAGTTCACCCCTTCTTGAACTCGAGCAGTGCCATTGTTCCACCATACCAGTGCCTGCTCTTTCAAGAAGGAGACAACTCCTTCTAGTTTTCCTCGATCATCACACTCAATCCGAGACAACATGGCCTGTATATCATTCAACCAAAAATCTGCCAAAATAGGATCCCCATCGACGTCGCCTTTAAAATCAGGAGCCTCAGCTTCTTTAACTCCTTCGGAACGGAAATTCAAGGAGGTCTATTAAGTATAGCGTCCAGAGCTTGCAAAAATGTACCCAGTCTTGCACCAGCATTTCATGTGTAGGTGCACCAGCCTCTTGTTGAATAGGCTATTTTACTTTCTCCCCTACTTCTAGAGCATTCTTAGGCCCCACTTGTCGAGTAGCATGTCGGGATCCAACTCCCTCCGGCATCTGTACTCATAACATATACTTAAACTTATAAGCAATTGCATCAATCAACCAGTATAATTTTCATGTAAATACGACATCCTAGTGGCATGTACACACTTTAACACTTTTATCGAGTTCAAATTTAACTCCAGAACCGACTAAACATGTAGCTCTGATACCAATAAATGTAACAACCTTTCCCGTATCTATACATTGAACAAGAGTCGGAGATGTCTCACGCTTTTAAAAACATCTTTTAACTTAAAAATTGGGGAAATTTAATTTTTTTTAAAAATAACTTCCCAGGCGGTCACTGTAACACCCCCGTTTTGGGCTTAGCGGTTTTGAGGTTTGTTAGACGGTCTGGTGGACTAGGTTAAAGATTTGAGTCAGATTCGGTACCGTATATTTTTCGGTAAGATAAAAATGTAGAAAAATAGTTAAAATCATCTTTTATTATATAATGATTTTTGGTGGAATCAATTTTAGAAAACGAAATTTGGAAATGTGACATTTTGGATTAGTGACCAAAATGTGATTTTTGAAAATTGTTTTTAAAGGTGACTAAAATGAAAAGGGTCAAATTCTTAGAATCTTTAAGGAGCTATTTTACCAAGGTTTTTCTGATGATTTCTCCCTTAATTTAAGATATTTTAACATGTTTTTAAAGATAATTAAAAATGGATTTTAGTTATAAAGTTAGTTAAGCTCATTAAAGAAAATTCACGTAACTTTTCTCTCCACTCTCTCCTCAGCCAAACACTCAAGTTTTCTTCAAAATCCAGAGGTGAGGAGTCTTTTAACTTGTTTTTATAATTAATAATGATTTGATTAACATTGTTTTGCAAAATCTCTTTTAAATCTTGTGTTTTCTTAACTTTTGTCAAATCAATTGAGGGAGAAATCATACAATAGGGGTAAGGTCCGTGATATCCTCTATTGTATGGTTCTTTACTGAAATTCCCAAGTATTTGATCCTTGATTTATAGTTTGGAAACTGATTTTTTTGTTATATCAATGTTTAATTGAGTTATTTTGAGAATATTGATGAGATATTATAATTTTCAAAGTGGATCTATTTTTCCAGTGTTTGAGTTGGATTTAATATATGTTTTGGTTGTACTTTGATGTTCATAAGTTGTTTTTATCAATAGAATACTGAAACTTTTGAATCTCTAATTAGTTAGGTTGTTAGATTGGGGTTTTGTGGTGATATTCGATTTTAATCTTTGCTGGAAGTAAAAGGATGTTAGGAAAGGGTTTTTTGGATGTTCCATGATGTTAATTGAAGGCTTGTATTGTTGTTTTATGGCTGGGTTAAGTTTTTGAAACGTTTGATGGTGTTTTCGGTATGTTTTGGATGGTGTTGAGTGGGCATCTTGGGAGTTACAGGAGATTGCTGTTGGGCAATGGTTTGAATGCATTTTAATGCATTTGCCCTCTGGTTTTATGTGTTTAAAACAGAGGATAATCAAGGCGATGAAGCATGATGTGTTTGGTGGCTTGCCGAGAGCTTATTTCGTGTTGGCAAGAAAGACGAAGCATATCGGTGAGTGGAAACTGGTTTTAAATGCTTTACAAATGTTTGAAAAGGTTGTTGGGAGTTTAGGGTAAGCGTGAGACACATACCTAAGCTCGGAAGTAAGTTTCCCTTATTTTGCTCTTGAATATCGGCTTGGATATGAGCATGTTGTTTGCTTGTTTTGGTAATAAACATGGTATGATTTACTTACGAGTAATGCATGATTTTGAGTACATATGCAGGGGATTGAAAGTATATATTAAATGTTATTGAGCATTGGTTTTCATTCCGGTTGGGAATGGTGTTATTGCATTGGCAATAAGATTTGCATATGTGTTGTTGATGAGATGCATCGTAAAACGGTAAGTAAATGGTTTTGTGAATGATATATTGGGTATGTTACATGGTGAAAACAATCGAATATAGTTGGCATGCCATAGGATTAAAAGTGCACTATAAAATATGAATAAAATCGATCGTGGCCATGGGTCCTTGAGGTATGGCAGTTTAACTAGGCCACTCGGACTGTTGGGACATCATTTGGGGCATACGGTTTAACTAGGCAACCCAAATTAATGGTGATCTTGCGGTTTAACTAGGCAAGGTCGGTACTCTTGCGGTTTAACTAGGCAAGGGTGAAATCTCGTGGTTTAACTAGGCGAGGGTGTCAAATCTTGTGTTTTAACTAGGCAAGGTTTGGGATATCATGCAGTTTAACTAGGCATGGTATGAGAGATCTGTGTATCCGATATGTGTAAAGATAGAGGTAGTCTATCTGAGTCACTATAATTGCCAATATATGAAAAAGATAATGTGTTGATTCTTGTATTAAATGCTTTGGGATTTAAGCATGGTTTGATTAAAATGCTTTGGGATTTAAGCATGAGATGTTATTGATGTTATGATTATCATTATGTTTTGATTCGGTTAAAATCATGAAATGCTTTGTAAGTAAGCATGTTTTGGGAAAAGCAAGCATATGTTTTTAAAAGAATGTAAATGTATCATTGTTATGAGCATCCTCACTAAGCATGTGTGCTTACGCTCTCTTTTTCCTAATGATGCAGAGCATTAAAGTTTAGGGCGACAAAGGCAAGGTTTGCAAGGATCCAAGAGATAAACTACTTTGAGTATATATTAAGTGTCTAAAAGTACTATTTTATTCACCCTTTTTATTCATAATAATGCTAGACTTAGGCTCATATTAGTTGTATTGTTAGCCATTCATGCATGTTTGCATTGTTTCCTTGGTGGTTAAGCTTGATATCATATTTTGCTTAATTTTGTGGAAAAAGGGTGATGCCGATAGTTATTTTTGTGTATGCAGAATCACTTGCCAAAGCAAGGCTGGAACCAGTTGCCAGGGTAATACAAGAAAGAGATGCCGACGCAGTTGCCAGGGCAGTGTATGAAGGAGATGCCGAGCTAGTTGCCAGGGCAATTGTCGATAAGGGATAAGATGATATGGCATCCGAAATTGATGACTAGATAAACCTAAGATGACGTAGAGCAAAGTTAAATCCCAAAGGAGTTTGATTTCCATGAAGAGGTCAAAGAGAAATTAAATCACAAGAAGATAGGAGAAGATCTAGAAGGAATTTAAATATAATAAAGAATTATATTATTTAAAAGTATTTAGTTCCAACTTAACTTCCTCCTCAAGAAAGACCTTGACCTAGCCCTATAAATTGAGGACCAAGTCGTCACCTCAAGGAGGTGCAAAAAAAGGGGAGAGAAATCGCCAAGAAACTTTCAACCAATCTTTTTCTTTTTCTTTCTTTTTCGATTAGGTTTACGTTAGGGACTATTTATTTTGTGTTTCTTTTGAACCTAGCCATGAACTAAATCTATTTGGCTAAGGTTATTGTGTTTTGTGGTTGTGAGAAATAATTGGATTTTATTTAGGTAATAAGAGTTTGCATTTTCAATTCAAGGTTTACTCATTCTTGGTTTTTATTCTTGTTTGCGAGTGAATTGGGAGAGGATCTCGTGATTCTATCTGTTTACCTAATATTGGGAGAGTTATATTCAAGAAATGAATGAGTATGGTCTTTATTTAATCTATTGACGGTGAAGATTAATCCAGCTTAGGAATAAGTTAAGGATTTCAACGGCTAAGAGGAGCACAAGATTGGTTGTTGTTCACCCTTGATTCACGCAGGGATGTATTGTCAAGGCATGCACAATTAGCTAGAGTTTCGACTTAGGGATAAGAAGAAACCATTGAAGAACGCTCTGCCAAACCTTGAAGTTGCTGCCCAGCCGCTCAAACAGTTGCCCAAGCAACCGTTTGATTAGTTGCCAAGGCATCCCAGCTGCGCAAGTTGCCACGGTAACTGAGTTGCCCTTGCACTCTTTTACAAAGACGATCCAATTGGCTATCACACCTCAACTCACGATAACCTGGCCTATTTCCTCTCTTTTGATTACATCTTCTTTTACTTTATTGCTTTCTAGCTTAGTTGTTAGTTAAGACTCCTACAATCACCTACTTGTGTTTTTACTTTTTACAGTGCAAGAGATTGAATTCTTGAAGTGGCACCAATCCCTGTGGAGACGATATCTTTTATACTATAACTTGCGACGTGTACACTTGCACAATTGCGGAGCACTTATTACGCGCAACAAGTTTTTGGGGCCGTTGCCAGGGATTGGCAATAGCGACTTTGTTTTTATTTTCTTGCAGTTTTTATTTTTATTGTTTAAGATTCGAAGGGTTAACAAACTTTGGTTTTGCATTGGTATATGACCAGGGCGAGACCGATTACACCAGAATATCCCTTTGATCCAAAAATCGAATGAACCTTGCAAAGACTCAGACAAAGGTTAAGAGTAGCAATGTCTAATCAAGACGGCAATATGAATCAGGATGTTCCAGCAGGAGGAGGAGCGATTTTTGCATGAAACAGAACTATTTGAGACTATCTAGAGGAAGATCTTGAAGTACTTAATCCAGGAGTTGTCACACCTGAAATTGAAGCTGACCACTTTGAGTTGAAATTGGTGATGTTCAATATGATCAACACAATTGGTCAATTTGGCGGCTCAGCAATTGAAGATGCACGACAACATCTTAAATCTTTCCTCGAGATTTGCAACTCATTCAAAATATAAAGAGTCACCCCAGATGTTTTACGGCTAAGTTTATTCCCCTATTCACTGAGGGATAAGGCGAAAGCATGGTTGAATAGTATTCCTACCGAATCAATAGGATCTTGGACCGATCTTTGTCGTGATTTCCTTGCTCGATTTAATCCTACAAATTTGACTGATAAGCTTCGTAATGAAAGTACTTCTTTTTGGCAGGCAGATGATGAATCCATGTATGAGGCTTGGGAGCGATATAGAGAACTTCTACACAAATGCCCCCTACACGGATTCCCAGTGTGGACACAAGTAACAATGTTTTACAACGCTGTGAATACATCAACAAGGATGATGCTAGATGCCTCAGCAAACGGCATACTCTAGATAAGTCGCCGGAGGAAGCAATGCAAATTCTAAACAGGCTCCCAATAATGATTATCAGTTCCCATCTGCTAGAAGAGGAGGAGTTAGACGCCAAGTCACAATACATGAACTGGGATCACCAGATTCAATTTTGACACAATTGGCCACTCTAACCAAGATGGCCCAGAACATGCAGAAACAAAACAACGCACATGAGGTCAAGGTAGTAGATTCATTTTGTGAGTTATATAGTGGTGACCATAATTCTTCTGAATGTATGCAGAATCCATAATCCAGCTTTTATGTGGGGAATTACAATCAGAACAACAATGTAATGTCCAACACATATAATCCAGCTTGGAAGAAGCACCCAAATTTTTCATGGAGTAATCCCAACAATGCTCTAAACCAGAACAATCAGAATGCACAAGCATCGAGATTCCAGCAGAATATGCCACGGCAACAGTTGCCACAACAACAACCGACAACATTTAGTTCTTTGGAAAATTCTCTCAATGTTTTTATGTTGAAAACTAAATCTTATATGGTTGAAAATAGTAAGTTCATAAAAAGAACTGATGCTTTTATTAACAGGATCGAGATGAGATTGGAAAACCAAGAGGCAGCAATAAAATCATTGGAAACTCAAGTTAGACAATTTGCTCAAAACCTGAATACTAGACCGCAAGGACGTTTACCCAGTGATACTGAAGTCACAAGAGGAACTGGCCATGAGCAATGTAAGTCAACTAGAAGTGGCCGACAACTTAAGGAGGCTCAAGCTCGCTCATCAAACAAAACTCCACAAAAAGAACAAGATGAACTCAGCAGTAAAGCCTCAGATGCTGAACCAGGAAATGCCACGGCAACCCCAGTTGACGATGCCGCGACAACCAACGATAAGCATGCCCGAAATGAGCATGTCGCGGCAACCAGCGATAAGGATGCCACGACAACCCTAGTTGATGATGCCTCGGCAACTCCAGTTGCCCCGGCAATACCGTCAATTAGGTTCCAGACCAATGAAAGGATTGAAGATATCCGACTTCCACCACCATTCCTACAAAGGTTGGAGCGACAAAAGCAAGAATATCAATTCAAGAAGTTTCTTGATATCCTAAAGCAAGTCCATATCAACTTGCCATTGGTTGAGGTAATTGAACAAATGCCAAACTATGCCAAGTTTTTGAAAGACATTGTGTCTAAGAGAACAAGGTTAGGAGAGTTTGAAACAGTTACCGCAACAGAGGGATGCATGGCCATGTTGCACAATCGTATGCCACCCAAGTTGAAAGATCCCAAAATTTTCACAATACCATGTTCTATCGGAAACCACTAAGTCAGGAAAGCATTATGTGACCTTGGAGCAAGCATAATCTTGATGCCTAAATCGATTTTCCAGAAACTAGGAATCGGGAAGGCAAGACCTACAACAGTTATGCTATAGCTAGCCAACATATCCTATGTGCATCCATAGGGAAAAATTGAAGACATATTGGTAAAAGTTGATAAATTTATTTTCCCGCTGACTTTATTGTTTTGGATTGTGAAGCAGATGAGCATGCACCTATCATTCTCGGGAGACCCTTCCTAGCAACAGGGAGAACCTTGATTGATGTTGAAAAGGGAGAACTCACAATAAGGGTGAATGACCAGCAAGTTAAACTAAATGTGTTCCAAACACTAAGGCATGCCGATGATCCGGAAGAACAACTTCTTCATGCCACAACAGAGTTTGACTTCGACGAGGAATTTAGTTGCCTCGGCAACTACATTGTAGATCAAAAGGAACCTGAGGAGTATGAAGAACCGATCGATGAGGAACAATAAGAAGAGGCAAATTGGTTAGTCAATCGACTAGGTACATACTTTGAACCACTAGATTACTCAGGTAAGGAAGGTAAACTTGAAAAGCCCTCCATTGAACAACCACCGATTCTTGAGTTGAAACAGTTGCTAGGGCAACTAAAATATTCTTATTTGGGAAATGATAATACATTGCCTGTAATTATTTCCTCTAAGTTACAGCCTGAGCAGGAAAAGAAGCTGATCAACATGTCGATGCTACACAAGAAGGCAATAGGGTGGACAATTGTTGACTTGAAGGGAATTAGCCCAGCAGTGTGCATGCATAATATTTTGTTGGAAGATGATCACAAGCCTTCGATTGAGGCCTAGAGGAGATTGAATCATGCCATGAAAGGGGTTGTAATAAAATAAATCATCCAAGTGGCTTGACGCCGGCATCATATACCCTATCTCTGATAGTACATGTGTAAGTTCAGTACAATGTGTACCGAAAAAGAGAGGTATAACGGTGGTAAGTAATGAAAACAATGAACTCATTCCAACCAGGACTGTGACCGATTGGAGGGTTTGTATGGATTACCGAAAGCTAAAAAAAGCCACTTGGAAGAAAGATCGCTTCCCATTACCCTTTATTGATCAAATGCTTGACCGTCTTGCACGTAAACCCTTTTCTTGTTTTCTTGATGGTTTTCAGGTTACAATCAAATTGCCATAGCATCAGAAGATCAAGAAAAGACAACCTTCACACGCCCATACGGTACATATGCTTTCCGAAGAATGCCATTCAGATTGTGTAATGCCCCGGCAACCTTCCAAAGATGCATGATGGCACTGTTTTCAGACATGGTCGAAGACTTCCTTGAAATCTTCATGGATGATTTTTGAGTATTTGGTAATGACTTCGATAGTTGCCTCGGCAATTTAGAGAAGGTGTTGGCAAGATATGAAGAATCCGATTTAGTCCTTAATTAGGAGAAATGTCATTTTATGGTAGATGAAGGAATTGTGCTGGGCCACAAGATTTCATCCAAGGGAATCGAAGTAGACAAAGCCAAGGTGGACGTGATCGAGAGATTACCCCACCAAGTTTGGTTAAAGGAATCTGAAGCTTTCTTGGACATGCAGGTTTTTACAGGAGGTTTATTCATAATTTTTCTAAGATTACTAAACCCTTGTGTAATTTACTTGAACAGGATAAAACCTTCAACTTTGATGATTCTTACGCTCAAGCATTCAAAATCCTAAAGGAAAAGCTTACATCGGCACCTATTGTCATTCCACCCGATTGGACATTACCTTTTGAGCTCATGTGTGATGCGAGTGATTTTGCGGTAGGAGCAGTCCTAGGCCAACGCACAGGTAAGATCTTTCATGTGATATACTATGCTAGTAAAACTCTTAATAGCGCTCAAGTATATTACACAACAACAGAGAAAGAGTTACTAGCCGTAGTTTTTGCATTTGACAAGTTCCTATCCTATTTGATTGGTACAAAGGTAATTGTCCACACAGACCATTCGACAATTAAGTATTTGTTTGCTAAAAAGGATGCCAAACCTCGTTTGATTTGTTGGATATTGCTTTTACAAGAGTTTGACATTGAAATTAAGGACATGTTGCCAATCACTTATCACGCTTAGAACGCAATAGGGAGGAGGACGCAGATTTAGAGATATGTGATGCATTCCCGGATGAGCAATTGCTAGTTGCCTCGAAAACCCCTGATACCTCGACAACCACCGTTGCGTACGCCTCGGCAACCCTCGACGCCTCAGCAAACCTTAACACCTCGGTAACTCTAGACGCGCACGCCTTGGTAACCACTAATGCCTCGGTAATACCCTGATACGTTGATTTAGTTAATTTCCTTGTTTATGGTATTTTACCTTATGGTCTTACTCACCAAGGAAAGAAGCGGTTCCGCCAAAATGTCCTCCATGCATTACGAAGCTTTTAATTCTCTGCATTGATGGACAAAGAGTACATAAGCACAGTAGACTTAGTGAGGAGTGCCCAAAACAACGCACCATCAATGTATTAAAACCATTTCTCAATATTACATTGAAATTTCATTTCAATCATCTCTTAAAACATTATCATGCCTTTAAAACCATGCACTTAACATCTTTTACAACCAGCATATTAAACCATATGCAACATGTATCGTTAACCAGCAGCAAGTCCCATTGCTCAACCTCAATTTAAGCTTTCCCATGCATAACAACCATATGCAAAGCTTAAAGAGTAAACATGTATAAATCACATTATACCAAATACACTTTTCAATGATACATCAACAATTATATTGGCTCACAAGTTATCATTAACCAAGTTCCTTTGGCAAAATAGTTCATCGGATACATGGATTCAACAAGTGTTTACCCAACACATCAAGCCATCTCAATCGGAATAGCGATACAATCACAATCGCGGTACGTAAACAACCGGGTACACTTTCAACCCCCGAGGACACCAACCCCTTACCTCAGCTAGATGTTTAATCCACTAACAGGAGTATACAATACTGTTTAACCCCTCTACTATTAGGGTACTTGGATGGAGTTTTCGGTACACAGATCTAAACCCCTCAACATCCAAGATGACTTATTATAGTGCACTATCAATCCTATGGCCGGCCAACTATATCCGATAACAATTTTAAAACCATATCACTTGGCAATATAATTAACCATTTACCAATACCTCATTATTTTTAACAAGCAGTAACCAAACCAAATTTTCCAAAGCAACAACCATGCTTTAAACCACAAGTATAAACCATATACTTGTGCATCCTTCAGCATCTCATGCTTAAAAATAGTATCTCGAATACTTAAAAACAGTAGGCTCAATGTAAAACAAAACAAGTGCAGGCGGTTTGCATCTAGTATCTTTAAACTCCTTTAGTCAATTTTACTTCCCAAACTTAGTTTTTTTTTCACCAAGAGTTTCTTTTTCTTTTCTTTTGGCATGTTTTTTAAAGCTGTTTGGCATGAGAAGTAAAAGGGAGCATACCACGAACCCCCACGTTAATCTAGACTATATCACTAAGCTTACCCATTACACTCATACCCTAAAGTTTTTTTTGGCCTGAGAACTAAGAGGGAGCAAACCACGAAGCCCCAAGTTACGTATTATCTCTAAGGTAGATGAGTGTTCTACTTATTTTTAGCCTTTGGAAAAACATTGTTTCCTTATTCGTTACTTTTACCTGACATTTTTTCTCTCTTTTTTTGAGTTCAGTTTCAAAAATCATAAGTCTGTCTTGGGAACTAGATGCATACTACGTGTTTAAGTGAAACTAAATTTCCCTAAGTTAGAGATCAATTTCCAAGAAACTTGTCCTTACTAAGTCTATTGGCTCTTACTAAGTCTGGAGATTCTAAATTCATCATCGAACAGGGTCAAACTAAGGTAGTAATGTGATTGGCAAAATTATCAGTTCAAAATTAGGCCGTGGCAAATTTTTTTAATGGTCTGGTATGTATGATTTTATCTAATCTACAAGGCAATAATAGAACGCAAATAGGTACATAAAAATGAATGAATGTCATGGCAATAAATGCGAGGCAACCCCTCCAAACCTAAGGTGCGCATTGTCCTCAATGCATGAAAACACATATATACAAACGCAATGCATGCTTGAAATGAAAAAACATGAATGTAAGGAGTTAAGAGGATGAGGACTCCACTGAGGAATGATTTTGGTGAGTGGAGTGAGTTATTCTTTTGAGGAATGATCCTCGTTTTGGTGTCACTGACTTTTTCCTCTTCAACTGTAGATTCAGAACATCATTCAAGGCATCATCTATAGGTACTTTATCTTCAGACTCAGCTTCCACATACTGGGTCTCAATCTTGGCAGAATCTTCTTTGGACAGTGATATTGGTATAGTGGTATTAGATTGCTGGGCTGGAGTATGATTAGACTGAGGGTTGGGCGGTATTCCTTCAAGTGCATGAAATTATATTAGGAAATTCGGATATGGTGGCAAAAGATTGAGGGACAACACTTTGAGAGTTGTCCAAATGGCACGGTCTCGGGCCCCGAAACACTGCCAAAGTGCCTAGTTTTGTTATTTGGCCTTTTGAAGCTTCTGCAGGAGGAGTTCTTGGTGTTGATAGATTTGGGAGAATAATGCCAGAACATCAGCTGGAAATTGAGTGGTCGATTCAGCCTTGGGTGTTTTGGCGACAGAACTCAGAATAACCTCTTGGCAAAATTTCCTGTGCTAAGAATCAAAAACCCTTTAAAATAGAAAAATAAATAAAACTAAAAACTAAAAAAAATTAAAACTAAGATATCCTAAGTACTAGAAAAAAATAACTCTCCTAAACCTTTTACAATGATCAGGCTGGGTTGGCAAAAATTTACTGAATGTCCGCAAGGAGAATGGTCTCTTTGGAATTAATCTGACTTTCTTCCCAATAGTACTTCAATCTTTGGCCCTTAGCTGGTGGATGGAATGTTGTGGCAATCTTTTATTTGAATAACCAACGAAGAAAGCCAAATGATTGCTTTCAATTGAGTATTCTAAACTCTCGATAGCACAATGAAAGAGATTATTTTGCCATGGTGGCTTTGAACAACCACCTTAGAAAACTGTAGTATCTCTTTGTTGTAGGTCTTGAGAACCTTTGATTGAACGCAGTACTCCAGTAATGCTTAGGCTTCGCTTCTCCTTTCTCTTTTGATGTCGAGGCATGTTTGAGTTGACTTGGAAATTGTATCAGTTCCAAGTTCGGCGGATCCTCACTAGATGGCTTTGGTACTCTAATCTCTCTGCCAACCAACTCAAGTGGCTCAGATCTCGTGTAATAAATCATGACTTCACTCAGCATGGTTTGTTACTCAGATTCTTCATTCATCATATCTTCATCATCTTGCTCTCTAGCATTAATAGTTGTACCCTGGCAAAGCTGTATTGTGTCCACATTAATAATGGACTCCATAAGCTCAACAACTTGGCATTCCTCAGGTTCATATGCACACTTAAGAGCCTGAAATACATTAAACGTAACCTGCTAGTCATTCATACGGATAGTAAGCTCACATTTTTTACCATCAATTAAGGTCCAACCTGTGGTAAGAAATAGTCTTCCCAATATTATTGGGACATCAATATCAGCCTCATATTCTAAAATACTAAAATCGTCAGGGAAGATGAATTTATCTACCTTTACCAATATATCCCCAATCTTACCCTTGGGTTGTGCATAAGATCGATCTGCTAGCTGAAGTGTTACTATGGCAGGTATGGTCTAATTCCAAGCTTCCTAAAAATTGACATTGTTATCAAATTGATGTTGGCTCCTAGGTCACATAGTGCTTTACCCATGAATCTATTTCCAATCGTGCAGGGAATGGTGAAACTTCCAAGATCTTTTTATTTTGGTGGCAATCTATTGGTTATCATTGCACTGCATTCCTTAGTGAGAGCAACAGTCTCAAAATTACCCAACTTTCTCTTTTTGGAAAAGATGTCTTTCATAAATTTTAACGTAGTAAGGCATTTGTTCAAAAGCCTCTACCAATGGTATGTTGATCTGTAGTTGTTTAAGGACTTCCAAGAAGTGCTTAAACTGTTGGTCTTGCTTGTGTTTCTGGAGTCTTTGTGGAAAAGGTGGTGGTGGATAAGCAAATGCTGGCTCCACTAGTTTTGCAAAAGTAGCGCTAGCATCAGATTGAGGTCTGGCATCAAATTGAGGTCCGGTATTATCAGTGCTTGCCTTCTTTTTCTCTAATTCTTTGGGTTTACCAACTAATACCATCTTCTCGTCCTGGCAAACAATTGGTTGTTTGAAGGGTGTCTCAGTCTCACATTGTTATCTACTCCTAAGAGTAATTGCTTTGCATTATGCTCGACCTTTTTTTCGAGCATCCTCTATATCGCTTGGCAAATTTACATGGGGTCTGTTACTGAGTGCATTGGTAATCTGTCCTAGTTGAATCTTCAAGATTCACATAGATGATGCTAAACATAGGACAATTGTATCATTTTGCTCCATGTAATCAGTGTAAATGTTCCATTGGGTATATCTCTACCATTGTTGGAAATTGTGTTGCGCTTTTTGTGGCATTGCATTCTGGTTTAAGCCCAGCGGTGCATTGTTGTTCTGATGTTAGGCATTAAATTGGTTACCTCCTTGATTTGCCCATAAAAAGTTGGGATGCTGCTTCCAACCTACATTATAAGTATTGAAGTGTGGGTTGAAGTTACGATTGAAATTGCCAACAAAATTTACCGATTCGGGGTTGGATTGGCATTCATCCACATGATGATCCTCTGCACAAATAGTGCAAAATAGTTCTAGTGCCTTTACTTCTCAAACTTCAGTAGGCTTTTTTCATAGCCTCAATTTGAGCATTAATAGATGATAAGGCATCAAGCTCTAATATTCCATCAACTTTTGTTATGGTCCCCAGTCTAGTAGTAGGGTACTAGAGGTTATTGATGGCAATCTTTTCTTGAATGTCAAATGCCTCCGTATAATTCTTGTCTAGCAACGAACCATTTACTGAAGCATCAACCACAGTCTTGGCATGGGCATTGAGTCCGTTATAAAAAGGTCTTCTTTTGGGTCCAAGTTGGGAATCCATGCATGGGACACCTACTCAATAGGTCCATAAAATGCTCCTAGGCATCACACAAAGTCTCATCATCAGCCTGCCTAAAAGTAATGATATCCATTTGCAACTTGGCATTAAGTTTAGGTGACTGGAATCTCAATGAACTTCTGCCATAATTATTCCCATGAAATAACTGAACCAGGTGGCAAAGAACTTAGCCACAATTTTGCTCTATCTCTCAAAGAGAATGAGAATGTCTCAACTTCACTGTCTCTTCAGCTACACCAGGTTGCTGAAATAATTGGCACACTTCCATGAATTACTTCAAGTGTTGCCTTGAGTCTCCAGTAGGTGATCCATCAAATTGATCTATATTCAATAGCGTCTGGATAATTACTGGTTTAAGCTTAAAATTTGTTCTATTTACCTCTTGACCAATCAGTTCTGGCATTAAATTTTTCATGGTTGGTGCCAAATGTTCTCTGGTAGGTTTTTCTTCAGGATTATCAGCAACGACAGCAGGAGCCGGCGGTATCCCATTTTGTATTGCTGGATTCTCTTAGTTGTTTGGGACACCATCTACTTCACCTTGTCCGTTAAGAGCCATTTCTCAAACTTTCTTTTTCAACCTGCGTAGAGTTCTTTCAATCTTTGGGTCGTATGGCCATTCCCCCGTTGTGGTGTGGCTCCCGGTCTTACACCAAGCAAAACAAAATAAGTAAAATAAACAAACACAAGTAAAAACAAAAACAATAATTTTCGTTGCAATCCTCAGCAACGATGCCAAAAACTTGTCTATTGACTAACGCTTGGCAAACATTTGAAGAATTAAAGTAAATATGACAGTAGATAATGCCAAGTTTAGGTCTTTTGCGTGTAAGTATACACGGTCAGCAAGTAATAAAGTAGTGAGATAAGTATCATCTCCACAGGTATTGTTCAGGAATTATTTGCCACGATTAATACTTGTGAACTGAAAAATAAAGGTGATGGTAATTTATTGAGGTAGCGTGTAAAAATAAAAGAACTAAAGAAATTACAATGATAACAGAAACAAAAGTAAAGAACCAGGTAGATTGGCAAACAACTAGTGTAATTATGATTGAAAGGCTTGGCAAGGGATATTTGGATTTTACACTATCAAAGCAGCAACCAATAACACTAAACTTTGGTTTTAATGTTGAGCAAATTTTAAGTTAGTATTGCCTCTATTGATAGCAATACCCTAAGTTGTCTATAGCGAGTTTTCAAACAATTAACTTGGTCAAGTTTTAATCTTTACTCCTAAGGGTAGAATCACTTTAGGTGTATGTGTAGCCCCCTCGACCCGGCCTAGAGGCCCGAACAAACCGAGAGAACTACATTAGGTTTGCCAAAGCAAACCAGAGAAAGATTACAAAAACCGATCCATTTTTGTATCTTGTCTAGATGAGTATTATTAACCCTAAGTGTACATACTTGCGCTGAGTGAGTTTACAAAGGAATCAGACCACAGAAAAGCAACCAATTGCATAACATAACTTTTAGGGACTAAAATGAAAATATACTAAACTTAAGGACCAAAACTGAAATTAAGGTTACCAATCATCAATTAGTCCAATTACATGCTTACATGACGATCATTCAAGCTCGTACAATTGCATTCTCAAAACTCAGGGACCAAACTGAAAGAAGTAAAAAATTCCAAATATTCCATATAACAGAATTAACTACAGCCGTATCGGTACACGTACAGATGTTTTGGTATGCCTTAATAATTTCCAAAACTCACATTCTAGTGGCTAAAACTCGTACCGAAACACTTGCTCGCATATCGAAATGCCTAGCCAAAATACTTAAGACCGTACCGAAACACTTGCTCACGTATCGAAATGCTATGCCTGTAAATGTAACACCCCGGTTTTGGGCTTAGATGTTTTAAAGGTTGGTTCGAAGGTCCGGTGGACCGGTATTAAAGATTCGATATTTAATTGGAATAATTATTTTTTATGGTGATAAAATTGTGGGAAAATGTGCTAAAATCATTATTTAATATACTAATGATTATGGTGAAATCAGTTTTGGAAGGGTGACATTTTGGTTAGTGACCAAAATGTAATTTGTGAAAACTATTTTTAAAGGTGACTAAATTGAAAATGGTCAAATTCTTAGAATCCTTAAGGAGCTATATTACAAAGTTTTGGCTGATGGTTTCTCCCTTCAATTAAGTCATTTTAAACATGTGGTTTATAAATAATTAAAAGAGTTTTGATATTAAAAAGTTAGTTATTGGATTAAAAGAAATTTGACATAACTTTTCTCTCAAAATTTTCTCTCCACTTCTTTTCTGCCAAACAATCTAGTTTTCATCAAAATCCAGAGGTGAGAGATCTTTTTACTTGAATTCTTGATTTACATTTGATTCTTTAACATTAATTTACAAAACCTCATAGAAATCTTGTGTTTTCATAGCTTTAAATAATCAATTGAAGGGGGAAATCACACAATAGAGGTAAGGTTCATGATCTCCTCTATTGAATGGTTCTTTATTGATATTCCCAAGTATTTGATCCTTGATTTATAGTTTATAATCTGATTTTTTGTTTTATATTGATTTAATTGGATAAAATTGATGAAATAATGGAAGATCCGAATTGGATTTGTTTTCTAGTGTTGAATATTGTTTTTAAACATATTTTGGATGTATTATATTGTTGTTAAGTCAATTTTAACAATGGAATCCCGAAACTCTTGAATCCCTAGTTGCTAAGGTTGTTAGATTTGTGTTTTTGTGGTGTTGAAGTGGCTGGGTAGTTGCTGGAAGTATTTGGATGAATTAATCATGTTTTTAAGTGTTAATTGGTGATGTTTGTTGTTTTGAATTGTTGTGATAAGGCTAGGTTAAGTTTCAGAAGTGTTTGTTGATGATTTCAGTATGTTTCAGATAAGTTTTGAGTGGGCAACTTGAGAGTTGCGGGTAATTTCTTGTAGGCAATGGTTTGAATGCATAATGATGCATTTGCCCTCTAGTTTTATGTGGTTAAAATAGGGATAATCAAAGCGACGAAGCTTGACGTTGATTTTGGCTTGCCGAAAGCTTGATTCACGTTGGCGAGCAAAGCGAAGTGTATCGGTGAGTGGAAACTAGTTTAAACAACTTTAAGAGGTTCAATAAAGGTTGTTGGAAGTTTATGATAAGTTTGAAACACTTACCTAAGCTCAGAAGTAAGTTCTCCCTTTTTTTGCTCTTTCATATCGGTTCGGATATGAGCATGTGTAATTCATGTTTTAGTCGTAAACATGGTTTGATTTACTTACTGGAAATGCATGATTTTAAGTACATATGCAGGGGTTTAAAAGTATAAGAAATGCTAGTGAGCATTGGTTTTCATTCCAGTCGGGAATGGTGTTATAAGTTCTCCCTTTTTTTGCTCTTTAATATCGGTTCGGATATGAGCATGTGTAATTCATGTTTTGGTCGTAAACATGGTTTGATTTACTTACTGGAAATGCATGATTTTAAGTACATATGCAGGGGTTTGAAAGTATAAGAAATGCTAGTGAGCATTTGTTTTCGTTCCAGTCGGGAATGGTGTTATTGCTTTGGCAATGTGATTGCATATGTGGTGGTTTTGTAAATGCATTGTTAAACAGTGAGTAAATGGTTTTGTAAATGTTATATTGGCTATGTGACATGATGAGAAAACATTCAGATATAGCTGGCATGCCATCGGATAAAGTGCACTAAAATATGTTAAAAATCGATTATGGTTAAGAGTCCTGGAGGTAAGCGGTCTGCTACCCAGATTATAAAGTTGTCACTTGGGTTGAGCGGTCGGTTCCCCTTGTTGATGTTGATCTTGCAATCGGCAAGGGTGTCATATAATGCGGACGACATGGTATGGTTATGGTAGTGGTCGACTATCATGGGAGATCTGTGTATCCGAAATGTAAGGTTAACGGTCGGTTACTTAAAGATTAGCGGTCGGCTAATCAAGGATAGAGGTCGTATATCCGGGGTCACTATAAATGCCAATATATGTGAATTCAAGTGTTGAACTTATTTTGTAATGCTTTGGAATTTAAGCATGGTTTTGTATATAATGCTTTGGAATTTAAGCATGGTTTTGTATATAGTGCTTTGGAACTGAAGCATAATTTTTGTATGCATTAGGAATTTAAGCATGCTGATTATAATGTTTTGCATATGGTTGATATGCATGTTTGAATTGGAATCATTGGAACTTGCTTAGGTCGTAAGCATGGTTTGAAAACAAGTGTTTAGTTTTCAAGGGTTTAGTGCATCATTGTTTTTAAGAGCATCCTCACTAAGCATGTGTGCTTACGCTCTCTTTTTCCTAATGATGCAAAGCATTGAAGTTTTGAGGCTGCAAAGGCAAGGCTAAAGTGATCCTAAGACAAAGACTACTTTGAGTATGAACTCTGTTTATGTTTCTGGTTAATAAGGCAATGCGTTCGCCATACTTTGGGGATTTGTATTTCTATTTTTTCATGAGTTTTAAGCATGAGTAATGCTGGATTTTTATGGTTTGTTGTTAATGATTGAGCTTGAGTGAATCTTACCTATGTTGTTGCTAGCCAAGTGCTAGAGTATGCATCTAGTTAATTTTGGTTGATTGCCATGATTTGATGATTCAAGCAAGTTTGGTATGGTGCTAAAAATGTGCAAGCATGTGGAGTATGCCTTAAATGTACCAAATGTGAGTTTTGGTTGCTTGGTGAATTGATATTATGATGCATGTCTATAGGATGTCTTGAGTTGAATAAATGTCATGAATGGTTGTTGAATCTGTGATGCTTTGGTTATTAATGTATCTTAGCAATGTTGTATAAGTGTTTGAAGCATGTTGGAGTATTTTGGTTATCATCAAAATGTGTTTAGACAGCAATTTGGGACATTACATGTCCAGTCGTACCAGTACGAGTGTCCCTGTTTCGGTACGGGTAAGCCATTCTAGGATTAGCGTACCGGTACACGGGCAGCTGTTTCAGTATGGGCCAAGGCAAAATTAGGTAGTGTTTCGGTACTCGATGAGGCGTTTCGATACAGTCTAATGGTTTTATGAAGGGCGTTTCGATATGCGGGGGCATATCAGAACGGAAATTGGCTGCTGGAATTTTGGATTTTAAATAATGAAGGCGTGTCGAAACACCCCTTTGACCGTACCAATACGGTGGTGGTTAAATCTGTTATTTGGGATTCTCTGAAGTTCTATTTTCTTACATTTTTGGTCCTTGGATTAGTGAATGCAATTGTTTGAGTTTGGGTGATCGTAATGAAATGAAATTTGACATGTAAGCTTGGAATTGGACTAATTGAGGATTGGTAACTTTAATTTTAGTATTGGTCCCTAAAATTATCAGTTTTGCAATTTAGTCCCTGAAACGTATGTTATATAATTAGAGGTCTTTCCATGATTCGTTTTCTTTATCTTTTCACCCGTTGCAAGTATGAACATTTAGGATTAATAATATGCATCTAGATAAGATAAAAGACAAAATGGACTGATTTTTGTAATTGTTCTCCGATTTTTGACAAACCTAATATAGTTTTCTTAGTTCGGTCGGGCATCTAGGCCGGGTCGAGGGGGTTATATTTGTTGGTATTAGAGACATGTTTTGAAAAGTTGGGATGTCGCTATTTGAATATTTGGTGATGTGTGAAAGTCACGGTTATTGTGTGTTTGTTCAATGGTTGTTTAATATCATGTTGGGGTAAGATTTGGGAGCACAATGCCTATTACGAAGGTTTTAAAATGTTTTATAAGGTTGTCTTGGATCCTTGCCTAATACTAGCCTGACTTTAATGTGTTTTGATGCTTTTGTTAGCATGGTTCGACGTGAGACGCGTTCGATGGCTAATAATGCAGGAGTTGAGCAGAATAATGTTGAGGAAGGGAATCATCCTAATGTTTTACCTCCTCCTCCGTTGGTTCCTCCTATTGATGTTGGGGTAGGTGGTGTACCCCAGGCTCCTCACGTGCCAGTTCTTGGTGATCTAACTCCGTTAATCCAAGCGATGACGGGAGCATTTCAGGCAGATATGGCTGGAGTGCAAGCGCAAGCACTGACACCTACTATGGTGGCTAATCAAGGTTTACCCTTGGAGCGTCTTTGAAGTTTGGGAGGTGAGGAATTTTAGGGTTTGAGTCCTGAGGTAGCTGAGGGGTGGCTGGAGAAGACAATCCACATTTTAAACCAGATGGGTTGTAATGAAGAGCGCAAGTTGGGTTCATTGTGTCACTGTTGCAGGGTGATGCATATCATTGGTGGGTGACCACAATTGCTGGCGTTCCCAAGGCGGATGTGACTTGGGAGTTCTTTCAGAGAGCTTTCAAGAAGAAGTATCTTGGTACGCAGTATTTGGATATGAAGAAGCGTGAGTTTATGTTGCTAACTTAGGGAGGCATGTTAGTTGCCGAATATGAGGTGAAGTTTATTTGTCTGAGTCAGTATGCCCCTGAGTTAGTTCCTGGTGATCAGTAGAGATCTGATAGATTCCAGCATGGTCTTGTAAAGAACATTAAGATTTATCTCCTGGCTACAGATTATACAGATTTTGATGTGTTGGTCAATCGTGCAAGGATATTGAGCACTCCTTGGGTTCATCAATTTAGGCTGCGGGTGCGAGCTTGGGTAAGAGAGTGGCCGATTCTAGCTATTATGGGAGGTAGAATAGGAGGTTCAGGGACAAGAGGCATAAGCCAGACCATAGGCGTGGTGGTGGTACCAGTTAGGGTAACCCAGGAGTTTGTTTCGTAACTTAGTGTGAGCGTTGTGGTAGACGTCACATGGGTGCGTGATGGGGAAATACCTTGAGCTGTTGGATTTGTGGATCTTCTGATCACATGAAGCATTATTGTCCTCGGTCTACGAGGGATACATTGGTTTAGGTGGTTGCACCTGTTAGTGGCCGAGGTCGTGGCAGGGGTAATTTCCAGAGACGTGAGGATGGTCAGAGAGTTGTAGCTCATGCTGTTGTAGTGTGACTAGAGAATGGTGGGCCAGCTTAGATCTATGCTCATCGTGAGGGTCGCAATAACATGGATGTGATCACAGGTACCTTTACTTCACAATCCTTGTCATTGTTATCTTTGATAGATTCGGGGTCTACTCATTCATACATTTTGAGTGAACATGCATCCTTGTTGAATGTTCATGTTGAGATCATTGGCATGTTAGTAACTAGTTCCTTTGGTGAGACGGTTACCACTAGAAAGTTGTATAGGCAGTGTCCCTTGGTTGTGCAAGGTCATGAGTTTACCACGGATCTAATGGAGTTACCATTCCATGGTTTTGATGTCATCTTGGGTATGGATTGGTTGAGTGAGTACAAGGCAATTGAGGATTGTGAATCCAAAAGGATTTCTTTGAGGCTAGTTGATGATTATAAAGTTGTGGTGGTTGGTGAGAATGCGAAGTTCTTATCTAATGTTATCACGGCTACTCGGGTGAAAAAGATGATGCATGGAGGTTGCCAAGCTTATTTGGTAATTATGATGAATCTTGCGGCTGAATGTGGCTGGGTGCAGGATATTCAGGCTGTTTGTGATTTTCCAGAGGTTTTCCTTAAAGAGTAATCGGCTTTAGCATCGGATATGGAGGTAGAGTTTGGTATCGAGACGTACGCGGGTACGGCATCAGTGTCCATTTCTCCTTATAGGATGGCACTGAAAGAATTGAAGGAGTTAAAGTCACAGCTTCAGAAGTTTTTAGATCATGGGTTCATCCGACCGAGTGTTTTGCCTTGGGGTGCTCCGGTTCTCTTTGTGAAAAAGAAGGATGGTATGATGCGTATGTGCATTGATTACCGTCAGTTGAATATGCTAACGGTGAAGAATAAGTACCCTTTTCCGAAGATTGATGATCTGTTTGATTAGTTTCGCAGGGCAGCAGTGTTCTCTAAGATTGATCTCAGATCGGGGAATTATCAATTGAAGGTTAGGGATGAGGATGTGCATAAAACTGCATTTTGTACGAGGTACGGGCATTATGAGTTTTTGATCATGCCTTTTGGTTTGACAAATGCCCCGGCTGTATTCATGGATATGATGAATCGGATGTTCCATGAATATCTTGATCAATTCGTGGTATTGTTTATATATGATATTCTCGTGTACTCTCGTACCAAGGAAGAACATGATCGGCATTTGCGGATTGTGTTGCAGGTTTTGAAGGATAATCAGTTGTACGCGAAGTTGAGCAAGTGTGAGTTTTTGCTTAAGTAAGTAATGTTCCTTGGTCATGTGGTTTTCACGGAGGGTATTCGTGTTGATCCATAAAATTAATGCTATTCTCAATTGGAAGCAACCTAAATCTGTTTCAGAGGTTTTTAGTTTTCTTCGGCTAGCTGGCTATTACCGCCGCTTTGTTGATGGGTTTTCTAGTATCGCGGCACCGTTGACGAAGTTGTTGCAGAACAATGTACCTTACATGTAGACGGAGAAGCAACATCTTAGTTTTGAGAATTTGATGGAAGTTTTGACACATGCTCCTATGTTGATTCAACCTGAGTCCAAAAAAAGAGTTTGTGGTTTACAGTGATGGTTCTTACGTTTGGTTGGGTTGTGCTGATACAAGATGGTAAGGTTGTGGCCTATGCGTCGAGGCAACTGAAGGTTCATGAGCGCAACTATCCAACTCATGATTTGGAGCTTGCGGCTGTGGTGTTTGCCTTGAAAATCTGGAGACATTATCTCTATGGTGAGAAGTGTGTTGTCTTCACGGACCATAAGAGCTTGAAGTATTTGATGTCTCAGAATGATTTGAATCTTATACAACGCAGATGGTTGGAGTTGCTTAAGGATTACAACTTGACAATTGAGTACCATCTTGGTAAAGCCAACGTGGTTGCAAATGCGTTGAGTCGTAAGGTTGCGGTAGAACTTAGAGCTATGTTCGCGAGGTAGGGTGTGACGCGGGAAGGTGGGTTGTTGGCTGAATTGCAGGTGAAGCCTACGATTTCACTGATGATTAAAGCCAAGCAACTGTTTGATGATTCCTTCGTTGAGCATGTTAAGGACATATCATAGGGTAATCCGATGGATTTTCATTTTGATGATGATGGAGTTTTGTGTTTCAAGGGTCGAATAGTGGTTCCAGGTGATCCGGACTTGAGGCACACTATTTTGACGGAGGCACATTCTAGTCCTTTTGCTATGCATCCTAGTAGTGTGAAAATGTATCGAGGGTTGAAAGAAGCATACTACAAGGTAGGTTTGAAAAGGATGCGTCTGAGTTTGTTTCTAAGTGCGTGGTCAGTCAACGGGTCAAGGCTGAAAATCAGTTTCCATCCGGGTTGCAACCGCTAAGAGTTTCGAAATGGAAGAGAATCACCATAGATTTTGTGTTGGGGTTACCTTAGACACCGGCTAAAAAGGATTCCATTTGGGTGATCGTGGATCAGTTTACAAAGTGTGCACATTTTTTGCCACTGCATACGACGTATAAGCTTGACAAGTTGGCAGATTTGTACACTGCTGAGATCCTGCGTTTGCATGGGGTATGAAGTCCATTGTGTCGGATAGAGATTTGAGGTTTATAGTGAGGTTTTGGGTGAGTTTGCACCGGGCTTTAGGTACGAGATTGAATTTTATCACCGCGTATCATCCTCAGTCGATGGTCAGATTGAGCGGGTTATCCAAGTTTTGGAGGATATGTTGAGATGTTGCATTATTGAGTTCCAAGGAACTTGGGAGAAGCATTTACCTTTGGTTGAGTTTGCGTATAACAACAGTTACCAAGCGAGTATACAAATGGCACCGTACGAGGCATTGTATGGCCAAAAGTGTCGTATGCCCTTGTGTTGGGCTGAGGTAGGGGAAAAGCATGTTTCCTTACCGGAAGTGTTGAAGGACACGGATGAAAAGGTAAAGCTTGTATGGTCCAAATGTAGGGGAAAAGCATATTTCCTCCGCAACATAGATACATGGAACTCATCATGTATTTTCTCCAACTCGGGAGGCAACCTCAACCGATAAGCCACGGGACCAACACGCTCAACAACCTCAGACTAAGCTTATCCTTACGTCCGAACCACATCACCTTCTTCCATAGTGGCACTTTCAAGAACACACGAGCGCCCACCTCAAATTCAATCTCTCTATGCTTCAAATCTACATAAGATTTATGCTGATCTGCAGCCGCTTTCAAGCGATCACACACAAGCTTTACCTTTTCATCCGTGTCTTTCAACACGTCCGGGAAAGAAACATGCTTTTCCCCTACCTTATCCCAACACAGAGGCATACGACACCTCTGGCCATACAATGCCTCATACGGTGCCATTTGTATGCTCGCTTGGTAACTATTGTTGTACGCAAACTCAACCAAAGGTAAATGCTTTTCCCAGGTTCCTTGGAACTCAATAAGGCAACATCTCAACATATCCTTCAAAACTTGGATAACCCGTTTAGACTGGCCATCCGTCTGAGGATGATACGCAGTGCTGAATTTAATCTCGTACCCAAAGCCCGATGCAAAACCTCGCTGAAAACCTCAGATCTCTATCTGAAACAATGGACTTAGGCACCCCGTGCAAACGCACAATCTCATCGATATACAAATTGCAAACTTGTCCAAGGTATACGTCGTATGCACTGGCAGAAAATGTGCGCACTTCATAAACTGATCCACAATCACTTAAATGGAATCCTTTTTAGCCAGCGTCAAAGGTAACCCCAACACAAAATCCATGGTGATTCTCTCCCATTTCCATTCTAAAATTCTCAACGGTTGTAACAACCCGGATGGAAACTGATGTTCAGCCTTGACCCACTGATACACTATGCACTTAGAAACAAACTCAGCCACATCTTTTTTCAAACCAACCCAATAGTATGCTTCTTTCAATCCACGATACATCTTAACACTACCGAGATGCATAGCAAAATGACAAGAATGTGCCTCTGTCAGAATGGTGTGCCTCAACTCCGGATCATCCGGCATCACTATTAGACCCTTGAAACACACCATACCATCATCATCAAAATGAAAATTCGTCGGATTACCATCTGATATGTCCTTAACATGATCAACCAAGGAATCATCAAACGATTGCTTAGCTTTAATCGCTTGTGACAACGTAGGCTTAACTTGCAACTCAGCCAACAATCCACCTTTCTGCGTCACACTCAACCTCGCAAACATAGCATTAAGTTCAATCGCATCCTTACGACTTAACGCATCCACAACCACATTGGCTTTTCCAGGATGATACTCGATCTCAAGTCGTAATCCTTAAGCAACTCCAACCATCTGCGTTGCCTAAGATTCAAATCCTTTTGAGACATCAAATACTTCAAACTCTTATGGTCCATAAAAGCAACACACTTCTCACCGTAAAGGTAATATCTCAAGATTTTTAGGGCAAACACCACAGCCGCAAGCTCCAAATCATGAGTCAGATAATTGTGCTCAAGAACCTTCAGCAGTCTCGCTGCATAGGCCACAACCTTACCATCTTGCATCAGCACACAACCCAAACCAACGTAAGATGCATCACTATAAACCACAAACTCCTTCCCAAATTCAGGTTGAATCAACACAGGAGCATGTGTTAAAACTTCCTTCAACTTCCCAAAACTATGTTGTTGCTTCTTCGTCCACACATAAGGAACATTCTTTTGCAACAAATTCGTCAACGGTGCTGCAATACTAGAAAACCCATCAACAAAGTGACGGTAATAACCAGCCATCCCAAGAAAACTACGAACTTCTGACACTGACTTAGGTTGCTTCCAATTGAGAATAGCCTCAATTTTCTGGGGATCAACATGAATACCCTCCGCAAAAACCACATGACCAAGGAATGTCACTTCCTTAAGCCAAAACTCACACTTGCTCAGTTTGGCATACATCTGGTTATCCTTCAAAACTTGCAACACAATCCGTAAATGCCGATCATGATCTTCCTTGGTATGAGAGTACACGAGAATATCATCTATAAATACCACCATGAATTGATCAAGACATTCATGGAACACCCTATTCATCATATCCATGAATACAGCCGGGGGCATGACCAAAAACTTATAATGCTCGTACCTCATACGAAATGCAGTTTTATGTACATCCTCATCCTTAACCTTCAACTGATAATAACCCGATCTTAAATCAATCTTAGAGAACACTGTTTCCCCACGAAACTGATTAAGCATATTATCAATCCTCGGCAAAGGATACTTCTTCTTCACCGTTAGCTTATTCAACTGCCAGTAATCAATGCCCATACGCATCGTACCATCTTTCTTTTTCACAAAGAGAATTAGAGCGCACCAAGGAGAAACACTCGGTCGGACGAACCCATGATCCAACAACTCCTGAAGCTATGACTTCAACTCCTTCGGTGCCATCCTATAAGGAGCAATAGACACCGGAGCTGGACCCACAAACGTCTTAATATCAAATTCTATCTCCCTATCCGACGATAAACCCGGTAACTCTTTAGGAAAAACTTCTGAAAAAACACTAACAGTTTGAATGTCCTGCACCCGAACACTCTTAACTTCAGGATTCATCACGATAGCCAAATAAGCTTGGCAACCTCCTTGCATCAACCTTTCTGCTTGAGTAGCCGAAACCACATTGGACAAGAATTTCACACTCTCGCCTACCACCACTACTTCATAATCAACGGCTAACCTCAATGAAATCCTTTTGGATTCACAATCCACAACCACCTTGTGCTCGCTCAACCAATCCATACCCAAAATAACATCAAAACCATGAAATGGTAACTCCAACAGACCTGCGACTGACTCATGACCTTGCACACCCAAAGGACACAGCCTATACAACCTTCTAGTAGTAACCGTCTCACCAAAGGAACTAGTTACTAACATGCCAACATCAAGTATCTCAATAGGAACATTCAACAAAGATGCATGTTCACTCAAGATATACGAATGAGTAGACCCCGAATCAATCAAAGGTAATAATGACAAGGATTGCAAAGTGAAGGTACCTGCGATCACGCCCGTATTATTGCGACCCTCGCAATGAGCATAGATCCTAGCTGGTCCACCATTCGCCGGTCATACTGCAGCAGCATGAGCTACAACTCTCTGACCATCCTCACGCCTCTAAAAATTACCCTTGCCACGCCTCGGCCCCTAGCAGGTGCAGCTAAATAAACGGCGTATCCCTCACAGCATGAGGACAATCATGCTTCATGTGATCAGGAGATCTACATATCCAACAACTCAACATATTTCCCCAACATGCACCTGTGTGACGTCTACCACAACGCTCACACTCAGCTACAACACGAACTCTCAAGTTACCTTGACCAACACCACCACTACACCTGTGATCCGGCCTATGTCTCTTGTCCTAAAAACTCCTATTCTGCCTCTAGAATAGCTAGAATCGGTCACTCTCTTACCCAAGCTCGCACTAGCAGCCTGAACTGATGTACCCAAGGACTACTCAATATCCTTAACACAATTGACCAACACATCAAAATTCATGTAATCCGCAGCTAGGAGATAAGTCTTGATATCCTTTACAAGACCATAGTGGAACCGATCACACCTCTGTCGATCATCTAGAACCAACTCTCGGGTATACTGAATTAGGCGAACGAACTTCACCTCATACTCTGCATTAGACATACCACCCTGCTATAGCGACATAAACTAACGCTTCTTCGCATCCAAATACTGTGTACCAAGATACTTTCTCTTGAAAGCTCTTCGAAAGAAGTCCCAAGTCACATCCGCCTCGGAAACACCCGCAATTGTGGTCACCCACCAATGATAAGCATCACCTACAGCAGTGACACAATGCAACCCAACTTGTGCTCCTCATTACAACCCATCTGGTTCAGAATAAGGATTGTCTTTTCCAACCATCCCCCGGCTGCCTCGGTTGCACTCCAACCTTGAAATTCCTCGCCTCTTAAACTACAAAGATGCTCCAAGGGTAAACTTTGATTAACCACCACAGCAGGTGCTGGTTGCACTCCAGCTATCGCTTCCTAAAATGCTCCCGTCATCACCTAGGGTACACCACCAGCTCCAACATCAATAGGAGGAATCAACAGAGTAGGAAGAGGTAAAACATCAGGGGGATTCCTTTCCACATCATTATTTTGCCCAACTCCAGCATTATTAGCCATCGAACGCGTCTCACATCGAGCTATGCTAACAAAAAAATCATAACACATTAATATTAGGCTAGCATTAGGCAAAGGATCTAAGGCAACCTTATAAAAGCCTTTTAAAACCTCGGTAATAGGTAATGTGTTCCCATTTCATAAAACAACATGACATTAAACAATCACCATACATATACACTATCTCCGTGCATAACAAACATCACCAAATAATCAACCAACAATATCCCAATCTTTCATAACTTGGCTTTGATACCAATAAATGTAACCCCCTTGACCCGGCCTAGACGTCTGACTGAACTGAGAGAACTATATTAGGTTTGCCGAAGCAAACCAGAGAAAGATTACAAAAATCGGTCCATTTTTTATCTTGTCTAGATGTGTATTATTAATCCTAAGTGTACTATTTTGCGGCGGGTGAGTTAACAAAAGAACCGGACCACGAAAAGGCAACCAATTGCATAACATACCTTTTAGGGACTAAAATGAAAATCTACTAAACTTAAGGACCAAAACTGAAATTAAGGTTACCAATCATCAATTAGTCCAATTACATGCTTACATGTCAAATTTCAGGCCAATACGATCATTCAAGCTCGTACAATTGCATTCTCAAAACTCATGGACCAAAATGAAAGAAACAGAAACTTCCAAATATTCAATATAATGGAATTAACTACAGCCGTACCGATACGCGTACAGGTGTTTCGGTATGCCTTAACAATTTCCAAAACTCAGATTCTAGTGGCTAAAACTCGTACGAAAACACTTGCTCGCGTATCTAAGCGCCTAGACAATATACTTAAGACCGTACCGGAACACTTGCTCGCTTATCAAAACACTATGCATATAAAGGCTTATCCGTATCAAATTACCCCCCGCGTATTGAAATGCTATGCCTGAAATGGCCTAGCCGTACTGGTCGGGGACACCTGTTTCGATATGCCTAGACCTCTAATGTCCCAAATTACTGTCTAAACACACTTTGATGATAACCATAACACTCCAACATGCTCAAACACTCAAACAACATTACTAGGGTGCAGACTTAACCAAAACATCACAGAATCAACGTCATTACATGGCATTCAAACACTCAAGATTTTCTATAGGCATGCTTCCTAATATCATTTTGCCACATAACCACAACTCTCATTTGACACTTTAAGGCCGTACGCAACATGCTTACACATCTAAAGCATCATAACAAACATGCTTGAATCATCAAACATGGCAACCATTCCAAGACAACTAGATGCATACCTAAGCACCCATCTAGCATCAACAATAGCAAAGATTCTCAACAAGCTTAACAACAACAAACCAACCATCAAATCCAGCACTTCACATGCTTAAAAACCATGGGAAATCAGGTTTACTAGTCCCAAAAACATGGCGAACACATTGCCTTATTAACCAAAAACATAAATCGAGTTCATACTCAAGTAGTCTTGCACTTGGATCACTTCAAACCTTGCCTTTGCTACCCCCAAACCTTAATGCTCTGCATCATTGGGAAAAGAGAGAAGCACACATGATTAGTAAGGATGCTCTTAAAACAATGATGCATTTAAAGTCCTTTGAAAACTAAACACTTGTTTTCAAACCATGGTTATGTCTAAAGCATTTTCATTGATTGCGATCAAAACATGCATACCGACCATATGTAACAACATTTACAAATCACATGCTTAAATCCCAAAGCATTAAGTCATATCATGCTTAAATCCCAAAGCATTAAATTACAAGACCACGCTTAAATCCCAAAGCATTACAAAATAGGTTCAACACATGAACTTGCATATATTGGCATTTATAGTGACCTCGAATAGACGACCACTATTCTTGATTAGCCGACCGCTAACCTTTACGTAACCAATCGTTAACCTTACATTTCAGATACATGAACCTCTCATGATAATCGACCAATACCATAACCCATACCATGTCGACTGCATGATATAAAAACCTTGTCGACCGCAAGATTAACATCAACAACGGGAACCAACCACTCAACCCAAATGATAACATCATAGTCCGAGTAGCCGACGCTTACCTCAAGGACCCTTAACCATAATCAATTTTTAACATACTATAGTTCACTTCATCCTATGGCATGCCAACTATATCTGAATGTTTTCTCATCATGTCACATTGCCAATATATCATTTACAAAACCATTTACTCACTATTTTACAATGCATTATACAAAACCACCACATACGTAAGCCACATTGCCAAAGCAATACCATATTCCCGATCGGAATGAAAACCAATGCTCATTAGCAATTCCTATACTTTTAAAGCACTGCATATGTACTCAAAATCATGCATTTACAGTAAGTAAAACAAGCCATGTTTACGACCAAAACATGAAATACACATGTTTATATTCGAACCGATATTAAAGAGCAAAAGAGGGAAACTTACTTCTGAGCTTAGGTAAGTGTTTCAAGCTTAACCTAAACTCTTAAAAACACTTTCAAACCTTTAAAAGACTTTTAAAACCGTTTCCACTCACCGATACACCTCATCTTGCTCACCAACGCGAATCGAGCTCCCGACAAGCAACAATCAACGTCATGCTTCATCGCCTTGATTATCCCTTATTTTTAACCACATAAAATTAGAGGGCAAATACATCATATTGCATTCAAACCATTGCTAACAAGCAATTACCATCAACTCACAAGTTGCCCACTCACAAACCATTCGGAACTTATCGAAAACATCCTCAAACACTTCTAAAACTTAACTCAGCCATAATATAATGATTCAACACATTAAACCTCATCAAATAATACCTAAAAACTCTTTACCAACATCCTTTTCCATCCAGAAATGATTAAACCCCATCAACCTCACAAAAACCCTTAACTAACAACTTTAAACATTAGAGATTCAACTTGTTTTGGGGTTACAATGTTAAAACCAAGTTATTAACTCAAATAAACATCAAAATCATGATCTAATATGATCATAAACCCAACAAAATAGGCCCAATTCAATATATGTCAATTTCATCAATCCAAACACAATTAAACCAAAACACATTAGAAAACAATTGTAAAAAGTCAATGTTGCGTGTGATAAGTGCTATGCAATTGTGCAAGTATACACGTCGCAAGTAATAAAGTGATATGAGTATCGAGTATCATCTCCACAAGGATTGGTTTGGGCCACTTTGCTTAAGTTACTGCACTGTTAAAAGTAAAAACACAACTGATAATAAGAGTTCTAATTAACGAGTAAACTAAGAGCAATAAACTAAAAGAATAGATGAAATCAAAAGAGAGGATAGGTCAGGTTATCATGAGTTGAGGTGTGATAGCCGATTGGATCATCTTGGTAAAAGAGTACAAGGGCAACTCAGTTGCCGTGGCAACTTGCATAGCGGGGTTGCCTTGGCAACTAATCAATGGTTGCCTGGGCGACTAGCTAGGCAACTACTTTGGCGTCTGGGCAGCAACTTCAAGGTTCGGTAGAGCGTTCTTCAATGGTTTCTTCTTATCCCTAAGTCGAAACTCTAGCTACTTGTGCATGCCTTGATAATACATCCCTGCGTGAATCAAGGGTGAACAACAACCAATCTTGCGCTCCTCTTAGCCGTTGAAATCCTTAACTTATTCCTATGCTAGATTAATCTTCACCATCAATAGATTGAATAAAGACCATACTTATTCCTTTCTTGAATCTAACTCTCCTGATATTAGATAAATAGATGAAGTTACGAGATCCTCTCCCAATTCACTCGCAAACAAGAATAAAAACCAAGAATGAGTAAACCTTGAATTGAAAGTGCAAACTCTTATTACCTAAACAAAATCCAATTGTTTTTCACAACAACAAAACACAATAACCCCAGCCAATCAAGTTAGTTCATGGTTGGGTTCAAAAGATATACAAAGAATAATCCCCAAACCATGAATCTAATGGAAGCAAAGAAGAAGAAGAAGAAATCGAACTCTCTCCCCTTGCTCTCTTGTCGAAATTTCTCTCCTCTTGCCCTATGGGGTTGTCGAAATTTTCCCTCTCTTTGCTCTCTATGGATTGTCGAAATCTCCATCTTATTTATAGGGCTAGGCCCCAAATTCTTTTTTTGAGAAGGAAGTTAATTTGGAATTAAATTATCTTTAAAGAATATAATTCTTTATTATAATTGTATTCCTACTAGAACTTCTCCTATCTTCTTGGAATTTAAATCTTCTTTAATCTCTGCATGGAAATCAAATTCCTTTGGGTTTGGGCTTTGCTCCACGTCATCAATTTCGACTACCATATCATCTTTGCTCTTGTCGACAATTGCGATGGCAACTGGCTCGGCATCTCCTTCATGTATTGCCCTGGCAACTGGCTCGGCATATCCTTCATGCATTGCCCTAGCAACTAGCTCTAGCCTTGCTTTGGCAAGTGATCCTGCATATACACACAAAACACACCAAAGCAGCATCTTTTCCCACAAAAACTACCAAGTTATGTAATCAAGCTCAACGATGGAAGGAAACATGGATTAATGCATGAATGGCTAATTATGCAACTAATATGGGCCTAAGTCTAAAAATAATATGAGTAAAAAGGGTAAGAAAAATAGTACTTTTGAACTCTTATCACACCCCCAAACTCGAACTATTGCTTGTCCTCAAGCAATGCAAACTCATAATTACCTGCCAAGACTTCAATTTTCACAAACTTAGCTTTGAACTTGATTTCAATTCTCTGAACCGGGGCACAAAGGATGATTGGCTTTTTATTTTTTGGAAAACTTAGAAGTTACTCAGAATCAAACTATAATACTTGTGAGTGTGTGCGGAGTTGTGTGCAAGATGATTTTTCGGATTCTATGCAAACAATAGGTTTTCAAATTACTTTATTGGGTTCTTTTTAACATGTTTTAACTAGAGCCAGTTTTGGGCACCTCTAGTGTTTAGTTTTCAGTTTTCTTAAGTTAATTTATTCGACTAAAGCCGGTTTCGGGCACCTCTAGCGAAATAGTACTTTTTTTAACACATACTAGAGCCAGTTTCGGGCACCTCTAGCGATCAATTTTTTTTAGCACATGCTAGAGCCAATTTCGGGCACTTCTAGCATTCATCCAATTTTTTATTCTAATCCCCCAATTTGTTAATTATCAACCTAAGTTCACTAGAATTCCTTAAATCAATCAAACCACAACAGTGTTTCATCAAAATTAGCATCATAGTAAAATTCTAAGTTTTTCCATGGTTATCCTAGAATAAAAATTCTATCAAGTAAGTGCATTGGCAAAGTCATCATCGGATATTCATCAAATCTAAGCAATTCTTGTTCCAATTAAAGGCATGGCAAGCAATTTATGTATCCTAAATGTAATACTTAAGATGAATGTAACTAAATATGGTAACTACTAATACCAATACCCCCAAACTCGAGTGAGGCATTGTCCTCAATGCATGCATAAAAATAATGAAAAATAAAAATAAAAATGCATACGAGGACTTACTCTGAGAGTTCGTCATCGTAGATGGTTAGTTTCCTTTTGGTCGGTGTCTTGATTCTCTTGCTTGAACGCGATGGTTGTTTTCTTGTTGCCTGTGGTGGAATCGATCCTCGTACGGGGTTGTCCTCATCGTCCTCTTCATCAGTGTCATTGGCTTTTCGCTTGGAGGATTCAATTGGTACGGTCTTTGTTGGTGCAATAGAGGACTCATCCGAATCTGAAAAATTAGAAAATGATTCCGTAGGAGTTGATTCAGGCATAGGTGCTTAACCTTTGGCTTTTGCAGTGGTTGTCGGGATGTCTTTAGTTTTGGTTGCTGTGGCATCTTCAGGGTTGGTTGTCATGGCAATAGCTTGTGCAGGCACGATGTAGGTTGTTGCGGCATCATCTTTTGTGGTTGCCATGGCAAGTAGTCGGCAGTAAATTTCCTTAGCATGGTGGTTGCGAGTCTTGTTGTGAAAAAGAAAATAAAGAAAACCTGGAAACTAAAGATAATGAAGAAAAATAAAATATCTCCTAAAAATAAAAATGAAAATAAAAAGAAAAAGAAAATATTGAAAGGAGAGCATGCTCATGCATCTCCTAAAGTGACCACTTCTTTGTTACGTTCCACATGGGCACCATTATAGTGCGTCAATCTTTGTCCATTAACTTTGAATTCATGGTTGTCAGAGATGGACTTTATTATCACAACACCATGGGAGAATGGTTTGACGACTTTGAATGGTCCCGACCATCTTGATTTCAGCTTTCCCGGGAAAAGTTTTAACCGAGAATTGAATAGGAGAACTAGTTACCCTGGCGTGAATTGCCGCGGTAATAGTTTCTTGTCGTGCCATCGCTTTGTTTTCTCCTTGTAGATTCGTGCATTGTTATAGGCGAGTGCACGTAATTCTTCTATCTCATTGAGATCCATCAAACGCTTTTGTCCGGCACTTTCCTAATCTATATTCACGGTCTTGATTGCCCATTGGTTTGTAGGTGATATTGCCCGTCCTCTGGCAATGATCAGATTGCTTGTAAAACTCTTGGGCATCTTTGTATAGTGTTGGCCAATACAAACTGGATTACAAAACTTTGGTCGCGGTACGAGTTCCTCCAAAATGTCCTCCATAGGGTGAAGAATGGCATTGTCGGAGTACATTATATTACTCCTCTTCAGGGACACATCGGCTTATAACCAGGGTATTGCCGAGGTATGTGCTGCCATGGCGACTACTCCCAAGGTTGTCGAGGCGTGTGCGTCTAGAGTTGCCGAGGTACACACATCCATGGTTGCCGAGGCATGCGTATCGGTAGTTGTCGTGGCGTTGAGGGTTGCCGAGGCATGCACATCCATGGTTGCCGAGGCGTCAGGGGTTGCCGAGGCGTGCACGTCCATGGTTGTCGAGGTGTGCATATCAGGAGCTACTGCGGCGTCGAGGGTTGCCGAGGCGTCAACGGTTGCCGAGGCAACTAAAAGTTGTTCATCCAGGAATGCATCGTATATCTCTAAATCCACATCCTCCTCCCTGTGAGTTGGCCTAGGACTGCTCCTACCGCGAAATCACTTGCATCACACATGAGCTCAAAATGTGGCGTCCAATCTGGTGTAACGACAATGGGTGCCGAGGCAACTGTCGAACTCATTACCAAAAACGGAAAAATCATCCATGAGGATCTCAAGGAAGTCTTCGACCATGTCTGAAAAGAGTGTCATCATGCATCTTCTAATGTTACTGCATATCTGAGAAAACTTGAGGAAAGTCATTTCCGATACTTCTTATAGTCCATCTGTACCCTCCATCGGGTGACAATATTGCCCAAAAAGAGTTGGGCCAATGTGCTCCCAGCTACTCCCTTTTGCATTACCATGGTAGAGGTGTCTTTTTTCTTTGTTCGCTTGTAGTCCATGTATACTCTCCACCTTGCTACTATTCCTGAAGGCACAAATATATTAATAGGAAAAATTATATCCAGTCTCAACCATTCAATTACCTCATTCTTGTCGACTTCTATCATGGTTGGATGTAGCCTTTGTTGTCGTGGCAATTGCTGCTCAAGCCAATTGCCGTGGCAATCATTTGTCAAATTTTGCTTTAAGTATAGGGAAGAACCAATTTTCTGAAGAGCTTTATGAATCCAAATACCTTTTTCTTTTGGCCTCTCAAACATCTCCATTAGTAGAGATTTCGATGGCTTCAAATCTACCAACCTCGGTTCCTCAAGACATACTTGCAATGGACGAGGTGAGTTTTTAAAGAATTCAAAAGGTTCAACTATTACCTGCTCATATTCCATTGGCAAAGTATTATCATCTCGTTGATCTTGCATGTGGTCGTGTAATTGCCGTGGCAATTGTAGATGAGAGCAATCTACAGATTCCTGCTTCAACATCAACGTTGTAACCTTCTGGGCATCAGGTTCCTCAGAATTTGCTGTAGTATTGTTGTTCTCAGCTTCACTGAGTGTTGTCGCGGCATTGCTCTGTTCAGGCTCCTCAATCATTGCCGAGGCAATTTGTTGTTCAAGCTCATCATGTGTTGGGCAGTCTCTCTCATTGGCATCCTCTTGACTTTGAGGTTCTAGTTGTTCCTCACACATCGGAGAGATTTCTTTGTATTGCTCCTTATCCTCTTGCCTTGGGACGTCAGTATCCCTAGGAATGAATTGTTGGTGCATGTTATCCATGACATATGTGGATCTCCCCAATTGATCTTCTGAATCCCCTAAGGTTGCATCCCACTGAGCTATCCTCGTATCCATAGATTTTGATAGTTCTCGGATCTCTTCAATTGATCCGTCATGTCTAGCCAAGGAAGCTAGTAACGTTTCCTCCAAGGAATTGGAATGCTCTTGAAAAGGACTACATTGCCATGGCATATCTGTTGCCGCGGCAAAATTGTTATGGTAAAAAAAAATTTAAGCTTTTTGACCATACCATGAAGAATTTTGTTGCTGGTTCCCTCTATGGTCCTCCATGTAGTTATATGCACCGAAAATGTGAGGGCAATTTTCAAACACATGATGTTCTCCACACATAGCACAAGATTTTTCCACGGTATAAGTTCTTTGGGCTTTTCTCGGTTGGTATAGGTAATCATCAAAGGGTGCAAGAAACTCTTGATTAGATTGATTCATATCTTCCAACATCATCTCTCGAATAGATTGGCTTTTATTTCCCGACATGTTGATGTCCCTTAACTTGTAACGCACCTAATTTTTTTTTTGATAAACAAACAAAAAGAAAAGTTAGTAGAACTAAGAGAAAAAAATGCAATAACAAAAACATCTAACACCAATTGCCAATCCCCGGCAACGGCGCCAAAAACTTGTTGCGTGTGATAAGTGCTACGCAATTGTGCAAGTATACATGTCGCAAGTAATAAAGTGTTATGAGTATCGAGTATCGTCTCCACAGGGATTGGTTTGGGCCACTTTGCTTAAGTTACTGCACTGTGAAAAGTAAAAACACAATTGATAATAGGAGTTCTAATTAACGAGTAAACTAAGAGCAATAAACTAAAAGAATATATGAAATCAAAAGAGAGAATAGGTCAGGTTATCATGAGTTGAGGTGTGATAACCGATTGGATCGTCTTGGTAAAAGATTGCAAGGGCAACTCAGTTGCCGTGGCAACTTGCACAGCGGGGTTGCCTTGGCAACTAATCGATGGTTGACTGGGCGACTAGCTGGGCTACTACTTGGGCGTTTGGGAAACAACTTCAAGGTTCGGCAGAGCGTTCTTCAATGGTTTCTTCTTATCCCTAAGTCGAAACTCTAGCTACTTGTGCATGCCTTTATAATACATCCCTGCGTGAATCAAGGGTGAACAACAACCAATCTTGCGCTCCTCTTAGCCGTTGAAATCCTTAACTTATTCCTAAGCTGGATTAATCTTCACCATCAATAGATTGAATAAAGACCATACTCATTCCTTTCTTGAATCTAACTCTCCCGATATTAGATAAATAGATGAAGTTACGAGATCCTCTCCCAATTCACTCGCAAACAATAATAAGAACCAATAATGAGTAAACCTTGAATTGAAAATGCAAACTCTTATTACCTAAACAAAATCCAATTGTTTTTCACAACAACAAAACACAATAACCCCAACCAATCAAGTTAGTTCATGGTTGGGTTCAAAAGATATACAAAGAATAATCCCCAAACCATGAATCTAATGGAAGCAAAAAAGAAGAAGAAGAAATCGAACTCTCTCCCCTTGCTCTCTTGTCAAAATTTCTCTCCTCTTGCCCTATGGGGTTGTCGAAATTTTCCCTCTCTTTGCTCTCTATGGATTGTCGAAATCTCCATCTTATTTATAGGGCTAGGCCAAAGTCCTTCTTTGAGGAGGAAGTTAAGTTGGAATTAAATTATCTTTAAAGAATATAATTCTTTATTATAATTGTATTCCTACTAGAAGTTCTCCTATCTTCTTGGAATTTAATTCTTCTTTAACCTCTGCATGGAAATCAAATTCCTTTGGGTTTGGGCTTTGCTCCACGTCATCAATTTCGACTACCATATCACCTTTGCTCTTGTCGACAATTGCCATGGCAACTGGCTCGGCGTCTCCTTCATGTATTGCCCTCGCAACTGGCTCGGCATATCCTTCATGCATTGCCCTGGCAACTAGCTCTAGCCTTGCTTTGGCAAGTGATCCTGCATATACACACAAAACATACCAAAGCAGCATCTTTTCCAACAAAAACTACCAAGTTATGTAATCAAGCTCAACGATGGAAGGAAACATGGATTAATGCATGAATGGCTAATTATGCAACTAATATGGGCCTAAGTCTAACAATAATATGAGTAAAAAGGGTAAGAAAAATAGTACTTTTGAACACTTATCAGTCAACAACTTGGGAATTTCAGTAAAGAACTTTTCATTAGAGGAGAAGAATGAAGCTTACCTCTAATGGATGCTTTCTCCCTTAATTGGATGATTTACATGAGAAAATAAAGTTAAAACAATAAGGTTTTGGTAAACTAACAACAAGAAATCATTTGGAAACAAAAGATTTAAGAAAAGAATGATTTACCTGAAGATTTAGAAGAAGAAATTGATGTTTGGCTTGAGAGATTGTGAGAGAAAATATTTGAGAGAAAGTTAGTTACGTAACTTTTGTTTAAAAGATTTAATAACCAAATTAATTCTCCCAAACCTATTTATGTTTTCCAAAACACTTTAAAAATAGGCAATTAAGGGATAAAGTCGGATATTAGACTTTTGGGCAATTATCTCCTTAAAGATTCAAAGTTTTGACTCTTTACAAAATAGTCAGTAAAAATAGTGTTCAAAGTTTACATTTTGGTCACTACTCCAAAATGTCTAATTTCCAAAACTCATTTTCCAAAATTGATTTCACCACAATCATTAATATATTTAATAATGATTTTAGAATATTTTTCCACAATTTTATCACCTTCAACAATATTTGATTCGATTTAATCCTGAAACAGACTCGAATCTATAATACCGATCCACCGGACCTTCGAACCAACCCTTAAAACATCTAGGCCCAAAACCGGGGCACTACAGTATGCTCATATACTTGAATATCTTTTGTCAAAGTTTCTCTGCTTAGTATTTGGCAATTAATCCTTATCTCCTAAGTCTGTTAAGATATTAGGGAATAATAAGCATTCAATGCCAATTATCGTATCGCATAAACTATATGAAATGTAAGCATATGCGAAATAGACAATAGTGCCAAAGCACGTAATTATTAAAAACTGAAAATACTAAGCGTTCATCGCAAACACCTCGAGCCAATTTAAAAGATTAGTTGAAGGTTGGGGAAACCAACAACAAATCATCGTTTTGATTCATGATCACAAAAACTAGAAATAAATCAAGAAAGATGAACAAAAAGGGAGTTCTTTCGATGTAGCCCCTCAATATATCTAGAGTTCTCTTCTCCTCGCCGCTCCAGCTATCCCTTTTTGGATCATCCTTGAACTCATTTATATATGAGTTAACGAAGCCCTAATTAGGGTTTTTAGTACCGCGTTCTTTAGACATGGCATCCACATGTTATAATAACTAGGGCTGACGTGGCTCTAATGTGGTGCAATTCTTTCGGGCATCATTCTTTTTCCAACCAAGCTTGGCATTCTTCTCCCTTTTATTCCAACCACACATGGCATTCTTCTTCTGCATTCTTTTTTTGTCCGTGCTTGGCATTTTCGTCCTGCATCCACCTGATCTTGCACACCATAACTAGAAAACACTCATCAATTCCTAGATGCAAATGTATGAAACTACTAGCAAAATAGACTAATATGTACCTAAAGTTAAGCAATATCGTGACAATGTATGCATGAAAAGTACATCTTTTGAGGAGTCACCCCCCCCGAAACCTAGCTCATTGCTTGTCCTCAAGAAATGCAAAACTAAAAATTACAAAATATAGTAAAGTGCCTCAGCAAAATTTTCCTGATTAACAACACAAGGTTGCAATAAAAATCTAGCCCTAGTTTTGTTCTCAGTTATCTCACAATAGCAATACCAACAGACTCAAAGCAATTTCAAGTGCAGAAATATAACTTTAACCTAAGGTCTTGAAGTGTGCATGAAGTGCAGGCGATTTGCATCCAGTATCTCTCAACTCCCTTAGTCAATTTTACTTCCCAAACATAGTTTTATTCACCAAGGGTTTCTTTTTCTTTTCTTTTGGCATATTTTTTAGGTTCGCATCATAATGATGTTTGTTGTGAGAAGTAAGGAGGAGTATACCCCGAATCCCCACGTTAGTCCAGACTATATCACTAAGCTTACTCATTACACTCTTACCCTAACTTTTTTTAGCTTGAGAACTAAGAGGGAGCAAACCACGAAGCCCTAAGTTACGCATTATCTCTAAGGCAGAGAAGTGTTCTACTTTTTTTAGCCTTTGGGAAAACATTGCTTCCTTATTCTTTACTTTTACCCTGGCATTTTTTCTTTTTTTTTCTAAGTTATGTTTCAAAAATCCTAAGATTGTCTTGGAAACTAGATGCATACTATGTGTTTAAGTGAAACTAAATTTCCCTAAGTTAGAGATCAATTTCCAAGCAAATCGTTCTTACTAAGTCTATTGGCTCTTACTAGGTCTAGAGATTCTAAATTCATCATATAACAAGGTCAAACTAAGGTCGAATCTAACTATGCTAGCAATGTGATTGGCAAAATTATCAGTTCAAAATTAGGCCGTGGAAAATATTTTTAATGGTCTGGTATGCATGATTTTATCCAATCTACATGGCAATAATAGAATGCAAACAGGTACATAAAAAAGAATGAATGTCATGGCAATAAATGCGAGGCAACACACACACCCAAACCTAAGGTGCACATTGTCCTCAATGCATGAAAAAACATATATACAAATGCAATGCATGCTTGAAATAAAAATATGAATGTAAGGAGTTAAGGGGATGAGGACTCCACTGAATAATGATTTTAGTGAGTGGATCAAGTCGTTATTTTGAGAAAGGATCCTCATTTCGGTACTATCGACTTCTTTCTCTTCAAATGTGGATTTAGAACATCAATCATGGCATCATCTACAAGTACTTCATCTTCAAACTCAGCGTCCACATATTGGGTCTCAGCCTTGGCAGAATCTTTTTGGCCAGGTGATACTGGTACAGTGACATCAAATTGTTGGGCTGGAGTATGATTAGGCTGAGGGTTGGCTAGCATTCATTATAGTGCATGAAATTCTATTAGGAAATCCATATATGGTGGCAATAGATTAGGGGACAACGCTTAGAGAGTTGTCCAAATGGCATGGTCTCGGGCTCTAACATACTGCCAGAGTGCCAGGTTTTGTTTCTCGACTTTTGGAACTCCTGAATGAGGAGTTCTTGGCGTTGATAGATTTGGGAGAATAATGACACAACATCAGCTGGCAATTAAGTGGTTGATTTAGCCTTGGGTGTTTTGGTAGCAGAACTCGGCTTGGTCTCTTGACAAAATTTCCCGTGCTAAGAATCAAAAACCTTTCAAAATAGACAAAAGAAATAAAACAAAAAATAAAAAATTTGAAACTAAGATATCCTAAGTACTGGAAAGAAAATAACTCTCTTAAAACTATTTACAATGATTACTCTGGGTTGGCAAAAATTTACTAAATGTCCGCAAGAAGAATGGTCTATTTGGCATTAATCTAACTTCCTTCCTAGTAGTGCTTCAGTCTTTGGCCCTTGGCTGGTGGATGGTATGTTGTGGCAATCTTTTGCTTGAATAACCAATGAAGAAAGCCAAAGGATTACTTTCATTTGAGTATTTCAAACTCTCAATTGCACAATGAAAGAGAATATTTTGCCATGGTGGCTTTGAACAACCACCTTAGAAAACTAAAGTATCTCTTTGTTATAGGTCTCGAGAACCTTTGATCGAACTCAACACCCCAATAATTCTTAGGATTTCCTGCGTCTTTCTCTTTTGATGTCGAGGCGTGTTTGAGTTGACTTGGCAATTGGTTTAGTTCCAAGTTTGGCGGCTCCTCACTTGATGGCTATGGTGCTTTGATTTCTCTGCCAGCCAATTCAAGTGGCTCAGATCTTTCATAATAAATCATGACTTCACTCAGCAAGGTTGGTTCTTCAAATTCTTCACTCATCATATCTTTATCATTTTGCTTTCTAGCATCAATATCTGTACCCTGGCAAAGCTGTGCGATGTCTACATTGATAATGGACTCCATCAGCTCAACAACTTGGCATTTCTCAAGTTCATATGCACACTTAAGAGCTTGAAATACGTTAAACGTAACATGCTAGTCATTCATACGCATAGTAAGCTCACTTTTTTTAACATTAATTAAGGTCCTACCTGTGGCAAGAATGGTCTTCCCAATATTATTGGGACATCAATATCAGCCTCATATTCTAAATAATGAAATCAGTAGGGAATATGAATTTATCTAGCTTTACCAATACATCATCAATCTTACCCTTGGGTCGTGCATAAGATCGATCTGCTAGCTGAAGTGTTACTATGGTAGGTATAGATTTAATTTCAAGCTTCCTAAAAACTGACATTGGCATCAGATTGATGCTGGCTCCTAGGTCACACAGTGCTTTACCCGTGAATCTATTTCCAATCGTGCAGGGAATGGTGAAACTTCTCGGATCTTTCCGTTTTGGTGGCAATCTATGGTTATCATTGCACTGCATCCCTTAGTAAGAGTAATAGACTGGAAATCACATAGCTTCCTCTTTTTGGTTAAGACGTCTTTCATAAATTTAAAGTAGTTGAGCATTTGTTCGAGAGCCTCTACCAATGGTATGTTGATCTGTATTTGTTTAAGGACTTCTAAGAAGCACTTAAACTATTGGTCTTGCATATGTTTCTGGAGTCTTTGTGGAAAAGGTAGTGGTGGATAAGCAAATGTTGGCTCCACTGATTTTGCTAAGGTGGTGCTAGCATCAGATTGAGGTCTAGCATTATCAGTGCTTTGTTTTTTTCTCTGATTCTTTGGGTTTATCTATTGGTACCATCTTCTCGTCTTGCCAAATAATCGGCTGTTTGACTCGTGTCTTAGTCTCACATTGTTTTCCACTCCGAAGAGTAATTACTTTGCATTATTCTCGACCATTTTGTTGAGCATCCTCCGTATCACTTGGCAAATTTCCCTGGGTCTATTACTGAGTGCACTGGCAATTTGCCCTAGCTAAATCTCCAAGTTTCACATAGACGCTGCTAAACTCATAATAGTTGCATCATTTTACTCCATGTAATCAGTAAAAGTGTTCCCTAGGGTAGATCTCTGCCCTTGTTGGAAATTGTGTTGCTCTCTTTGTGGCATTGCATTCTAGTTAAGCATGGCGGTGCATTGTTGTTCTGACATTGGGCATTAAATTGGTTACCTCCCTAATTTGCCCATAAAAAGTTAGGATGTTGCTTCTAACCTGAATTATAAGTATCGGAGTGTGGGTTGAAGTTACGATTGAAATTGCCAATAAAATTTACCGATTCAGGGTTGGATTGGCATTCATCCACATGATAATCCTCTTAAAAAATAGTGCATAATAGTTCCAGTGCCTTTACTTCTCGGACTTCAGTATGCTTTTGTATAGTCTTCAATGTATTGGTAAGATTGGCAATTTGAGCATTAATAGATGATAAGGCATCAAGCTCTAATCTTCTAGCGACTTTTGCTTTGGTCCCTAGTCTGGCAGTAGGATGCTGAAGGTCATTGGTGACAATCATTTCCAGGATGTCAAATGCCTACGTATAATTCTTGGCAAGAGCATTGAGTCCATTATAAAAAGTCTCCATTTAGGTCCAAGTGGGGAATCCGTGCATGGGACACCTCCTTAACATGTCCTTAAAACGCTCCCAGGCATTATACAGAATCTCTTCATCAACCTTCCTAAAAGTAATGATATAACTCCATAGCTTGGCCTTAAGTTTAGGTGGCTAAATCTCATAAGGAACTTCTGGCATAATTCTGCCCATGAAGTAACTGAACCAGGTGGCAAAGAACTTAGCCACAATTTTTCTCTATCTCTCAAAGAGAATGAGAATAGTCTCAACTTCACTGTCTCTTCAGCTACACCAGGTTATTGAAATAATTGGCACACCTCCATGAATTGCTTCAAGTGTTGCCTTGAGTCTCTAGTAAGTGATCCATTAAATTGACCTACATTCAATAACGTTTGTATCATTACTAGTTTAAGCTCAAAATTTGATGTATTTAACTCTAGACCAATCAGTCCTGGCATCAAATTTTCCTTGGTTGGTGCCAAGTGTTCTCTGATAGGTCTTTCTTTGAGATTATCAACAGCGACAACAGGAGTTGGTGGTATCTCATTGTGTATTGGAGGATTCTCCTGGTTGTTTGGGACACCATCTACTCCACCTTGTTCGTTAAGAGCCATTACTCAAACTTTCTTTTTTTCAATCTACGTATGGTTCTTTCGATCTTTGGGTCGTATGGCCAATCCTCTATCGCGGCATAGATCCTGGTCATACAACAAGTGAAACAAAATAAGTAAAAAAACAAGCACAAGTAAAAATCAAAACAATAATTTTTGTTGTAATCCTCGACAATGGTTCCAAAAACTTGTCTACTGACTAGCGCTTAGCAAACAATTGAAGAATTAAAGTAAATATGACAATAGATAATGGCAAGTTTAGGTATCGTCTCTACAGGGATTGTCCAGGAATTAATTGCCACGATTAATACTTGTGAACTAAAAAATAAAGGTGATGGCAATTGATTGAGGTAGCGTGTAAAAATAAAAGAACTAAAGAAATTAAAATGATAAAGGAAATCGAAGTAAAGGTCCAAGTAGATTAGCAAACAACTAGTGTAATGATGATTGGAAGGCTTGGCAAGGGATGTTTGGATTTCATGCTAGAAAATGCAGCAACTAATAAAACAAAACTTTGGTTTTAATGCCGAGAACATTTTAAGTTAGTATTGCCTCTGTGAATGGCAATACCCTAAGTTAACTACACTCAGCACCTATATGTATATGTGAGTTTTCAAACAATTAACTTGGTGAAGTTTCAGTCTTTACTTCTAAGGGGTAGAATCACTTCAGGTGTAAGTTCATCTACTTGAATATCTTCTTCGAAGTTTCTCTCCTTAGTATTTGACAATTAGTCCTTATCTCCTAAGTCTATTAAGATATTAGGGGATAATAAGCATTCAATGCCAATTGTCATATGACATAAAATATATGAAATGTAAGCACATGCAAAATAGACAATAATGCCAAAGCACCTAATTATTAAAAACTGAAAATACTAAGCATTCATTACAAACACCCCTAGCCAATTTAAAAGATTAGTTCATGGCTAGGGAAACCAACAACAAATCATCTTTCTAATTCATCATTACAAAAACCAAAAATAAATCAAGAGAGATAAACAAAAGAGAGTTCTTTCGATGCAGCCCCTTAACGGATCCATAGTTCTCGGTAAAACTGCCCAGGTTGCTTCTACCCTTCTCCTCTCCTTGCCACTCCATCTCTCCTTTTTTTGGCTCATCCTTGAACTTCTTTATATAGGCATCGATGAAGTCCTAATTAGGGATTTTGGTGCTGCACTCTTTGGATGCGACATCCACGTGTTGTAATAACTAAGGCTGACATGGTGCGATTTTTTTGGGCATCATTCTTTTAACAACCAAGCTTGGTATTATTCTCCCTTTTATTCCAACCACACATGGTATTCTTCTCATGGATTCTTTTGACATCCATGCTTAGCATTTCTGTCCTGCATTCATTTGTCGTCCGTGTTGGGCATTTTCGTCCTGCATCCACCTAATCCTGAACACCACAACTAGAAATCACTCATTCACTCTAACAATTATACATTCCACAACTCCTAGATGCAAATGCATGAAACTACTAGCAAAATAGACTATTATGTACCTAAATTCAAGCAATATCATGATAATATATGCATGAAAAGTATATCTTTTGAGGAGTTAACATGTTTCCACAAAGTTTTGCCATACTAGAGGTCACATAACCTATCAAGTTACTCGAGCTCACTCAGCCTATCGAGTCAATACATACTGTAACTTGATCATTCATCTATTGGGTAAATAAGCTATTAGCTACAACATCCACATAGTATACATCATCTACATAATGGCCAATGAAGCCTTACTTTACCCATGCTTACATAGTCATCTAGTTACCCGTGTTCACACAATCGTCGGGTTAGATGGGCCATATCTGGATCACCATAGCCATGGATACGTCCTAGATAAACTTGGATTAGTAGTCCTTACATGAGGTCACTTAGCCTATCAAGTTACTCGAGCTCACTCAGTTTATCAAGTTTATTACCTTATTCGGATCACCATAGGCCCAAAGTACACATCCCCTTATATAAGTGCCATAATACTAACTCTAGGATATCCATATTCCTTTACAATAATCATAAGATCATATATGCTCCTCGAGCATTCATACACTTCACCTAGAGGTAAGTGTCACCAAGCCAAGCTATCAAGCAAATGTCCCAATGCATAACACTAATCAACATGGTCATCTCAATTTATTACTTAACAAGCTATGACATGTTACGCTAATCCATGATGATTAAATCTTGGTTTCATAGTTTTACAATTCATTTTACTACCGTGGAAGTCTATTGGACCATAGTCCTCGATTATCAACCCCTCAAACTTAATTTTAACATTTATAGACAGATTGCCCAGTGGTACTGATACCCAACCATGAGTACGGATACGGGTCTCTAGATATTGATACCCAGCCCGAGCATATCGATACACGATCTTCATAAGGAAGGGGTTGACCGTTAACCTCGTATTAGTACACGAACCTCGCATACCGATACCCCTTCAGTACTGATACGTCCCCAAGCGTACCAGTAAAAAACTTTGCTACTAATGTTCTAATGGAATGGGGTACCGATACCCAACCTAAGGGTATCGATATGCCCTTTACAAATACCTTTGTTCATCCTTTAGAACATAGGGTACCGATATAAGCTCCTCGCGTATTAGTACCGAAGCCTAGAAATAGCTTCCAAGGCTCATAAAATCACTTCCCAAGTATTAGTACCGAAGCCTAAAAATAGCTTCCAAGGCTCATAAAATCACTTCCCAAGCCCCTAAAACATAACCCTTGACCATTAACTTGATCCTAATCTTATAGGAGTTAATTAGGGTGGTTTACTACCATTTTTACACCTAGCTAACACTTAATCCATGATTTAGGCTTTAAGCTACCTTAACACCAAACTAGAAATCTTAAACGACAAACCAAGCAAAGCAATCACTTTATGATCTTCAAGAAGAGTAGGAGTCACATATGTACTAACCTCTTAGCAACTAACCCAGATTAGCTTCACTCACTAGTAATCCCCAACTTCTTCTCTTTGGCTCCAACTTGAATAACCCCATAACACCTCCTTTTGCCATGTAAACATGGAAAACAAATCAAGACTTCAATAAACCTTTAAAGAAAGTCCTAACTACGAATTTAGATCATTAAATCCAAAGGAACAACCATAAAGCCTTAAACTTCCAAAAACCCATAAATGCAACCCTTACATTTTCACCACAAAATTATGCTTTTCCTAAAGCTCATGGGCCTCGGCTATGGGCTTTATGGAAGCCATATGGGCCTAGTTTGGGTTGGGTTTAGATTTTTGGCCTATTTGGTAGGTGAAGAGTGAAATAAAAGGATTCTTGGAAGGTTAAAGTGGGGTTTTCACCCAATTTTAAAAAGTGGGCTGCAAACCGTTGCTCCTATTGGTTGGGAAGAGCAACACAAGGGGGACAACCCCTATTTGTTTATATCACCCCATCAATGTCATCTTCCACCTCTCTCTCCTCTTCATCTTCTCCATCCTCCATAGAGATTTCTAGAGCAAAGATGGAAGCTATATTACAATAGTATTTTGTCTTAAAAATTAAAGGTAAGATTCGAATCAAGCTTGAGATGATCTACGTTGGGAGGTAAAAATCTTAGAAAATGATAGTTGGAGGGAAGAAGGGATTTTGAAGGAATGTTGGATTTTGTTGAGGTGCTAGCTTGATTTTTGTGTCTGGTATTTCATTTTTCTTCCTTCTAATCATCTAGAGGTGTAACTATGTTGTATTTACACTTGTGATTAGCCAAGGAGGTGGGGGAAGCTTCCAACACCAAGGAAAATGGGAGAAAGTGAGGAGCTTGCTTGTAGTGGTGGCTTTTGAGGTTGTTGTTAAGGATAGTCTCTAACCTATCTTATTTCCTGCAATTCTTAAATTTTGATTGCTTGGCTGAATTTTAATTTGGGGTAAAGGTTAGTGAAAGCATGTGATAATAGGGGTTTTGACTTGATTTATGTGTTGATGATGATTGAGGTTTTACACTTGTTTTGGGTGGACCTTGTGGTTAAAATCACCCAACAACTCTCAAGTGAGTTGGGGTTCGAATGAGGGTGGCTATGGGCAAATTTTGCAAATAGTTTCAAGCTAGAAAATCTATTTATTGGTTCGTATATCAGTACGGGTCGAAGCAGTACTGATACGGATGGAGGATTTCCAGGTTAAATAAGTGACATGGTATTCACATACCATTACTGCCTTCAAGCGGTACCGATACAGGTCCTCGTGTACTAATACGGTTGGTCCAATATCGATACAGAACCTTTTATGCAAATTCCAGTAGCCACTTTTGGTACAGTACAGTCGAGCCAGTACCAATGCGCAGACACAGGAACCGATTGTTAGCTCCTTAAAAGTTCTACTTTTCATATATATATTGGCATGCTATTGCTTGACTTTGGGTACATATTTGTTCATTTAGTTAGTAGATTCATGCATTTGCATCTAAGAGTTAAGGAATAGTTTTTATTACCAGAGTGAAGGGGTATTCTCTTACTTTGGTTAGCAGGGTAAGAATAGGAGAAGTAGAAGAGATGTGCCGAGTTTAGTTGGCAAAAACAGGAAGAAGATTGCCAAGCTCAGTTGGCAAAAGAATGACGACCGATGCATAGTTAATTAGTCGTTAGTCAGAGCCAGGTTAGCCCTATTTCAAAAAGAGGATAAAAAGATAACGCATCTATATTGGTGTGTAACAAATTTTCAAAAACCAAACCCAACCTAGGGTTTCCATAAGTGCCTATATAAAGGAAGCTCATCGATGAGCTAGAGAAGGCTATGCCATGAGGAAAAAAAAGTAGAAGGCAAATCGTGATTCGACCAGGCCGTGACTGAGAACTCTAGATCTATTGAAGGGTTGCATCGATAGGTCCCCTTCCTTGTCCATTTCTCTTAGTTTTAATTATAATTTTATGGTAATGTTTACAAACGATAATTTGTTGGACATCTTGTCCAATTATGTTAAATTCATGAAGGACATTGAAGCAAGGGTAAGATTGATCTTATGCATATCCCAAGGATAAGATTGAGGATGTATTGGTAAAGGTAGATAAATTCATATTCCCAGTTGTTTTCATTATTTTATAATATGTGGTTGATGTTAAAGTCCCAATAATATTTGGAAGACCATTTCTTGCCAGGGGTAGGGCCCTAAATGATGTTCAGAATGTCGAGCCTACTATGTGTATGAATGACCAAAAGGTTATGTTTAACGTATTTCAAGCTCTTAAATATGCATATGAACATGAGGAATGCTAAGCTGTTGAGATGATGGAGTTTATTTTCAACGTAGACATAGCGTAGATTTGCCAGGCACAAATATTGATGCCATGGAGCTGGATGATGAAGACATGATGAGTGAAGAATCTGAGGAACCAATCATTTTGAATGAGGTCTTGAGTTATTTCAGGAAACCTGAGCCACTTGAGTTGGCTGGTAGAGAAATCAAGGCACCCAAACCATCTATAGAGGAGCCACAAAAATTGGAGCTGAAACCTTTGCCAAGCCACCTCAAATACGCTTACCTAAGAGACAACTCTACTTTGCTAGTGATCATTGCTGCTGATTTGAATGAAGATCAAGAGGAAAGATTGCTGAAAATATTGGGCAATTATAAGCAAGCCCTAGGATGAACCTTAGCTGATATCCGAGGGATAAGCCCAACAATTTGCATACACAAAATTATTCTAGAGGATTACCATGGCAAAACAATTAAGGCCCAGAAAACACTGAATCCTAGAATGAAGGAGGTAGTCAAGAAAGAAGTCATAAAGTGGGTAGATGTCGGGATAATTTATCCTATTTCTAATAGTTTGTGGGTTAGCCCGGTGTAGTGTGTACCAAAAAAGGATAGATTGACTGTGGTTCAGAACAACAAAGAAGAATTAATCCCCTAGAGGATCGTAATGGGTTGGAGGGTGTCCTTAGCTCGCGAAACCAACACATCAAAATCTGTGTAATCAGCAGCAAGCATGTATGTCTTAACCTCCTGCACAAGCTCGTAGCAGAATTGATCACATCGCTTACGCTCATCAAGAACTAAGTCAGGTGCATACTGGCTCAACCTTAAGAACTGCACCTCGTACTCAGCAACAAACATACTGCCCTGCACCAAAGCCATGAACTCACGCTTCCTATTGTCCTAATACTGGACCCCAGGTACTTCTTCCGGAAAGCACAACAAAAGAACTCCTAGGTTACATCATCGATCTCTACACCAGATATCGTGGTAGTCCACCATGTATACGCATCACCCTGTAATAGGAACACAACACAACCCAGCTTATGGGCATCAAAATAGCCCATCTGGCCCAGTATCCTCTTAGTACTGGCCAACCATCCCTCAGAAGCCTCAGGTGACAAACCTCAGAACTCAACTCCGCCCAAACTGTAAAGACGCTCTAACGGTAAACCCTGCCCAACCACTAGTGGTGCCAGTACATGAACACCTGCAACTACTGCCTGAAAAGCACCGGTCATGGACTGTATCAACAACACCATATCCCCCATCCCTGGCCCAACTGGCGCAGGTGGTACTTGCTCCACTACCTCATGTGGATTAGGTGGGGGTGGTGGCAACCCTCTAGGAGGTATAACATTCTCCTCAATCTCCTGCCCAGTGGCAGCAGCAATCATACCAAATCGCAACTCTCTCCTCAGTCCCATCGTGCTAACAATATATCTAAAGGCATGATAATCATTCAAATACAAAATAATTAGTCAAGCTTCAAGCAAAGATCCAAGACTTCCATTTCAAAATCATAACATTTGATACTATAATAATAAGGCAATGGGTTTCCCAAATTTCCCCCCAACATGGCATAAAGCAATCACTGTGCATATTACAATCACCATGCATATTACACAATAGATAACAGTTCACAATAACATCATAACAATCAAACCAACTCCCATTATTTCAATTATGGCTCTAATGCCACCAAATGGAACCCCCTCGACCCGGCCTAGTCGCAAGACCGAATCGAGCAAGCTACATTAGGTTTATTGAATTAAACCGAAAAGAACTTCAGCCTGAAACTGACCCCTTTTTTTCTTTTATCTTATCTAAATGCAAAATAGTTGTCCTATGTGTGCATACAGATTTTTGGTGAAAACCCAACTCAATTGGGCGTCGAATTGACATCCATTGGCCATAACTACGATTTAGGGACCAAATTGCAAATTTTGAAAATTATGAGAACTCAGCCCAATTTTAAGTTACCATCCTTTAATTAGACATGTTACATGCTTACAAGACAAAATTTAGCTCAAAACGATCTTTCGATCTTATTCAATTACATCCACAATATTCAAGGACTAAAATGCAAGAAAATAGAGTTTAAGGAGATTCCAAATAACGAATTAACGGTCATCGTAACGATACAGCAAGGGGTGTTTCGATACGCCTAACATCATTTGAAATCCCAGAATTCTAGTGACCAAAAACCATTTTGATACACCTTGAGCGTATCAGAATACCTCTCTTAAAAACCCCTGACCGTATCGAAACGCCTTCCCGTGTACCAAAATGCTGGCCATTTTTCCTTTGGCTGTACCAAAATGGTTGCCCGCGTACCGATACAGCAAGCTTGAAATGGCTTACCCGTATCGAAACAGAGACACCAATACCAGTATGCCTGGACATATAATGTCCATTTTTGCTGGCTTAACAAGCTTTCAACAATACCAAAATATTATAACATGCCCCTAACATACAATCAACATAATCAATAATCAAACCACCACATAACATCACAAGTTCATCATCATTTCATGGCATTTTGCACCATATGTAAATATTTAGGCATGCACCCTATAAAACCATTCAAGCAACATATGAAACTCCAAACCATCACCAAAATCAAACCATAAAGGCCATTTACAATTCAAGAGCAGCTAAACAAACTTGCTCAAACAGGGAGTTTAACAAACCATCTCCCAAAACAACAACGGAACCCTCATTGCCCTTATTACTTATTGTCTAGTTCAAACATACTTTGGTTACCAAGTCTTGTACCGATCCCTTACTTCCCGCTGCCTTCCAAGCTTTTAATTCTCTGCATTGATGGACAAAACAAGCGTAAGCACACTAGACTTAGTGAGGAGTGTTCAAAAACAACACATCATCAATGCATTAAAACCATTTCTTAATATTAGATTGAAATCTCATTTCAATCATCTTTTAAAACATTATCATGCCTTTAAAGCCATGCACTTAACATCTTTAAAACCAACATATTAAACCATATACAACTTGTATCATTAACCAACAGCAAGTCCCATTGCTCAATCTCAATTTAAGCCTTTCCATTCATAACTACCATATGCAAAGCTTAAAGAGTAAACATGTATAAATCACATTGTACAACATAAACTTTCCAATGATACATCAACAATTATATTGGCTCACTAGTGATCATTAACCAAATCCATTTACCAAAAGAGTTCATCGGATACACGAATTCAACAAGTGTTTACCCAAAACTTCAAGCCATCTCAATCGGAATAGCGATACAATCACAAGCGTGGTACATTAACAACCAGGTACGCTTTCAACCCATAGGGACACCAACCCCTTTCATCGGTTAGATGTTTAATCCACTAACGGGAGTTTACGGTACCATCTAACCCCTTGATCGTAGGGTACTTGGATGGAGTATTCGGTACACCGTATAAACCCCTCGACATCCAAGGCGACTTATTATAGTGCACTATCAATCCTATGGTCGGCCAACTATATCCGATAACAATTTTAAAACCACATCACTTGCTAATATAATTAACCATTTACCATTTACCTCATTGGTTTTAACAAGCATTAAACAAAACCATTTTCCAAAACAACAACCATGCTTTAAACCACAAGTATAAACCATAAACTTACAAGGATCACTTACCATGCGCATCCTTCACCATTTCATGCTTAAAAATAGTATCTCAAATACTTTAAAACATTCTGAAACAGTAGGTAACATGTAATTCAAAACAAGTGCATAAACCATTTCAATCTAGCACGACCGACAGAGAAAAACTATATTTACTTACTTCTGAGTTTAAATCAGTGTTTCAAGCTAAGATTAAACTCCCATAAACCACCTTTAAAACATTCCAAAGGTGGAATCCACGTTCTCACTCGCCGATATGCGAAACCTCGATTTGCCAATGCAAAATCAAATGTTTGAAGCCTCCAAAGCTTCACCGATCACTTCCGGATCAACCTCTCCCATTTTGACCATATTACAACAGAGGATTAATGCATCTCAATGAATTCAAAACACTGCAACAACAAATCCTCACAGACTTCCACAATCCTCTCAAAATTACCTAACCACAATAACTGAAATCATCATCTAATCCTTTCCAATCACAACCTAGCCACAACCTAACAATCTAACAGTTCCATATTGATCAATTAACACTCAAAAACAGGATTAACACATCCAAATACTTCCAGCAATTAAATAGCCACCACAACTCTACAGAAACACCAATCTAACAACCTAAGCAACTAGGGATTCAAGAGTTTCGGGATTCTATTGTTAAAAACAACTTATCAACATAAAAATACATCCAAAATATGATTAAAATCAATCTTTATCACTAGAAAATAGATCCAATACGGATCTTTCACTATTTCATCAAAATCACTCAATTACATCAATTAATTCAATATAAAAACATAAAATTAGATTATAAACCATAAATCAAGGATCAAACACTTTGGAATATCAATAAAGAACCATTCAATATAGGAGATCACAGACCTTACCCCTATTGTGTGATTTCTCCCTCAATTGGCTGGTTTAAAGCTAAGAAAACACAAGATTTCAATGAGATTTTGTAAATCAAAGTTAAAGAATCAATTACAAATCATTAAACTGAGTAAAATGATCTCTCACCTCTAATTTTTTATGAAAACTTAAGTGTTTGGAAGAAGAAAAGTTGAGAGAAAAGTTACATGAATTTTTTTTAAAATGATAACTAACTTTTTAATAACCAAATCCCCTTTTAATTAACCTTTAAAACCCATATTAAAAAGACTTAATTGATAGGAGAAATCACCAGAAAAAACTTGGTAAAATAGCCCCTTAAGGATTCTAAGATTTTGATCATTTTCATTTTAGTCACCTTTAAAAACGTTTTAAAAAATTACATTTTGGTCACTACCAAAATGTCATACTTCCAAAACCTATTTTCCAAAATTGTTTCCACCAATATTAATCATACATTAAAATATGTTTTTTAGTTATTTTCCACATTTTTATCTTACCGAAAAATATACAGTTCCGAATTTGACTCGAATCCCGAACCTAGTCCACTAGACCGTCTAACAAGCCACAAAACCGCTAGGCCCAAAACTGAGGCGTTACACAGTAATTGTATCATCTTAGTTTCATCATTGTAAATAATTATGACAATTATTTTTCTTTTTAGTATGTTAGTTTCTTCTACTATTTTGAAAGGATTTTGTGACTCTTAGTGTAGGAAATTTTGCCAAGCCATTATGCTAGGACAGGCTAACATTTGAAGAACTATCATTTTGAGGCATGGTAAAACGTGGACATATTCAAAGACCTGGCCTAAGGGAAGGTAAATTCTTGCTAAGCGGGAAACCCTAGCCACCTAGGTTAAAAAAGTTCAAACTTTAAAATTTTACCCTACTTTACCCAAGCTTTATTTCCCGTGTCGTCAACTTCCATTACCCCAAACCTTTTATTATCCCACTCCCACATACATGCATACCTGCCACACTAAAATTTATCTCCACCAAACTTACCATTAAACCATCCCAATCGTCTTCCTTACCACTCATTTAACTTCTATCTTTCCCTTAAGCAAGAACTTTACTCTTTTCATTCTCTTGTACGGCAAGAAAAGCAAGAACCAAAATTTCCTTTATCTTTTTCAATCATCACCACTTTTTTCTCAAGTTCTTTAAATGGCATATTCACCAGACTCCAAATCTTTTTCAACAACGAGATGAGGAAGAAGTACGAGGAGAACTATGCCACACAGACCTTTTGCTACAAAAAACAGTTCGAGTTCAAGAATAAGCCTAACTTGGGGTACCCTCCAGAAGTAATTGCCATTGTCAAAAAGCACAATTGGGAGGTCTTTTGCCAATAGCCTGGGTAGGTCCACTCCACCATTGTTCACAAATTCTATGCCCACCTCACCACCAAGGCTTCGCCTTTTGTGTTCGTACGAGGTATATGTGTTCAGTTTGATGAAGGTTATGTTAATCGCTTGTTTAGTTTGGATGGTGCAAGGGAGGAGCACTCGGCATTCGCTGAATCTATGGATGCATCCAAAAGATAGCTATTGTTGAAGGATTTATATGAACTAGGCACAAAGTAACACCCTGGTTTGGGGCTTAGCGGTTTTGAGGACCGAGTTAGAGATTCGAGTCGGATTTGGGACCGTATGTTTTTTCGGTAAGATAAAAATATGGGAAAATAGTAAAAAATCATCTTTTAATATATAATGATTTTTTGTGGAATCAATTTTAGAAAAAGGAATTTGGAAATATGACATTTTGAATTACTGACCAAAATGTGATTTTTGAAAACTGTTTTTAATTGACTAAAATCAAAAGCGTCAAATCTTTAGAATCCTTAAGGAGCTAATCTACCAAGTGTTTACTGGTGGTTTCTCCCTTCAATTAAATCATTTTAAACATGTATTTTAAAAGAGTTTTAATAAGGATTAAATATCTAAAGTTAGTTATTAGCTTTTAAAAGAAATTCACGTAACTTTTTCCTAAACCTTTTCTCTCAACTTCTTTTCTTCAAAACACTCAGAATTTTATCAAAAACCAGAGGTAAAGAACTCATTTCACTCAGATTATTGATTTTATTTTGTTCCTTTAATTTTGTTTTACAAAATCTCATTGAAATCCCGTATTTTCTTAGATTTTAACAAGCCAATCGAGGGAGAAATCACATAACAGGGGTAAGGTCCATGATCTCCTATGTTAAATGTTTCTTTATTGATGTTCCCAAGTATTCTATCCTTGATTTGTAAGTTGCAATGTGGTTTTAATGTTTTATCCATGTTTAATTGGGTTATTTTGAAAATTTTGATGAAGCATGGTGATTTTCGAAGTGGATTTGATTTCCAGTAATTGAGATGGATTTAATATATGTTTTGATGTTGATAAGTTGTTTTTATCAATAGAATCCCGAAACTCTTAAATCTCTAATTGGTTAGTGATAAGTGTTCAAAAGTACTATTTTTCTTACCCTTTTTACTCATATTATTGTTAGACTTAGGCTCATATTAGTTGCATAGTTAGCCATCCATGTATTAATCCATGTTTCCTTCCATCGTTGAGCTTGATTACATAACTTGGTAGTTTTTGTGGGAAAGATGCTGCTTTGGTGTGTTTTGTGTGTGTATGTGCAGGATCACTTGCCAAAGCAAAGCCGAGCTAGTTGCCAGGGCAATGCATGAAGGAAACGCCGAGCCAGATGCCATGGCAATTGTCGACAAAGAGAAAATGCAATAGGGATGTCGAAATTAATGACTTTACAAGCCCAAGATGACATGGAGCAAGGCCCAAGCCCAAAGGAATTTGATTGCCATGCAGAGATTAAAGAAGAATTAAATTCCAAGAAGATAGGAGAAGTTCTAATAGGAATAAAATTATAATAAAGAATTATATTCTTTAAAGATAATTTAGTTTCAACTCAAACTCCTTCTCAAAGAAGGACTTTGGCCTAGCCCTATAAATAGCAAGGAGATTTCGACTACTTGAGAGAGAGCAAGAGGGCAAAATTCGACAAGTCCAAGAGAGGAAGCAAGGGGAATTTTCGACAAGCTTCTAGGGCAAGGGATTTTCGACAAGATTCATATTTTCTTCCTTGTTCGATTGGGTTCATGCAATGGATTAATTATCTTGTGTTTCTTTGGAACCTAGCCATGAACTAAATCTACTTGGCTATGGTTATTGTGTTTTGTGGTTGTGAGAAACTATTGGTTTTTGTTTAGGTAATAAGAGTTTGCACTTTTCTATTTCAAGGTTTATTCATTCTTGGTTCTTATTATTGTTTGCGAGTGAATTGGGAGAGGATCTCGTGATTTCATCCATTTATCTAATATCGGGAGAGTTAGATTCAAGAAACGAATGAATATGATCTTTATTCAATCCAATGATGGTGAAGATTAATCCGGCTTAGGAATAAGTTAAGGATTTCAATGGCTAAGAGGAGCGCAAGATTGGTTGTTGTTCACCCTTGATTCACGCAGGGATGTATTATCAAGGCATGCACAAGTAGCTAGAGTTTCGACTTAGGGATAAGAAGAAACCATTGAAGAATGCTCCGCCGAACCTTGAAGTTGTTGCCCAGACGCCCAAGTAGTTGCCCAACTAGTTGCCCAGGTAACCATCGATTAGTTACCAAGGCAACCCCGTTGTGCAAGTTGCCACGGCAACTGAGTTGCCCATGCACTCTTTTACCAAGACGATCCAATCGGCTATCACACCTCAACTCACGATAACCTGGCCTATCTCTCTCATTCGATCTCATCTTTTCATTTACTTAATTGCTTTCTAGATTAGTTATTAGTTAAAACTTCTATAATCCTTTACTTGTGTTTTTACTTTTTACAGTGCAAGAGACTAGATTCTTGAAGTGGCACCAATCCCTGTGGAGACGATATCTTTTATACTATAACTTGCGACGTGTATACTTGCACATTTGCGTAGCACTTATTACGCGCAACAAGTTTTTGGCGCCGTTGCCGGGGATTGGCAATAGCGACTTTGTTTTTACTTTCTTGCACTTTCTTTTTATTTTTCTTGTTTATAATTCAAAGGGCTAACAAACTTTGGTTTTGCATTGGTATATGACCAGGGTGAGACCGACTTCACCAGAATATCCCTTTGATCCAGAAATCGAACGAAACTTACAAAGACTTAGACGAAAGATAAGAGAAGCAATGGCAAATCAAGACGGCAATATGAATCAAGATGTTCGAGCAGGAGGAGGTGTGATTCTTGCAAGAAACAGAACTATTCGAGACTATCTTGAAAAAGATCTTGATGGACTTAACCCAGGAGTTGTCGCACCTGAAATTGAAGCCGACCACTTTGAGTTGAAACCAATAATGTTTAATATGATCAACACAATAGGTCAATTTGGCGGCTCAGCAACTGAAGATGCACGACAACATCTGAAATCTTTCTTCGAGATTTGCAACTCGTTCAAGATACACGGAGTCACCCCTGATGTCTTATGATTAAGATTATTCCCCTATTCACTGAGGGATAGGGCGAAATCATGGTTGAATAGCATTCCTGCCGGATCAATAGCATCTTGGACTGATCTTTGTCGTGATTTCCTTGCTAGATTTAATCCTACAAATTTGACTGATAAGCTTCGTAACGACATTACTTCTTTTCGGCAGGCAGATGATGAATCCATGTACGAGGCTTGGGAGCGATATAAAGAACTTCTACACAAACGCCCCCTACACGGATTCCAGGTGTGGACTCAAGTAACAATGTTTTACAACGCTGTGAATACACCAACAAGGATGATGCTAGATGCCTCGGCAAACGGCATACTCCTAGATAAGTCACCGGAAGAAGCAATGCAAATTTTAAACAGGCTGGCCAAGAATGATTATCAATTCCCATCCACTAGAAGAGGAGGAGTTAGATGCCAAGCCACAATACATGAACTAGGATCATCAGATTCAATTTCGGCACAATTGGCCGCTTTAACCAAGATGGTCCAAAACATGCAAAAACCAAACAACACACATGAAGTCAACGTAATGGATTCTTTTTGTGAATTATGTGGTGATAACCATAATTCTTCTGAATGTATGCAGAATTCGAAATCTAGCTTCTATGTGGGGAATTACAATCGGAGCAACAACATGATGTCCAATACATATAATCCAACTTGGAAGAAGCACCCGAATTTTTCATGGAGTAATCCCAACAATGCTCTAAACCAGAACAATCAAAATGCACAAACATCGGGATTCCAGCAGAATATGCCACGGCAACAGATGCCGCAGCAACAACCGACAACATCTAGTTATTTGGAAAATTCTCTAAATGCTTTTATGATGAAAACTGAATCATATATGGCTGAGAATAGTAATTTCATAAAAAGAACTGATGCTTTTATTAACAGGACCGAGATGAGATTGCAAAACCAAGAGGCGGCAATCAAATCATTGGAAAATCAAGTCGGACAGTTTGCTCAAAATCTGAACACTAGACCACAAGGAGGTTTACCTAGCGATACTGAAGTCGCAAGAGGAACTGGCCATGAGAAATGTAAGGCGATCACCACTAGAAGTGGCCAACAACTTAGAGAGGTTCAAACCTGCTCGTCAAACAAAACTCCACAAAAAGATCAAGACGAACCTAGCGGCAAAGCCTCAGATGCTGAACCAGGAATTGTCGCGGCAACCGACAATAAACATGCCTCGGCAACCGACGACGCCTCGGCATCTTGTGATAAGAATGCCTCGGCAACCCCAGTTGATAACGCATCGGCAACTCCAGATGTCCCGGCAATGCCGTCAATCAGATTTCAAACCAATGAAAGGATCGAAGATATCCGACTTCCACCACCATTCCCACAAAGGTTGAAGCGACAAAAGCAAGAATACCAATTCAAGAAGTTTCTTGATATCCTAAAGCAAGTCCACATCAACTTGCCACTGGTGGAAGCAATTGAACAAATGCCAAACTATGCCAAGTTTCTTAAAGACATTGTGTCCAAGAGAACAAGGCTAGGAGATTTCGAAACAGTTGCCGCAACAGAGGGATGCATGGAAATGTTGCACAATCGTATGCCACCTAAGTTGAAGGATCCCGGAAGTTTCACAATACCATGTTCCATTGGAAATCACTATGTCGAGAAAGCATTATGCGACCTTGGGGCTAGCATAAACTTGATGCCTAAATCGATTTTCCAAAAACTAGGAATCGGGAAGGCAAGACCTGCAACAGTCATGCTGCAGCTAGCCGACAGATCCTATGTGCATCCAGAGGGAAAAATCGAAGACATACTGGTAAAAGTCGATAAATTTATTTTTCCCGCTGACTTTATTGTTTTGGATTGTGAAGCAGATGAGCATGCACCTATCATTCTCGGGAGACCATTCCTAGCGACAGGGAGAACCTTGATCGACGTTGAAAAGGGAGAACTCACAATGAGGGTGAATGACCAGCAAGTTAAACTAAATGTGTTCCAAACACTAAGGCATGCCGATGATCCAGAAGAATGCCAACTACTTCATGCCACGACAGAGTTTAACTTCGATGAAGAATTTAGTTACCTCGGTAACTACATTGCCGATCAAGAGGAACCTGAGGAGTATGAAGAACCGGTCGATGAGGAACAAAAAGAAGAGGCAAATTGGCTAGTCAATCGACCAGGGTACATACTTTGAACCACTGGATTACTCAGGTAAGGAAGGTAAGCTCGAAAAACCCTCTATTGAACATCCACCAATTCTTGAGTTGAAACAATTGCCAGAGCAACTAAAATATGCATACTTAGGAACCGATAATACATTGCCTGTAATTATTTCTTCTAAGTTACAGCCTGAGCAGGAAAAGAAGCTATTCAAGATGTTGAAGCTACACAAAAAGGCAATAAGGTGGACAATTGCCGACTTGAAGGGAATTAGCCCGGCGGTGTGCATGCACAAGATCATGTTGGAAGATGATCACAAACCTTCAATTGAGGCCCAGAGGAGACTAAATCAAGCCATGAAAGGGGTTGTAATGAAAGAAATCATCAAATGGCTTGACGCCGGCATTATATACCCTATCTCTAATAGTATGTGGGTTAGTCCGGTACAATGTGTACCAAAAAAGGGAGGTATAACAGTGGTAAGTAATGAAAATAATAAACTTATCCCAACCAGGACTGTGACCGGTTGGAGGGTTTGTATGGACTATCGAAAGCTAAACAAAGCCACTAGGAAAGATCACTTCCCATTACCCTTTATTGATCAAATGCTTGACCATCTTGCAGGTAAACCCTTTTATTGTTTTCTTGATGGTTATTCAGGTTACAATCAGATTGCCATAGCACCAGAAGATCAAGAAAAGACAACCTTCACATGCCCATACGGTACTTATGCCTTCCGAAGGATGCCGTTCGGATTGTGTAACGCCCCGGCAACCTTCCAAAGATGCATGATGGCACTCTTTTCAGACATGGTAGAAGACTTCCTTGAGATCTTCATGGATGGTTTTTCGGTTTTTGGTAATGACTTCGACGGATGCCTCGGCAATTTAGAGAGGGTGTTGGCAAGATGCGAAGAAACGGATTTAGTCCTCAATTGGGAGAAATTCCACTTTATGGTAGATGAAGGAATAGTGCTCGGCCACAAGATTTCATCCAAGGGAATTGAAGTTGACAAAGCCAAGGTGGACGTGATCGAGAGATTACCCCCACCAAGTTCGGTTAAAGGAATTCAATGTTTTCTCGGACATGCAGGTTTTTATAGGAGGTTCATTCATAATTTTTCTAAAATCACTAAACCCTTGTGTAATCTGCTTAAACAGGATAAAGTCTTCGATTTTGATGATTCTTGCACCCAAGCATTCGAAACCCTAAAGAAAAAGCTTGCCTCGGCACCCATTGTCGTTCCACCAGATTGGACGCTACCTTTTGAGCTCATGTGTGATGCAAGTGATTTCGCGGTAGGAGCAGTCCTAGGCCAACGCACAGGTAAGACCTTCTACGTGATATAATACGCTAGTAAAACTCTTAATGGTGCTCAAGTGAATTACACAACAGCGGAGAAAGAGTTACTAGCTGTAGTTTTCGCATTTGACAAGCTCCGATCCTATTTAATTGGTACAAAGGTAATTGTTCATACGGACCATTCGGTAATCAAATACTTATTTGCTAAAAAGGATGCTAAACCTCGTTTGATTCGTTGGATATTACTTTTACAAGAATTTGATATTGAAATTAAGGACAGGAAAGGAACAGAAAATCAAGTGGCCGATCACTTATCACGTTTGGAACGCAATAAGGAGGAGGACGCGAATCTTGAGATATGTGATGCATTCCCAGATGAACAAATTTTAGTTGCCTCGGCAACCCTCGGCAACTCTCGATGCCACAGCAGCCTTTGACGCGCACGCCTCGACAATTTTGGGAGCAGTCGCCACGGCAGCACATGCCTCGGCAATACCCTGGTACACAGATTTAGTTAACTTCCTTGTTTGTGGTATTTTTCCTTATGGCATTACTCACCAAGGGAAGAAGCGGTTCTGCCATGATGCTAAGCATTACTTTTGGGACGAGCCTCTTTTGTTTAAACAATGTGCAGATCAGGTTATACGCCGATGTGTCCCTGAAGAAGAGTAACAGAATGTACTCCGGCAATGCCATTCTTCACCCTATGGAGGACATTTTGGAGGAACTCGTACCGCGGCCAAAGTCTTGCAATCCGGTTTGTATTGGCCAACATTGTACAAAGATGCCCAAGACTTTTACAAGCAATGTGATCATTGCCAGAGGACGGGCAATATCTCTAGACAACATGAGATGCCACTCCAGAACATCATCGAGGTGGAACTGTTCGATGTATGGGGGATTGACTTTATGGGACCCTTCCCGTCTTCATTCGGCAGCCTCTACAACTTACTTGCCATCGACTATGTGTCTAAATGGGTAGAGGCAGCTGCAGTTCCCAACAACGATTCCAAGACCGTGCAACGATTCCTGCAGAAAAACATATTTACACGGTTTGGGGTGCCAAGAGCAATTATCAGTGACGGGGGCAAGCATTTTGACAACAGACTAATTGCCAAGATGTTGCAACGCTTCGGCATATCACACAAGATCGCCACGGCATATCACCCACAAACAACGGGCAAGCAGAAATTTCCAACCGGGAATTGAAGGGTATACTCGAGAAAGTTGTAAATCCCTCAAGGAAGGATTGGTCATTAAGACTAGATGACGCACTTTGGGCATATCGCACTGCATTCAAAACACCCTTAGGTATGTCCCCCTTCCGACTTGTCTATGGTAAAACATGTCATCTACCGGTGGAAATTGAGCACAAGGCGTACTGGGCAATCAAGACCGTGGATATGGATTGGGAAAGTGCCAGACAAAAGCGTTTGATGGATCTCAACGAGATAGAAGAATTTCGTGCACTCGCCTATAACAATGCACGAATCTAAAAGGAGAAAACAAAGCGATGGCATGACAAGAAACTATTGCCACGACAATTCACACCAGGGCAACTAGTTCTCCTATTCAATTCTCGGCTAAAACTTTTCCCGGGAAAGCTGAAATCAAGATGGTCAGGACCATTCGAAGTCGTCAAACCATTCTCCCATGGTGCTGTGATAATCAAGTCCATCTCTGACAACCATGAATTCAAAGTTAATGGACAAATATTGAAGCACTACAATGGTGCCCATGTGGAACGTAACAAAGAAGTGGTCAACTTGGGAGATGCATGAGCATGCTCTCCTTTCAATATTTTCTTTTTCTTTTTCTTTTCTTTTTATTTTCATTCTTTTTAGGAGATATTTTATTTTTTTCATTATCTTTAGTTTTCAGGTTTTCTTTGTTTTTCACAACAAGACTCACAACTACTATGCTAAGGAAATTTACCGCCGAGATCCTTGCCCCGGCAACCAATGAAGCAGTCGCCACGACAACCGCAAAAGATGACGCCACGGCAACCAGCCCTGAAGATGCCACGGCAACCAAAGCTAAAGACATCCCGGCAACCACTGCAAAAGCCAAAGGTAAAGCACCTATGCCCGAATCAACTCCTAAGAAAACAACCATCACGTTCAAGCAAGAGAATCAAGACACCGACTAGAAGGAAACTAATCATCTACGATGATGAACTCTCGGAGTAAGTCCTCGTATGCATTTTTATTTTTATTTTTATTTTTTTCTTTTTTTCTTTTCTTTTCGTTATTTTTATGCATGCATTGAGGACAATGCCTCACTCGAGTTTGGGGGATTGTTATTAGTAGTTACCATGTTTAGTTACATTCATCTTAAGTATTACATTTAGGATACATAAATTGCTTGCCATGCCTTTAATTGAAACAAGAATTGCTTAAATTTGATGAATATTCGATGATGACTTTACCAATGCACTTAATTGATAGAATTTTTATTCTAGGATAACCATGGAAAAACTTAGAATTTTACTATGATGCTAAATTTGATGAAACACTATTGTGGTTGATAATTAACAAATTGGGGGATTAGAATAAAAATTGGATGAATGCTAGAGGTGCCCGAAATTGGCTCTAGCATGTGCTAAAAAAAATTGATCACTAGAGGTGCCCGAAACTGGCTCTAGGATGTCTTAAAAAAAATTTAACTAGAGGTGCCTGAAACTGGCTCTAGTCGATTAAATTAACTTAAGAAAACTAAAAGCTAAACACTAGAGGTGCCCAAAACTGGCTCTAGTTAAAACATGTTAAAAAGAATTCAATGAAGTAATTTGAGAACCTCTTGTTTGCATAGAATCCAAAAAATCAACTTGCACACAACTTCGCACACACTCACAAGCATTATAGTTTGATTCTGAGTAACTCCTCAGTTTTCCGAAAAATAAAAAGCCAATCATACTTTGTGCCCCGGTTCAGAGAATTGAAATCAAGTTCAAAGCTAAGTTTGTGAAAATTGAAGCCTTGGCAGGTAATTATGAGTTTGCATTGCTTGAGGACAAGCAATAGTTCGAGTTTAGGGGTGTGATAAGTGTTCAAAAGTACTATTTTTCTTACCCTTTTTACTCATATTATTGTTAGACTTAGGCTCATATTAGTTGCATAGTTAGCCATCCATGTATTAATCCATGTTTCCTTCCATCGTTGAGCTTGATTACATAACTTGGTAGTTTTTTGTGGGAAAGATGCTGCTTTGGTGTGTTTTGTGTGTGTATGTGCAGGATCACTTGCCAAAGCAATGTCGAGCTAGTTGCTAGGGCAATGCATGAAGGAGACGCCAAGCCAGATGCCATGGCAATTGTCGACAAAGAGAAAATGCAATAGGAATGTCGAAATTAATGACTTTACAAGCCCAAGATGACATGGAGCAAGGCCCAAGCCCAAAGGAATTTGATTGCCATGCAGAGATTAAAGAAGAATTAAATTCCAAGAAGATAGGAGAAGTTCTAATAGGAATAAAATTATAATAAAGAATTATATTCTTTAAAGATAATTTAATTCCAACTCAAACTCCTTCTCAAAGAAGGACTTTGGCCTAGCCCTATAAATAGCAAGGAGATTTCGACTACTTGAGAGAGAGCAAGAGGGCAAAATTCGACAAGTCCAAGAGAGGAAGCAAGGGGAATTTTTGACAAGCTTCTAGGGAAAGGGATTTTCGACAAGCTTCATCTTTTCTTCCTTGTTCGATTGGGTTCATGCTAGGGATTAATTATCTTGTGTTTCTTTGGAACCTAGCCATGAACTAAATCTACTTGGCTATGGTTATTGTGTTTTGTGGTTGTGAGAAACTATTGGTTTTTGTTTAGGTAATAAGAGTTTGCACTTTTCTATTTCAAGGTTTATTCATTCTTGGTTCTTATTATTGTTTGCGAGTGAATTGGGAGAGGATCTCGTGATTTCATCCATTTATCTAATATCGGGAGAGTTAGATTCAAGAAACGAATGAATATGATCTTTATTCAATCCAATGATGGTGAAGATTAATCGGGCTTAGGAATAAGTTAAGGATTTCAACGGCTAAGAGGAGCACAAGATTGGTTGTTGTTCACCCTTGATTCACGCAGGGATGTATTATCAAGGCATGCACAAGTAGCTAGAGTTTCGACTTAGGGATAAGAAGAAACCATTGAAGAACGCTCCGCCGAACCTTGAAGTTGCTGCCCAGATGCCCAAGTAGTTGCCCAACTATTTGCCCAGGTAACCATCGATTAGTTACCAAGGCAACCCCGTTGTGCAAGTTGCCACGGCAATTGAGTTGCCCATGCACTCTTTTACCAAGACGATCCAATCGGCTATCACACCTCAACTCACGATAACCTGGCTTATCTCTCTCATTCGATCTCATCTTTTCATTTACTTAATTGCTTTCTAGATTAGTTATTAGTTAAAACTTCTATAATCCTTTACTTGTGTTTTTACTTTTTACAGTGCAAGAGACTAGATTCTTGAAGTGGCACCAATCCCTGTGGAGACGATATCTTTTATACTATAACTTGCGACGTGTATACTTGCACATTTGCGTAGCACTTATTACGCGCAATAGTTAGGTTGCTAGTTTTGAGTTGTTGTGGTGATTTTCGAGTTTAATCATTGCTAGAGGTAAAAGGATGTTAGGAAAGGGTTTTTGGATGTTGTTAGATGTTGATTGATGGCTTGAATTATTGGTTTATGGTTGGGTTAAGTTTCATAAACGTTTGATGGTGTTTTTGGTATGTTTCGGATGGTCATAAGTGGGAAGCTTGGGAGTTACAGGAGGTTGCTGTTAGGAAATGATTTGAATGCATTTTAATGCATTTATCCTCTGGTTTTATATGTTTAAAACAAGGGATAATCAAGGCGACGAAGCTTGACGTTGTTTGGTTGCTTGTCGTGAGCTTATTTCGTGTTGGCAAGGAAGACGAAGCGTATCGGTGAGTGGAAACTAGTCTTTAATGATTTACAAAGGTTTGTAAAGGTTGTTGGGAGTTTAGGATAAGAGTGAGACACTTACCTAAGCTCGGAAGTAAGTTTTCCTTATTTTGCTCTTGAATATCGGCTTGGATATGAGCATGTTGTTTGCATGTTTTGGTGATAGACATGGTATGATTTAGTTACTGGTAATGCATGGTTTTGAGTACATATACAGGGTTTGAAAGTATTTTAAATGCTATTGAGCATTGGTTTTCATTTTGGCTAGGAATGGTATTATTGCATTGGCAATGAGATTTGCATATGTGGTGTTTTATGAAATGCATTGAAAAAAATAGTAAGTAAATGGTTTTGTAAATGATATATTGGCTATGTAACAAGGTGAGTAAACAATCGGATATAGTTTGCATGCCATAGGATTAAAAGTGCATTACAAAATATGAAAAAAATCGATCGTGGCCATGGGTCCTTCAGGTATGGCGGTTTAACAAGGCCACTCAGACTGTTGGGACCTCATTTGGGGCATGCGGTTTAACTAGGCAACCCAAATTGATGGTGATCTTGCGGTTTAACTAGGCAATGGTGAAATCTCGCGGTTTAACTAGGCAAGGGTGTTAAATCTCGCTGTTTAACTAGGCAAGGTTTGGGATATCATGCTGTTTAACTAGGCATGGTATGAGAGATCCGTGTATCCGATATGTGTATAGGATAGAGGTAGCCTATCAGAGTCACTATAAATGCCAATATATAAGAAAGATCTTGGGTTGAATCTTGTACTATAATGCTTTGGGTTTAAGCATGGTTTGATTAAAATGCTTTGGGATTTAAGCATGAAATGTTTATGATGTTATATATATCATTATGTTTTGATTCGGTTGGAATCATGAGAAAATACTTTAGTAGTAAGCATGTTTTGGGAAAGGCAAGCAAATGTTATAAAAGAAATTAAATGCATCATTGTTTATGAGCATCCTCACTAAGCATATGTGCTTACGCTCCCTTTTTCCTAATGATGCAGAGCATTAAAGTTTAGGCAGCAAGGGCAATGTTGGCAAGGATCCAAGAGATAAACTACTTTGAGTATGAACTCGGTTTATGTTTTTGGTTAATAAGGTAATGTGTTCGCCAAAGTTTTTAGGGGTTGTAATCCTATTTTCCTATGCTTTTGAGTATGTTTTCTATGCTGGATTTTGAGGATGGTTGATGTTGCTAAGCTTGATGTTAATACTTGTTGTAGTTAAGGATGTATGGTGGCTTAGTTGTGCATCCAAAGTTTCCTTGATGATTGCCTTATTGTGATGGTTTGAGCAAGTTTATTGTGCTGTATGGATTGTGATGTTATGATGCATATGCTGAGAATGGCTTAATTTTGCATTTTGGGTTATAAGGCAAAGTGTTTTTAGGAAGCATGCCTTTAGAATATCAGTGGATGAGTGGAAGCCAATTGGTAGCTGATTTTATGTTGTTTAGGTTGCTTTTTCATTTAGGTATTGTTGATGAAAGTTCATGGAATAATGAAGTGGTATAGTTTTGAGGTAAAAATGTTAAGTCAACCAATTGTGACCATTCAGGTCCAGGCGTATCGGTACGCGTGTTCACGTATCGGTACAGGAAGACATTTCGGGCTTGTGGTACCGATACGCGGGCTAGGCGTTGTGATACGAGAGCGTATCTTTAGCGTAGCGTATCGATACACGGGTTAGCGTATCATTACAGGAAGCCTGAGTCTAGCTTGGTGTAATGCCTCAATTTTGGGCCTAGGAGTTTTGGGGAATGGTTTAGTCGGTCCGGTGGACTTGAATTAGAGATTCGAATCAGATTCGGGATTTAAATTGGATTGAATATTTTTATAAGGGATAAAAATATGGGAAAATAGTCTAAAATCTTTATTAATTATATAAATGGTTTTGGTGAAAACAATTTTGGAAAAAGATATTTGAAAATGGGACATTTTGAGTTAGTGACTAAAATGCAAAGTTTGCAAAACTATTTTTAGTGACTCTTTTGAAAATGGGTCAAAACTTTGAATCTTTAAGGAGCTAATAATCCAAAAGGGTTTCATCAGATTTCTCCCTTTAGTTAACTATTTTCAATTAAGTTTTTAAGAGGTATAAATAGTGGAGAGAATTAATTAAACACATTTTAAAAGAATTTCACGTAACTAACTTTGTAACTTCTTTCTCTCAAATTCTCTTCAGCCAAACATATTTCCAGCTTCAATTTCTTCAGGTAAAATTAGGATGTCAAAGAGTTTTTGATTTCCATTTGATTTCTAAAGCTTTTACATCAAAGACTTATTGTTTCTACCTTGATTTTCATGGTTTATAAAGCAATTGAGGGGAGAAATCAACATTGGAGGTAAGGATTCATTCTTCTCCTCTAATGAAAGATTCTTTATTGAAATTCCTAAGTTCTTGATCCATTTTATAAGATTTTCATTGGGTTTTGATTAATTAAACTTGGATTTATGGTTTAATTGATGGTTTATGATGAAAAATTGAAGAAAATTCGTAGTGATATGTTTTTGTTGAGTTAAGGATTGGTTTATACCTTGATTTTGATATTTAATATGATAATGAAGTGAGTTTTTATGATAGAATCCCAGAATCTATTGAATCTCTAGTTTGTTAGATTGGAAGTTAAGAGATTTTGAGGTGTTGAGGTTAAGTATTGGTTGCTGAAGGTATAAGGTTGTTGTTTTGATGTTAATTGATATTATTTGAAGGATGAGATTCGTAGTTGTGGGCTGGTTGAGGTTTTTGGTGAATCGAGGATGTTTTAAGTTTATAAGTTATGGTGTTGTGGGGGATTATAGTTAGATAAATGTTAATTGATGATTGTTGTGAGCTTGGATGCATTATAATGTGTTGGATCCTTTGTTGTGATGTGTTTGAAACAGGAGAAGATAATCCGGAAGTGAACCTTGGTGTTGAGGAGTTGCCAGAAGCTTAATTTGACATAGGCAAGGAAGGCGTTGCTTGTCGTTGAGTGAAATAGCTAAGAATAGCTTTTCAAAGGTTTGAAAATGTTTAATGGGAGTCTAGACTAAGCTCGATACGCTGGTCTAAGACTCGAAAATAAGTAAAGTGGTTTTCTCTCTCGATTTTGGTTGGCAAATGATTTGTGAAATGCACTGGTTAAATGAATGTTTACCTCCTGTTTTATGCATGGAATGTGCATGGTTTAATGTTGGAAATTGATATGAAATGATGATAAATGCGTTTGGAAAGTAATGCATGATTTTAAAGAAAATTATGAACATGGTTTATGCATGGTTTAGTGCATGTTTAAGTGATTTGATTAATGCATAAGAAAACAGTGAGGTATGTTTATAAAAATGAACTATACTGGCAAATGATGTAATGGAAATGTTATCGGATATAATTGGTTGGCCATAGGGTTTAAAGTGCACTATAATAAGTCGCCCGTGGTTGTACAGGTGGTAGGGAGGTACTTACTCTGACCATGTGAACCCCAATGTTGTTGAGGTGACATTTAGCTGGCATTTGCTCCAGCCAAGAGCTATAGAGGTTGATGCATTGAATGTGTTTACTCCAAGTTGGAGGATTAGCCTTGGTAGTGTAGAGGTGGTGTATGTGTTGCACGACTGCATGCTATTGAGCTGCAGGACATCGCGAAATCTCTTGGGAAATCCATGTATTTGATGTTACCGATGTCAATGATGGTTTTATGGAAATGTTGTTGTTGAGATGGATCACTTGTAAGCCAATATAATGTTTTAAATGTATCATGTTGATGGATTGATTCAGAATAAAGTGTTTACACATGTTTTACTCCTTAAGCTTTGCATATGGGATGTTATGTATAGGAAAGGCTTAAGTAGAGGGAATCGCATATGAGATTATGCTGTGGAATCCATGATACATGTTGCATATGGTTTAATATGTTGATTTTGTAAAGACTAAGTGCATGTTTTGAAAGGATGGCATGATTGTTCTTAAATGGTTTGAAATTGCATCAGATGATGTTTTATATTCTCGAGCGCTACTCACTAAGCAATGATTGCTTATGCTCTTTTTTATCATCAATGCAGATTGATTGAATGCAAGTGGCCAAGCAAGCAAGGAGGGAATTCCAAGACTTGATTTACCAGAGTATGTTTGGGTTTTAAAGTAGTAATAATGGCAATGTGGCTTAAATGTTTTTGGGAGGGTTTGAGTGGTTACTTCTCCATTTGAGCAAGTTTATATTGTTGCTTTGGACTTGTGATAAGCTTGGTTTGTTGGATTTTGCATATGGTTCATGCTTTGGTTGCTTGAGTATTAGGAAGCATGCCTATAGTTTACCTTTAAAGCATGATGATTGTTTCTTGATGTTTGGTTTATGGTAGTTGATGGTAAATGACCAATGATGATGTTATTTGATTGTTAGAACCATGCTTAAGTGTTAGAATTCCAAAGCGAGGCTAAAACCAGCAAATTTTGACGTTATAGGTCAGGGCATATCGATACGCCTGTGCCCGTATCAATACAAGTGTTCACAGGCATAGCGTATCGATACACGGGGGACCTTATCGATACGGGTAAGCACATTTTTAGGCTTAGCGTATCGGTACACGGGTGACCGTATTGATACGGGTCTATAGTTTCAAGCATAGTGTATCGATACACGTGAAGGTGTATCGATACAGTTTTGAGCTACTGGAATCTAAAATTTTGAGAAAGCTCAAGCATATCGATACACTTGCCCGCGTATCGATACGGTCAGTGGATAAGTTAGTTAAAAGTATGTTTTAAGGTTTCTGTTTTCTCCCGTTTTAGTCTTTGATTGTTCTACTTGTAATTAAATGAGTTTCAATAATCATTTTGACACAAAATTTCACCAGTATGCATGTAATTGGTTTAATTGAGGATTGGTAAATTTTATTGTGGAATTGGTCCTTCAAAATAATGGAATTTACAATTTGGTCCCTGAATGTTATGTATGCAATCGGATGAGTCGAATAATTATTTTAAGTTAAAATTTGGCATGTATGCTTGTAACCTGACTAATCGAAGATTGGTAAAGCAAATTACAAGTTAACCCTTATAAATTTATAGTTTTGCATTTTGGTCCCTATTCTTATAATATGGCCAATTGGATATCAATTCGATGCCCTATTGAGTTGGGTTTCCTCTCGTTGTTTGTATGTACACGTAGAGTAATAACTAGCATCTAGATAAGATAAAGAAAAAATGGTTGCATTTTTCCAAGTTCTCTTTTCCGATTTACTTCGGTAAACCTAATGTAGCTCGCTTAGTTCGGTCTTGCGGCTAGGCCAGGTCGAGGGGGTTACATTTGGTGGTATCAGAGCCAGATTATGATTGTTGGGAGTGGGTTATGGTTAGTTTATGCATGTTGGGAAGTTGTTTGATATGTATGTAGATTGAATTGAGTTGATTGCTATACACAGTGAATGATTGTGTGTTATATTCCATGTTGGGGTATGATTTGGGACACATTGCCTTATTACTACTAATGAAAAATATTTTTGATTTGAAATGGAAGTCTTGGACCCTTGCTTGAAGATGGCCTAATCGTTTTTGTTTTGGTGTATTATCATATATAGATTCTTTGTTTATGATGCCACCGAGGAGAGAATTACGTTTTAATGCGAATGTGGGAAGGCAAGAGGGTAGGATAATGTTATGCCTATTGAGGGGTTGCCACCTCCTCCATCGAATCCATCTACGGGTGTGGAACAAGTACCACCTATGCCGGCTGGGCCAGCGTTGGGTGATATGACGCCTTTGATACAGGTAATGACGGGAGCGTTCTAGGCCGTGATGGCTAGAGTGCATGTACTTGCACCAACACTGGTTGCTACTGCTAATCCAGAATTACCTTTAGAGTGTTTACATGGCCTGGGAAGGGTCGATTTTAGTGGGTTGACGCTTGAGGCTTTCAAGGAGTGGTTTGCCAGCACAGATCATATATTGGATCAGATGGGTTGTTCTGACGCCCGTAAGCTAGGATGTGTTGTATCTCTTCTATAGGGAGATGTGTATAGCTGGTGGACTACGGTGATTGCGAGTATGGAGGCTGACAATGTGACTTGGGAAACCTTCCAATCTACTTTTAGGAAGAAGTATCTCAGAGCTAGATACCAAGATGAGAAAAGATGGGAGCTCACGGCTTTGGTGCAAGGGGATATGTCGGTATCTGAGTATGAGATACAGTTTGTGAGGCTGAGCTAGTATGCTTCTGAGTTGATGCCTGATGAGAGGATCCGTTGCGACCGCTTCCATTATGGATTGGCTCAGGAGGTTAAGATATATATGTTGGCTGCAGAGTATGTTGATTTTGATGAGTTGGTTTCGAGAGCCAAGGATATTGAGCAGAGTTTGGGCTTGACATCCCGTGCTAGAGGATCTGGTCATGGTAAGAGAGCCAATGATTCTAATATTGGTGGTGGTCGGTATAATAGGCATCAAGACCAGAGACATCGACCTGAGCTTGGGCGGAGAGGTCAGTTAGGGTAGAGTTCTAGAGGTGGAATACCTGAATGTGCTCAGTGTGGGAAGAGACATTTCAGGGTCTGCTAGAGGTCAAATAAGGTTTGTTGGCGTTGTGGATCTCGAGACCATGTTAGACGCGACTATACACTGATAGGACGAGTTGGTCAAGTTCCTACACTGGTTGCAGCTAATGCTTGTTGGAGTTGTGGGTCGACGATCATGTGAGGCGTGATTGCCCTATGTTAGCTAGAGGTGCACAGGCTCCTACACCTGCTGCGGTTGCCCCAAGAGGTCGAGGGCGTGGACGAGGACATTTCCAGCCAAGAGATGGTAGGCGTAGGACTGTGGCATACATGTTGCTATCCAGCCAGAGGGTGGAGGTTTACGGCAAGGTTTTGTGCGCTTGCATGGTGTACCTAAATCTATTGTTTTGGATAGGGATCTGAGGTTTACGGTAAGGTTTTGGAGAAGTTTGCACCAGGCTTTGGGTTCGATGTTGAGTTTTAGCACTGCGTATCATCCTCAGTCGGATGGGCAGTCTGAGCGGGTTATCCAGGTTTTGGAGGATATGCTGAGATGTTGCATTATTGAGTTCCAAGGAACATGGGAGAAGCAATTGCCTTTAGTTGAGTTTGCTTACAACAACAGTTATCAGGCGAGTATACATATGGCACCCTATGAGGAGCTGTATGGTCGGAGGTGTCGTATGTCGTTATGCTGGGCTGAGGTAGGGGAATAGCATGTTACCTTGCCAGATGTACTGAAAGATACAGATAAAAAGGTTAATCTTGTATGCGACCGGTTGAAAGCGATTGCAGATCAGCAGAAATCTTATGCTGATCTGAAGCGAAATGAGGTTGAATATGGGGTGGAAGATCGCGTATTCTTGAAAGTGTCACCGTGGAAAAAGGTGATGAGATTTGGATGTAAGGGTAAGCTTAGTCCGAGGTTCATTGGACCATACGAGGTTATTAAACGTGTGGGTCCTGTAGCATATCGGTTGAGGTTACCTCCCAAGTTGGAGAAAATTCATAATGTGTTCCATGTTTCGATGTTGAGGAGATACCGATCTGATCCATCACACGTTATACCGGTGGAGGATATTGAGTTGAGGTTGGATTTGTCCTATGATAAGGAACCAGTAGAGATTCTTGATACCAGCAGTAAGGATCTACGTAGGAAGATGATAGAGCTTGTTAAGGTATTGTGGCGGCATCGGGGAGTTGAAGAGGCCACATAGGAAAGTAAGTCGGACATGAAAGAGCAATTTTCGCATCTTTTGCCTCCAGGTAAATTTCGGGGATGAAATTTCTTAAGCGGGGGAGAGTTGTAACGCCCCAATTTTGGGACTTTGAAAATAGGTCAAAACTATTTTTAGTGACTGTTTTGAAAATGGGTCAAAACATTGAATCTTTAAGGAGCTAATAATCCAAAAGGATTTCATCATATTTCTCCTTTTAATTAACTATTTTCAATTAAGTTTTTAAGAGGTATAAATAGTGGAGAGAATTAATTAAACACATTTTAAAAGAATTTCACGTAACTAACTTTGTAACTTCTTTCTCTCAAATTCTCTTCAGCCAAACATATTTCCAGCTTCAATTTATTCGGGTAAATTTTGGATTTCAAAGAGTTTTTGATTTTAATTGATTTCTAAAGCTTTTACATCAAATACTTATTGTTTCTACCTTGATTTTCATGGTTTATAAAGCAATTGAGGGGAGAAATCAGCATTGGAGGTAAGGATTCGCTCTTCTCCTCTAATGAAAGGTTCTTTATTGAAATTCCTATGTTCTTGATCCATTTTATAAGATTTTCATTGGGTTTTGATTAATTGAACTCGAATTTATGGTTTAATTGATGGTTTATGATGAAAATTTGAAGAAAATTCGTAGTGATCTGTTTTTGTTGAGTTAAGGATTGGCTTATACCTTGATTTTGATGTTTAATAGATAATGAAGTGAGTTTTGATAATAGAATCCCAGAATCTATTGAATCTCTAGTTTGTTAGATTGGAAGTTTAGAGATTTTGAGATGTTGAGGTCAATTATTGGTTGTTGGAGGTATAAGGTTGTTTTAGGTTGTTGTTTTGATGTTAATTGATATTATTTGAAGGATGAGATTTGTAGTTGTGGCTGGGTTGAGGTTTTTGGTGAATGGAGGATGTTTTTGGTTTATAAGTTGGGTTGTTGTGGGGGGTTATAGTTAAATAAATGTTAATTGATGGTTGCTGTGATTTTGGATGCATTATAATGCTTTGGATCCTCTGTTGTGATGTGTTTGAAACAGGGGAAGATAATCCTGAAGTGAACCTTGGTGTTGAGGAGTTGCCGGAAGCTTAATTTGACATAGGCAAGGAAGGCGTTGTTTGTCAGTGAGTGAAACGGCTAAGAATAGCTTTTCAAAGGTTTGAAAAGGTTTAATGGGAGTCTAGACTAAGCTCGATACGCTGGTCTAAGACTCGAAAGTAAGTAAAGTGGTTTTCTCTCTCGATTTTGGTTGGCAAATGATTTGTGAAAGGCACTGGTTAAATGAATGTTTACCTCCTGTTTTATGCATGGAATGAGCATGGTTTAATGCTGGAAATTGATATGAAATGATGATAAATGTGTTTGGAAAGTAATGCATGATTTTAAAGAATATTATGAACATGGTTTATGCATGGTTTAGTGCATGTTTAAGTGATTTGATTAATGCATAAGAAAACAGTGAGGTATGTTTATAAGAATGAATTATACTGGCAAATGATGTAATGGAAATGTTATCGGATATAATTGGCCGGCCATAGGGTTTAAAGTGCACTATAATAAGTTGCCCGTGGTTGTAGAGGTGGTACAGGAGGTACTTACTCTGACCATGTGAACCCCAATGTTGTTGAGGTGACATTTCGATGGCATTTACTCCAGCCAAGAGCTGTAGAGGTTGATGCGTCGAATGTGTTTACTCCAAGTTGGAGGATTAGCCTCGGTAGTGTAGAGGTGGTGTATGTGTTGCACGACTCCATGCCATTGAGCTGCAAGAGATTGCGAGATCTCTTGGGAAATCTTTGTATCCGATGTTACCGATGTCAATGATGGTTTTATGGAAATGTTGTTGTTGAGATGGATCACATGTAAGCCAATATGATGTTTTAAATGTATCATGTTGATGGATTGATTTAGAATAAAGTGTCTACACATGATTTACTCCTTAAGCTTTGCATATGGGATGTTATGCATGGGAAAGGCTTAAGTAGAGGGAATTGTGTATGAGATTATGCTATGGAATCCATGATACATGTTGCATATGGTTTAATATGCTGATTTTGTAAAGACTAAGTGCATATTTTGAAAGAATGGCATGATTTTTCTTAAATGGTTAAAAATTGCATTGGATGATGTTTTATATTCTTGAGCACTCCTCACTAAGGAATGATTGCTTACGCTCTTTTTTATCATCAATGTAGATTGATTGAATGCAGGTGGCCTAGCAGGCAAAGAGGGAATTCCAAGACTTGATTTACCAAAGTATGTTTGGGTTTTAAAGTAGTAATAAAGGCAATGTGGCTTAAATGTTGTTGGAAGGGTTTGAGTGGTTACTTCTCCGTTTGAGCAAGTTTATATCGTTGCTTTGGACTTGTGATAAGCTTGGTTTGTTGGATTTTGCATATGGTTCATGCTTTGGTTGCTTGAGTATTAAGAAGCATGCCTATAGTTTACCTTTAAAGCATGATGATTGTTTCTTGATGTTTTGTTTATGGTAGTTGATGGTAAATGACCAATGATGATGTTATTTGATTGTTAGAAGCATGAATAACTGTTAGAATTCCAAAACGAGGCTAAAAACCAGCAAATTTTGATGTTACAGGTCAGGGCGAATCGATACGCCTGTGCCCGTATCAATACAGGTAAGTGTTCCCAGGCACAGCATATCGATACACGGGGGACAATATCGATATGGGTAAGCACATTTTCAGGCTTAGAGTATCGGTACATGGGTGACCGTATCGATACGGGTCTACGATTTTAGGCATAGTGTATCGATACACGTAAAGGTGTATCGATACGGTTTTGAGCTACTGGAATCCAGAATTTTGAGAAAGCTCAAGCGTATCGATACACTTGCCCGCGTATCGATACGATCAGTGGATAAATTGGTTAAAAGTATGTTTTAAGGTTTCTGTTTTCTCCATTTTTAGTCCCTGATTGTTCTACTTGCAATTAAATGAGTTTGAATGATCATTTTGACCCGAAATTTCACCAGTATGCATGTAATTGGTTTAATTGAGGATTGGTAACTTTAATTGTGTAATTGGTCCTTCGAAATAATGGAATTTACAATTTGTTCCTTGGATGTTATGTATGCAATTGGATGAGTTCGGATGATCGTTTTAAGTTGAAATTTGGCATGTATGCTTGTAACCTGATTAATCGAAGATTGGTATAGAAAATTACAAGTTAACCCTTATAAATTTACACTTTTATGTTTTGGTCCCTAGTCTTGTAATATGGCCAATTGGATACCAATTCGATGCCCGATTGAGTTGGGTTTCCTCTCGTTGTTTGTATGTACATGTAGAGTAATAACCAGGATCTAGATAAGATAAAGAAAAAAAATGGTTGCATTTTTCCAAGTTCTCCTGTCCAGTTTACTTCGGAAAATATAATGTAGCTCGCCCGGCTTGGTCTTGTGGCTAGGCCAGGTCAAAAGGGTTACACTTGGGGGACCGGTACACGGGTTCGAGAATCGGTACGGGCCTTTGGTTTTGGTAAGGCGTATCGGTACTCAGGGTCGTACCGGTACGAGAATTGGCTACTAGACTTTTTGGAATTCGAATTGGAGTGGGCGTACCGGTACTCAGATGGGCGTACCAATACCCATGACAGTTAAGCTAGTTAATGCCTTTAGTAAAGTTCTATTTTCTTACGTTTTAGTCCCTGAATCTTGCTTTGTCAATTATTTAAGATGGATGATCGTTTGAGATTGATGTTTGACATATAAGCATGAAATGAACCTAATTTAAGGTTGGTAACTTAAAAAGTGGAAAACCCCTTCTATTTTGCTGAAATTATGTTTTGGTCCCTAAACAGTGATATGGCCAATCGGATATTGGTACGATGTCCAATTGAGATGGGTGCTCACCTATAGACAGTATGAACATGTAGGAAAACGTTAATGCATCTAGACAAGTTAAAAAGAAAAAAATTGACTTGTTTTGGGTTTAATCTTTCCGGTTTACTTCGGTAAACCTAATGTAGCTTTCTCGGTTCGGTCTTGCGACTAGGCCGAGTCGAGGGGGTTACACACAAAGTGGAATGTTTCCGGGTAAGAGGATAGTGAAAATGATGGCATTGAAACTGTATCCGAGAGGATGAAACCAATTCCTGATGGCCAATCTTATGCCGACCACTCACAATGACACAGTTTTAATGGAGATGATGGCTTTGTTGCACTCGATCATGATAGGAAGGAAGATCAACGTGGGTCGTCTGATCATTGATGAGACCTACAAGTGTGCCAGTAAGAGTTATGGTAGTTTGATTTTTCCTTCGCTAATTTCAAAATTTTGCATACAACATAAAATGCCAACGCTCGACTCTGAAAATGTTTAGAAAGTTGAGGGAACCATCACTCTTGCTCTGTGAGGACAATTGATTATCAGGGAGACAAAGAGAATGGCAAATGAAAGGCTGTCTGTAATCACTAATTTTGCCAGGGTTATTATTCAAATATTATTACTAGCTTATTATTTATTTATTTATTTATTTATTTATATTATTTTCAGTTTGTTGTTAATGTTATTATTAAATATTCACAAAAAAATCTAAAAATTAAGTAGCCCATTAAACAAAAAATTGTCTAATTAAATAAAAGTCCAATATTATTTCTAATGTCCATATTAAATTACAAAACACATAATTCATAACTGGCCCGTTTGGCCCCGAGTGTTTGAAACCCTAAAACCTAATAATCTTATAACCTAATCTTTTTTCAGCCACTAAGGGATCTGAGCTGTTGGATTAGATCTGATCCAACGGTCCAGATCAATCCTGAGGAAGCCCTTTGATCTGCCTTACTCATGCGTGGAGTATACCGCTAGGACCTTTCAACTCTGCCACGCGCCTGACTACTCACCTCTCTACCACGTGGCTGCTCTGTTGGATCTCTCGCGCCGCCGTACGCTGCCCCTTCACTGACTCTCAACCACCGGACATGGACAAATAATAAACAAAACAACAATAATCAGATCAAGCATGGGAAGCCATTCACTCAAATAGTTAGATTAGGTTTTTTTATAGTTTGCATGTACTCAGATTTGGATATATATATATCCGAACAAACATGTAATCAAGGATTTACCAACAATCAATAGAAATAAAAAAAACTCTCATCTTTCAAGGTAAAAAAATACCTTTTTCTTTCCTTTTATTTTTTCAGTTTGAAAATAAAAATAACAAAAAAATATCAAAGCAAAGAAGGATTAGGGTTTATACCTTTGAGTCTCTGGCCGCCGTTCCCTGGCCGAGGGAGGTGCGCCGATGAACATACACGACTTGTTTTTCGTTTTAGATCTAGGGTTTCTTTCGATTTTTGGGTCCAATTTGTAAAAAATGGTTTTCTTTCAAGGATCTGGGTTGGGGTTCTTTGGTTTAAAATTTGTTTCGATTTAAAAAAAAAGTTTCTGGTTTTTCCCAGATTCCGACGCTGTTGAACAACGATGTACGACGGCGCTATGCCGAAATCTGGAATCACATTGTGGAATAAGGAGGAGGTGATGAATACCGGCCAAGGTATTTATCTGGACTTTTAGAGAAAAACCCAAAGAGTTTTTGGTTTTTTTAGTTTTTTGAGTTTCAAATGATTTTTTTTTAAATTGACTTATATAGTGCCCAGTTTAAAGAAATGTGTTAATTGCTTCATTTAAACCCCTCCGTCCCAAGATAGATTGCTTCGCTTTCTTCCATAATTTCCTTTATTTCATTTTAGTCACTAATTCCCATTGATTAATTCTGTTTTCGATTTGGCCACTGAATTTTGTTTCTGTTTCGGTCCGAGACCAATAGTATAATTTCCCCTTTAATCCCTCGTTGCTTCGGGGGTTATTTATTTTATGACCCTCAAGTTTATTATTTCTTAAATTTATGCATATTAGTTTTATTTTATGTTATCTAGTTCCTTGTTTTATATGTATATATTATATATATGCTTCATATGTGTTATAATATCATGTATATATAGATGCATTACATATATATATATATATATATGTAATATCAGTAGTATATATTCTATAGTATTATCTTATGTTATATATACTTTATTACACCTATATTATTAGTCCTTTCCCTTTCTATATGTTACATATCATATATTTTACTATATAGCTTTGTATCTATTACCATTATATGTGTATGTTTTTATATATTATTTACATATTATTTATATTATATATTACATTAAATATATGTATGTTATAATGTTTGAGTCTTATTCTTTCTAATTTTGTCCCTAGATTTTGGTTTTAACTCATTTCAGTCCCGAGATCTGTGGTATAATTCCCCTTTTGATCCTTGCCTTTTTGTAATTAATGTTTCTTAATTGTTTTATTTATTTAATTTATGCCTTGAATGTTTTATTTTATTCTTGTTTGGTCCCTAACTTTATATGTGCATAATTTATATATTTATATGTACTTAATGTATGATTTATAAATATAATCTTTTTTATGGTATGTTTGTATTAGTATTTTTTACTTTATCATATATATATTGTTTTATTGTCTTTTTATTAACCATATTAAATTATATATATATATATATTAATTAATTATTTTTGTTTAATATATATATTTCATATTAATAGCATCATCTTATATGGTTTTTTACGCATTAATACACACCATATATATACTAATGTTTTATATACGTGTTATATGTATGTATATAGATGTGGATAAATGTATGTGTTTGTATTTTCCTTTTATATGTTACATTTTTGTTTTCTATCATATATATTATATAAGTATATTATATATTTTAATCATTTTTTAATTATGTGCATTTATTTACTAATGTTTCTTCTGCTTTTATTTATATTTATTAATTATCATTTTTATTAAGTTTGCATATTGGATATATTATCTTCAATGCGGTGTTCCTTTTTTCGAGGATAAACTTGGCTACCAGTCTAAGAAGTAGATGGTAGTTTTCGTTTATCTCTCGAACACTGGAGCCCTTAAAATTTACTCGCGCGTATAATCAAATATTAATTTAAAAGTTGCTTTAATTCGAAAAATTTAATATTAATGAAGTGGTAATTATATTTTTTGGTATTAATTTTTGGGTGGTGTGGGGGTGCTAATCCTTCCCCATCCGTAACCGACTCCCGGACCCAAACTTTTGAATCTCTGGTTTTGCTTTTTGATGTCCGGTCTGTCCCTTTTAAAATGATCGGTGGCGACTCCCCATTTATTACTTTTAACACCCCTATTTGTTTACTCCCTCAATTTTATTTCAAAATACAAATGTTTTTGATTTTTTCCATTTTTTAAATAATTTCCCAAAATTTTTAATATAAATTGTAAATCTTAAAATTAAAAGTATATTCTATTTATTATTTTTTTATTTTGTAAATTTTTCTAAGGGTCGCTATAGCTTGCCGACTCTACTAGAGACAAATTTTTGTTTTCACAAAAAGAGAGTATGGCCTTTTTTAAAATGTATTAATGCTTTATTAATATTGGAAATTATGAATTAAAGCGAAGATTAAACTAATATTTGTTTATAAGTGCGAGTATTTTAACACATTTAAAATCTGGCATATAAACCTATTTGTCTAAGTAAGGGGAAATGCTATTGCTTTCGATGGGATATCGTTCCCCGTACGGGCCTAGCAAGTACCTTCGGGGCTCTACTACTCTATGTTTTCGAGGGAAATTGTTTCTCCGTATGGGCAAAGAGGAATGGGTCCCCCTGAATTGAACCCGGTTGAAAAGAGCCTATAATGGGTGATGTCCAGGGGCTTTGCTACCCTTAGTAGGGGGCATCTAGGACAATTTGGGTACCTTTCATCACCAAAACGACATATAGAGAACATAGAAAGCCCACCCCGTTAGAGCCATGCGGGTAACCTATGTGTTTTAGACGGTATATAAATAAGGTATTTTCTCATTTTATCTGACACTAACATATTTCTTTATGTCTTATTTTGTTTTACATTTTTATTTGCATCTACATTATATAATAAAGGGTTGATTTTCAAGATCACTCAAATTAGAAATTTTTCATCATGAATGGGAATTATCTCAAGGCAAAGATAAAACATGTGGGATCAACGTCGATACCTAAAAGTGACCACACCAAATGAAGATGTTAACAGCAACTCTTCATCCATTTATCAACTCGAAGACAGAAGAGGGATCGAGGTCTTTTTATATGCTTGAAGCAATTTAGGAGTTAGAAGAGTCGAAGCCCGCCTATAGAATAACATGTTTTATCTTCTGAAATAAGAACCTTTTTATATTCGATGAAAGTTGTTCTAAGGTGATCATCTATGGAATTAACACCTTTATTTCCATTCATACCATATCATAACATGGTGTTGGTCCAATTTAGAAGACATTCGAGATAGGAGAGAAGGTTGAGATGCTACAAGCGATAATGCTATAATATTCGGTTGGGCCGAACGAAGACAAGTAGAGAAAGAAGTTCGAAGGTAAGGCACATGTCAAAGTCAAAGACGGTGTAACTAGGACGTTGAGGTAGATCCTCATCGAATCCAGTAGGGGCTATAATTCCCCCCAAATTTTGAAATCTTCACAGTTAGCCCCTTTAAAATTTCAAATATTTTGATTTGACCCTTTAGAAAATTTGAAAATATTACTAATATGTTTCAAATATTTTTTAAATAAAAAGACCTTAAAAGCCCCTTTTTTTGAAATTTTAGTTGAACTCTTACAAGAATTTTACATTAAACCCTTTACTATATCTGAAATTTTTAATTTAAACCTCCCAAATTTTCAAGGATTTTAAATAAACTCCTTTAAGCAGGATTATCAAGATCCACCCTACTGCATTGTTCAATATTCGATTCATTTACACCCGAATTTACCAAAGAAAAGACTCTTGTCTGTATTTTACCTGCACCAGTTAATGATCTTTCCAAAAGCTCTGATGCACATATATTATGCCGTCACAGATCCTTGGAGTAACATGAGCAGAGAATGGCAGGTGTGCCTATTAGTTTGGAGATGACATTAAAACGCAGAGTGCAATCCGTGCTTCCCAAAGTCAAGGTCTCAAGAAAAGAAGCCAATCGTTATCTACAATTTATTTTCAGCTTCTTGTAATCAGGCATCTTTCCGTTAAACGAAAGCCTTTCTAAGGACTGTTCGAGAATCAACTTCTCATCTGCATTCATTCTTGCATCATGACATATTTAGGTTGCTTCATACATTTTTATGATGCAGCTAATCATAATATTAATATTTTCCAAGTCTTTAATTTTGTAAAGCATTCACATGCAGTCATTGCATCATTTTTTGTTGCCACTTGGGAGAGGAGCCTCACTCTTGGATTACCATTTTCAGATCCATTGACCCATTTTTTCTGCTCATTTCTTCATAACCATTTGACAATCCCCAAAAAACAAAACAAAAAACTCACATATATACTTTTTCATATCATTCCACTAAAGTAAGCACCATCACCTCCAAAACTTTCACTACCAGCCTCATATCCCTTTATCACCAAATTACTCAGCCATGCATACCCACCGCCTCAAGTTTGTCTCCATATCATCTTCATAACTATCATCATTTGGACCTAAAATACCACTGCTCAAGAAGAAAATTCAAAACAGTGAGATATCTGAAAGCCACCCTATAAATTTGAGAGCAAACCTTGGATATGATCATGTTGGGGTTTGGCAAGTCCAGCAGAAATGTTGGCATAACGTGCTTAAACACGGTAAAGTTTGAGACAATGGATAATTCAAATGTCCATCAAAAAATCCATTTTTGCGAATGGTCAAAGGAAAATAAATCCTTTGAAAAATCCAATGTCATATTGTACAAATTGATTGTACCCAGAGGAATGGTACAACTAGCCAGGAGCAAACGGCTACCGGTAAAGGCAACTCAAAACTGTTGATCCTTGTGCATTTGGGAAAATACAAAAGAAATCTATAAGCTAAGCTATAGATTTTTTTTCAAATGTCAGAGTGTAATTATTTTCCTTATTAAAAAATACATTTTTGCGTTTATTGGTTTTTATACATTTCATTCATTGTTATGGGATAGTTTTTGTTTCCCCATCCATACATATATCATTTTTTATCAGGTTCCTAATATTAATTGCAAAACTAACTTTAATTTGAATGTATTTTTTAAAGGAAAATGAATACTGCAAAAACATTGCAAGTGTGAATATCTTCTGTTCTATTTAGGCTGACGATAGGAACAAAATGAGTGTTCAGATAATGACCATATCCCATTGAGTGAATTACCCTCTTAGGCATTTGTTGTTTAAGGTCCTTAAGTCGAGTGTTGACCCTAAACTTCTACCCCTTGAAGATTATTTTGATATCCATGTGTGGGATGACGAGTGGCATTCCTTCATTTCCCTTCACAAAAAAAGAAAAATATCCATTTGACGTCCCCCTTTTAGCCTGATCATTTCTTTTCGTTAGAACCCAAACCAAGGATCACCCCCACACTAGGGGGTAAATATGATGAGGATTTTGTTCGCGAATCGAGGTCACCCGGTTTGACCATATTACAAAGATAGTGCTTCATGAATAAGCGCAAGAAATGAAAATCGATGCACTGGATACAAAGAGCAGAGAAACATCAGAGTAAGATGGTAAGAGATTTTTTCGCTCGAAAGGACTGGCTCAACCAAATTAAAAGTTCGCCAATAAGAAGGTTGACACAGTTAAGAATTAAAACACCAAATCAAAAAGTGCAATAAAGGACATTAAAGCCTTGAAGATTTAATTACAGTTGAATAAAAGCGCATCAACATTCATTCATGATGTGAGCTACACGAAAGAGGAAATGAACTCTAGGGTGAAAACCCAGAAATGGATAGTCTAGAGCAATTCAAGAAATAAATCAAAGAAGTTTTTTATTTGAGCATATTTCGATCAACAAGTGTGGAAAAGATATGATCCTTGGTTTTATCACCCTTAAACACTTATTTTGGGCCTATATATCCTTTATTTCATAACCATGAGCCATAGCCTACATTACAAGCCTACAAAGATCATTCAGATCATATATGGATATCTAAGTTAGATAATTTGGTCTTCAGATCACATCCCGCCTATAAGGGTTAACCTTTTTTCAAGGAATGTCAAGCTTCAAGTGCCTAATCGACACCTAAGTGAGGGAAGGATGGGGCATGGTGAGTTAGTGAGGTCAAGAGAGCCACTTAAATGGGATAGAAATTAGGTATGGGAAATGTTCTTTTCGAAAACCTAATAGCCCAGAAGGGACTTCACACGTGCATATGTCACTGCAACCCTCGCGGTCCTTTAAACATAAGCTCCACTTGGGATGAGCTTTGTCAATTTGAAACAAATGCACTCTTGCACTTAATATTCATGTATATAATTTTGATCTCATTTGTTTACAAATTCAGTTTTCAAAATTAATTTTCTAGCTCATCTTCATAAGTTTTTGAATTGAAATGAACTTAAAGCCTTTTTCCGCCCTAAAATTTGAAAATAAGGCTGACTTTACATGATGTTTTTGCATTAAAATAAGACTTAAAAGCTTATCTTCATACTTTTTGCATTCAAAGCATTTTCGCCCTAAATTTTGAAAATAGGGCTGGCTTTACACAATATTTTTGCATAAGATTTTTTATAACTCATAGTTTTGTACTAAATGAGTTTAAAGCATCTTTACCCTAAAAGTTGAAAGTGGGGCAAACTTCACATCACGAGTTTAAGAATGAAAGAAATTAATAGGACACCATTTGGCTACATGAAGAGATCATTTGTACATAGGAGTCCAAATCGGTGTGGACCAAAAAGGGTACAGAGTCTAAATTTTTTACTATTAAACGAACTGGAATTTAGTTCAAAGAGAACAAAGATGAACAACAAAATTTTGGGGCAAATTTTGTTAGGGCAAGAAGCTGGCCAGTCTATTCAATGGCAAAGACATTTCAGAGCTAAAACTCAAAAGACATTCCAAAGTGGGAACCTGGAAAGCTTTGGAACAAGGAGATTTGCAGAGATTTGAACCCGACTTTAAGATAGGTTATATAAGCTGCAGAAAAAGCTTTGGTACAAGAAACCTTGAGCTTCCTTGTTGATTAGCTCACCTCAAGTGGTCCTTAATTTGCATCATTCATGCATCATAAGTAATTACACATCCTTAAGTTAGGGGCATGCTAACCCACATCATTAATTTATTTTGCCATTTTTAGAAAAATCATTAAAACATTAATTGAGGAATGAAGAATTTCAAATGAGAAGAACATCTTCAAGCTTCAACAATTTCAATTGAGGAATGAAGAATTACAAATGAGAAGAACAGCTTCAAACCTCAGAGAATGAAGAATTTCAAATGAGAAGAATAGCTTCAGACTCCACACTTTAGTGGAAAATTGAAGAATTTCAAATGAGAAGAACAACTTCAAGCTTCAACAATTTCAATTGAAGAATGAAGAATTTCAAATGAGAAAAACAGCTTCAAACCTTAGAGAATGAAAATTTTCAAATGAGAAGAACAACTTCAAACTCCAAAATTTAGTAGGAGAATGAAGAATTTCAAATGAGAAGAACAAATTCAAACTCTAAACTTTAGTAGAAGATTAAAGAATTTCAAATGATAAGAACAGCTTCAAGCTTCAAGTAACCAGTAAGACCTTTAGTATATGGCTTTAATATCGTTTGAGCATCTATAAGACCTCTAGTGCAGGGTGATTCGAGTAACCATTAAGACCTTCAGTGCATGGTGTTATGATCTTTAGACCATTAGTAAGACCTCCAGTACTTGATGATTTGGGGAAATTAGTATTGCCCGGACACCAATAAGACCCTTAGGGCGTGGTGGTTCAGGCAATTAGTAAGACTTCCAGTGCATAACTCCAAGATTTCTGAGCCATCAGTAGGACCTTCAGTGCGTGGTGATTCAGGATCAGAACAAGGAAGTAGGACAAAATTAGTGCTTTTTTGTCTTTGCTCTATTATTGTGTTACAAGAACAAGCAAAGAGAGGCAGCTATAGTCACTAATTTTGTCCAGGTTATTATTCAAATATTATTACTAGCTTAGTATTTATTTATTTATATTATTTTCAGTTTGTTGTTAATGATATTATTAAATATTCATAAAAAATCATAAAATTAAGTAGCCCGTTAAATAAAAAATAGTCCAGTTAAATAAAAGTTCACTATTATTTCTAATGTCCATATTAAATTACAAAACCCATAATTCATAACTGGCCCGTTTGGCCCAAGTGTTTGAAACCCTAAAACCTAATAATCTTATAACCTAATATTTTTTCAGTCGCCAAGGGATTTGAGCTGTTGGATCAGATCTGATCCAGCGGTCTAGATAAATCTTGAGAAAGCCATGTGATCTACCTTACTCGCGCGTGGAGTCTACTATCGGGACCTTTCAACTCCGCCACGTGCCCACGCACCCGACTGCTCACCTCTCTGCCATATGGCTGCTCTGTTAGATCTCTCGCGAGCCGTGTATTACCCCTTCACCGACTCTCAACCACCTGACATGCACAAATAATGAACAAAAGAACAATAATCAGATCAAGCATGGGCAGCCATTCACTCAAACAGTTAGATTAGGTTTTTTTATATTTTGCATGTACTGAGATTTGGATATATATAACCGAACAAACATGTAATCAAGGATTTACCAGTAATCAATATAAATAAAAAAACCCCTCATCTTTTGAGGTAAAAAATACCTTTTCTTTCTTTTTATTTTTTTAGTTCTAAAATAAAAATAACAAAAAAAATATAAAAGCAAAGAGGGATTAGGGTTTATACCTTTGAGTCTCGGGCCGCCGTTGCCTTCGTCGGTCGAGGGAGGTGTGTTGATGAACATGCAGTAACTTATTTTCCGTTTTAGATCTAGGGTTTCTTTTGATTTTTGGGTCCGATTTGTAAAAAAATGGTTTCTTTCAAGGATCTGGGTTGGTGTTCTTTGGTTTAAAATTTGTTTCTGTTTAAAAAAAAGATTATGGTTTTTCCCAGATTTTGGAGCCGTTGAACGACAGCGCACGACGACGCTATGCTAGAATCTAGAAACGCATGGCGGAGTAGGGAGGAGGTTATGAATACCGGCCAAGGTATTCATCTGGATATTTAGAGAAAAATCCAAAGAGTTTTTGGTTTTTTTAGCTTTTGAGTTTCAAATGATTTTTTTTTTAAAATTGACTTATATAGTGCCCGGTTTAAAGAAATGGTAATTGCTTCATTTAAACCCCTCTGTTCCAAGATAGATTGCTCCGCTTTCCTCCATATTTTCCTTTATTTCATTTTAGTCACTAATTCCCTTTGATTAATTCCGTTTTCAATTTGGCCACTGATTTTTGTTTCTGTTTCTGTTTCGGTCTTGAGACCAATGGTATAATTTCCCCTTTAGTCCCTTGTTGCTTTTGGGGGTTATTTATTTTATGACCCTCAAGTTTACTGTTTCTTAAATTTATGCATATTAGTTTTATTTTATGTTATCTAGTCCCTTGTTTTTTATATGTATATATTATACATATGCTTCATATGAGTTATAATATCATGTATATATGTAGATGTATTATATATATATGTATGTAATATCGGTAATATATATTCTATAGCATTATCTTATGTTATATATACTTTATTACACCTATATTATTACTCTTTTCCCTTTTTTTATATGTTACACATCATATATTTTACTATATACCTTTTTATCTATTACCATTATATGTGTATGTTTTTATATATTATTTATATTATATATTAAATTAAATATATGTATGTTATAATGTTTGGGTCTTATTTTTTTCTAATTTTGTCCCTAGATTTTGGTTTTAACTCATTTCAGTCCCGAGATCCATGGTATAATTCACCTTTTGATCCTGCCTTTTTGTAATTAATGTTTCTTAATTATTTTATTTATTTAATTTATGACTTGAATGTTTTATTTTATTCCTTTTTGGTCCATAACTTTATATAGTATATTATATATATGTGTATGTACTTAATGTATGATTTATAAATAGAATCTTTTTTATGGTATGTTTGTATTAGTATTTTTGACTTTACCATATATATATATATATATATATATTGTTTTATTGGCTTTTTTATTAACCATTTTAAATTTATATATATCTATATTAATTATTTTTATTTAATCTATATATTTCATATTAATAGCATCATCTTATATGGTTTTTTACGCATTAATACACACAATATATATACTAATGTTTTATATGCGTGTTATATGTATGTATATAGATGTGGATAAATGTATGTGTTTGTATTTTCCTTTTATATATTACATAGTTGTTTTCTATCATATATATTATATAAGTATATTATATATTTTAATCATGTTTTATTTTTGTGCATTTATTTATTAATGTTTCTTCTGCTTTTATTTATATTTATTAATTATCAATTTTTTATTAAGTTTGCATATTGGATATATTAAATGTTCAACGCGTCGCTCTTTTTTTCGAGGATAAATTTGGCTACTAGTCTAAGAAGTATATGGTAGCTTTCGTTTATCTCTCTAACATTGGAGCCCTTAAAATTTACTCGCGCGTATAACCAAATCTTAATTTAAAAGTTTCTTTAATTCGTAAAATTTAATATTAATGAAGCAGTAATTATATTTTTTAGTACCAATTTTTGGGCAGTGTGGGGTTGCTAATCCTTCCCCATCCGTAACCGACTCCCGGGCCCAAATTTTTAAATCTCTAGTTTTGTTTTTTGGTGTCCGATCTATCCCTTTTAAAATAATCGGTGGCGGCTCCCCGTTTATTACTTTTAACACCCCTATTTGTTTACTCCCTCAATTTTATTTCAAAATACAAACTTTTTTGATTTTTTCCTTTTTTAAAATAATTTCCCAAAAATTTTAATATAAATTGTAAATCTTAAAATTAAGAATACATTCTTTTTATTATTATTTTTAATTTGTAAATTTTTTAAGGGTCGCTACACTTTCCAGCCGGCATCTACTGCCAAGACACCTAAGACAGGACCTTACACACCAATGTCGACTGATACGATGTTATTGCTTTCCCAGATCTATCAGTTCCAGAAACTCATCCTACAAAAGTTAGAGAAAGCTTAGGAACAAAATTTGGTGCTCTAGCAATATTTTAGGGCTAGAGATCGTGCCCTAAAGACAACTCTCAAGGGCATATCCACCAATCCTTTGTCACCATATCCAGAGTTCCCAACTGAGCTTTATGTTCCAGAAGGAATGCTAGCCAGCCCCACTCTGTCCACACTTTGACCCAACAATCTGATGCTACAATACCTGTCTCTCTTATCCAAGTAGAATCTACCAAAATTGAGACTCCGTAAGAGTCTGATGATGATATGCATGCCAAGACTGATGTGACACCCATTGCTCTAGTTTCTTCTTCTGCTCTGATAGCTCCCACTGCGTCTGAGCTAATAGGGTCATAGAGGAGGTCCTCTAGGACGTGAAGGCCTCCACTGTTGCCTCAAAGCCACAACTAAAAAGGAAGAAATCCTTGTCACCAAATAGAGAGAGCTTCATTAAGAGAAAGACCCACGTCAATCTTGTCGAACATTCCGAAGGAGAGTCCCCTTCCCCTTAACTTCTTAATTTCATATTTTTCATTTGTATCATGCATTTCATTTCTATCTATGTGTTCTCATGCATTGAGGACAATGCACACCTTTGGTTTGGGTGTGTGTGTTGCCTCACATACATTGCCATGACATTCATTCATATTTATATTTCTGTTTGCATTTTATTGCCATGTAGATTAGGTTAACACATGCATTCCAAACCATTAAAAAAAATTTGCCACGGCTTGATTCTAAACTATAATTTTGCCAACATGTTTGCTAGCATAGTTAAAATTTGCAGTAGTATGCCCTGTCCGATGATGAAATTAGAATCTTTAGTTCGCATGAGCTAGTAGATTTAGTAATGCCAGGTTTCTTGGCAATTGATCTCTAGCTTAGGGAACTTTAGTCTCACTTAAACACGTAGTGTGCATCTAGTTCTCAAGGCAAACTTAGGGTTCTTGAAATTGAGCTCAAAAAAAATAAAAAGAAACAATGTCAGGGTAAAAGTAAAGAATAAGGAAACAATATTTTGATAAAAGCAAAAAACATTTTTAACACTCATCTGCCTTAGAGACAATAAGTAACTTGGGGCTTCATGGTTTGCTCCCTCTTAGTTCTCAAGCCAACAAAACTTTAGGGCATTAGTGTAATGGGTTAGCTTAGTGATGAAGTTTAGATTATCGTGGGGGTTCGTGGTATGCTCCCTCTTACTTCTCACGCTAAATAGCATCGTGACGAACCCAAATTAGTGCCAGCAAAAGAAACCCTTAGAATAGAATAAAATAAAATAAATGATGAGTTTTTTGAGTTTGGATAGTAAAGTTTTGCTAAGGGAGTTGAAAGATACTTGAGCAAACAGTCTGCACTCCACACACACTTTATGACCCTAGGTTAGAGTTATATTGTTACACTCTAATTTGCTTATCTGTTGGCATTGTTGCTCTGGATATCTAAGGATAGAACTAAGGCCAGATTTTACTTGCTAGCTTGTGTTGTTAATCATCAAAATTTTGTCGAGGTACTTTACTCTACATTATTGTGTTTTATAGTTTTTAGTTGCATTACTTCAGGGCAAGCAATGAGCTAGGTTTAGAGAGTGTTAACTTCTCAAATGTTCTACTTTTCACGTATATATTGTCATGTTATTTCTTGACTTTGGGTACATATTTGTGCATTTAGTTAGTAGATTCATGCATTTGCTTCTAGGAGTTAAGGAATAGTTTTTATTGCAAGAGTGAAGGGGTGTTCTCTGTTGTGGTTGGCAGGTTAGGAGTAGGTTTGGCATGAGCAGGAAAAGTAGAAGAGAAATATTGTGTTTAGTTGGTAAAAGCAGAACGAAGATTGCCAAGCTCGGTTGGCAAAAGAAGGACGGTCGATGCCCAGTCAGTTAGCCGTTAGTTAGAGCCAGGTCAGCCCTAATTCAAAAAGAGGATAAGAAGATAATGCACCTATATTGGTGCATAACAAACTTTCAAAAACCAAACCCAACCTAGGGTTTCCATGAGTGCCCATATAAAAAAAACTCATAGATTAGCTAGAGGAGGATGCAATGTGAGGAAGAAAAAGAGTATAGGGCAAACCATGGTTCGACCAGGCCGTTATCGAGAGCTCTAGATCCATTGAAGGGCTACATCGATGGATCCTCTTCTTTATCTATTTCTCTTAGTTTTAATTTTGATTTTATGGTGATGTTTACAAACGATGATTTGTTGATTGTTTCCCCAACCATAAAACTAATTTCCTAAGTTAGCTTAGGGTGTTTGCGATGAACACTTGATTTAAGTTTTTAATAATTGAATGCCTTGTCATTTTTACCTTTTTTGCTAGTGCTTATTTTCATCATATTTATTGTCAAACGACATTTAGTAGTGAATGCTCATTATCCTTAATATCTTAACATACTTAGGAGATAAGGATTAATTTCCAAATACTAAGGAGAAAAACTTTGACAAAGGTGTTCAAGTAGATGAGCTTACTTCGGAAGTGAATCTACTCCTTACAGTAAAGATTAAAACTTTTCCAAGTTAATTATTTGAAAACAACATTATAGATATATAGGTGTTAAAGGTAATTAACTTAGAGTATTGTTGTAATACCCCAAAATTTGCTATGTTGATTAAGGGTCATTTAGTACTAAGATAAGGGCTTAAAAGCTTACTTAGTGACTAAAATGACAAAAATGCAAAAGTTAGCATTTTCACAATTATGGACTGTAGAAAAGAAATTTCTAAGGTTTTAAGGTGTCATGTGGTAAAGAACGAGTAAAATAGGATACTCGCAAAATTTGGTTAAAATACAAGGAAATTTTGAATGGGAATTCAAGGTTACAGTTTAGTGACCAAAATGATAAGTTTTTAAAACTTGGGTGGTACAAGTTGGAACATGAAAAGTTGAAGGACCAAAGTTGTAATTCCCCAAAAGTTAGGTTTTTTATTTCATAAATAGATAGAGCACCCATTGGTGTGGATCGAATGAGGAATTACTGGTTTGATCCGACATTCGGTTATTGGGAAATCTCATTCAAAGTTTAAGTGGAATTTGGACACCCAGATCGAACTGAAAAATTATGAAATTTTACCATAAGATAGAGAAAGGTTATAAAAGTCATTTCCAATTGTTCAAAATATTTTAGTTCAATTCAGGATGAATCCTATGGTTATTTTGATTAAGGAATTTAATTAGTAACCGATAAAATTCTTGGCATTTATCGGTAAATCGGATCAAGCTAAAATTTCAGAGATGATTCCATAGACTTTGGAAGAGTTATAACATATTATTTTATGAATATTTGGAGAATTTACCAGTAATTATTTTATCATGTACATAGATTAAACAGATCATGGAGAAAAAATCTGATGTAGATCTCAGGTATGAAATGTGATACATGGATTTAGCATAATAATATTTTTGAGATAAATCATATTACAGATTTTGGGTATGAAATGTTCATTATCGAATTATGGTTGATAGTATTGATGAATTGGATATTGAAGGTGAAAGTATTATATTGTTATGCCCAAGTACTAATGAGACAATGTAGGCACTACGGTGCTGAGTGAATGTAGGCACTACGGTGCTGAGACAATGTAGGCACTATGGTGCTAAGACAATGTAGGCACTACGGTGCTGAGACAATGTAGGCACTACGGTGCTGAGACAATGTAGGCACTACGGTTCTGTGATAATGTAGGCACTGCGATGCTGAGATAGACACTAAGGTGCTGTGCAAGGAACAAAGGGCGTCCTCAAGTACGTACTCATCTCAATCGCTTCGGCAATGCAGATGCTACGGTGTTGTAAACACTACGATGTCGTAATGACTCGCGTACTATGGCATCATATGATTTTGTACTTTGGACTATATTAGAGAATATGATATGCAAATGATTACATGATGAAAGTATGACTACATTAGAGAATATGTTATGCGAATGATTGCGTAATGAAAGCACAACTACTTGATGATCATGAACCATTGGTATCAGGATTCTTAAGATAGTCATGATATATGATTATTCCTGCATTACAGATGGCATGATTTTATACTTTGGCTATAATACTTGAAATGCAAGTATGCAATTAGTTAAGCTAAAAAGATTAATGTACACAAGACTGATAAGATAGATGGAATCCTATGATTTGAATATTATATTGGTTAAATAAATTATACATGGAAGGTAGTTCTATACATGTTTAAAATGTTATCAACTGCAATTAGAAATCTCTTGCCAATTTGCAGAGCTGTGTTATTATAATTATTGTTTTTCATTATTATGATTATGCCTCATTAAGTTATATTTATCGTGTGTTTTGTATCACAAGTAGGTACTTTGGAGTAGATAGCAGAGGAGGAGCTGCACATCATTGGATCAAGTTAGTCTGTATTATCAATAAGTATCACCACACCCTAGTATAGTGGGGCATGTATAGATGTAAAATACGTAGCTATTTTGTATGAATTAGAAGCATGACTTAGTTTGAGGAATTAAGAATATTAGAAAAGATACTTCAAATGATTTTAAACTTAGTTGGTTGATTATCGCGTAGCAATTTTAAAATCAAGAAAGGGTATAGACAGCACACATAGTTTTCACCCTGAATTATATTTTCATTTTAACAAATGCTTAAAGTATTTTATAAACTAATTCAGGGTTGAAAACTAGGTGACTCTAGAAAGATTTGTAATTTAATGAAAACTGTAAAAATGGTTGTTTAATCAAATTAGTTTTGCATATTAAAAAAATTTACAAGTCTGAAAATCAGTTAGTAACATCTTTAATGTGTATTCTAATATCGAATATACATTATGGTGTTACATTTAGTGGTATTAGAGCAAAGGTTTAGCTGATTCTGGAGGTTAAACCGAGTCCAATATGATTTTGCTAAAGCGTACATGCCCCTAGGATGTGATGTTACTGATGTATTGCATGCATAACTTGATGTGGCTCCTCAATAGTATGATCGAGACTCTAATGATTATAAGAAAAATAAGATATTTTTAGATTTCGTCATTTGACGAATTTTGAGGGTCAAGAAAAGACCCATAGTCGATACAATTCAGTGAAATAAATATGATAGTTAACTCATATTCAGAATGAGTTATATGTATAATAGAGAACTGGTACAATAATTATAAGAAGATAGAGGATATTCCGATGGTAAGGGAATTTCAATATTGAGGTTTAATTCGAGAATTAGAAGACAAAGTGGGTATTCTTTAAAATAATCCTAAAGCAACTGCAGATTGACAGTAAGCACATGCGGATAAAAAGAAAAAGAATATTGAGTTTAAATTCAGAAACAAAGTATGTATGAAAGTTTCACCTTGGAAAAAGGTACTATGCTTTGGTCAAAAGGAAAGCTTGGTCTCAGATTCATTAGACCGTGTCAAACTCTTAAAAGAAAGATGGACAAATGACTTATTAATTGACTTTACCTTTGGAGGCGAACAAGACTCACGATATATTTCACGTGAATTTGCTTCAAAGGTACCGATCAGAAACTTTTCACGTTATCAACCCAAAAGAAGTTGATTTACAACTCGATATTTGACGTATGAAGAAGAACCGATGAAAATCTTAGATTATGAAATTAAAAGGAATAAGGAATAAGAAAATTCCATGGGTCAAAGTCCTTTGGATGAACCACAAAGTGGATAAGGCAACTTTGAAGACCGAGAAGAAAATGAGAGAGTAGTACCTGAAACTATTTAAAATAGGTACATTTTGAAAATTCGAGGATGAATTTTCTTAAGGGGGAAGAATTGTAATACCCCAAAATTTGCTATGTTGATTAAGGGTCATTTAGTACTAAGATAAGTGCTTAAAAGCTTACTTATTGACTAAAATGACAAAAATGCAAAAATTGGGATTTTTCTCAATTAAGGACTGTAGAAAATACATTTCTGAGGTTTTAAGGTGTCATGTGATAAAGAACGAGTAAAATAGGATACTCGCAGAATTTGGTTAAAATCCAAGGAAAATTTGAATGGGAATTCAAGGTTACAGTTTAATGACCAAAATGATAAGTTTTTAAAACTTGGGTGGTACAAGTTGAAATATGAAAAGTTGAAGGACCAAAGTTGTAATTTCCTAAAAGTTAGGTGTTTTATTAAATAAATAGATAGAGCACCCATTGGTGTGGATCGAATGAGGAATTACTGGTCTGATCTAATATTTCGATTATTGGGAGTCAAAGTTTAAGTGGAATTTGGACACCCGGATCAAACTGAAAAATTATGAAATTTTACCATATGATAGAGCAAGGTTATAAAAGTTATTTCCATGTTTTGGAAATATTTTAGTTCAATTCAGGATGAATCCTATAATTATTTTGATTAAGGAATTTAATTAGTAACCGATAAAATTCTTGGCATTTATCGATAAATCGGATCAAGCTAAAATTTCGGAGATGATTCCATAGACTTTGGAAGAGTTATAACATATTATTTTATGAATATTTGGAGAATTTATTAGTAATTATTTTATCATGTACATAGTTTAAAAAGATCATGGAGAAAATTTGATGTAGATCCCGGGAATAAAAATACAGTATAAGATATCGAATTTCGGTTGAACTGCAAAGTTAATCATGCTCAAGGCATAGGATGGGTGACCTATTGAGAAGGTCTTATGTTAGTACTTGAGACTGATAAAAAGTAATCAGTTCGAGTTAATATTATTCGTATGGATATCTGATAAATAATTATTAAGAGAATTTTTATCCGATAAAGATTTCGGGTAAAATTATCAATATATTGTACCAAGTCAATTTTGACTTCATAAATATGGAATATTTTATTTGATAATATTATTTATTTTTTAGATATGGAAATAAGGAATTTTTAGAATTTATTTGATAGCCCGGTGAAGGGGAATCACAGAAGAAGTAGTAAGTGAATATCGGGAAATCGGATTGAATCGAAATTTCAGAGGCAGCACCATAAGTCACAAAAAAATCATAAAATATTTTTTATGAATAAATTATTAATTGGTGGATTGTGATCTAACTAGAATAGTTGGATTGTTACAAAATGGCAAAATTAGTGATTTAAGTGACTAGTTTTGGTAATTTGGCCACAATGGCAATTTTGAAATATTTTGAAAATATCATGGGTAATATGGTAATTTCCCATGTGAAGCATTACTCTAGTTTGGTTAGAGTTGAATGGAATTTGTTTGGAATTGAACTAGAATGGCAACTTGTAAATTATGATTCAGTTGGAGGTTAATTTTGGAAAAATAACTAAATTGAATAAAAAAATTCAATTTATTATTACATGTGGCATAAATTAAAATAAAGATGAACAAAAATGTTCATCTTCCTCCTCTTCAATTCGAAATAATAGAGAAAAATGGGGGGAAATACACAAAAAAATTTCCTAGGCATTTTGAAGGCTCCCGAACAAGATTCAAGGCATGTTTTTGATAGAAAGTTGATCTATTTTCAATTCTCTTTCATTTGATACTAATTTTATCAAGAGTTATGAAGATTTGATTATGTTCTTGAAGAGAGAGAAAATAAGGTTTCATGTTCCATGTTTAGATTAAAGCTTGAACTATGCAAATTTAGTGTTGTAGAGATGAAATCAAGCTTAGATTGTGATTAATTTCATGTTTAAGGATTAAATCCCCTAACCCTAGAATTTAGGATTTTATTTAAGGTTTTGAAATTGATGATAAAAATGAAAGATTGTTGATATTAGAAGCTTGATTTTGATGCTAGAATGAAAAATCCTCAACTAGTCCTTTAAGTGATTATTTTTGCATGCTTGGTAAATTAGGGAAAATATTGTGAAATTTATTGTAGTGATGGATTTGAAGAGATTATGAATTTAGAAGTTTGATTATGGCATTTGCACTAAAATAAAGTCCGTGAAAAGTTTAGACACACAAATTTGGCAAGTAGGAATAAATTGGGGATTTAAATGTTAATTCTTGGAAATGAAGAATATATGTTGGGAAATTTATTTAAGCATGTTAGAATGTTGTTTGGATGAAAAATGAGCCTAGAGAAGCCCAGTGACCAATTCGGCCACATGGAAGAATAATGGGAAAACTTTATGAAAATTATGATTATGAGATTTTATGAATCGAATATATTGTATGAAGTTAGAATTAAAATTAGAATCATAGGGTTCGGCAAGTTCAAAGTTAAGGGACCAAATATAAATTTTATGAAATTGGAGTGTATTTATGTAATTAATGATGTTGCAGATGTGAAATTGATATTAGAATGCTAAACCGATGTTGAATCAAATTAGTGACCATTTTGACAATTTGTCAAAATCAAGTGACCAAATAGGAAAATAAATTATTGGATGGGGATTAAATCTGATTTTTTAGATAAAATAATAGAATTAAGGTAGTAATGTTGATTTGAGGACTAAATTGCAAAGTTAAGAAGTTTGAATACTTACCTTTGCATTTTAGTGACTATTTTGGCAAAGAAAGAAAATTAGAGAGAATTATTTTGAATAACTATTTGATGAAGAAGATGATGAATTGGATGTTTGAAGTAAGTAATAAGACTAAATTGACAAGTAGAAAAAATAAGAAGAAGTTAGTATAAATTAGAAGTTAATTATGGAAATTTTTATGTTAAATGATTAGATAGCTTGATTGAAATTTTGTTATAAATGAATCTAACAAATGTTTGTTTATATTTATGTGGATAATGAAATCAAATTCGAATCAAAGAAGTTCGAGGTACTATGAAGGAAAAGATCGAGTAGAATTTAGTGAGGCATGCTAATAAATGGCCTAGGTGAGTGTAATTTTTATTTATTTATTATATATGCGAGATGAATGAATGCATTTTTATCTATTTATATATATATGATGTGAAGAAGACTTGCAATCAGTCAACTTTGATAATAATGAAAATATATGTTGATCAAAGAAATATTAAATAGCATATGTGATACATGGATTTAGCATAATAATTTATTTGAGATAAATCGGATTACAGATTTTGGGTATGAAATGTTCATTATCGAATTATCGTTGATAGTATTAATGAATTGGATATTGAAGGTGAAAGTATTATATTGTTATGCCCAAGTACTAATGAGACAATGTAGGCACTAAGGAGCTGAGACAATATAGGCACTACGGTGCTGTGACAATGTAGGCACTAGGTGTTGACACAATGTAGGCACTACGGTGCTTAGACAATGTAGGCACTACGGTGCTGGGATAGACACTAAGGTGTCGTGTGAGGAACAAAGGGCGTCCTCAAGTAGGTACTCATCTCAATCGCTTCGGCGATGCAGATGCTACGGTGTTGTAGACACTACGGTATCGTGATGACTCGCTCACTATGGCATCACATGATTTTGTACTTTGGACTATATTAGAGAATATGATATGAAAATGATTGCATGATGAAAGTATGACTATATTAGAGAATATGTTATGCGAATGATTGCGTAATGAAAGCATGACTACTTGATGATCATGAACCATTGGTATCAGGATTCTTAAGATAGTCATGATATATGATTATTCCTGCATTGCAGATGGCATGATTTTATACTTTAGCTATAATACTTGAAATGCAGGTATGCAATTAGTTAAGCTAAAAAGCTTAATGTACACAAGATTGATAAGATAGATGGAATTTTATGATTTGAATATTATGTTGGTTAAATAAATTAAGCATGCAAGGTTATCAACTACAATTGGAAATCGCTTGCCAATCTGCAAAGCTATGTTATTATAATCATTGTTTTACATTATTATGATTATGCCTCATTAAGTTATATTTATCAGGTGTTTTGTATCACACGTAGGTACTTTGGAATAGATAGCAGATGAGGAGCTGCACATCATTGGATCAAGTTAGTCTGTATTATCAGTAAGTATCACCACATCCTAGTATGGTGACTCTAGACAGATTTGTAATTTAATGAAAACCATGAAAGGGTTGTTTAATCAAATTAGTTTTACATATTAAAAAATTTTACAAGTATGAAAATCAGTGTAAAATCAGTTAGTAACATCTTTAATGTGTATTCGAATATCGAATATACATTAAGGGTGTTACAATTGCCATCGACAGAGGCAATACAAACTAAAAATATGCCTGGCAATAAACCCAAGGTTGAAAGTTATTAATCATTGTCTTTGCTCATGTGAAATCCAAGCATCCCTTGCCAATGCCAATCAATCATCTTGACATATTTGATTGCCAATATTCCTAAGTTCTAATTTTATTTTCTCTTAGTCATTTTCTTAATTAAAATCTGATATCAATTACCAACCTATTTATTTCAATTTACAAGTAATTATCATGGCATTTAATTCTTGGACAATCCATGTGGATACGATACTCAACTTACTGCTGTATTACTTGCTGACTGTGTATACTTGCATGCAAAAGACCTATTCTTGGCATCATTTACTTGCTTATTTACACTGAACCATTGATTTGTTGCCAAGCATTAGTCAGTCGACATTGATACCCAGTGGGGCGTATCGATACCCAGTGGAGCCACTACCTATTTTTTTATTATTTTTGCTTATGGGCCCCGTTGAGGGTCCTAGTGGGGCCCAATGGGTCCCTTGATGGTTTGGATAAATTGAAATGACTATGTATTGCAGTACTTAGCCGAATTGTATGCTTGAAGCTAGATGATCCCTGGTGTACGTTTATGAGTTATTCCTGATGCTAGGTGATCCTGGGTATAAATGTGGTTGTGAGTATTCGATGCTAGGTGATACCAAATATAATAGGGTGTTACTCGATGCTTGGTGATCCTGAGTACCTTGCGTTGGACCTGATGCTTTGTGATCTTGAGCTATGATATATGTGAAATGGTTTGGCTTATTTATTATTGTTGCTTCAATGATAATTTATGCTTGCACATTTTTATGAAATACATGATATAGTATAAATGTACCATTAAGCTTTGTTAGCTCAGCGTGCGAATTTGTTATTTCTGTGCATAGGTTGACAGGTTGCTAGATCAAGGGAGCATATCATCAAGGATTCCCAAGGCCGATTCTTAGTTTGAGTATAATACCTAAATTCTTGTAGTGGGCTATGTATTCGTAAAACCTTAACTATTTTTGGGTGTGTAAACTTTTATTTCTATCTTTTAAAATACGGTGATTTAAACGTGTATGGAGTTCCTTATTTTGAGATTTAAACTTATTTATGAAACGTTCTATTATGGTTTAAATTATTTTGAATTATGGATAAACTTGAGGTTTTAAATTAAAAAAAATAAAGGGGATTGGATTAGAGGTAGCCTAAATGTAGTATCCTGGATTCACAGGATCGGGGTGTTATATTTAATGGTATCAGAGTCTACGTTTAGCCAGTTCTAGGAAATCCTCGAGGTATATGAGAGTCATCGTAAGGTGTCTAGTGAATACAAGGCCTTAAGAATTTGTTGTACTTCTCCAAGATTGGGAATCTGATGTGTATCTTATCTTTTCTTGTGGTTATAGAATTTGTTCGTGCCAGGAAGAGTTAACCGCGGCCAACATGATCGTGATGAGAGTCGTCCACCCATTGGGGACGACTTCGAGGATGAGTATGTCCTCGAGACGGAAGGTGAAGACGTTGGGGAGGACGATGTAGTTTATTTCTGAAATCTCAATGGCTTTCTTCATCAACTCGTTAGGGCCTTGCCAAGACCCTTAGATTCACTGCGAGAGTCTTCCATTGAGAGAATTCGCTGTTATGGGGTTAAAGATGTATGCAGTGAAGGTGATTGTGAACCGATCGCTACGGATCAATGGTTACAAGATGTTCAATGGGCTTTTAGACAAATACAGTGCAAACCGAAGACATGCTTGATTGCATTACCTCTCTGTTGAAAGGTAATGCTAGAGAATGGTGAAAGACTGTGGAGATGGGGTTGCATTCTGCCCTACCCACATATGAGTATTTTCTAAGAGAATTCAAGAACAAGTATATTGAAGAACCCAGATGGATGTGTTAAGGGACCAGTTCAACCACTTGGTGCAAGGGAATCGATTAATGTTTGAGTATGAACAAGAGTTCTTACGGTTGAGTAGATTTGCTCCAGAGTTGGTTTCAACCGAGGAAATGAGGTTTAAGAAGTTCCGTAGGGGTTTGAAACCCAAACTTCAGATGTATATGATAGCTGACCCACACAAGATCTTTGCAGAGCTAGCCAATAGTGCCAGATTACTTGAGCAGGTAGGGAGCTTGATTCATGGACATGCCGGAGGATTCTAGGGCCCGTAAAAGACCTAAGAGATTGGGGGTTCGTCCTATAGTTTGGGTAAGAGGTATGTAACCCCCTCGACTCGGCCTAGTCGCAAGACCGAACCGAGCAAGCTACATTAGGTTTACCCAAGTAAACCGAGAAAATTTAACCTAAAAATGAAGATTTTTTTTCTTTTATCTTATCTAGATGCATTAATGCTTACCTACATGATCATACTGTTCATGGGTGAGTACTCATCTCAATCGGGCATCGTAACGATATCTAATTGGCCATAACACGTATTAGGGGCCAAAATGTAAATTCAGCAATATTAAAGGGCTTTTCCAATTTTGAAGTTACCAGCCTTTAATTAAGTATGTTTTCATGCTTAAATGTCAAAAATCAGCTTCAAACGATCATCAATGCTCAAATAATTGACAAAACAAGAATCAGGGACTAAAACGAAAGAAAACAGAACTGGCCTTCCATGACATTAACAGATTTTACAACATCCGTATCGATACGCTGAGGCCTGTATCGATACAGTTGTGAACACATCGTTTCGATACGGTGAGGCCTGTACCGGTACACTACTTTGAGTTTAGAATACGGTTTGAAATCATTTCTCATTGTACCGATACGGTACCTTGGTGTTTTGGTACGCGACCTCGTCTCTAAAAAGTAAAATTCCAGAAACCAATTGGCGTATTGAAACGCCCCTACTCATACCGAAACACCTTGACCTTATTTGCCTAGCCATACCGATACGGTCCCCCGCGTTTCGATACGCCTGGGCCTGTAATGTCACAATTAGCTGGTTTTTCACATAATTCTAGATGCAATTGGCCTCTAGCAACTTGCAAACATACATATCAACCCTTGAATACACATAATCTATCATTTATACCCAAATTAGACTAGCAAAACAACATCAAGCTTCAAAAGGACCACTCTAGAGGCATACTTCCTAGACCACTTTGCCAAACATACCAAAATGCACAATTAGACCATTTTCAGCATAAGCATCATGCCAGCACACACAACATAGCATACTAAACTTGGTCAAACCAACACAACATGTCCATCCACAAGGAAACTCTAGATACATACCTAAACATCCATTCAACCTCAACTATAGGCAAGTATCAACATCAAGTTGAGCAACATATAACCATCAACAAAAACCAGTATACAATCATTCTAAAGAACCATAATGCAACGGATTTACAACTCCCCAAAACCATGGTGAACACATTGCCTTATTAACCGAAAATGTAAATCGAGTTCATACTCAAAAGTAGTTTATCTCTTGGATCCTTGCAAACCTTGCCTTTGCTGCCCCGAACTTTAATGATCTGCACCATTAGGAAAAAGAGAGCGTAAGCACACATGCTTAGTGAGGATGCTCATAAACAATGATGCATTAAAAACCATTCAAAAACCACAGGCTAGCTTTTCCTAAAACATGCTTACAACCTAAGCATTTTTCAATGATTCCAACCGAATCAAAACATGATAATCATCATTTAACATCATATGAAATCCATGCTTAAATCTTAAAGCATTTTGAACAACCCATGCTTAAATCCCAAAGCATTACAAACAAGGTTCAACACATGAACTTTCTCATATTTTGGCATTTATAGTGACCCAGATAGACTACCTCTATCCTATACACATATTGGATACACAAATATCTCATACCATGCCTAGTTAAACCGCATGATATCCAAACCTTGCCTAGTTAAACCGCAATATTTGACTTCCTCGCCTAGTTAAACCGCGAGTCTCACCCTTGTCTAGTTAAACCACAAGTATACCGACCTTGCCTAGTTAATCCGTAAGATCACCATCAATTTGGGTTGCCTAGTTAAACCGCAAATCCCTAAATGAGGTTCCTGACAGTCCGAGTGGCCTTGTTACACCGCCATACCTCAAGGACCCATGGCTACGATCGATTTTTTTCATATTTTATAGTGCACTTTTAATCCCATGGCATGCCAACTATATCCGATTGTTATCTCACCTTGTCACATAGCCAATATATCATTTACAAAACCATTTACTTATGTTTTACCATGCATTTCCTAAAACACCAATATGCAATTCTCATTGCCAATGCAATAACACCATTCCCAACAGGAATGAAAACCAATGCTCATTAGCATTTAATATACTTTCAAACCCCTGCCTATGTACTCAAAATCATGCATTTCCAGTAAGTAATTCATCCTATGTTTATCACCAAAACATGGAAACAACATGCTTATATCCAAGCTGATATTTAAGAACAAAATAAGGGAAACTTACTTTCGAGCTTAGGTAAGTGTCTCATGCTTACACTAAACTCCCAACAACCTTTGTAAAGCATTTAAAACTAGTTTCCACTCACTGATACGCCTCGCCTTCCTTGCCAACACGAATTAAGCTCTTGGCAAGCCACCAAACAACGTCAAGCTTCGTCACCTTGATTATACCCTGTTTTAAACACATAAAACCAGAGGATAAATGCATTCAAACCATTGCCTAACAGCAATCTCCCGCAACTCCCAAGTTTCCCACTCGGAAACCATCCGAAACATACCAAAATTGACATCAAACATTTTCGAAACTTAACCCAGCCATAAAACAACAATTCAAGCCATCAACCAACATCTAATAACATCCAAAAACCCTTTCCTAACATCCTTTCACCTCCAGCAAAGATTAAACTCGATTATCTCCACAACAACTCAAAAGTGGCTACCTAAATATTTAGAGATTCAAGAGTTTCAGGATTCTATTGATAAAAATAACTTATCAACATCAAAACACATTCAAAACCTATATTAAATCAATCTCAATAACTGGAAATCAAATCCACTTCAAAAATCACCATGTTTCATCAATATTTCCAAAATAACTCAATTAAACATGGATAAAACATTAAAACCACATTACAACTTATAAATCAAGGATCAAATACTGGGGAATATCAATAAAGAACCATTTAATAGAGGAGATAACGGATCTTACCCCTGTTATGTGATTTCTCCCTCAATTGGCTTGTTTAAAGCTAAGAAAATGCAAGATTCCAATGACATTTTGCAAAACAAAGTTAAAGGAACGAATTAAAATCAATAATCTGAGTGAAAAGAGATCCTTACCTATGGATTTTGATGAAATTCTGGGTGTTTGAAAGAAAAGAGTTGAGAGAAAAAGGTTTAGTAAAAAGTTACGTGAATTTCTTTTAAAAGCTAATACTTAACTTTAGATATTTAATCCTTATTAAAACTTTTTTAAAACACATGTTTAAAATGATTTAATTGAAGGGAGAAACCACTAGAAAACACTTGGTAGATTGGCTCCTTAAGGATTCTAAGGATTTGACCCTTTTGATTTTTGTCACTTAAAAATAGTTTTCAAAAATTGCATTTTGGTCACTAACCCAAAATGTCATATTTCCAAATTCTTTTTCCTAAAATTGATTCCACCAAAAATCAATATATATTAAAAAATTCTTTTTAACTATTTTTCCATATTTTTATCTTACCAAAAAATATACGGTCTTGAATCTGGCTCGAATCTTTAACCCGGTCTACCGGACCGTCTAATAAACCTCAAAACCGCTAAGCCCAAAACCAGGGTGTTACAACTTTCCCCCACTTAAGAAATTTTATCCCCGAAATTACCTGGATGAAATAGATGCGGAAACTGCTCCTTCATATTCGCCTTGTTTTCCCAAGTAGCTTCATCAACACCTCGGTGTCACCACAAGACCTTCACGAGCTATATCGTCTTACCACGTAGAATTCTCTTGTTGGTATCTATGATCTTTACGGGTTCCTTATCAAAGGATAGATCCAGCCTCAACTCCACATCCTCCACTAGCATAACATGCGGTGGATCTGATCGATATCTCCTCAACATCGAAACATGGAACACATTATGAATTTTCTCCAACTCGGGAGGGAACCTCAACCGATATACCACAGGACCCACACGCTCAATAACCTCGTATGGTCCAATGAACCTCGGGCTAAGCTTACCTTTTCGTCCAAATCTCATCACCTTTTTCCATGGTGACATTTTCAAGAATACGCGATCGCCCACCGCATATTCAACCTCCTTACGCTTCAAATCCTCGTAAGATTTCTGCCGATCCGTAGCCACTTTCAACCGGTTGCATACAAGCTTAACCTTCTCGTCCGTGTCTTTCAACACATCCGGTAGGGTAACATGCTTTTCCCCCACCTCATCCAAACACAAAGGCATACGACATCTCTGACCATATAATGCCTCATAAGGTGTCATCTTTATACTCGCCTGATAACTGTTGTTGTAAGCAAACTCAACTAAAGGCAAGTGCTTCTCCTAGGTTCCTTGGAACTCGATAGTACAACATCTCGACATATCCTCCAAAACCTAGATAACCCACTCAGACTGCCCATCTGACTAAGGATGATACGCAATACTAAAACTCAACCTCGAACCCAAGGCCTGGTGCAAAATCCTTCAAAACCTTACAGTAAACCTCGGATCACTATCCGAAACGATAGATTTAGGTACACCATGCAAGCGTACAATCTCCGCTATATACAAATCTGCCAACTTGTCCAATGTGTATGTTGTATGCACTGGCAGGAAATGTGAACACTTTGTGAGCCTGTCAACAATCACCCAAATGAAATCCTTCTTAGCCGGTGTCAACGACAACCCTGTTACAAAATCCATGGTGATTCTCTCCCATTTCCACTCTGGAATTTTTAGCGGTTGCAACAACTTAGATGGAAATTGATGTTCAGCCTTGACCCACTGACATACCATGCACTTGGAAACAAACTCAGCCACATCCTTTTTCAACCCAACCCAGTAGTATGCCTCCTTCAAATCATAATACATTTTAACACTACCAGGATGCATAGCAAAAGGACTAGAGTGTGCCCCCGTCAAGATAATGTGCTTCAACTCTGGATCACCTGACACCACTATTCGACCCTTGAAACATAAAACTCCATAACCATTAAAATGAAATTCCGTCGGATTACCATCTGCTTTGTCCTTAACATGCTCAACCAACGAATCATCATACGGTTATTTAGCTTTAATCAACCGTGATAACGTAGGCTTAACTTGCAGTTCAGCCAGCAAACTGCCCTCCCTTGTCACACTCAACCTTGCAAACATAGCTCGAAGCTCAACCGCAACCTTATGACTTAATGCATCTGCCACTACATTGGCTTTACCAGGATAATACTCAATGGTCAAGTCGTAATCCTTAAGCAACTCCAACCATCTACGTTGCCTAAGATTCAAATCTTTATGGGACATCAAATACTTCAAGCTCTTATGATCCGTAAAGATCATGCACTTCTCACCATATAGGTAATGTCGCCAAATTTTCAAAGCGAAAACCATGGCCGCAAGCTCCAAATCAGGAGTTGGATAATTGCGCTCATAAACCTTCAATTGCCTCGATGCAAAGGCCACAACCTTCCTATCCTGCATCAGCACACAACCCAAGCCAACATACGATGCATCACTATAAACCACAAACTCCTTCCCAGATTCGGGTTGAATCAACACATGAGTGTGTGTCAAAACTTCCTTTACCTTCTCAAAACTGTGTTGCTGCTTCTCCGTCCACACATAAGGAACATTCTTCTGTAACAACTTAGTCAACGTTGTTGCAATACTCGAGAACCCCTCAAAAAAACGATGATAATAACAGCAAACCCAAGAAAACTACGCACCTCCGATGCATATTTAGGTGGCTTCTAATTGAGAATAGCCTCAATCTTCTGTGGATCAACGCGAATACCCTTCGCGGAAACAACATGACCAAGAAAAGTCACTTCCCTTAGCCAAAACTCACACTTGCTCAACTTAACATACAAGTGATTATCCTTCAACACTTGCAACACTATCCGCAAATGTCGAACATGCTCTTCCTCGGTACGGCACGAGAATATCTTCTATAAACACCACCATGAACTGATCAAGTTACTCATAAAACACTCTATTCATCATGTCCATAAATACAGCCGGGGCATTTGTCAAACCAAAAGGCATGACCAGAAACTCATAATGCCCATACCTCGTACAGAACGCAGTTTTATGCACATCCACATCCTTAACCTTCAACTGGTAATACCCCGATCTTAAATCTATCTTTGAAAACGCTATTGCTCCACAAAACTGATTGAACAAGTCATTGATGTGAGGTAACGGGTACCTGTTCTTTACTTTCAACTTGTTCAACTAACGATAATTAATGCATATACGCATCGTACCATCATTCTTTTTCACGAAGAGAACAGGAGCACCCCACGGGGAAACACATGGTCGAATGAACCCACGGTCCAACAACTCATGAAGCTGTGACTTTAACTCATTCAATTCTTTCGGTGCCATCCTATAAGGAGAAATGGATATCGGTGTGTACCCTCGTATGTCTCATTATGAAACTCCACCTCTCTATCCAAAGGTAAACCCGATAACTCCTCAGGGAAAACCTCGGGAAAGTCGCAAACAGTCTGAATGTCCTGCACTCGGACACCCTTGGCTTCCGGATTCATAAAAATAGCCAAGTAAGCTTGGCAGCCATCAAACATCATATTCTCCGCTCCAACAGCCAAAACCACATTAGACAAGAACTTCACATTCTCGCCAACCACCACCACTTCATAATCGTCGGCTAGCCTCAAGAAAATATTCTTGGATTCACAGTCCATAACTACTCTGTGCTCACTCAACCAATCCATACCCAAAATGATATCAAAACCATGGAATGGCAATTCCATCAGATCTGCAGCAAACTCATGACCTTGCACCACCAAATGACAACGCGAGTACAACCTTCTTGTTGTAACTATCTCCCCAAAAGACCTTGTGACCAACGTGCCAACATCTAAAATCTCAACAAGAACATTCAGCAAAAATTCATGTTCACTCAAGATATATGAATGCGTAGACCCTGAATCAATCAAAGATAACAATGACAAGGATTGCAAAGTAAAAGTACATGCGATCAGATCGTGTCATTACGACCCTCTAGGTGAGCAAAGACCCAGTCGGTCCACCACCTTCAGGTCTCACCGCTACAGCATGAGCCATACCCCTATCACCATCCTCGCGCCTCTAAAAATTGCCCCTTCCAGGCCTCAGCCCCTAGCAGGTGCAGGAATCTATGCTGGTACATCTCTCGCAGTCCGAGGATAATCACGCTTCAAGTGATCAGATGAACCAGAAATCCAATAAGCTCCAGCACTACCCCAGTATATACCCGCGTGGCGCCTACCGCATCGCTCACCTCCGGTGTAACACGAGCTCTCTAAACACCCTGGCCAACTCCACCACCATGCCTCTGACCTGGCTTATACCTCTTTTCCCTGAACCTCCTATTCTACCTCCCCGAATAGCTAGAGTCCGTCACTCTTTTACCCAAGTTCACACCTGCGGCCTGAACTGGTGTACCCAAGGACTGCTCGATATCCTTGGCCCGATTGACCAACATATCAAAGTCTGTGTAATATGCAGCCAGGAGATACGTCTTGATGTCCTTTACAAGACCATAACGGAACCTATCACATCTCCACTGGTCATCAAGAACCAATTTCGGAGCATACTGACTTAGCCAGAAAAACTTTACCTCGTATTCAGTAATAGATATGCCTCCTTGAGATAGTGAAATAAACTCGTGCATCTATATATTCAAGTACTGGGTACCAAGATACTTCCTCTAGAAAGCTCTCTAAAAGAACTCCCAAGTAACATTTGCCTCAGGAACGCCAGTAACTGTGGTCACCCACCAATGATACGCATCCCCCTGCAGTAGAGACACATTGCAACCCAACTTGCGCTCCCTGTTACATCCCATCTGATTCATGATGCGAACCGTCTTTTCCAACCAACCTCCAGATGCCTCAGGGCTCAAACCTTGAAACTCTTCACCTCCTAAACTCCTTAAATGCTCCAAGGGTAAACCTTGATTTGCCACTACAGCAGGTGTCGGTGCTTGTACCTACATTCCAGCCAACGCTGCCTGAAAAGCTCTTGTTATTGCTTGAACTAACAGAGTCAAATCACCATATACAGGCACTTGGTGAACCTGGGGTGCTTCACCCGCCCCAAAGTCAAATGGAGGAACCACTGGAGAAGGAGGTAAAACATGAGGGAGATTCTCTTATATCTTGTTATTCTGCCCAACCCCGGCAGTATTAGTCATAGATCGAGTCTCACGTTGAGCCATGCTAACAAAAGCATCAAACACATTAGAGTTAGGCTAGTATTAGGCAAATGATTCAAGTTAAGTTTAAAATGCATTTAAAATCCTCGGTAATAGGCAATGTGTTCCTAAACATACCCCTAACAGAACATTAAACAATCACTGAATATATACACAATCACCATGCAGTCCAAACAACATCAACTAATCAAACAACAACATCCCAACTTTTTGCAAACCTAGCTCTGATACCAACAAATGTAACCCCCTCGACCCGACCTAGTCGCAAGACCCAACCGAGTAAGCTACATTAGGTTTACCCAAGTAAACCGGAAAAATTTTACCTAAAACATGACCATTTTTTTCTTTTATCTTATCTAGATGCATTAATGCTTTCCTACATGATCATACTGTTCACGGGTGATCATTCATCTCAATAGGGCATCGTAACGTTATCCAATTGGCCACAACATGTATTAAGGACCAAAACGTAAATTCAACAATATTAAAGGGCTTTTCCAACTATATCTGATTGTTATCTCAGATTGTCACATAGCCAATACATCATTTACAAAACCATTTACTTATTGTTTTACCATGCATTTCATAAAACACCACATATGCAAATCTCATTACCAATGCAATAACACCATTCCCAACCGGAATGAAAATCAATGCTCATTAGCATTTAATATACTTTCAAACCCCTGCATATGTACTCAAAATCGTGCATTTTTGGTAAGTAATTCATACCATGTTTATCACCAAAACATGAAAACAACATGCTCATATCCAAGTCGATATTCAAGAACAAAATAAGGGAAACTTACTCCCGAGCTTAGGTAAGTGTCTCATGCTTACCCTAAACTCCCAACAACCTTTACAAACCTTTGTAAAGCATTTAAAACCAGTTTTCACTCACTGATACGCCTTGCCTTCCTTGCCAACGCGAATCAAGCTCCCAACAAGCCACCAAACAACGTCAAGCTTCATCGCTTTATTATCCCCTGTTTTAAACACATAAAACCAAAGGATAAATGCATTAAAATGCATTCAAACCATTGCCTAATAGCAATATCCCGCAACTCCTAAGTTCCCCACTCATAAACCATCCAAAACATACCAAATCGACATCAAACGTTTCTGAAACTTAACCCAACCATAAAACAACAATTCAAGCCATCAACTAACATCTAATAACATCCAAAAACCCTTTCCTAACGTCCTTTCACCTCTAGCAAAGATTAAACCCGATTATCTCCATAACAACTCAAAACTAACAACCTAAATAATTAGAGATTCAAGAGTTTCGGGATTCTATTGATAAAAACAACTTATCAACATAAAACACATCCAAAAACTATATTAAATCAATCTTAATTGCTGGAAATCAAATCCACTTCGAAAATCACCATGTTTCATCAATATTTCCAAAATAACTCAATTAAGCATGGATAAAACATTAAAACCACATTACAACTTATAAATCAAGGATCAAATACTTGGGAATATCAATAAAGAACCAATTAACAGAGAAGATCACGGACCTTACCCCTGTTATGTGATTTCTCCCTCAATTGGCTTGTTTAAAGCTAAGAAAATGCAAGATTCCAATGAGATTTTGCAAAACAAAGCTAAAGGAAGAAATTAAAATCAATAATCTAAGTGAAAATAGTTCCTTACCTCTGGATTTTGATGAAATTATGAGTGTTTGGAAGAAAAGAGTTGAGAGAAAAAGGTTTAGGAAAAACTTACGTAAAGTTCTTTTAAAAGCTAATAACTAACTTTAGATATTTAATCCTTATTAAAACTCTTTTAAAATGCATGTTTAAAATGATTTAATTGAAGGGAGAAACCACCAGCAAACACTTGGTAGATTAGCTCCTTAAGGATTCTAAGGATTTGACCCTTTTGATTTTAGTCACTTAAAAATAGTTTTCAAAAATCGTATTTTGGTCACTAACCCAAAATGCCATATTTCCAAATTCCTTTTCCTAAAATTGATTCCACCAAAAATCAATATATATTAAAAGATGATTGTTAACTATTTTCCATATTTTTATCTTACCAAAAAATATACGATCCCGAATCTTACTCGAATCTCTAACCCTATCCACCGAACCATCTAATAAACCTCAAAATTACTAAGCCCAAAATTGGGGTGTTACAAGGTCTAGGGATTCAAGAGGAAACTCTCAGAACCAATCACAGAGGTATAATCAGAGATATGGTTCAAGTTACCATAGAGGATACTCGACTTCTTCATCGATGATGAGTTTAAGGGGTTTTAATAGGTCTACTAATTTACCCGCGTGTGGACAGTATGGACAGCGCCACTCCGGGGATTGTTGGAAGAAATCGAAGACATGCTATGGATGTGGGTCTCTATATTATTTCATTAGGGATAGCCCACATGCTACATACGCTGCTCCAGCCCAGTCTTAGAGGTACTCCTATTCGACACAGAGAGGTAGAGGTTCAGCTAGAGGAGGCCATAGTACTACGTCAGGTCAGATGAGTAGTGGCATTGATAGGTCCACTGCTAGAGCCCTATCTAGAAAGTATGTCGTGAGGGCCAAATAAGATTATGATGCCACCGATGTGATATCATGTACCTTCTTTTTATTTTCTATTCCAATGGTTGTATTAGTGGATTTATGGTTCACTCATTCATACATCCGTAGTGAGGTTTGCCAAGAGTAGGGTATCATGGCAAAGAATTTATAGTTTAGAGTTTGAGTGACAAGTCATATGGTTTTGATGTGTTAGCAGATAAGGTTTACCGTCAGTGTCTAATTGAGATTTAAGGATGTGTTTTTCCAGCGGATCTAATGAGTTACCTTTTCAATAATTTGATGTAATCTTGGGTATGGATTGGCTTTTGAGCATGGTTCCATCCTAGGGAGTAGAGCAAAGTGTTTGAAGCTCTGAGGATCAGATGGGGGAAAACTGTTGGTAAGAGGCGGGAGAAATCATTACTTGACTAATGTGATTTCGGCCATGTCAACACAAGAGATACTACTTCAGGGATGTGAGGCTTTTCTAATTCATGTAGTAGACGCTAGTATTTTTAGTCCCTTCATATAGAGTCTCAAGTAGTGCATGATTTTGTTAACATTTCCCTTGAAGAGTTACCGGGTTTGCCACCTGATAGGGATCTAGAGTTTAGGATCGAGGTATTATTAGGGGAGGCACCAGTGTCTATCACTTTGTATCGCATGGCACTGATTGAGCTTAAGGAATTGAAGAACAAACTATAAGAGCTACTTGAGTGAGGGTTTATCTGACCGAGTATTTCACCTTGGCGTGCCTCTATTTTATTTCTGGAAATGAAGGACATGTCGATGGGATTATGCATAGACTATTGACAGCTTAATAGGGTAACAATAAAGAATCGTTATCCTCTTCTTAGGATTGACGATCTATTTGACCAGTTATAGGGTGTTCGTATGTTTTCCAAGATCAACTTGAAGTCGAGGAATTACCAATTGAAAGTAAAGGACGAGGATGTCCACAAGACTACCTTTCAAACAAGGTATGGCCGTTACGAGTTTTTGGTGATGCCATTTGGCCTCACGAATGCTCATATAGCATTCATTGATTTGATGAACAGAATCTTCCAGCCCTTTTTAGACCAGTTTGTGGTTATATTCATCATTGATATTTTGGTGTACTCTAGTTTCGAAAAAGAGCATGATCACCACCTACGCGTTGTGATTCAGACCCTTTGGGAGAAGGCTTTGTTTGCCAAGTTTAGCAAGTACAAGTTTTGGTTGTTAGAAGTGGAATTTTTGGGCCAATTGTGTCAGCAGAAGAGATCTGTATGGATTCTCAAAAAATTCAAGCTGTGGTTGAATAGAAACCACTAAGAAACATGTTAGATGTTCATAGTTTACTTGGGTTAGCAGGCTACTACCGGTATTTTGTTAAAGGGTTCTCAATGGTAGCGGCCCTTTGACCAAGTTGCTTCAGAAATGAGTTCTATTTGAGTGGAACGAGAAGAAACAAAAAAATTTTGAACAGCTTAAGGCCTATATAACAGAAGCACCAGTTTTGACCCAGCCGGAGTTAGGCAAAGATTTTGTGGTTTTCAATGATGTGTCTTTAAATGGACTTGGTTGTGTCCTTATACAAGGAGGAAAGATTGTGATGTATTCCTTGAAACAACTCAAGGTTCATGAGCGTAATTATCCTACTCATGAATTAGAGTTGGCAGCAGTTATCTTAGCCCTAAAGATTTGGAGACATTATTTGTATGGGGAAAATGTTACATCTACACTGACCACAAGAGCTTAAAGTACTTGCTCATAGAAAAAAAAAAAGATAAATTTGAGGCAACGTCAATGGATTGAGCTACTCAAGGATTATGATTGTATGATTGAGTATCATCCATTAAAGGCTAATGTGGTCACATACGCGTTGAGTCGAAAATCAATGGTTGATTTGAGGGCCATGTTTTCCCATTTGAGGATGACCGATGATGGTGGCCTTTTAGCCGAACTTCGTGTGGAACCAGTCTTGGTACAAGACATAAAGAGGACTCAAACATTAAACGAGGACCTAGTTGCCAAAATTAAGATGGTACAACGGGGAGAGAGAACTGAGTTTGAAGTATAAGATGGGATCTTGTATTTCCATAGTTGTTTATGTGTTCCAGCCATTGATGAGTTGAGAGAACGGATCCTCAGAGAAGCCCACAACAGTCCTTATTTGATTCACTTGGGAAGCAACAAGATGTATCAAGATCTATGACCATTCTATTAATGGAAAAGGATGAAAAGAGACATCTTCGAGTTCATGACTAAATGCTTAGCTTGTTAACAAGTCAAGGCCGAACATCAAGTTCCTTCAAAAATGCTTCGCAGATTCAGATTCCCCAATGGAAGTGGGATCGTGTAACAATGGATTTTATGACCGGTTTACCCATGACGAAGGGGAAACATGATGCGATTTGGGTCATAATAGATAAATTGACCAAAGCTGCACACTTCTTGCCAGTGCAAATGGACTAATTCTTAGAGAGGTTGGCCAAGTTATACATTAAAGAGATTGTGAGACTTCATGGTGTGCCATTATCAATCATCTCTGATAAGGATCAGAGGTTTACTTTAGGTTTTGGAAGAAGTTGCATGAGGAGTTGGGCACCAAACTACATTTTAGTACAACTTTCCACCCCTAAACAGATAGTTAGTTTGAGAGAGTCATTTATGTTCTTGAGGATATGTTTCGATGTTGCATTATAGATTTTGAGGGTGGTTAGGAGTAGGGTGATAATGAGCCAAGTCGAGCCTGAGCCTGGCCAGGCTTGGCTCGAAAATAGTATTATTAGGCTCATCTCGAGCTTGAGGCTCGTCAAGCTCAAAATTTTAGGCTCAAGCTCAGCTCAAAAACAATACTATTAGGCTCGGCTTGGCTTGGCTTGGCTCAGCTCGAAATAAACAATTTTGCTTGTTTTTATAAATGATGTTGCCTCGTTAAAAGCCTATTTTAGAACAAACACTGAAACAAAATTCAATGTCGAGAAAGGAAAAAATAGTGCCCAAAAATTAGATTAATCCAAATAACCAAGAAATATTCTTACAATACAAACACATAATCAAATAAAATGCAAAATCAAACAACAGCCAACTAAAGAAAATGCCCAATTTATTTTAGTTAATTTGTTTTTTGTGGATTTTCCCCTAATTTATTTTATTACTTTTCTTTTTCTAAACAGATTACTTTTAGTGCATATATAGTATACATAATATATATATATATATATATATAATTATTTTGAGCCTATTCCCAAGCTCGTTTCGGCTTAGCTCAGCTTGTTAAGGTCTCAAGCCAAGCACGAGCCCGAGTCGAGCTCTCTTGAGCTGAGCTTTGACCAAGCTTTGACCGAGTCGATCCCGAGTAGCTTGCGAGTCAGTCAGGCTCATTATCACCCCTACTTTGGAGGAACATCTTCCGTTGGTTGAGTTCGCCTACAACAATAGTTTTCAAATAAGCATTCAGATGGCCCCGTTTGAGGCATTGTATGGACGTAAGTGTAGGACACCTCTATGTTGGACTAAGTTGAACGAGAGATGAATTGTGGGCTCTGACTTGATCAAATAGACTGAAGAAAAATTTCAAATAATCAAGGACTGATTGCAAGCAGCTTTTGATCGATAAAAGTCTTATGCGGATTTTTGTCGTAAGTATGTTGAATATAAGGTTGGCGATAAAATATTCCTTAAGGCGTCACCGTGGAAACGAGTGATACACTATGGGTGTAACGGAAAGTTGAGTTCAAGATTTATTAGGCCATATGAGATTATTGAAAGAGTTGGGCCCGTGGCTTATCGTTTGGCCTTACCACCAGAATTAGAGCGGATTCAAAATGTGTTTCACCTTTTAATGTTTCTCTAATATCGCTCTGACCCCTCCCATGCACTTCTTTTTGAGGAAATTGAGGTTAGTGCCGATTTGACCTACGAAGAAGAACTAATTAGGTTCTTGATGTGGAAGTTAAAGAGTTGCGCAACAAGAGTATATTGTTGGTGAAGATGTTTTAGAGGAATTACGGCGTGGAAAAGGCTACACGAGAATCTAAGGATGATATGGAGCTGTTGCATCCACACCTCTTTAGATTAGGTAAATTTTGAGGATGAAATTTTCTTTTAGGAGAAGAGAGTTGCAATGACCCAGATTTCTAAGTCAACGGGATTAACGTAGCTTTGGGCTTTATAGAAGCCAAATGGGCCTAGTTTGGGTTGGGTTTAGATTTTTGGCCTATTTGGTAGGTGGAGAGTGAAATAAAAGGATTCTTGGAAGGTTAAAGTGGGTTTTCACCCAATTTTAAAAAGTGGGTTGCATAGCCTTGCTCCCATTGCTTGGGAAGAGCAAGACGAAGGGCAACCCCTTTTTGCTTATATCACCCTATTAATTCCATCTTCCACCTCTCTCTCCTCTTCATCTTCTCCATCCTCCATAGAGATTTCTAGAACAAAGATGGGAGATTTATTACAATAATTTTTCATCTTGAAAATTAAAGGTAAGATTCAAATAAAGCTTGAGATGTTCTACGTTGGGAGGTAAAAATATTAGAAAATGGTGGTAGAAGGGAAAAGGGGATTTTGAAGGAATGATGGGTTTTATTGAGGTGTTAGCTTGATTTTTGTGTTTGGTATTTTGTTTTTCTTCCTTCTAATCATCTAGAGGTGTAACTACGTTGTATTTACACTTGTGATTAGCCAAAGAGGTGGGGGGAAGCTTTCAACACCAAGGAAAAAGGGGAGAAAGTGAGGAGCTTGCTTGTAGTGGTGGCTTTTGAGGTTGTTGTTAAGGTTAGTACATCTCTAACCTATCTTATTTCTTGTCTTTCCTAAATGTCGATTATTTGGCTGAATTTTCATTTAGGGCAAATATTAGTGAAAGCATGTGATAATAGGGGGTTGACTTGATTCATGTGTTGATGATGTTTGAGGTTATGAACTTGTTTTGGGTGGACCTTGAGTGGTTAAAATCACCCCCAACATCCCTCAAGTGAGTTGGGGTTCGAATGAGGGTGGCTATGGGAAAATTTTGGAAATAGTTCTGAGCTAGAAAATCCAGTTCTATGTTCGCGTATCAATACGAGTCGAACCTATACTAATACGGATGGGGGATTTCTCGGTTAACCAAGCAACTTGGTATTCGTGTACCGATACTACCTTCAACGGTATTGATGCGGTCCTCGTGTACCTGTACGGTCAGTCCAGTATCAATACATAGCCTTTTATGCAAATTCTAGTAACCACTTTTGGTACCGGTACGATCGAGCCAGTACCGGTACCCACACACAGGTTCCAATACCAGTGGGGCATATCGATGCCCACTGGCGCCAGTACCTAATTTTTTTACTATTTTTATTTGTAGGCCCCATTGAGGGTCCTGGTGGGGCCCAAAGGGTCTCTTGATGGTTTGGATAAATTGCAATGGGTATGTACTGCAATACTTAGCTGAATTGTGTGCCCAAAGCTAAATGATCTCGGGTGTACCTTTATGAGTTGTTCCCGATGCTAGGTGATCTCAGGTATAAATATGGTTATGAGTATTCAATGCTAGGTGATCCCAAATACAATAGGGTGTTACTCGATGCTTGGTGATCTCAAGTACCTTGTGTTGGACCCGATGCTTTGTGATCTCGGGATATGATATATGTGAAATGGCTTGGCTTATTTATTACTATTGCTTCAATGATAATTTATGCTTGCTCATTTTATGAAATATATGAAATAGTGCATAATAGAAATATACCACTGAGCTTTGTTAGCTCAAAGTGCGAATTTGTTATTTTCATGCGTAGGTTTACAAGTTGCTAGATCGAGGGAGCACATCATCAATGATTCCCAATGTCGATTCATAGTTTGAGTACAGTACCTAAATTCTTGTAGTGGGTTATGTATTCGTATAACCTTAACTATTTTTGGGTTTGTAAACTTTTATTTCTATCTTTTGAAATACGATGATTTAAACTTGTATGGAGCTCCTTATTTTGAGATTTAAACTTATTTACGGAAACGTTCAATTATGGTTTAAATTACTTCGAATTATGGCTAAACTTGAGATTTTAAATTGAAATTTTTTTTGAAGGGGGTCGGGTTAGAGGTAGCCTGAATGTAGTATCCTGGATCTACGGGATCGGGGTGTTACAATCAAAGTTTCAAATTACATATAGGGTCCTACGAAATACATAGCCCAATACATCTAGTAATTTTACTCAACAACTAAAGTCGATGCTGAAATCCAAGCCTTGATGGTGCTCCTCCAAGCCACACATCAACCTATTTACCTACAAATGAAAACAATGATTCCGAACGCTGAGCTAACAAAGCTCAATGGATACACTGCCACTCAACCATGCTTCATGCAAATCATAAATAAAACAATGCAATATGAATGATATGATGGCAAGATAACGATGGCACTACCATAATCTTCTAAACACATAGAATCATGAATGTATGATCTCGCAAACAGCATATACATATACCTCATAAGTTCACACAGCATCACACAGATAATACCAATAATATTAAGTGAGGCCCGTGTCCACACAGTATTGGGATCCTACACCAAGAGTAAGGATCGCGTCCATAAAGCATCGGGATCTTATACTAATGGGGATGAGGCTCGCATCCACAAATCATCAGGATCCTCCATCCATGCTCAGAATCTCTCATCAAGCATCTTTGAATGAGGCTATGTCCATACAACATTGGGATCCTACATTTGGGAGTCTTCAAGGTGTTGCAACACACTTCTATGGTATCTACTCCCAATAACAAGGGATGACTCAACTATCTAGGCAACCTATCGGCACATAGAAAGGGCCCTAGCCGCTACACAGCATCAATCGATCCACCTAGGAGCCCTATGGTTACTACTTCACATAATTTACCCAATATTTACCGAATCATTAGCCCTTTTATGTCACATATGGGGTTTAAATCTTCGTTTCTTAGTTTTAATATTCATTTTATATCTTAAGAGACCCCTTGAGCCCTTTGCCTCGAATTATAGAACCCCCAAACATAAACTCAAATTTCTTAGGCAAATTGCCCATGGAGTATTGATACTCTTATATGGGTATCGGTACGTATCTCTAGGTACCGGTACTCCTCCTTGAGTACCGATACTCAAATTAGGTTCGAAAGAATTGGTGCGATAAGCTGTACCGATATGCTAACCTCCGCATTGGTACTCAATATTGATACGTGAACCACCCCGTACCGATCCCCATCCATACTGGTACTCCCACTTTACGTACTAGTACACGAAAACCTTTCTCGGTAATAGAACAGTAGTACCGATACGCCCCTTAGCGCACCGATACGCGAAAGCGTTTCTAGAATTCCCAATAAGCAAAGGGTACTGATACATGTCCAGCAGTACTAGTACTCCTCTCACAAACCGCCCCATTTATTACATATGCGTACCGACATTAAACACCTAGTATCGGTACGCGAGCCCAGAATTTCAAAGTCTGGGTTTGGATTTCACCTAGAAATCTCACTTAACCTATATGGTCAAGCCCCAAATCGTTCCTACAAGTTATGGTGTAGTTATTAGGTGAGTTGCTACCAATTTTAAGCCCTAACAACATCAATTCCACTTTTTACCATTGAAGATCACCCAAAGCATACCCAAACCACAAATACCAAAATCATGCACCAAAGCCTATTTTTATGAGTTGCGGGAATTAATAGGAGTTAGTGGTGTACTAACCTCGATTCCACAGCTGAGAATGAAGTCCCTAGCACAACTTCAAGCCTTGCTCTTCCCTTGATCCTTGGAAGAGTTCCCAACCTCTTGCACTACAAGAGATGTTACCAAACATGTTACAATATTGTTGGGGGATTAAGGGAGCTAAAAACACATATCTAAACGAGAATAAAGCTCTTAAAAACCCATTCCCATTCTCCCTCCACAACCCCCACTAAAACATCATTCTCCACCAAAACTAACCATTCTTACATTGAAATGTAGATCTTAAGAGGATGAACAAACTTCCCTTCTACATATAAATGGAATTTTAAAAGAAAAGGGTGAAAGACTGGACCTTTTTCTTGGTTGTGGATTGTAACCCCCTCGACCCGGCCTAGTCGCAAGACCGAACCGAACGAGCTACATTAGGTTTACCGAAGTAAACCGTGAAGAAAACTCTAGAAACGCGACCATTTTTTTCCTTTTATCGTATCTAGATGTTGGTTATTACCCTACATGTACATACATACCACAGAAGAAAACCCAACTCAATCAGGCATCAAATTGATATCCAATTGACCACGTTTGCAAGAATAGAGACCAAAACGTAAATCCACAAATCTATAAGGGCTTACTTATAATTTGCGTTACCAATTTTCCATTAGTCAGGTTACAAGCACACATGCCAAATTTCAACTTAAAATGAGTATCCGAACTCAACCAATTGCATATATAACACCTAGGGACCAAAATGTAAATTCCACTATTTCAAAGGGCCATTTTCATAATTAATATTACCAATTCTCAATTAAACCAATTACATGCATACTAGTGAAATTTTAGGTCAAAATGATCATTCAAACTCAAATAATTGCAAGTGTATCAATCAGGGACTAAAACGGAAGAAAACAAAAACCTTAAAACATAATTTTAACTAACTTAACCACTGACCGTATCAATATGCGATCAAGTGTATCGATACGCATGAGCATTCACAAAAAATCCAGATTCCAGTAGCTCAAAATTGTATTGATCACCACCTTGAGTATCGATACACTATGCTTAAAACCGTAGACCTATATCGATACAGTCACCCGTGTACCGATACGCTAAGCCTGAGATGTGCTTATTCGTATCGATACGGTCACCCGTGTATCAATATGTTGTGCCTAGAAACACTTACTTGTATCGATACTGGCACAGGCGTATCGATACGCCCTGACCTGTAATATCAAAATTTGTTGGTTTTTAGCCTTGTTTTGGAATTCTAACACTTAAGCATGCTTCTAACAATCAAATAACATCATTATTGGTCATTTATCATCAACTACCATAAACCAAACATCAAGGAACAATCATCATGCTTCAAAGGTAAACTATAGGCATACTTCCTAATACTCAAGCAACCAAAGCATGAACCATATCCAAAATCCAACAAACCAAGCTTAATACAAGTCCAAAGCAACAATATAAACTTGCTCAAATAGAGAAGTAACCACTCAAACCCTCCTAACAACATTTAAGCCACATTGCCTTTATTACTACTTAAAACTCAACATACTTTGGTAATTCAAGTCTTGAATTCCCTCCTTGCTTGCTAGGTCACTTGTACTCAATCAATCTGCATTGATGATAAAAGAGAGCGTAAGCAATAATTGCTTAGTAAGGAACGCTTGAGAATATAAAATATCATCCAATGCAATTTAGAACCATTTCAAACCATCATGCCATTCTTTCAAAACATGCACTTAATCTTTATAAAATCAGCATATTAAACTATATGCAACATGTATCATGGATTCCACAGCATAATCCCATATGCAATTCACTCTACTTAAGCTTTCCCAAGCATAACATCCCATATGCAAAGCTTAAGGAGTATAACACGTATAAATCAGGTCGATGGCATGGAGTTGTGTAACACATGCACCACCTCTACACTACCAAGGCTAATCCTCTAACTTGGAGTACACACATTTGATGCATCAACATCTACAGCTCATGGCTGGAGTAAAAGCCATCTAGGTGTTACCTCAACAACATTGGGGTTCACATGATCGGAGTAAGTACCTCTCGTACTACCTCTACAACCACGAGCGACTTATTATAGTGCACTTTAAATCTTATGGCCGACCAATTATATCCGATAACATTTCCATAACATTTTCAATTCATCACTTTCCAATATAATCCACTTTTATAAACATACCTCACTGTTTTCATATGCATTATTCAAATCACTTCATTGTGCATTAAACCATGCATATGCCATGTTCGTAAACATTCTTTAAAATACTTTCCAAATGCATCTAACATCATTTCATATCAATTCCCAGCATTAAACCATGCTCATTTCATGCATAAAATAGAAGGTAAACAATCATTTAACAAGTGCATTCATAAATCATTTGCCAACCGAAATCGAGAGAGAAATTCACTTTACTTACTTCTGAGTCTTAGACCAGCGTATCAAGCCTAGTCTAGACTCCCATTAACCCTTTTCAAATCTTTGAAAAGCCATTCTTATCTGTTTCACTCACCGACAAAGCAACGCCTCTCTTGCCGATGCCAAATTAAGTTTCCAACAACTCCTCACACCAAAGTTCACTTCCGGATTAGTTTCCCCTATTTCAAACACATCACAACAGAGGATCCAATGCATTATAATGCATCCAAACTTACAGCAACCATCAATTAACATTTATCTAACTATAATCCCCTACAACACCACAACCTATAAACCAAAAACATCCTCGATTCACCAAAAACCTCAACCCAGCCCACAAATACGAATCTCAACCTTCAAATAACATCAATTAACATCAAAACAACAACCTAAACAACCTTATACCTCCAGCAACTAATAATTAACCTCAACACCCCAAAATCTCTTAACTACCAATCTAATGAACTAGAGATTCAATAGATTCCGGGATTCTATCATCAAAATTGACTTCATTATCATATTAAACATCAAAATCAAGGTATAAATCAATCCTTAACACAGCCAAAATATATCACCACGAATTTCTTCAATTTTTCATCATGAACCATCAATTAAACCATAAATCTGAGTTTAATTAATCAAAACCCAATGAAAATCATATAAAATGGATCAAGAACTTAGGAATTTCAATAAAGAACCTTTCATTAGAGGATAAGAATGAATCTTTACCTCTAATGTTGATTTCTCCCCTTAATTGTTTTATAAACCATGAAAATCAAGGCAGAAACAATAAGTATTTGATGTAAAAGCTTTAGAAATCAATTGGAAATAAAAACTCTTTGAAATCCTAATTTTACCTGAAGAAATTGAAGCTGGAAATGTCTTTGGCTGAAGAGAATTTGAGAGAAAGAAGTTGCAAAGTTAGTTACGTGAAATTTTTTTAAAAGCCTTAATTGTGTTTAATTAATTCTCTCCCTATTTATACCTCTTAAATAACTTAATTAAAAATAGTCAATTAAAGGTAGAAATTTGATGAAACCCTTTTGGATTAATAGCTCCTTAAAGATTCAAAGTTTTGACCTATTTTCAAAATAGTCACTAAAAATAGTTTTGCAAACTTTGCATTTTGGTCACTAACTCAAAATGTCCCATTTTCAAATTCCATTTTCCAAAATTGTTTTTACCAAAATCATTTATATATTTAATAATGAATTTAGGCTATTTTCCCATATTTTTATCTTTAATAAAAATATTTAATCCAATTTAAATCTCGAATCCTACTAAAACCTCTAATTCCGGTCTACTAAATCAACCAAACCATTCCCCAAAACTCCTAGGCCCAAAATCAGGGCGTTACAACTCTCTCCCACTTAAGAAATTTTGTCCTTGAAATTTACTTGGAGGAAAAAGATGCGGAAATTGCTTTTTCATGTCTGACTTATTTTCCCATGTGGCCTCATCAACTCCTCGATGCCGCCACAACACCTTAACAAGCTCTATCATCTTCCCACGTAGAACTTTACTGCTGGTATCAAGGATTTCTATCGGTTCCTCATCATAGGACAAATCCGGCCTCAATTCCACATCTTCCACCGGCATAGCATGCGATGGATCAGATCAATAATTCCTCAACATCGAAACATGGAACACATTATTAACTTTCTCCAGCTCAGGAGGCAACCTCAACCGGTATGCTACAAAAGCCACACGTTCAATAACCTCGTATGGTCCAATGAACCTCGGACTAAGCTTACCCTTATGTCTGAATCTCATCACCTTTTTCCATGGTGACACTTTCAAGAATAATCGATCACCCACCGCATATTCAACTTCCTTACGCTTCAGATCCGCGTAAGATTCATGCCGATCCACAGCCGCTTTCAATCGATTGTATACAAGCTTAACCTTCTCATCTGTGTCTTTCAATAATCTGGCAGGGCAATATGCTTTTCCCTTACCTCAATCCAACATAAGGGCGTACGACACCTCCGGCCATATAGCGCCTCATAAGGTGCCATCTGTATACTCGTCTGGTAACTGTTGTTGTAGGCAAACTCAAGTAAAGGCAATTGCTTCTCCCAAGTTCCTTGGAACTCAATAATGCAACATCTCAGCATATCTTCCAAAACCTGGATAACCCGCTCAGACTGCCCATCCGACTGAGGATGATACGTAGTGCTAAAACTCAACCTCGAACCCAAAGCCTGGTGCAGACTTCTCCAAAACCTTATCGTAAACCTCAGATCCCTATCTAAAATAATAGATTTAGGTACACCATGCAAGTGCACAACCTTAGCTATATACAAATCTGCCAGCTTGTCCAAGGTATACGTTGTATGCACTGGCAGGAAATGTGCACAATTTGTGAACCGGTCAACAATCACCCAAACAGAATCCTTTTTAGCCGGTGTTAACGGCAAACCTATTACAAAATCCAAGGTGATTCTCTCCCATCTCTACTCCAAAATTTTTAGCGGTTGCAACAACCCGGATGGAAATTGATGTTCAGTCTTGACCCGCTGGCACACCATGCACTTGGAAACAAACTCAGCCATATCCTTTTTCAGCCCAACCCAATAGTATGCCTCCTTCAAATCACAATACATCTTAACACTACCAGGATGCATAGCAAAAGGACTTGAATGAACCTCGGTCAAATTGTTACATCTCAACTCCTCATCACAAGGCACCACTAATCAATCCGTAAAGCACAACACTCCATCATCATTAAAAAGGAACTCCGATGGTTTCCCATCCAAGATATCCTTAACATGAGGTACCAACTCATCATCATACGGTTACTTAGCTTTAATCAAATATGATAACGTAGGCTTAACTTGCAACTCGGCTAACAAGCCTCCATCACGAGTTACACTCAACCAAGCAAACATAGCTCTCAATTCAACCACAGCTTTTCTACTCAAAGCATCTGCCACTACATTTGCTTTACCTGGATGGTACTCAATGGTCAGATCATAATCCTTAAGCAACTCCAACCATCTTCGCTGCCTAAGGTTCAACTCCTTCTGCAACATCAGATACTGCATGCTCTTATGATTCGTAAAAACCACACACTTCTCACCATAGAGGTAATGTCGCCAAATTTTCAAAGCGAACACCACAATCGTAAGCTCCAAATCATGAGTTGGGTAATTGCACTCATGAACTTTCAACTGCCTCGATGCATAGGCCATAACCTTCCCGCCCTGCATCAGCACACAACCCAAGCCAACATACGATGCATCGCTATAAACCACAAACTCTTTCCCAGATTTCGGCTGAATCAACAGATGAGCATGTGTCAAAACCTCTTTCAACTTTTCAAAACCTTGCTATTGCTTCTCCATCCATATAAAATGAACATTATTTTGCAACAACTTGGTCAACGGTGCTGCAATACTCAAGAACCACTCAACGAAACGGCGGTAATAACCAACCAACCCAAGAAAACTATGCAACTCCGATACAGACTTAGGTTGCTTAAAATTGAGAATAGCCTCGATTTTCTGTGGATCAACGCGAATACCTTTAGTGAAAACCACATGACCAAGGAACATCACCTCCTTAAGCCAAAACTCGTACTTGCTCAACTTAGCATATAACTGATTATCCCTCAGCACTTGTAATACTACTAGCAAATGTCAATCATGCTCTTCCTCAGTACGGGAGCACACGAGGATATCATCTATGAACACTACCGCGAACTGATCAAGGTACTCATGAAACACTCGATTCATCACGTCCATAAATGCAGCCGGGGCATTTGTCAAACTGAAAGGCATAACCAAAAACTCATAATGCCCATACCTTGTATGGAAGGCAGTCCTTGGCATATCCACATCCTTCACTTTCAACTGATAGTACCCATACCTCAAATCTATCTTAGAGAACACCGAAGCACCCCTAAAATGATCAAACAAATCATCAATCTGCGATAAAAGATATTTATTCTTAATCATCAACTTATTTAGTTGTCGATAATCGATGCACATCCTCATCGTGCCATCCTTCTTCTTCACAAATAACACCGGTGCACCCCAAGGTAAAACACTAGGTTTAATGAAACCTTGATCAAGCAGCTCTTGCAACTACGTCTTCAACTCCTTTGATTCCTTAGGTGCCATGCGATAAGGCGCAATGGACACCGGAGTCATATCAACATACATCTCGATTTTAAACTCTACCTCCCTATCCGGCGGTACCCAACATTCAAAATCTCAACATGTATATCAAGTAATTGTGCATGCTCACTCAGAATATATGAATGGGTGGAACCAGAATCAAACAATGAAAACAACGGTGAAGATTGCAAAGTAAAGGTACCTGCAATCACATCAGTATCATTGCGTCTCTCACAATGTGTATACACCCTCGTGGGACCTCCACCCTCTGGCTGGATAGCAATAGTGTGTGCCACAATCCTATGCCCACCATATCTCGACTAAAAATGTCCTCGTCCATGCCCTCGACCTCTCGGGACAACCACAGCAGGTGCAGAAGCCTGCGCACCTCTAGATAACATAGGGCAATCACGCTTTACATGATCAGTCAACCCTCAACTCCAACAAGCACCAGCTGCAACCGGTGCAGGAATTGGACCAACTCATCCTACCTGAGGACAGTCGCGCCTAACATGGTCTCGAGATCCATAACCTCATCAAACCTTATCCGACCTCCAGTAAACCTCATAATGTCTCTTCCCACACTGAGCACACTCGGGTATCCCACCTCCGGAACTCTGCCCTAACTAACCTCTCCGCCTAAGCTTAGGTTGATGTCTTCGATCCTGATGCCTCTTATACTGACCACCACCAATATTATAATCATCAACTCTCCTACCATGACCAGATCCTCCAGCACGGGATGTCAAGCCCAAACTCTGCTCAATATCCTTGGCTCTCGAAACCAACACAACAAAATCAACATACTCAACAACCAACATATATGTCTTAACCTCCTGAGTTAATCCATAACTGAAGCAGTCGCAACGGCTCCTCTCATCAGGCATCAAATCAGAAGCATACTGGCTCGACCTCACAAATTGTGTCTCATACTCAGATACCGACATATCCCCCTGAACCAAAGCTATGAACTCACATTTCTTCTCATCTTGGTATCTAGCTCCGAGATACTTCTTCCTAAAGGTAGATTGAAAGGTTTCCCATGTCACATTGTCAGCCTCCATACTCACAATCATAGTAGTCCACCAGCTATACGCGTCTCCTTGTAGCAAAGATACAGCACATCCCAGCTTACGGGTGTCAGAACAACCCATCTGATCTAATATATGATCTGTGTTGGCAAACCACTCCTCGGAAGCCTCAAGAGTCAACCCTCTAAACTCGACCCCTCCCAGGCCACGTAAACGCTCTAAAGGTAATCCCGAATTAGAAGCGGCAACTAGTGCTGGCGCAGGCACATGCACTCTAGCCATCATGACCTTGAACGCTCCCATCATTGCCTGTATCAAAGGCACCATATCACCCAACGCTAGCCCAGCCGGCACATGTGGTACTTGTTCCACACCCGCAGGTAGATTCGGCGGAGGAGGTGGCAACCCCTCAATAGGCATAACATTATCCTCATCCTCTTGCCTCCGCATTTTCATTAAAATGTAATTCTCTCCTCGGTGGCATCGTAAACAAAGAATCTACGGCATGATAATACACCAAAACAAAAATGATTAGGCCATCTTCAAGCAAGGATCCAAAACTTCCATTTCAAATCAAAAGCATTTTACATCAGTAGTAATAAGGCAATGTGTCCTAAATAGTACCACAACATGGCATATTACTCAATCAATCACCGTGTATAGCAATCAACTCAATTCAATCAACATACATATCAAACAACTTCCCAACATGCATAAACCAACCTTAACCCACTACCAACAATCATAACATGGCTCTGATACCACCAAATGTAACCCCCTCGACTCGGCCTAGTCGCAAGACCGAACCAAACGAGCTGCATTAGGTTTACCGAAGTAAACTATGAAGAAAACTCTAGAAACGCGACCATTTTTTTCTTTTTATCTTATCAGACGCTAGTTATTACCCTACATGTACATACATACCACGAAAAAAAACCCAACTCAATCGGGCATCAAATTGATATCCAATTAACCACGTTTGCAAGAATAGAGACCAAAACGTAAATCCACAAATCTATAAGGGTTTACTTATAATTTCCTTTACCAATTTTCCATTAGTCAGGTTATAAGCACACATGCCAAATTTCAACTTAAAACGAGTATCCAAACTCATCCAATTGCATATGTAACACCCAGGGACCAAAATGTAAATTCCACTATTTCAAAGGGCCAATTTCATAATTAATATTACCAATCCTCAATTAAATCAATTACATGCATACTGGTGAAATTTCAGGTCAACATGATCATTCAAACTCAATTAATTGCAAGTGAATCAATCAGGGACTAAAACGGAAGAAAACAGAAACCTTAAAACATACTTTTAACTAACTTAACCACTGACCGTATCGATACGCAATCAAGTGTATCGATACGCCTGAGCATTCACAATAACTCCAGATTCTAGTAGTTCAAAACGGTATCGATATGCTACCTCAAGTATCGATATGCTATGCTTAAAACCGTAGACTTGTATCGATACAGTCACCCGTGTACCGATACGCTAAGCCTGAGATGTGCTTATCCGTATTAATACGGTCACCCGTGTATCGATACAATGTGCCTGGAAACACTTACCTGTATCGATACTGGCATAGGCGTATCGATACGCCCTGGCTTGTAATGTCAAAATTTGCTAGTTTTTAGCCTCGTTTTTGAATTCTAACACTTTAGCATGCTTCTAACAATCAAATAACATCATCATTGGTCATTTACCATCAACTACCATAAACCAAACATCAAGGAACAATCATCATGCTTCAAAGGTAAACTATAGGCATGCTTCCTAATACTCAAGCAACCAAAGCATGAACCATATGCAAAATCCAACAAACCAAGCTTATCACAAGTCCAAAGCAACAATATAAACTTGCTCAAACAGATAAGTAACCACTCAAACCCTCCCAACAACATTTAAGCCACATTGCCCTTATTACTACTTAAAACTCGACATACTTTGGCAATTCAAGTCTTGGAATTCCCTCCTTGCTTGCTAGGCCACTTGCACTCAATCAATCTGCATTGATGATAAAAGAGAGCGTAAGAAATCATTGCTTAGTGAGGAATGCTTGAGAATATAAAACATCATCCAATGCAATTTAGAACCATTTCAAACTGTCATGCCATTCTTTCAAAAACATGCACTTAATCTTTATAAAATCAGCATATTAAACTATATGCAACATGTATCATGGATTCCACAGCATAATCCCATATGCAATTCCCTCTGCTTAAGCTTTCCCAAGCATAGCATCCCATATGCAAAGCTTAAGGAGTATAACATGTATAAATAATGTCATTCAAACCAATCCATCAATATGATACAATTTAAAACATTATATTGGCTTTCAAGTGATCCATTTCAATATTTATCCTTTCCATAAATCATTTTTAACATCGGATACACGGATTTCCCAAGAGATTTCGCAATCTCTTGCAGTTCAATGGCATGGAGTTGTGCAACACATGCACCACCTCTACACTACCAAGGCTAATCCTCCAACTTGGAGTACAAACATTTGACGCATCAACCTCTACAGCTTGTGGCTGGAGTAAAAGCCATCTAGGTGCTACCTCAACAACATTGGAGTTCACATGATCGGAGTAAGTACCTCTCGTATTACATCTACAACAACAGGCGACTTATTATAGTGCACTTTAAATCCTATGGCCGGTCAATTATATCCGATAACATTTCCATAACATTTTCAATTCATCACTTGCCAATATAATCCACTTTTATAAAATACCTCATTGTTTTCATATGCATTATTCAAATCATTTCATTGTGCATTAGACCATGCATAAGCCATGTTCGTAAACATTCTTTAAAATCATGCATTACTTTCCAAATGCATCTAACATCATTTCATATCAATTTCCAGCATTAAACAATGCTCATTTCATGCATAAAATGGGAGGTAAACAATCATTTAACAAGTACATTCATAAATCATTTGCCAGCCGAAATCGAGAGAGAAATCCACTTTACTTACTTTCGAGTCTTAGACCAGCGTATCAAACCTAGTCTAGACTCTCATTAACCCTTTTCAAATCTTTGAAAAGCCATTCTTATTCGTTTCACTCACCGACAAAGCAACGCCTCTCTTGCCGATGCCAAATTAAGTTTTCGGCAACTCCTCAACACCAAAGTTCACTTCCAGATTAGCTTCCCCTGTTTCAAACACAGAGGATCCAATGCATTGTAATGCATCCAAACTCACAGCAACCATCAATTGACATTTATCTAACTATAATTCCCCACAACACCACAACCTATAAACCGAAAACATCCTCGATTCACCAAAAACCTCAACCTAGCCCACAACTACGAATATCAACCTTCAAATAACATCAATTAACATCAAAACAACAACCTAAAACAACCTTAAACCTCCAGCAACCAATAATTAACCTCAACACCCCAAAATCTCTTAACTACAAATCTAACGAACTAGAGATTCAATGGATTCTGGGATTCTATCATCAAAACTCACTTCATTTACCTATTAAACATCCAAATCAAGGTATAAACCAATCCTTAACTCAGCAAAAATAGATCACCACGAATTTCTTCAATTTTTCATCATAAACCATCAATTAAACCTTAAATCTGAGTTTAATTAATCAAAACCCAATGAAAGTCATATAAAATGGATCAAGAACTTAGGAATTTCAATAAAGAACCTTTCATTAGAGGAGAAGAATGAATCCTTACCTCCAATGCTGATTTCTCCCTTCAATTGCTTTATAAACCATGAAAATCGAGGTAGAAACAATAAGTATATGATGTAAAAGCTTTAGAAATCAGTTGGAAATCAAAAACTCTTTGAAATCCTAATTTTACCTGAAGAAATTGAAGCTGGAAATATGTTTGGCTGGAGAGAATTTGAGGAAAGAAGTTGCAAAGTTAGTTACGTGAAATTCCTTTAAAAGCCTTAATTGTGTTTAATTAATTATCTCCCTATTTATACCTTTGAACAACTTAATTAAAAATAGTTAATTAATTGGAGAAATCTGATGAAACTCTTTTGGATTAATAGCTCCAAAGTTTTGACCCATTTTCAAAACAGTCACTAAAAACAGTTTTACAAACTTTGCATTTTGGTCACTAACCCAAAATGTCCCATTTTTTAATTCCATTTTCCAAAATTATTTTTACCAAAATCATTTATATATTTAATAATGATTTTAGACTATTTTCCATATTTTTATCTTTAATAAAAATATTTAATCCAATTTAAATCCTGAATCTAACTCGAACCTCTACTTTCGGTCTACTGGACCGACCAAACCATTCCCCAAAACTCTTGGGCCCAAAATCGGGGCGTTACGTGGATGAAGGAGGAAATGAGAAAAATAAGAGAAAAAAGGATATGAGCAATGCGGTCATCTCTTACAGTGAGTAGAAAATTAATCCTCTTCCCCTCTTTTTCATCCCAAGAGTGAATTTACACTCCTATCTCTTCAACCCCCAACCATTCAAACCCAACCACTAGCCCAACACACAAGGCTAGCCCAAAAGGCTGCTATAAGCCCAAATAACACGGCCCAAATACAAGGCACATGCCTCAATTAAACCTGACCCTCGAATTCTGAAATCTAGGTCGTTATAACTCTCTCCTCCTTAAAGAAAATTTCATCCTCGAAATTTACCCGATGGAAACAGATACGGGTAAAGTACTCTCATGTCGCCCTCGACTTCCCATGTTGTCTTTTCAACACTATGGTTCCTCCACAACATTTTCACCAAGGGTACACACTTGTTGCAAAGCTCCTTGACTCATGTGTTAAGTATTCTAACCGGCTCTTCCTCATACATCAGATCGGCATTAACCTTAATCTCTTCAAGCTAAACAACATGCAAAGGATCAGAGCAGTAACGCCTCAACATGGACACATAAAAAAACATCATGGATACGCGCCAACTTCAGAGACAAGGCTAACCGGTAAGCCATTGGTCCAACTCTTTCAAGCACCTCATAAGGTCTGATGTACCTCGGGCTCAATTTTCCCTTGCGTCCAAATCAGATAATTCCTTTCCACGGAGATACCTTGAGGAACACTTTTTCACCAACATCATACTCATTGTGCTTGCGCTTCTGATATGCATAGGCCTTCTGACGATCAAAGGCCACTTGCAACCTTTCCTTGATGATCTGAACTTTCTCTTTGGTTTGTCTAACCAAATCGGATCCCGCAATCCTCATCTCATTAAGCTCGGTCCAACATAAAGGTATCCTACACCTACGACCATACAAAGCCTCAAAAGGAGCCATCTTATGCTTGACTGGTAACTATTATTGTAAGAAAACTCTATAAGCAGCAACTGGTCCTCTCAACTCTTTGTAAAATCCACATTGCAACATCGGAGCATATCCTCAAGAATCTGGATAACACGCTCAGACTGACCATCGGTCTGAGGGTGAAAAGCTGTACTAAAATACAACTTGGTGTCCAAAGGATTATGGATATTCTTCCATAACCTAGTTATAAAATGTAGGTCCCTATCCGAAATAATCGATGATGGCACACCATGCAACCTCACTATCTCCTTGATATTCAGCTGAGCCAACCTTTCCAAGGTAAAATCCATACGTACAAGCAAGAAATGAGCAGACTTGGTCAAACAATCCACTATCATCCAAATAGCATCATGTTTCCTTTGATTCATCGGTAAGCTGGTGAAAAAATCCATTGTGATCCGATCCCACTTCCATTGTAGAATCTGAATTAGTTGAAGCAAACCTGATAGAACCTGATGTTCCGCCATCACTTGTTGGCAAGCTAAGCATCTTGTCACAAATTCAAAGACATCCCTTTTCATACACGGCCACCAGTAAAAAGATCGAATGTCTTGGTACATCTTGTTGCTCCCCAGATGAAAAGCGAGGGGACTACAGTGCGCATCCCTCAAGAAACAGTCCCTCAAATCTCTCAAGGCCAAAACATACACATGTTCCTTGAAGTACAAGTAGCCACCACTTTGTACCTTAAAGTTTGAGACTTTGCCTCTCTGAACCGCCTCAATCTATGCTATCAAATCTTCATCCAAAACCTGAGTCCTTTTATTTCTTGTACCAACGTAGGCTAAACTCACAACTCGGCTAAAAGACCACCATCTTTGGTCATCCTCAACATGCAAAAATGGCCCTCAAGTCTAACATAGATTTCTGGCTCAAGGTATCAGCTACAACATTTGCTTTATCTGGGTGATACTCTATGATACAATCATAGTCCCTCAACATTTCCATCCACCTACGTTGCCTCAAATTCAATTTCTTTTGAGTAAGCAGGTATTTCAAACTTTTATGATCGGTGTAGATGTAGCATTTTTCTCCGTACAGGTAGGCTCCAAATCTTTAGCGCGAAAATAACTGCAACAAGCTCCAAATTTTGGGTAGGATAATTTCTCTCATGAGGTTTATGTTGCCTTAAGGCATAAGCAACTACCTTACCCTCATGTATAAGCACATAACCTAGCCCGTTTAAGGAGGTATCACTAAACACGGCATATTCTTTCTCTAGCTCAGGTTGTGTTAAGACGGGAGTCTTTGTAAGATAAGCTTTTAGTTACTCAAAACTTTGTTGCCTTCTCTCATTTCATTCGAATGGAACCCCTTTTTGCAACAATTTGCTCAATGGTGCAGCTACAATGGAGAACCCTTTAACAAACTGCCTATAATACCATGTAAGTCCTAGGAAACTATGGACTTTCGAAACATTTCTTGGGGTTTCCACTCTACCACAACCTAAATTTTTTGAGGGTCAGCGCAAATCCTATCTGCGACAATTATGTGGCCAAGAAATGCCACTTCCGAAAGGCAAAATTCACACTTACTGAACTTGGCAAAAAGACGTCTCTCTCTAAGAGTCGTAGAACCACACACATATGGTAATTGTGCTCTTCTTCTGAACGCAAGTACACCAAGATGTCATCAATGAATACCACAACAAACTAATCTAGATACGGTTGAAAGACTTGATTTATTAGGTCCATGAAAGTTTCAGGTGCATTGGTAAGCCCAAACAACATCAATAAGAACTCATAGTGCCCATACCACGTCCTAAAATGATTTTCTGGACATCTTGATCCACTATCTTCAACTAATAGTATCCCGACCTCAAGTCGATCTTAGAAAACACAAGGGTACCTCTTAGTTGGTCAAACAAATCATCAATCCTCAAAAGGGGATAACTGTTCTTTATCGTTACCTTGTTAAACTGTCGATAATCAATACATATCCTCATCGACCTATCCTTCTTTTTGACAAACAGGACCGGTGTTTCCTAAGACGAGATGCTCAGTCGAATAAATATCTAGCAACTGTTGGATTTGCTTCTTCAATTCGTTCATCTTCGTTGGTGCCATCTGATACGGTGCAATGGATATTGGTGTTGTACCCAGCATTACATCAATCCAGAACTCTAACTCAAGGTCATGAAGTAATCCGGGTAACTCCTTTGGAAACACATCGATAAACTCGTTAACAATCAGAAGGTTCTCAAGCATCGGACCTTCAATCTTCGCATCAACCACATGAACCAAGAAGGGTTCATAGCCTTACTGCATTAACCTTTGAGTTGACAAAGCCGATACCACGCTGGAAAGGCACGGGTTTCTTTTGCCTCCCACAACAAGCTTAGAACCATCTGCAACATGAAGCTTCAAGCTCTTTACTCTACATCTTAGACTAGCATCATGCTCGAAGAGCCAATCCATCCCCAATATGGCATCGAACTCTTAAAACGGTAGAACCATTAAATCTGCTGGGAAAAATAACCTTTGAACCTCAATTGGGCACCTTCGATACACCTTATCTACCAACACGTCGTACCTTAAAGGGCTAGTCACACAAACTTCTATCTCAAGGTCCTTGGCAAGAATACCCCACTGTTAAGATATTTCACTATAGATGTAGGAGTGGGTAGATCCTGAATCCATAAGAGCAACTATAGGAACTGAAAACAATGTGAATGTACCTGAAATAACATCTATAGTTGTACAGTTCTCCTAAGCCCTGATCGTATACTGCCTAGCCAGTGCTCTTACGGTAGACTAAAAAATGCCTCCCAACACATGGCTAGCTCCTCTTCGAGCAAGGCCTCAACACTTTGAGTCAAATATAAAATCCTCTGAACCAGATCTAGAAACGTCACAACAGCTACTAGACAATCCTTTACAAAGTGGTCCGGTGATCCACACTGGTAACAAACTCTCACTACTCCTCAACACTCACTTATGTACTTGTGTCCACACTGATCACAAACTGGTGCTCTCGCACTCTTTTGTGAACCCTCTGGACTTATCATGCATGAAGACGAAGATGGCCTCCTACGGCCAGCTAACTTAGACCTCCGGTCTGATCTCGAACTCTGATTTGAGGCTCCTCTATTATGGTTACACCAGTTTTCACTCCTTCCAGAGTAAGACTGCGAGTTGTTATTGAACAGATTCTGGGTCCTCTCACCAGAACTTTCTTGCCCACTATATGGGTCATACATTAAGCCTTGCACCTGTTCAAGAGACTTAGCACTCGAAGTCAACTCTGAGAACACCTTCGGTGGTGCAGCACTTAGATAAGTCTAAATTTTCTTCCTCAAACCCTTCAAGAACCTCTTACTCCTCATATTTTCAATGGCTACCAACTCGGGAGCATATCTACTCAATTGGAGAAACTCTTGCTCATACTTAAAGACTGATCGGTTCCCTTACACAAGATAATTGAATTGATCCCTTAAGGTATCAATGTGAGCCTGGCCCACATACTTCTTCTCGAACTCCTTGAGAAGTTGTCCCAAGTTGGTTGATTGAGGTACCACCCAAGCTCTACTGTTTTCCACCATTCTCTAGCATTGCCTTTCAACAAGGACATAACACATGACAGCTTGTCTTCTGATCTCAATCTCATTTGTCTCATAATCCAATGTGTATCTTGTAACCATTGTTTTGCTTGCACTGGGTTATCTTGCCCTGACCAATAAAAGTCCGTAGTACCATACCTTCTCACCCTTTCAACAGGTGCCTCTCGAGGGGTAACAGATGTCCTTGGTATATCACTCACAATCCGGTGCAACGCCCAGTTCAAATGTAAGAAATAGTTGACCCCACAATTAATTGTATCCTCTGACACTTCCTCTGCGCCGGGCATATATTCCTTATCATAGCTCCCTTCTCGGGAATCAAAACTTTTCTCACAGTCTCTTGCCCTTCTTGGTATGAATCTAATCTGCACAATAACAAAAGGGGTCACACCATCAAATTTTAGCATTAAAATAAGTACGACTTCGACTCATGAGCATGTAATCACTAGACACATATATACCCCTCTAGACTTCCCTAGGGACTTCCTAAAACCGACCAAACCTAGGCTCTGATACCACTAAATGTAATACCCTTGACCCGGATGTCACATTTGGGCCCTAAGCCCAAAACCCTTACAATAAAATTTTTCTTTTTCAAACCCAAAAACATGATAAGTCCAATAAAACATAAGTCCATACATTTTAAAACTTAGTTAAAATCCAAGTATTTAAAATAGTATCAATGGAGCTCCAATTACAAATACTTAAAACATTCGACTTTGACCACTTAGTACAAAATAAGAGTTACAAATTACATATATGGTCTTATGAAATACTTAGCCCAATACATCTAGGAATTGTACTCAACAACTAAAGTCGATGCTAAAATCCAAGCCTTGATGGTGCTCCTCCAAGCCACACAGCAACCTATTTACCTACAAACGAAAATAATGATTTCGAACGTGGAGCTAACAAAGCTCAGTGGATACACCGCCACTCAACCATGCTTCATGCAAATCATAAATAGAGCAATGCAACATGAATGATATAATGGTAAAATAATAATATCGCTGTCATAATCGCCTAAGCACATAGCATCATGAATGTATGATCTCGCATACAACATATACATATGCTTCATAAGTTTATACAGCATCACACAGATAATACTAATAATATTAAGTAAGGCTCGCGTCTATACAACATCGGGATCTTACACTACAAGTAAGTCCCACGTCCACAAAGCACCAGGATCCTTCATCCATGCTTAGAATCTCTCATCAAGCATCTTCGAATGAGGCCCGTGTTCACACAGCATCAGGATCCTATATTTGGGAGTCTTCAAGGTGTTGCAACACACTTCTATGGTATCTAAATCCCAATAACAAGGGATGACACAACTATCTAGGCAACCCATCACACACAACAAGGGCCCTAGCCACCACACATCATCAATCGATCCACCTAAGATCCTATGGGTTACTACTTCACACAATTTACCTAATATTTATCGAATCATTAGCCCTTTTATTTTACATACAGGGTTTATATCTCTATTTCTCAATTTTAATATTCATTTTATACCTTAAAATACCCCTTGGGACCTTTGCCTAGAATTATAGAACCTCGTATTAAATTCAAATTTCTTGGGAAAATTACCCCGCGAGTACCGATACTTCTATATGGGTATCAGTACGCCTCTCTAGGTACCGATACTCCTCCTTAAGTATCGATGCTCAAATTAGGTTTGAAAGAATTGTGCGACAAGCCGTACCAATACACTAACCTTCGTATCAGTACTCAATATCGATACATGGACCACCACGTACTGGTACTCCCACTTTCCATTCCAATACGCGAAAGCATTCCTCGACAATAGAATAGTAGTATCGATATGCCCCTTAGCGTACCGGTATGTGAAAGCGTTATTGGAATTCCTAATAAACAAAGGGTACCGATACACGTCTAGCAGTACCGGTACGCCTCTCACAAACTGTCTCATTTATTACATATGTATACTGATACTGGACACCCAATATCGATATGCGAGCCTAGAATTTCAAAGTATAGGTTCAGATTGCACCTAGAAATCCCACTTAACATGTAATGACCCAGATTTTTGAGTCAACGATGGGCGCTAACCTGGGTCTTGGACCGACATGTTGAGTTGGATGTTCGGAGCTTATCATGTTGGGCTTTATGGGCCTTCTTGTGATGTTGGGCTTGTGAATGGATAGGGAAAGAGTTATTGAGTGGGCAACATGGTAATATCCCCCTAAAGGCTGATACCCTCTTAAATTTTTTGCATTTTGGCAAGGGATGAAGTCATCCTTGTTCTCCTTTTTTTCTCTCTATCTTTTTCTTCCTTCTATTCCAAAATAAAAGAGAAAGTTGCAAACTTGTTGTTATGGGGTGAGAATCTAGGTTTGTTCATTAATAGGAAGTTTTATGGCATGCAAAGACCTGTCATTCAAGGTAAACATCTCTAGCATTGGTGGAAGTTGGGTTTGAAGCTTGGATAAGGGAAATGAGGTGGAAGAAGCTTGGTTGTTGATTCATTCTGGGAATTTCTTGCTTAAGGTCAGTACATTTCTAACTCTTACATTTCACGAGCATCACAAAATGAATGCCTTGCTTGGTTTTATGATTTAGGGGTGCTAAGTTGGGTGAATTGGCAATTTTAAACTTTAGAAAGCAAATAGAAAGAGATAGACAAAGGGACACAATGATTTATAGTGGTTCAAGCTTCTAACAAGCTCTACGTCCACTACCTTAGCTTCCTACTAAGGATTTTCAACAATTTCACTATGAAATTCTTCTCCTTTTCTAGGCTAAAGAGGCAACCGTTACAACCGATCAAAGTTTTCTACCCAAAGCTTGATCGAGAATCGTTCTTTTACAAGAAAGAAGTTTGGCAAACGAAATATCTTCACAAGATACAAATTTTGCCCAATTAAGATTTCTCACAACCCCAAACTTGAAACAAAGATGTAAAAAGGAATTACACAAGTTGGGTGTACAAGGGTTTGACAATAAAAGCTCAAAGGGTTGGATTTTGGCTTGATTGCTTGAATGTTGTTCAATAGTTGTTGCAGCAACTTTGGAGTCTTGTATTTATACCTTCTCATTGATTTCTAGCCGTTTGGGTGGTTGGAGTATTGAATATAGCCATTGGAGGGCTTCTTTCTCGCAATAAATGCTATCTGCCAACCATCTGTATCGGTACACGAAGGCCCGTATCAATACCTGTTACAAGAAAAATATAGCCGTTGTGTATAGGCATATCGATACGCGGGAGGCCGTATCGAAACGATCATAGTGTAAAAATAGGGGCATATCAAAATAGAAAGGCTGTATCGGTACGAGTTTTGCTCTCTGGAATCCAATATGAAAAATTGCATCGGTACGCCTAGGGGCGTATCGATACGGATAACAAAAAAATTAAAAGTTCATTGATTCCAATAACTGACAAGGCAACGGTCGAAAACATTTAATGTAAACCGTATCAAAACGGCTATAATTGTATCGGTACGGATAAAATGTCTTAAACCCAGATTTCAAATGGTATCGAAACGGATAGGGCCGTATCGAAACGCGAAGCATAAAACATTTGCCCAAATGAATGTTGTACCGAAACGGGTAAGGTCGTATTGATACGCATCGTTTAAAATGCAGGCTAAGTTGAAGGTCGTATCAAAATGAGAAAAGCCGTATCAGAACGCTTTGCAAAACCAAATTCCAGTAGCCAGAATCCGTATCGAAACACCAAGGGGTGTATCGATACGCCTGGGCGTATTTGTGTATTTTTGGCTTGAAACACATAAAAAATTTTGGGTTTAAATCTTTAACTTTGGAAAACTTTTCCTTGTCATTTTGTGAGACTTTTGAGTACTTAAAAATTTATTTCATTTTACAATTTAGTCCTTAAACACTTTGTTATATCAAAATCAAACATAGGTTTTACAATCTCCCCCTTTTTGATATAACAAAACCAAAGTGAAAATTTTTAAGAATCTTTAGTAAACTCCCCTTTAATTTAAGACTGAAAAAGTTTGAAAATTTTTGGCTAACTTTTCTCCCCCTTTTTGATAGATCAAAATCAATTCAATAGGGATAAACACTAAAGATAATCAAATTACTCCAAGCAAGAATAAGCAACATAATCATTTAAATAGAAAGTATAAGTTCAAGCATAATCAAGTCCAATCCAACGTAAAACCTAAAAACATAATCCAAATAACAAAGCAATGATAAAGCAAAGGAGTTCATCAAAACATAAGAACATAGGTGCATAAACTAGTCCTAATATGATATGATATGATATGCAATAAGCCTAAGGATTCGTCCCATCATCTTCATCTTCCTCATCTTCATCCTTATCATAATTAACTTGAGGCCTAAGGGATTGACGCCACTCTCCATGAAATGTGGTAAGAGTGAGATCCATAGAGTTTTTGCGACTTTCAATAGCCATCACTCTTTTCTCCAAGCATGTGAAGTGTGTGTCAATAGCGACAAACCCGAAATTCATGGTTGTGTTCAAGTTGGTGAATTGTTCATTGAGGTAAACCATGAGAGCATCAAGATTAGGTTGGGCCACTGGAGCTTGTGGAATTGAAGCTGCTTGAGGAGCCGTCACCAGATAGGGTTGAACACCTCCCGGAAGATCGGTGTTCTGGACCCATTCTCCATTGTAGTATGTGAACCTTACGCAACGAAGAGAACGCTCATCAATCAGATCGGTGAGGGGTTCCGCAAGGTCATAGGAACAATCAATTCTCATCTTGTGAAAAATGTAGCTCAAGGTGATGCCGTAAGTGAATGATGTAACCATAGAGGTGTGATGGTGTTGCACAAGAAAGACGATCTCCCCTAACATAATTTGAGCAAGATTAGGGCGCCTACCCTCACGGAAGCAACGGATCCAAAAGTCATCGACTTGTCGGACTGTGGAAAACTTTCCACCGAATGGACGGAATCACCAAGTGATCATGAGGTGTAGAATGCAGTCATAGGCATCGAGTACGGTCACGGGGCCTCCAAGAGTATGTCCCAAAGAATCCTCATCATCAATCCCCGTATCCTCAAGACCCAAATAATTTTCTAAAATAGTTGAATCAATACAAAATTTTTGACCCAACAAATAAGACTCAATCGCAATAACCAAGGTTTTCTTTTCATTGTAAATACACCGGGCATAGGAATAAAATATCAAAACAAGGTTTCGGTATAAAATCTCGGGTATACTCAAAAACTGCATAAATTTCCATTCTTCCGTCAAAGGTAGATATTTAAATTGAAAATGTTCGGATGATAGAAAAGGGATGGAAGTAACGCGCTCTCGGTGAATTTTGTAACTTTGATACTTTTTAAAACGTTCCACGGCATGAGGAAATTGAGGTTCATTAAAAGAATGTTGATAGATATATGTAAGATTGGGTATATTACCATTATGGTCAGGATTGAGACTAGGAGGATTGGAACTAGAGGCAATATCTTTTCGCCCACGTTTCTTTGGGGCCATAATCTGAAAACAAAATCAAACCAAAAACTATATATGCATAAATCAACACATTCGATCCAAAAATTAATCCAATAATCAAGGTATTGTTAAAAAGCTATATAATATAGTTGAAAAACATATACAAGTATAAAAATAATTTTGGGAAAATAAAACTCTGAAAGCGGTGTTAAAAATTATACGATATAATTTTATATTCGAATAAAAAAATTTCAGATTTGAAAAAGTTTTTACAAAAATATTGAAAACTATACTATATATGTTCTAAATCTATGATTAGAATACAAAATCAGTGTATATATATGTACAAAAATTAAAAAGTTGAGATTAAGGATGAATGAAGAGATTTGGATGCACAAAGTTGATGATTTTTGCTTGGGTTTGATGGAAAAGCCAAAAGCCCTCAATAATTTTGAAGAGTTGTGTGAGAAAAACTAAGGGATTTTGAGGTTTTTATAGAGGATTTTCATATCTAGGGTTTTTAGAAAAGTTGGTATTTGAGTTAAAGTAAAAAAAAAAAACCTTTTAATGCCCTTAAAAACTGCCCAACAGCTACAAATACCGATATGCCACATTGGCGTATTGAAACCAAGTACTGAAACGTTGTAAAGCCGTTTCGATACACGACCCATACCGGTACAGGTAAACATGTACCGAAATGATTGTAAATGACCCGTATCGATACGAGGAATACCGTATCGATACGTCTGTGCCAGAAATGTCAATTTTGACTGTAGGTTGCTCAAGAATTCGATTTGAATCGAATCGAAATGCATGTAAATGATATGAGAACATCATGTATGGGCATAAATAGATGCATACTCCCCTAGCAACAAGCATATATGTATATAGGAGTAAAATCACAAAAGCAATCAATCAAACAAATTTAAGCATGTTTTTAAGACCAAAAGAGGCTCTAAGGGTCACAAAAGGCTGGTTAAACCTAACTCTCTCCTAAGAGACCAAAAACGCTATTTGTCTAATGGTTTGGTAAATATGTCCGCTAATTGGTTTGAGGTGTCCACATATTCTAGAACTACAACATTTTTCAGACATGATCTCTAATGAAATGATACCTTATTTCTATGTGTTTGGTTCTAGAATGTTGGATGGGATTCTTAGTGAGACAAATAGCACTATTGTTGTCACACCTAATGGGGATGGTACCTACATCAATTCCATAATCTAAGAGTTTTTGCTTCATCCAAAGGAATTGAGCACAACAACTCCCTATCGATATATATTTCGCCTCGGTGGTAGATAATGCTACACTATTTTGCTTCTTAGAAAACCATGATATAAGCATACTACCTAGGAATTGGCATGTACCGGAGGTACTTTTTCTATCTATCTTACAACCCCCATAATCTGCATCCGAGAAGGCATGTAAACTAAAGGAAGATTCTCTAGGATACCAAAGGCCTAAATAAGGTGTATCTCTAAGGTATCTAAAGATTCTCTTAACGGCTGTAAGGTGTGATTCTCTAGGACTAGCTTGAAATCTAGCACACAAGCAAACACTAAACATAATGTCGAGTCTACTTGCGGTAAGATAAAGGAAAGATCCAATCATAGAGCGATAAAGCTTTAAATCTACACACTTACCTCCTTCGTCTTTGTCAAGCTTTGTGGAAGAACTCATTGGAGTGGCTTGAGGTTTCACATTCTCCAAGCCAAACTTCTTGATCATGTCCTTGATGTACTTAGCTTGATTGATAAAGATGACGTCCTTCCTTTGTTTAATTTCGAGCCCCAAGAAGAATGAAAGCTCCCCTATCATGCTCATCTCAAACTCACCTTGCATCAACTTAGCAAAATCTTGGCAAAACAATTCATTAGTAGAACCAAAAATTATATCATCAATGTATATTTGTACTACTAAAATGCCTTTGCCATTTCTTTTAATAAAGAGTGTAGTGTCCACCTTTCTCTTTTCAAAGCCTTTTTCAATTGGAAAACTTGATAATCTTTCATACCAAGCTCTAGGAGCTTGTTTCAAACCATATAAAGCTTTTGAAAGTTTAAAAACATGGTTTGGGTAGTTTGGATCTTCAAAACCAGGTGGTTGTTCTACATACACTTGTTTTTTAATAAAACCATTTAAAAATGCACTTTTTACATCCATTTGAAAAAACTTAAATTTGTGATAACATGCAAATCCTAAAAGCATCCTAATGGCTTCCATTCTAGCTACGGGTGCATAGGTTTCATCAAAATCGATTCCCTCTTCTTGAGTGTAACCTTGAGCAACAAGTCTAGCCTTGTTCCTCACTATGTTACCACTCTCATCTAGTTTGTTTCCAAAGACCCATTTAGTTCCTATAGTAGATTTATTACTAGGCTTATCAACTAATGTCCAAACCTGACTTCTCTTAAATTGGTTTAATTCCTCTTGCATAGCCATTATCTAATAATCATCATTTAATGCTTCTTTGGCATTTTTAGGCTCTATGCATGAGATAAAAGCAACATTACATGCATTTTTAAGAGAAAGTCTAGCGGTTACCCGTTTGGATGGATCACCCAAAATCTCACTGTAACACCCCATTCCCGTGACCGAACACTGATCATGAGTCAGAAATGTCACTACTTTAAAAATAGTCTTTAAATCCAAAAGCCGGGGTAATTTAAAAATTATAATATAAATTTCTCATGTGGTCACCCATCTTGAAATTTCCCTAATTCAAGCACGCTTAACTTTATCTAATTTATAAATAAAATAATAATTTAATACTCGATAGTAAAACTTTTTACGTAAATAATATATTCATATCAAAATCTATAATAATAATAAGCAGTATAAACGTTTAACATCTATGGAAGGTTTATAAGTCCATTACATACTCGATTGAAATATTTAATCAAAAAGATAGGTTTAGTTAGTACATGCCACTATTTACATTCATAATAAGGATGTCATAAGTATTGAAATAACCTGTCAATTTATGTCTCCTCACAGAGAAGGTGATGCAAAGCTCCACTCCTACTTCTGTTTACCTACGTGTATAACAGAAATACACGCTGAGTATAACTCAATGAGGCATAATATGAGTATATATATAAAATACCTTGTAATGTATGATACTTTTCAAAAGCATGATAAACTTTTAAATCATATAATCTGTAATGCAGAAATATCTATGCAAGAAAGCATACAATTATCCTATAAAATCATATAGCCCAAGGTAAATATCAAGAGACTAGTAAACGAGTCATGTACTCCCAGAGTACTAGCCACTCCCTTTAGGGACGAGGCGACAGTAACGAGCTCGTAGCAACCCTTAGGTGCAAATGGTAGACACAATTAAGTGTCGGGCTGTAGACATATATAAATGTCAACGTTAGACACACAAGGTGTCAGACACGTAAAGTGTCGAACGGTAGATACAATAAGTATCAGCGGTAGACACATAATGTGTCAGCGTAGCTACTAGACTCTTATGGTATACCACAATACTGTTATTCTTAATATTATACTACCAAGGGCAAACATTTAAGACATTTCCTGCAAAATGGCAAGTAATCTAAATACAATTCATACTTTTATATGTTCTATAACTTTCATGGTACACATGCCATTTGAAAACTGTATGAAATAAATCATTATCTATATATCATGCTATAAAACATATGTGATCATAAAAATACCACAATCTTTAAATCGGTAAAATAAAGTATCATACCAAAAACTTGTCATGCTTTATAAAAAAATCATTACCTTTTTGGTCGACTTATCTCAAGTCCTCCTATAATATGTATGTTACTAACATACATTTAAAAACATATATGCACTCACCTTAGCCTTGCAATGTAGTAGCCTTTACTATTCGATATTACTCCCGGGCTATTTCTTTTCCTTTTCTACCGTCACGACTTCAATTTATATCGGAATCTACAATAAAATAACATATACCATTTCAAGTATATGTTAGTACATATTCATACCATACACAATAATGGAAAGTAAATAAAATAACTATCCATTATATAGAAAATTGATCCGATAAAACTTTCTATATTCGAATCGCAATTTCCCATACTTTTCTTTAAATCTCCAACTTTTCCCAAAATTTCTATTTTAGTCCCTAAGGACTCTTTTGAACTTCCAACCAAAATTTTCAAGTCTAAACCTTACATTTCTCATCCTTTACACTTTAGGACCTAAACTTTAAAAATTTGCACTTTGGTCCCTAAAGTAGTCGAATATTCAATTTAACCCAAAATGTTGATTTAAACTTCAAAATCAACATTTAAATCACTAAACTTAGTTTTCCAACATAGTATACCTCAAATACAAGCTCAACATCAAATCCCTAAACTTTTCAAAATTTACATTTTGGTCTTTAGTGCCATCTAATTAGGCTTTTTCATTCCAAACACCTTAAATCAACATATACAACCAATCTTCATTCAATCATGTTCCAAAATTCCAAACTTTAACATATACCCTAATTCTTAGCTTTCAAGAACATGATCATTTCTTCATCCAAATAACAAAATCAAGCTTATAGAACATCATTCTCATCATTTCTATCTTCAAAGTAAAATTTTCCATAATTTCCCCTAATTTTCTCAATATTACCGAAAAGTCCCTAAACAAATTTTCATGGAATTTTCATCATTTCTAACATAGAAACAACATCACAACCTTATTTCCAACATGAACAGCCTTTAAAACATAATATTCCAACATGTCCTTCATCCACCCTAATCACTAAACTCAACTTAAGAACATGGAAACCTAGCAAAACTTATACCAAATGATAGAGAATTCAATGGAGATAAATTTCTTGTTTTATGTCTAAGCCTCAAATCCAATCAAGCAAGCTTAAAAATCCAAAAGAAAATTTTCTCTTACCTTTAGAGAGATATTCGAACAATGGTGGAGAAAATCTTGAATTTTCATTTTGTTTCCAAATTAGCCATTTGTCTTTAATATAATTAAAATTAATTAAAAATTCATTTTAATGTCTAATGACCCTTTTACACTTAAAATCCAATATTCCACAACTTGCCACATGTCTACCTGCCAATCCAAGGGTAAAAAATAATCTAAGTAGTTAGTAATTACTAACTTTGCCCTTGGAATTTCCCAAAATTACCATCTTGACATTTTCATCCAACGGTTCATATTTAACATGGAAAACCTACTTCAATCCAATGGTCCATGTTAAATCCTACCATTTTAAAACATGGAAATGACATTCTTAACCTTGCATTATCATCCTTTAAATTATCTTAAATTTCTGATTCGATCCGATTATCAGAATATTCTTCCAAACTTTACCGCTTAATAGCCAAAAATACAAACTCCGTACGAAAAATCCGAGTATCATAAAAACATCATTCTTGGGGGTAAACTATTCATTTACGAGAATAAAATACATAACTTTTGGAAATTACAATTTAGTCCCTAAACTTTTCCAAATTTTATACTTTAACCACCAAACTTTCAAAATGTTCATTTTAGTCACTAACAAAAAATTTGGGATATTACACTCACCACCTTTGACATAGTTGTAATCTCTTGGGTGGCTCACTTCCTTTTCCTCTAGGCTCATGTCCTTTAAGGCTTCTAGAGGGGGATCTTGTGTTTCTTCTTCTTTGGTTGGAACTTCATTCACCTTTGATGATTGCCCACCATCATTGGCTTCAAAAATCCCTACATCATCATCATCACAAGAATCCTTCCTCAGAAGGAGGTTATTATCGAAAATCACATGTATTGACTCATCAACAACTAAGGTTCTTTTATTAAATACTCGATAGGCTTTAGAGTTTAAATAATACCCTAAGAAAATAGCTTTATCACTTTTAGAGTTAAATTTGCCCAAATTGTCTTTTCTATTATTTAAAACAAAACATTTACAACCAAATGGATGAAAATAGCTAATGTTAGGCTTTTTGGATTTTAAAATCTCATAAGGTGTTTTCTTTAAAATAGGCATAACATTACTCTATTTATGATATAGCAAGCCGTATTAGTGGCTTCCGCCCAAAAATATTTTGGCAAATTATTTTCACAAAGCATGGTTCTATCCATTTCCTCTAAAGTTCAATTTTTCCTTTCAACAACCCCATTTTGTTGAGGTGTTCTAGGAGCTGAAAAATTGTGGCTAATACCGTTTGAGTTACAAAAATCCTCAAAACCTAAATTTTGAAATTCGGTGCCATGGTCACTTCGAATGTGAGAAATATTTTGACCAAGGTCATTTTGAGTAATTTTTGAAAATGTGATGAATTTTTCTAAAGCCTCATCTTTGGTACTTAAGAATAAAACCCAAGTGTATCTAGAGTAATCATCAACTAAAACATATGCATATGATTTTCCACCCAAGCTAGTAGTTCTAATAGGACCAAAAAGATCCATGTGGATCAATTGTAAAACTCTACTAGTTGAAACATCATTAATAGGTTTGAACGAAACTCTTTTATGTTTGCCTTTTGCACAAGCATCACAGATTTTGTCAAGAGAAAATTTAATTTTAGGCAAACCTCTTACTAGATCTTTTGAAACCAATTTTTCTAAAACACTCATGCTTGCATGCCCTAATTTCCTATGCCATAACCATGAATCATGCTCATTATTTGCAACAAAACATGCATGAGAAATGTGTACGTCATCTAGATGCACCATGTATATGTTTCCTATACGATGACCAAAAAGAACAATCTTATTTGTTTCAATGTTTAAAATTTTGAAACCATTAGAATCAAAAACAGCATTGAAACCGTTGTCACATAATTGACTAAGACTTAAAAGATTATGTTTTAGACCGTTGACATATAAAACATTATCAATGAAAATGGATGAGTGATTACCAATGAACCAATTCCTTCAATGTGGCCTTTGGAGTTGTCACCAAATGTTACTACTCCTCCACTCTTTGGCTTTAGTTCCAAGAATCAACTATTATCTCCGGTCATGTGTCTTGAGCATCCACTATCAAGGTACCATGAGTTTGCACTTGTAGCCTTGGCCTTGTAGCAATGCTCCACCTACAAACATGGAATCAAACTTTGATTTTTGGTACCCAAATCTTTTTGGGTCCATGAACATTAGTTTTCAAGAGCTTGGTTCCCTTAGGAATCCAAGAAGCAATAGCATTAATATTGTTAGAAGCAATAACATCCTTAGGAATCCATACACTTTTAACTTTCTTAGCATAATAGGGCCTTGAATATCCTCCATGTTTGTTCCAATTAAAGTTCATTTTAACATTGTTGGGTTTTGAAGATTGTCCTTTTTCAAAACTTGATTTCCCAACATTGTTTAAAGAAGCTTTGAGATCACTTACCTCCTTGAGGTAATGATCCTTTAGTTCGAAAAGAAGGTTATTTAAATCAACATTTTCTTATTCAAAATGCTTTTGATTATCTTTTAAATCACTAACCTTCTTTTCAAGTTTCGAATTGGTTTTAGATAAGGAATCATTTTGGTTTTTCAAATCAAGGATAGTTTTCTTATTTTCAAAATAGATTTCTTATATTTTTCAACCATTTCATCATAAGCCTCTTGTAACTCATTATAATCATCAAATAATTCATCATATGTAAGATCATTTAATGAGTTGGAGGTTACCTTTGGATCATCCTCAAAGGCCATGATACAAAGATTGGCAACTTCGTACTCCTCATCACTTGAAGACTCTTCATCGCTCCAAGTGGCTACATGGGCCTTGTGCTTCTTTTTCTTCTCGAAGCCCTTCTTCTTGAGTTGGGGACAATCAATTTTGATGTGCCCCAGCTTCTTACATTCATAACACACGACCGGATCATTTTCTTCTTCCTTGCTCTTGTTCTTGAGATCCTTTCTTCGATTGAACTTCCTTCTTCGGTTGGATCTCATAATCCAAGTGAATTGTTTGGCTATCATAGCCAACTCTTCGTCTTCCTCCTCACTTGAATCACTTTCTTCTTGTGAAGCTTTGGAGTGATTCCCATCTTCTTCTTCTCTACTTCTTTCTTTTCGATCCTCATTTCCTTCTTCTTCTTTTCTTCTTCTCTTTTTTCTTCATTATCTCATGGGTAAGAAGAGACCCCATGAGAGCGTCGAGCTTTAGCGTCTTGAGATCCTTCACTTCTATGATGGTCGTTCTTTTACCATCCCAAGACTCGAGAAGTGAGTAGAGTAGTTTTCGAACTAGTTTCTCTTCCATAATGAATTCTCCTAGACCCTTGAGGCCATTTACAATAATGGAGAATCGTTCAAACATTTTGGAGATGTCTTCATCTAGCTCCATCTTGAGATTTTATTAGCTCAAATTAAGTAGTCCAATCTTGGTCTTCTTAACTTCATTGGTGCCTTCGTATGTGATCTCTAGCTTATCCCAAATTTCCTTGGCACTTGAGCAAGATGACATCTTGGAATACTCATCTGGTCTAAGTGAGAAAAATAGCACGTGCATTGCTTTATCATTGATTTGGAGCTTCTTCTGATCTTTATCGGTCATCTTGTGCTTGGACTTCAGAACTAACCAATCACCTTCTCTCTTTATCAGAATTGTCGGTCCATCTTCCACTACATCCCATAGGAGGTAGTCCTGGGATTTGATGAAGAACTTCATACGGTTTTTCCAATAGGGATAGTTATCCCCATTGAAGTATGAAGGTTTGGTGATAGATTAAGACTCGTACAAGTTGTTGTTAGAGGTGGATGCCATGGTTTTGACTTCGATTGATTGAATCACCTTCTAGGATCGCCTCAATGGTTGTTAGACTTTCAGTTGAGTGTGGATCTGATACCAATTGTTAGGATAATTAATCAATGTAGATAGTGGCCAAGAGGGGGTGAATTGGCAATTTTAAACTTTAGGAAGCAAATAAAAAGAGATAGACAAAGGGACACAATGATTTATAGTGGTTCAAACTTCTAACAAGCTCTACGTCCACTACCTTAGCTTCCTACTAAGGATTTTCAATAATTTCACTATGAAATTCTTTCCCTTTTCTAGGCTAAGGAGGTAACCGTTACAACCGATCAAAGCTTTCTACCCAAAGCTTGGTCAAGAATCACTCTTTTATAAGAAAGAAGTTTGGGAAATGAAATATCCTCACAAGATAAAAAATTTGCCCAATTAAGATTTCTCACAACCCCAAACTTGAAACAAAGATGTACAAAGGAATTACACAAGTTGGGTGTACAAGGGTTTGACAATAAAAGCTCAAAGGATTGGATTTTTGCTTAATTTCATGAATGATGTTCAATGAATGTTCAATAGTTATTGCAACAGCTTTGGAGTCTTGTATTTATACCCTCTCATTGATTTCTAGCCATTTGGGTGGTTGGAGCATTGTATATAGCCGTTGGAGGGCTTTTTTCCCGCAATAAATGCTGTCTGCCAACCATCTGTATCGATACACGAAGGCCCGTATCGATACCTATTACAAGAAAAATATAGTCATTGTGTATAGGTGTATCGATACGCGAGAGGCCGTATCAAAACGATCATAGTGTAAAAATAGGGGCCTATCAATACGTGAGAGGCCGTATCAAAACAATCATAGTGTAAAAATAGGGGCGTATCAAAACAGCAAAGCCGTATCAGTACGAGTTTTGCTCACTGGAATCTGAGATAAAAAATTGCATCAGTATGTCTAGGGGCATATCGATACGAATAACAGAAAAATTAAAAGTTCGTTAATTCTAATAATTGACAAGGCAACGGTCGAAAACATTTAGTGCAAACCATATCAAAACGGCTGTGACTGTATCGGTACGGATAAAATGGCTTAAACCTAGATTTCAAATGGTATCGAAACGGACGGGGCTGTATCGAAACGCAAAGCATAAAACATTTTCCAGATGAATGTCGTATCGAAACGGGTGAGACCGTATCGATACGCATCATTTAAAATTTAGGCTAAGTTGAAGGTCGTATCGAAACGGGAAAAGCCGTATCAGTATGCTTAGCAAAACCAAATTCCAGTAACCAAAATCCGTATCGAAACACCAAGGGGTGTATCGATACGCCTGGGCGTATTTGTATATTTTTGGCTTGAAACACTTAGAAAATTTTGGGTTTAAATCTTTAACTTTGAAAAACTTTTCCTTGTCATTTTGTGAGACTTTTGAGTACTTAAAAATTTATTTCCTTTTACAATTTAGTCCTTAAACACTTTGTTATATCAAAATCAAACATAGGTTTTACAGATTAGGTGTTGTTAATGAGTAGAATTGGTAGCAAACCACCAAATAAACCTTCAATAACATGTAGGAACATTTTGGGGCTTAACCATTTAGTTTAATGGCTGGGATTGTGAAATCCCGAGCTCAAGGTTTTGAAATCTATACTAGCGTACTGGTACGAGTGGCTCGTATCGGTATGCCTTTATATAAAAGAGGGGCATACCTGTATAGAATATAGCATATCAGTACCCCATTCTAGGTGAAAATTCCATAGGCATTTTTGTCTACCGGTACACTAGGGATCAATACGGGGTAGATCATGTACCGATGTTGAATACTGATACGGAGGTGAGCGTATCGGTACGGCTTAAGGCACCAAATCTTTCAAACCTAATTTGAGTGTTGGTACTCGGGTAGGAATACCGATATCTAGAGGGGTGTATCGATACCCATGTAGGTGTATCAGTACTCGCTTGACAATTTGCCTAAGAAATTTGAGTTTATATTTAGGGGTTTTATAATTCGTGGTAAAGGGTTCAGCGGGTCCCTAAAGGTATAAAACAAATTCTAAAACCGTGAAATCAAGGTTTATAACCCCCATATGGAATAAATGGCAGATGGCTTGGTAATTGTTGAATGGATTTCTGATAATAATAACTCATAAGATAAAGATCCATGGTGGATCGGTTAATGTTATATGGAGATCGAGGTCCTTATTGGTAATGGTTGGCTTGATGCCTCTTATCTCTTGGTGAGGTGTATGGATGCTCGGGTAGCACATGTTATCTTATATGTGTAGGTCAAGAATTCGAATATCTTAGAGTTAGTGCAAGGGCACTTGTATAAGGGGATATGTACTTTGGGCTGTGTGATCGAGTATATCCGACATATCTACGGTCTATGTGATCTGGATGTAGTCAAAAACCTATTCTTGGGCTATGTGATCATGATAAGGAAACATAACTCGGGGGCTGTGTGAGCTTGAATAACTCGATGGGTGATGTGAACTCTAGTAACCTGATTGGCTGAGTGACCTCAGGTAAAGACTGCTTATGGCTATTATGATCCAAGTATGTATAAGACGTATATGTGGCTATGGTGATATGGATATAGTCTATTAACCCGACGGCTATGTGATCATGGGTAACACAGCGGTTGTGTGAGCACAGGTAATGTAAGGCTTCGTTGGGCATTGCTAGGTAATGTATGTTCTTTACGTTGTTGTGTAGATAATTAATGTTGGCTATTTTACCCTTAGACTATGTGATCAGGGTATGGAATGCATAACTCGATGGGCTGTGTGACCTCGAGTATAGTAAGCTTGGGATGGCATGTGAATCTTCTTATATTTAATGGTGTCTTGAGACATGGTTGTGATCTCTAGCTAGGGTAGGCTAGAATATGATCCTTAGTGTTAAAAAGCCTTTCTGTGCACTCTTAATTATATTATCATGTATGTTTGTTTTATGATATTTATGAATTGCGGTAGAGTAGAAATGTACCATTGAGCTTTGTTAGCTCAGAGTGCGGAATTGTGGTTTTTCGGTGCGTAGGTTGACATGTTACTTTTGGAGGAGCACATCGAGGAGGATTTTCTAGCACCGAGCTAGCTTTAAAGTATAGTACTTGATGTTTTAGTTTGGACTGATTGTATTCATAGGATCTTACCACAGTTAAGTCTGTAACTTTATTTGATTTACTATTATTGGTCAAATGGTGTATTTTAATTGGAGCTCCTATTTTGTAAACTCTTTTAATGTTTATTTAATTAAGTGGATTTATAGAATCGATTGCTTGAGAATTGCCCAAACTTGTGGCTTTAAAATAAGAAAATTTTGATGGGTTTGTTTTGGGAGACCCGAATGTAATGCTTTGGATCTAGATCGGGATTGAGGTGTTACATTTAGTGGTATCAGAGCTTAGGTTTAGTTGGCTCTAAGAAACCCGGGGTGGTATAGAAGTCGTGGTAAAGTGTCTAATGAATACAAGTCCCTAAATTTAAGTTGTACTTTACAAGACTAAGAATTCTGATGTGCCTCCTTGTTTTCTTGTGTTTCAAGAAAGAGTTGATGGAAGGGGAAACCGATAATAGAGAGGCGAGTCACTTCCGTAATCTTACCTCTGCCCTTTTGCAAGTGGTGCAAGTTATTCTAAGGCAATCTGAGACGCCTTGTAAGACCCCTGTAGAGAGGCTTCATCATTTTGGGCCTAAAAATTTTGCGGGCTTGGGTGAGGATGACCCGATCAAGGTTGATCAGTGGTTGCGCGATACATAGAGAATATTGAGAAATATGAGGGGAAGCCCGGAGGATGATCTTGATTGCATTGTCTCCCTTCTTAAGGGCAATGCACACGAGTGGTGAGAGACTATTGAGTTGGCTCTACAGCCTGCACTCCTGACATGGGACATATTTGTGGATAAATTTCGAAATAAGTACATCAGTGAGGTACATATGGATGAGATAAGGGACCAGTTCCTGTATTTGGCTCAGAGAGACATAACGGTGTTTTCTTATGTGCAAGAGTTTCTGTGTTTGAGCAGTTATGCCCCAGAGTTTGTTGCCACAGAAAAGTTTAGGTGTAAGAGGTTCAGACAAGGTTTGAGGGTCGAGCTTTAGTTGCACGTGACAGCGGGTCCTCTTGGGATATTTTCAGAATGAGCAAACAGTGCAAAGGTAGTGAAGCGGCTTCAGGATACGACGCCTGGTAGGACGGAGGATGCTAGGGGAAGTGATGTGGAGACTCAGGATATCATGAATCCTTCTTCCTTTTCCATATGAGAGGTTTTGTGCTTTGAAGGGTTCGAAGAGAGTTACTTTAGAGCAGCTACTGAGAGTTGGTTCAGGATCTAGATCAAGGGTTCGTAGGGGCCCTTTGATTTCTACTATAGAAGGGAGTACTGATGATTCTATTGGAGAATCACTTTCGCCAGCATACGAGCATTGTGACTGACATCACCTTGAAGTGTGCTTTTTGCTTTGGAGGGTTTGCTAAAGGTGTCGAGCACCAAGACATATAGCAAGGGACTGTCTAGTTATATATGAGGATACACCATCTCAGTCTCAGAGGTTGGCTACTTCCTGACATGATCAGAGTTTTGATAGAGGCAAAGTTAGGGCACCATTAGGTTATCGAGGTGGAGGCCTTGTGAGATCCACCGCTAGGGTTTGCGTGTGAGGCATTGCTAGGCAGCTTGCTGCTTAGACATAGGATGCCTGCGTTACGACTGAGGATATGTCAGGTAATTAAGCTCTATTTTGGTTTTTAGTTGTTTTTGATAGCTGTCTAGCTCTTCGGATATGTTGGGTTGGTTCTTGTGAATGTGTATCTTGGTAAACCTTGGTTTTTTTGTTGCTTTAGATGGTAGTTAGAATTGCATATTCTTCTAGATAAGTTTTTACCGTAGATGGGTGTTGAGAGTGTAAGGTATACCGTAAGTTACGAGCGAGAAGTAGTGAAGTTTCAGATTGTTGAATCTGGTTGTTAGTGCTAGATGTTTATAATCTTTACCTCTTTAGGGTGGACATTGTGTTCCGTGGTTATAGCTCAAGAAAGGTTGTGTATGTTACGAGATGTTTCTTAGCTTGTGTTGTAGACGCGAGGGTTGAGAATTTCTGGCCTTAGAGTTGTGGATGTTTTGAGGGCATGGAAGTACCCTTGGTGAATGAGCAATCTTACCATTTGATTGTGGTTTAGAACTGCGATAAGGGTAAGGTTGAGTTCATTGTTAGTGTCCATCGCTCTGTGGTATAGTACTTAACAAACTCTTTGTTGAAGACACACTTGTACAAGCGACCAATTGGGTGTCATTGCCAAGTGCTTCACCGGAGACGTGCTTGTATGGTGGCTTTTGATGTGTTAAACCGAGGAGTAACGATGAAAGACCATTACCTGTTTCATGAGATCGATGACCTTGTTTTTGGTTACAAAATGTGAGAGTTCCATATGTTTGTTCAAGTAAAGTTACTACTTTAAGGTAATAAAGGTTGGGTTAGGCATGGTGGGGTCGTTGGATGGAACATTAAGTGCAAGTCGTAAAGACATCTGGTCTAGCAAGTACACATTTTACCAAGATTCTGTAGAGTTAAGGGTCGCTCTGCCCAGCGCGTGGTTGGTTGCCTTCGGGTAAAGCAAGTAATGTGAAGGGTTATCAGAGTAGCACAACAGAAATATGGGATCAATAGCCATATTGTGGGTAACCGGATGGTTGTGTTGCAAAGAATGTTTTTGAATGAACCAGTTAAAATGCCTGAGAGCAATAGGATGGTTTCTCACGTTTGATAGTTGGGACTGAGTAGCTGTTTGGTTTGGAAGAAGATGGTTAGATCTTTGAGGATCGATTGGGTAGTTTTGGTTACTTGTGGGAGTTTATATGTGACAATGGTTATTTCTTGAAATCAAGTAGTTAAATCGTGGAATCTCATGAATCGTAAGTAGTTTTTGTTTGTGTGGGAGGCAAGTTCGGATAAAGTGAAATTTTAAGTCTCGTCTTGGTATGTCAAGTTTGGAGAAAAGAAACATTAGTTCAAGGTAGATTGATGATAAGGATTGGTTGTCAAGGTTTTGCATGTCCTTTAATGTTAACCGGGGTATGTTTGTTAGATATGATATGTTCCTAACAAGGTATTGTGGAAATGTTGCAGCGTTTAGACATAGATGAGGTCCAAGTTTAGGGTTTCGAATAGCGGATATTGGTAGAAAGAATTATTATTCGAGGTAGAATTCACAGGAGTTGAGTTCCTTAGATTGGTGTTTGGGCAACATAGTTTAAGATTGGTTTGTTGCTCTACTTTAAGGTTCGTTGTGAGTGCTAATGGTTGTGGCAACAAGGTCTTTAGAATTCCCGAGAAAAGTGTTGAGAACAAGTGGTTCAGTGTTATGTCTTCGACTAAGGTAGGTTATGAGAGGACTCTCTCTAATCAAGGTGATCTTGTTTGAATGGCAAAGTGTTTGGATCTGTTTTAATTTCATCTCATCCATCTGTCTAATTTTCGAGGATAAAATTTCTTGAAGAAGGAAAGAGTTGTAACGACCTAAATTTTTGAGTCAATGATGGACGTTGACCCGGGTCTTGGACCGACACATTGAGTTGGATGTTCAAAGCTTATCGGGCCAAGATGTTAGGCTTTGTGGGCCTCTTTGTGTTGTTGGGCTTGTGAATAGATGAGGAAGGAGTTATTGAGTGGGAAACATGGTAACTTCCCCCCAAAGGCTGATACCCTCTTAAATTTTTTGTATTTTGGCAAGGGATGAAGTCGTCCTTGTTCCCCTGTTTTTTTCTCTCTATCTTCTTCTTCCTTCCATTCCAAAACAAAAGAGAAAGTTGCAAACTTGTTGTTGTGGGGTGAGAATATCGGTTTGGCCATCAAGAGGAAGTTTTCCTGTATGCAAAGATCTATCATTCAAGGTAAACATCTCTAGCATTGGTGGAAGTTGGGTTTAAAGCTTGGATAAGGGGAAGGAGGAGGAAGAAGCTTGGTTGCTGATTTATTCCAGGAATTTCTTGCTTAAAATTAGTACTTTCTGACTCCTACATTTCATGAGCATCACAAAATGAATGCCTTGCTTGGTGTTATGATTTAGGGGTGTTAAGTTGGGTTTTTAGAAGCTTGAGCCTATTTAATGGTAGTTTAAAGTTGTAGTGTTGTTAATGAGTAAAATTGGTAGAAAACCACCAAATAAACCTTCAATAACATGTAGGAACGTTTTGGGGCTTAACCATTTAGGTTAATGTCTGGGATTATGAAATCCTGAGCTCAAGGTTTTAAAATCTAGGCTCGCGTACTGATACGGGTGGCCCATATCGGTACGCCTTTGTATAAAAGATGGGCATATTGTGAGGGGCATACTAGTACATCATGTCGCGTATCGGTACCCCATTCTATGTAGAGATTTCAGTGGTGCTTTTGTGTACCAGTACACTAGGGGGCGTATCGATACCACTATTCTATTGCATAAGGAAGGTTTTCGCGTACCGGTACACAAGGTGGGAGTATCGATACGGGTAAGGATCGGTACGGGGTGGAAAACGCACTGATGCTAAGTATCAATACAGAGGTAATCGTATCGGTACAGCTTGAGACACTAAATCTTTCGAACCTAATTTGAGTATCGGTACTCAAGTAGGAGTACCGGTACCTAGAGGGGTGTATCGATACCCATGTAAGTGTATCGGTACTCGTTGGGTAATCTACCTAAGAAATTTGAGTTTGTATTTGGGGTTCTATAATTCGTGGTAAAGGGTTCAGTGGGTCCCTAAAGGTATAAAACAAATTCTAAAACCGAGAAATCAAGGTTTATAACCCACATATGGAATAAATGGTTGATGACTTTGTAATTGTTGAACAGATTTCTCATAATAATAACTCATAAGGATCCATGGTGAATCGGTTAATGCTGTATGGAGATCGGGGTCCTTGCTGTATGTTGAAGGGACGCCCACATGGTCTAGTTGCTGGGAATATTGAGATAATTTAACAAGAATGTCGTGTATGAACTTAAAAGAAAAATATTAAATATTGTAACAAATAAAATATGCCTTGGGCATTGGTAATGGTTGGCTTGATGCCTCTTATCTCTTGGTGAGGCGTATGGATGCTCGGGGAGCATATGTTATCTTATGTGTCTAGGTCAGAAATCCAGATATCCTAAAGTCAGTGCAAGGGCACTTGAATAAGGGGATGTATACTTCATGCTATGTGATCGAGTACATCCGATGTATCCACGGGCTATGTAATCTGGATGCGGTTAGAAACATATCGTTGGGCTATGTGATCAAGATAAAGAAACATAATTTGGGGGCTATATGAGCTCGAGTAACTCGATGGGTTGTGTGAACTCGAGTAACCTGATTGGCTAAGTGACCTCAGTAAAGACTGCTTGTGGCTATTGTGATCCAAGTATGTCTAGAACGTATCTGTGGCTATGGTGATCTGGATACAGTCCATTAACCCGATGGCTATGTGATCACGGGTAACCCGACAGCTGTGTAAGCACAAGTAATGTAGGGCTTCGTTGGCTATTTTTAGGGAATATATGTTATTTACGTTGTTGTGTGGATAATTACTGTTGGTTGTTTTACCCTTGGGCTATGTGATCAGGGTATGGAATGCATAACTCGATGGGCCGTGTGACCTCGAATATAGTAAGCTTGGGATGGCATTTGAATCTTCTTATATTTTAATGGTGTTTTAATACATGGTTGTGATCTCTAGCTAGGATAGGCTAGAAGATGATCCGTAGTGTTAAGAAGCCTTTTGTGTACTCTTAATTATATTATCATACATGTTTGTTTTATGGTATTCAGGAATTACTGTAGAGTAAAATGTACCACTGAGCTTTGTTAGCTCAGAGTGTAGAATTATGGTTTTTTCGTGCATAGGTTGACAGGTTGCTTTTGGAGGAGCACATCGAGGAGGATTTTCCAGCACCGAGCCAACTTCAAAGTACAGTACTTGATATTTTAGTTTGGATTGATTGTATTCATATGACCTTACCACAGTTGAGTCTGTAACTTTATTTGATTTACTATCATTGGTCAAACGGTGTATTTTAACTAGATCTCCTATTTTGTAAACTCTTTTAATGTTATTTAATTTAGTGCATTTATGGAATCGATCGTTTGAGAATTGCCTAAACTTGTGGGTTTAAAATAAGAAAATTTTGATAGGTCAGTTTTAGGAGACTCGATTGTAATGCTTCGGATTTAGATCGAGATCGGGGTGTTACATAACCTATATGGTTAAGCCCCAAATCGTTCCTGCATGTTATGGTGAAGTTATTAAGTGAGTTGTTACCAATTTTAAGCCTTAACAACATCAATTCCATGCTTTACCATTGAAGATCACCCAAAGCACACCCAAACGGAGGGATGTTACCAACCTCTTCAAGCCTCGCTCTTCCCTTGATCCTTGGAAGAGTTCCCAACCTCGTTCACTACAAGAGATGTTACCAAACATGTTACAACATTGTTGGGGGATTAAGGGAGCCAAAACACATATCTAAACGAGAATGAAGCTCCTAAAAACCCATTCTCGTTCTCCCTCCACAACCCCCACTAAAACACCCTTCTCCACCAGAAGTAACCATTCTTACCTTGAAATATAGATCTTAAGAGGCTGAACAAACTTCCCTTCTACACCCAAACGAGATTTCAAAAGAAAAGGGTGAAAGATGAGACCTTTCTCTTGGTTGTGGATGAAGGAGGAAATGAGAAAGATGAGAGAAAAAAGGATATGAGCAACGAGGTCAGCTCTTACAATGAGCAAAAAATTAATTCTCTTCCTCCTCTTTTTCATCCCAAGAGTGAATTTACACTTCTATCCCTTCAACCCTCAACCAATCAAACCCAACCACAAGCCCAACATACAAGGCTAGCCCAAAAAGGCTCCTATAAGCTCAAATAACACGACCCAAATATGAGGCCCATGCCTCGGTTAAACCTGACCCTCAAATTCCAAAATCCAGGTCATTACACCTAAACTTTAGTTTACGCAACCTTAAAACCTAAAACAATAAACTCTAACCCTAAAACCTAATTTTTAAAACTTACAACCAAAAACCCCTAAACCCTAAACCTAAATTCTAAACCATAAATCTACTAAGCATGTATAAACTAAGGTTTACACAGCTTTTGTATCAAAGTATTTACCTATATATATATGGTTAGGATCCACTTACACTATGTAAAACTCAACTAGTTTTACACTAATTCGTGGCCATTAGATGGGTGAAATGGATGGATGAGATTAACTCCTTACTCTTTTTCCAAGTGACAATCTTCATATATCCTAATTCTAATCTCATCCATCCATTTCACTCATCCAATAGTCATGGATTAGTGTAAAACTAGTTGAATTTTACATAGTGTAACTGCATCCCATCCTCTCTCTCTATATCTATCTACATATATATATGGTAATCATTTCATACGCAGACGGTGGAAACAAAAAGTTTTCACAAGCACTTTAGTTTTAGGGTTTATAGGTTAAAACCTAAATCCCTAACCATATTATCAGAACCTATAAACCATAAACCCTTAATTCTAACCACAACCACTAAATTCTAAAACTCTAAACCCTGAACCCTAACATCTAAACATTAGATTATAATCTTAAACCCTAAAATTAAATTACTTGTAGAAACTTTTTGTTTCCATTGCCTGTGTATTGAACATAAATCATATATATGATTATTATCCTATAAATCGGCGGTGGAAAATAAGTTTCCACAAGTAAGGTTATTTAGGGATTTATGGTTTTAGTTTAGAGGTTAGAGATTTAGGTCGTATGATTTAGAATTTAGGGTTTATGTTTTGGCGCTAGAGTTCTAGGGTTTGAAATTTTGATTTTAGATTTTGGCTTGAAAACTGGCACGCTTGTGTAATTTTTTTACACTGACAATGTATCAAATATTCACCCTTATATATATAATATGAAGAAATATATACATTTATTGTAGAAATACATTTAAATTGGAACTAACTAGTACTATAACATTATAAATGTTTTATAGTTAAATTTGAACAGAAATTCGAACAACTCAACTCAACTTAAAAAATTTCAAATAAAGTTTAAGTTAAAAATTAATACCCATCAACTCGACTAACTCAAAATTATTTGACTTTAACTCGATCGAATGCTCACCCCTAATTTTTATCAACATACAAAGTTATTGTTTACCTTATTTTCTTGGCCTATCTTATCATCTTTTCTTTTAGGCTCAATATAAAAATAATTGCTCAAACTATACATCTGTTTAACTTTAGATGCCTAAGCTATTTTTTGGTAAAAATAGGTGCCTAACATTTCATTTCATTAATTTTAAGTGTTTGGCAGTTAATTACCGTTAAATAATTTGTTAACCAATTAAAATGTAACACATGGCAATTTTTTTAAAAAAATTTCTTTTAAGTATTCTTTTATTTTTAAAAAACCTAAACTTTTTTATGAAAACTCCAACTTTACCATATTTCACAAAAGGCCCTAAATTTCAAAAATCCTAATCCAAATCCCAAATCAATCGTCGTTGCTATCGTCGTCACATCATCGCCGCCAAAATGAAGTCTTCTCTTCTTGCTGCACTACCCGCACGCTGTTCATCATTCTTTTGGCTGTCGATCATCGCTTGTCGTTTGAATAGAGGTTTCATATTTGATTGGGACATTGTTCGTTGTTTTACGAAAATAGAGGGATGGTGTAAATGGTTGTGTGGGTTTTTTTATGAGAGTTGTGAGTGATGATGTGGCGATCGATGGAGATAATGGCTGGATTTGAGATTTGGGTGTTAGGGTTGTAAAATTTAGAGTTTTTAAAAAAATTAAGTTAAAAATAAAAAATAGATTTAGGGTTTTATAAATTAATTACAAACCCTTCTTATCAATATGGGGCGAGTGGTATTGTGGGCTGGCGAGGGAACCTAACCTCCGCTTCTGGGTGAAGTTGGCCTATATAATCTAGACTGGTCCATCGAATGGTGAGAGGAAATAAATTTGGGACTTTATCCATCGATATCGTGGGTTATAGAAAATTAAGATCTTGTGGCATGTGGGAAAGAACCGTTTAATGACTAACGCGAAAAGGGTGATATGCCATTTTACCATTACCAACCACTGCACGTATTGCCTCGCCTCGGTTGAAGACATTGGTTATGTTCTCCGTACGTGCCCGCCGACGATGGTTGTTTGATCAGCTCTGATTAAACGAGATAGATTGGATGAGTTTCTTTCTATGGAGATCAAGGCATGGTTGGTGACAAATCTATCCTCCCCAAATTATTTTGTGCAAGCCTTTGAAGATTGGGATATTTTGTTTGGTGTTATACTTTAGAACTTGTGGTTAGCGCGCAATGTTTTTTGTGCTTGAGTCTTCTATGGATGATTGTCGCTCGGTCTTAGAAAGGAGCAAATATGCCACGGATATCACTTATCGAACGTTAGTCTCTAGGGGTGCTGATCATACAGTTCCTCAGTTGCATTGTGTAGCTCATAAGCTTTGGTATCCACTTCCATTGGATTGGTTTACGATTAATACTGATGGTGCTTGCTCCACGATGACTGGTCATGCTACCTGTAGAGGCTTTATCCAGGATCACGAGGGACATTGGTATGGTGGCTTTATAAAATATATAAGAATCTATTCGGTGGTTAAAGTGGAGCTCTGGGTGTTTATTTAGGCCTTGTTCACGCTTGGGACCGAGGGTTTCGACAGGTTATGTACGAGATTGATAGTTTGGAGGCCCTTGCTTTTATTAAAAATTGACAGACAGACAAAGCTCAACTGACGATTTTACATCATGTTTCAGAATTACTTCATCGTTCGTAGCTGGTTCGGTTCGAACATATGTCGAGAGTTGGAAACGTAGTTACGAATGGTTTGACTTATTTGGCCAACGCGGAAATGTTGCAATGTGTAACGCTGGAGGATCCGCCTCCGTTGGTGATTCCCCTTCTTCATAAGGATGGTTGTAACTTGCCTAATGGGTAAACAAATGCTGGTCCCTGCAGATTGATAGAGAGGTTTTGTCATTGAGGCCACGCTTGTTGGCTGAGCATGTTATTGGGTTCTATGATTTTTTTATCTTTTTGTTTCGGGGATTTCCCTAGTTGTCTATTTTGAGTACTACCAGGCGCACTCTTTTCCTCTGACTAGGTTTAGGGGGGTTAATGAGGCCCTGGTAGTGCTGCCTATGTATGATCTCTTGCTTAATGGAATCATACCGCTTTTACAAAAACAAAATTAACGATAGTTAAAGGCCAAACACCTACAATTAACGAAATAAAAAAATTAGACATCTATTTTTACCAAAAATAGTTTAAGCACATAAAGTTAAAAAGATGTATAGACACTTATTTATATATTAACTCTTTCTTTTAATAAAAAACATGTTGCCAGCTATTAAACACACTGGATAGATTTTAAAAAAAATCATTCTCATAAAATTTTATGGGATAATTATTTTAAAAAATCATTTTTAATTTCTTCTTCTTAGAGTCATCTCGACGATAACCTTTGTGTTATTTCTTTTATTTTTTTTATTTCGAAATAAAATATATTAGGTTTAATTTTTTTTGTTTTTCACATATTTTTATGTGTGTTTTTAGTATTTTTGATAATTTCTTCGTGTGATAGTTTTGTTTAGGGATGTAAAAATAGGTAATCAGATGGGTTTCAGGTTGGGTCAAATTGGATACAGGTCATTCAAGTCAATTTAGTGTTTTGACTTGATTCGGGTCGGGTGCGAGCCAGTTAGGTTGGGTTCATTTCGGCCCGGGTTCATTTCAGGTCAGGTCAAAACGGTTCAGGTCCGAATTAGTTAATTGACGGGTTATTTCGAGCTCGAGTTTATTTCAGGTTGAGTTTATTTCAGGTCGAGTTCATTTCAAGTCGGCTTCACTTCAGGTCGGGTTAATTCGAGTTTCGAATTTGTATTAAGTTTGAGTTTGGTACAAATAATCGATAGACTTTGGGTAGGGTCATTTCAAGTGAATTATTTAATGCCTTTCACAAACACGAATCACATTAAAAATAAATATTAGGCACTATAATGAACAAAAATATCATCATTTTTAAAATATTTGAGTAAGTTACAAAAATTATAAATTAATAAGGGTCAATTTCGGCGAAAAATAAAATTTTAGGGACTAACATGAACAAGAATATCATCATATTAAAAACATTGGAATAAATTACAAAAAAATGAATAGGGGTCAATTTGGAATAAAAATAAAGTTTTAGGGACTATAATGAACAAAAATATCATCATATTAAAAGCATTGGACTAAATAAAAAAATGAATAGGGGTCAATTTGGAGTAAAATTTAAATTTTAGCTACTAGAACAAACAAAACTATTATTGGACTAAATTGCCATAAATATAAATAAATATGGGGCAATTTTGACTGAAAATTGAATTGTAGGGACTAGAATAAACAAAAATATTATTCGACTAAATTACCAAAAATATAAATGTATATGGGTTAATTTCGGCTAAAAAAGTTTTAGGGACTATAATGATTAAAAATATCATCATATTAAAAACATTGGACTATATTATAAAATTTTAAAATAAATAGGGGTTAATTTGAATCCCTTAACCCTAAACATCAACCCCTAAATCTTACAATCACTAATAATTAAAGTGCAAACTGAATCCCTAAACTAATTTCATAACTTCTACCAAACACTCAACTTGACACATTTACCCCTAAACGCCAAACCCCTAAATCTTACAATCACTAATAATTAAAGTGCAAGCATAATCCTCGAATCTCCTAATCCCTAAACTAATCCTATAGCCCAAAAAACTCAACTTGAAACATATATTATACCCATAAGCCCCAAACCTCAACCCCTAATCTTACAATCACTAATAATTAAAGTACAAGCATAATCCCCTAATCTCTAAACTAATCTCATAACCCTAAAACTCAACTTGACACATTTACCCTTAAACCTCGAACCTCAACAACTAAATCTTACAATCACTAATAATTAAAGTGCAAGCATAATCCCCTAATCCCTAAACTAATCACATAACCACAAACACTCAACTTGACACATTTACACCTAAACCCCAAGCCCTAAATCTTACAATCACTAATAGTTAAAGTGCAAAACTAATCCCCTAATCCCTAAACTAATCCCACAACCCTAAACACTAATAATTATAATTTAATACATTATAATTGTCGACGCCGTTTTTCATCATTGCCGAAATAAATTGGGCCTTGAAAAGCCCGTCAAACGTTTTAATTATCAAACAATTTTATGAAGGAGGGTTTAATTAAAAAAGAACCTAAAACTAAAGGTCTAAGGAAACTAAACTCAAATTGGGACTAAAATGATCAAACTAAAACTAAAGAATAAAAAAGGACTTAAGTGTAAAGCTCCTAAACTAGTAATGACCTAATCCACTAATAACCCATTAAAAATGGGCGGGCAAGACTCCCTCCATTTGTTACAGCAATTGGCAATTGCTTTTTAAACATGGGCGGACTGCGGGCAGATCAACTTAAAAAATTGGCGGGCAAGTTTTTACTTTTTAGGGACTAGAATAAAATAAAAAAAATGAATAGAGGTTAATTTGGAGTAAAAATTAAATTTTAGGGACTAGAATAAATTCGACTAAATTGTAAAAAATATAAATAAATATGGGGCAATTTTGACTAAAAATTAAATTTTAGGGACTAGAATAAACAAAACATTATTAAACTAAATTATCAAAAATAAAAATTCCACTAATTCCCTCTAAAATTTTGGGTGGCTTATTCCCCTAATTCTCTCTAAATTTTTTGGTGGCTTTTATCCCTCCAAAATTTTTAGACTAAAAATAAATGAATCTCAAACCTAAAAAATGGGTGGCTTATTTCCCTCCAAAATTGTGTCTTTTTCCTTTTTTTTTTACCAATTGTCTTTTTCTTTTTCTACCAATTGTTTTATTTTAATTCAATTGAGTCCCAACTTAGATTAATTTAATTGAAATTCCACGTTTAGTTTTAGAATTCTTTTAATTATGTCCGTGATTTATGCTTATAGATTTTAGTTTAGCTCAATTCGATTCTAAGTTTAATAAGTTAATTCAATTCAGACATTATTATTATTATAACATATAATAAACTTTGATTAAATATAATTATACACAAAATTTTGATATGGATGTAAACATGTAATTGTACACATAATAACATCAACATGAAAGTTAAAACCTTAATTTAGTTCAAACTTAGTAGTTCAAACTCGACAAATAATTTATATTGAATGAGTTACTAAGCATATTGAATTATTACTAAGCATTAAATTATTTAATAAAATTTCAAACTTAGTAGTGTCAAATGAATATCTAAATCCAATCTTTCTTTTTTTGATATTGTTAATTGATTATATATGTATATATAACAAAAAAATTATTTAACACTTTAAATTGATTTAAAAAAACTAATAGTTTACATTTACCAACACTTAATAGTTTACATTTATCAACACTTTAAATTCATCAAATCGTCAAATCATAGACTTCCTCAATTACATGCTAGGTAAATCAAGCCAGGTCAATATTAGTTTAGGTCAACAATAGGTCGGGTTCAAAACAAGTCGGGTCAATTAACAGGTCGGGTAAAATCGGATATCGGGTCGATTCAGTCGAGTAATATCGGTTATCTGCCAGGTTAGTCCCAGGTTTGGGTTCGTTTTAGTCTGGTGCATGTCGGGTTTTGGGTCCACAATAACAGGTTCAATTCGGGTCGTTCTCGGTCAGATGTAGGTCGGGTTCGGTTACTACAGTAACATGTCCAACTTGGGTTCGAGTCAACAACAGTCGATTACAGATCGGTTTCGAGTCATCGCATTTTCGGATCAAATTAAATTCTGACTTGAGTAGGTTTTAGTCGAATTTTCAGGTCGGGTAACTTTTTACGTCCCTAAATTTGTCCCTAAATTTGTTGATAGAGTAGTAAACAACTCATCACACGTTATGTTCAGTCGAGGCCGACGGTCTGCCATGCGTCGCTACTAATTTTAGAATGTCCTGGTGCAGTCAGAACGAGCGACGCAACATTCACAAGTTTGTTGGAATCTATTGGTTAAAGCAGATGATTCAAATCTCTTTAGTTTATCAGTGGAGTTATTTAATTCAAATTCTTTATTGTGAGCCCTACAACATAAATTATCGATTTGATATCTTTCAATTATTATTTCAACGATAATTTTTTGCGTTTAGTTACACACAAACAAAATATTTAATCTAAAAAAATGTTAAACTTATAAACATTGAAAGAAGGATTTCATGAGACTACATTTACTTTTCTATTTATTATCCTAGTGAATTCATATATGTATTTTTTTGAATAAATGAATTCACATATTTTCATTTATTCTTTAACAGGGAGTATCCAAAGAATTTCCTTTTTCAGTTTCACCACAACAGTGCTCTCCTTTTTTGACCAGGGACGGGTATGGAGTTCAAATTGTCAGAGGAAGTAAGAAAATTTCATAAAAAAAAATTCAATTCTTATTAATTAATTAAAAAAGATTTCACATTACATCTGATTCGCACCTAACATCTCTCTTTTCGGGGACATGTTAAGGTAAGATACTTTAAGGTGCTATTAATATGTGATTTTATATAAATTTTTATTAAATTTTATATATTATATAAATTTTTATTAAATTTTATATAAATTTTACAGTAAGAATTTATGTAACTCGGTCAAAATTTGTGTAGGTGCCTCGGAAGAACTTCACCTCATTTCGTCCAAACTTCACCCCGTTTCTTCTTCATTCTCTCCTAAATACCAAAGTCATTCAAATGATTTATCCGTCTTAAAAATAAACCCCATAATTCCTTTCTACTTCTTCTTCTTCTTCTTTTCTCTAAACCCTTCCAAATCTTTCACGGTTGAATTTAAATCAACATTTCCAATCTGGGTTTGCTTTCTTCCCCTCTCCCTTTTAGTCTCCTCAAATATTTTACTTTCTAGAACACCGAAAATCAGCGGGAAAAAAGAAGAAAAAAATGAGGAAATGGAGTTCGTTGGTAAATCCGTGAAGAGTTCAAAGGATATGGTCTTCACTCGGGCACTGTTAATTCCTTTGATTCCTCATCTGGGGTTTTCGAGATCCTTTACGAGGACGGCCATTCGGAGGAACTCGACCTTCATCAAGTTGCTTCTCTTGGTATGGCTGATGCTTTAAACTCATCCCTTGACCCTAGATCAGACCCTGAGTTTGAGGTTGTCCGTGAGAAGCCGAGGGTTGGAAGGCCCAGAAAACGACGCCGTGTTGAGAGGAAGGTTCGTGTTTGTCCAGGTACTGCAAATAAGGCAACCCTAGCTATTGATAAAAGTTTGAATTTGAATACAAATGTTGATCTGAATGAAGGGTTTGCTGGGAATCTGAAGGAGAATGAGGGTATTGATGCGAATTCGAGTGAAACTGTAGATGAAAAGGGAATTGGATCTATGACGGATTTGAATTTAAATAGGAATGGGGATATTGAAATGAAAAATGGGTTTGACTTGAATTCTTCTGGGTTTGATTTGAATCTTAATGATACTTACTGTGGTAATAATTATATAAATGATAATGAAATTTCCTGTGGCGGGGGAGAGAATGTGAAGAAGAGAGGGTGTATTGATTTGAATTTGGACGCAAGTTGCTATTTGGATGATAATATCAATCTTAATTGCAAAACCCAAGGGAAGGAATGCGGTTTTGATTTGAATTTAGGGGCTGACGAGGAGGTTGACAAAGATGCTATTGATGATAATTGTGGACGGCAAGTGGAAGTGAGAGAATCTACCACTTGTGCTGAGATACCTAATGAAACACAGGTAATGGAGCTAAAGGATGTTGCAGAGGGTGTTACTAACAAGGAATTGAAGAAAGATCATTCAGGTTTTGTATCTGTTGAAGGAATCCTTGAAAAGAGCGCTGTTGTGGATCTGGACGTCGTCAAGGCTGATGGTTGTGGTGGAGTTGGGTTAGAGGGTGTCCCTGAGCCTGGTACTGCACGAATTGATGGGTTCCGTGCCGATATAGCATTCAAACAAGTTAGTGGTCGAAGAAAGAGGATAAAGGTTGGAAAGGACTTGGATTCCTCAACAGAAAGGGTCTTAAGAAGAAGTGCTCGTAGAGGGTCTTCTAGAAATCATGTTTCAAGCTCACCACCACCTGCAACATGTGCTGTTTCCGGTTTGGCAACATCTCCTTCAGTTAGTGCAGTAACAGAGGAGAAACCGATTAGGCCAGGTCGTAAAGTGTCTGAAGAGCCTGTTCTTCCTCCAAAACTGCAACTACCACCATCTTCCAAGAATTTGAATCTGGATGGGATTTCTGTACTTGATATTTTTTCTATTTATGCTTTCTTGCGGTCATTTAGTACTTTATTATTTTTAAGTCCCTTTGAGTTGGAGGGTTTTGTGGCTGCACTGAAGTGCCAGACCCCCAGCACATTATTTGATTGTATTCATGTTTCCATTTTGCAAACTCTGAAAAAGCATTTGGAGTACCTATCAAATGAAGGTTCTGAATCTGCTTCTGAATGTTTAAGGTATTTTTGTTCTTTCCATTTCTTTTCCCTCTCTTGCCCTTGTTTTTTCAACATTGTTTTTGTTTGCCAGTTATCATTGTTTAATATTTCTTGTTGACCATACAATGTAGGAGTCTTAATTGGGGTTTCTTGGACTCAATTACATGGCCCATTTTCTTGGTTGAGTATATACTCATTCATGGTTTGGGATTGGATTCTGGTTTTGATCTTACTAGTTTGAAACTATTCAGAGGTGACTATTGTAAACTACCTGCATCTGTTAAGGTTGAGATACTTAGGTGTTTGTGTGATGATTTGGTTGAGGTGGAAGCTGTAAGATCTGAGCTTAATAGAAGGCCTTTGGCATCTGAGATTGACATGGATTTTGATCGAAATATGAACAATGGGATTTACAAGAAAAGAAAAGCTGCCATGGACGTATCAGGTGGATCTGGCTTAAGTGAGGATTTAATTGATGACACTAATGACTGGAATAGTGATGATTGCTGCCTTTGTAGGATGGATGGGAGTTTAATATGCTGTGATGGCTGTCCTGCTGCATACCATTCAAAGTGCGTAGGTGTTGTGAATGCTCTTTTGCCAGAAGGTGACTGGTATTGCCCAGAATGTGCAATTGAAAGAGAGAAGCCTTGGGTGAAGCCTTGTAAATCACTTAGAGGAGCAGAGCTTTTGGGCATTGATCCTCATGGCCGGTTATATTATAACAGCTGTGGTTACTTGTTAGTGTAAGTTTGTTTTACCCATCGTATTAAATAATGATTTCTAGTACTACCTTTGTTGATGAGTCATGAATGCATGTCTGTATTAATAGTTGGAAGTTCTCTCCTGGCTTATTGATGAAGAGTGACCATAATCCCTTGCTGTCTTTTGTTTTTTTGACCTATCATTTCCCTCCGAATTCTTATCAAGTTTGTCAGAAGTTGTTTTAACAGCTATTAGTAGCTATTATTAACCCTATTATGTGAAGAAGGCAATAACTTGACGAGTTATTATATATATGTATATAATCCTTCATCCATGGAATCTTCATGTCATTATCCATACAAGGGTCTAGTTAGTTATATGTGATATGGAGACATCGTTGACACAGCCTTTAACAGCCATCCTCACCATTTATGACACTTTGTGTTACCTTGATGTATATAGAAGAATAATTTTATTCGATATGATTACGATCTTTTTGGGAATTGCTGATGTCCATGTAAAATCCGCTGACTGATGGTTAGCAAGCTTCTATTTTTTAATCATCATTCTGTGTGAACGATATTGTTGCACAGTTTTCACCCAACTTTTTTGTTGCATATTTCTGTTTAAGTAATATTACCATTGCTTACAGACGCACATACATAGAAGAGAGGTTGTTGAAGATAAACAGAAAACGTACAAAATCATAAGACGGCAACTTCAAGAGTTTGTGACTTATTACAGTAAAATGATATATGAACAACAAACACTAGATTTAATATTCTTTTGCACATGTCCAAAAATCAGTTACCAGTTTGAATTTCGTGTTAACCATGATTAATTATATTTTCTAATAAGCTAATTGATGGAGGAGTATTTTATTGCGTCATGATAAAATTTGAGTTGCTTTGGTCCATTACTCCAAATGTTTGGTTTCTGCTTGTGTCTGTGTCCATTTGTGAATGTATTGTCATCTATTTCCCCAGTCTTTGTCTATCTCAGATTCCATTGTGTCTTAAGCAGGATACAAGCATTTATTTCAATCATCTAATCAAATATGGGAACAAAGGATTACTTATGTCAGGGTTAATGACTTCCAATTTGTTGTTGCTTCTGCTATTACTGACATTTTATTTTTGTTATTGCAGGTTAGATTCATTTAATGCTGAATACCCATCAAATTACTACCATAGATGTGACCTCAACCGTGTACTTGATGTGATAAAATCTTCATGCCAGTATAGTGACATACTAAAAGTGATTTGCAAGCAGTGGGATGTAGCTGTTGGCTCAAACGGTTCTAGTAATAACTTTGAATCTCTGAATTCTGCTTGCTCAGAGACATGTAGAAAGGGGAAAATTCCTACTGTTAGCTCACCGCTGCCAACTGTTTCTTCTGCAGAAATATGTATGATAAAGTATGAGGCTGCTGCTGGTGAAAAACCAGAAGAAAAGGAAGCTGCCGAAAATTCTGGTCATCATGACATTGAGGTTGCAGAGCCGGCTAACATATTGGATTTGGTGGCTGGAACTGAAATTCCATGTATGAGTTCTGAAGGGTCAGCTGAAACAATGCAAATGGGTTCAGTCTTTCCTAACTTTCAGAAACAGGGTTTTGTTGAGGTCTCAAACCAATTTGAGATTCCAGGAAAATGTTCAACTCTTGAAGACAGTTATTTGGTATCTAATGTTTTAGATGCTAAGCCAGGAAGCAAGAAAAAGTTAGCATCTCAGCAAACTTTATGTTTCATAAATGCAAAAAGAGGTGATGCATCTCAATTGCAGCCTGGGAGTGGCTACATGAACTGCTATAGTTTTGCTCAAACTGCCTCATTAGTTGTAGAAGAGTTAATGCGTAAGCCATCAGAGAAAACAAATGATGATTCCTTTGAATCTCTGGAGGAGATAATTGCAAAGCAGATGAGGGTTATTTTGAAGAAATCCAACAGGTTTCATTGGCTGGATATCCATAATCTATACGTAGATGCTCGTAAAGAAAATTGTGGGTGGTGCTTCCCCTGTAGATATCCTGTGGATGATACAGATTGCTTGTTTAAAATTACTTTGAGTTGTGTTCCGGAAGTTTCGAAAAGTGAGATGGTTGACCTTCAGTTTAGGTGGAATAAAAAGGGTCATGTTATAGATGTCATATGTCATATATTTTCCCTTGAAAATCGTTTAAATGGGCTTCTTTCGGGTCCATGGCTGAATCTACAATACATGAAGATCTGGCATAAAAGCATTCTCAAGGCATCTAGTATTGCATCTGTTAAACATTTATTGCTAGCGGTAAGTATTTTGTAGTTATTTTCTGCAAGAAGTTTCTGTTTTATATGTTACTGCTGTCTAACTCAAATCTCTTTCAATTTTTCACACTCATACGCACGCATAGAACACTGATTGCTGTGAAATGAAATTTGTTGAAAATTGTTTGTTTAGTGGTGGCAGCAATGGTTGGGTCAGATTGGGTTTCTTTTTGACTTCTGTGGGCAGTTTTCCATTAAGATCATTGATATTTTAGCTTTAAGTTGGGTTGGGTTAGGTTTTGGCTGGAGATTTGGGTTCCACAAACTTTTCCACATTATCATGTCAAAGCAAATATTCAGGTTCAAATAATCATGGACTTTGGGTTAGGGTCATATTAGAACCTGAGTTTTTTAGTGAATTCTTATCTGGTTCACTCAAGATTTTTGAAAGGTTAAATGGGGTTATTTTGGTTATGTTAGCTTTTCCCACCTCAGCTCTTTCAATAAGTTGAGCTAGATACTGGTCATCTATCAACTATAACCACTTAAAGCTTATAACACTGGTCAGTGATATAGGTTATACTACTTAGACCTTATTCTCTACGGTTTCTGACATTATTAGTCTCATATGTACAGTTAGAGGCAAACCTGCATCATCTTGCTCTTTCAACAGATTGGATGAAACATGTGGATTCTGCTGTTACTATGGGTTCAGCTTCTCACATTGTGATTGCTTCAAGTCGTGGATCCGCCAAGCATGGGATTGCAAGAACCTCCAATCCTGCTGTTGGACCAAGTATTTGTTGGTGGAGAGGTGGTAGGGTTTCTCGTCAGTTGTTCAATTGGAAGGTTTTACCCCACTCTGTTGTTTCCAAGGCCGCAAGGCAAGGTCTGCATTTTTCCTATTGTTCTTTTAAGTTTTTGGCTTGTATTGTTAAAAAAAGTAATGATTCTGAATTTCTTTAAAGTTTAAATTCTGCAGGTGGAGGCAAAAAGATACTGGGCATACTCTATCCTGAGAGTTCAGATTTTTCAAAGAGAAGCAAATCTGTTGCATGGCGAGCTGCTGTTGAGTCATCAACTAATGTAGAACAACTTGCTTTCCAGGTATGATTCCTATTGGCCCTCATGACTTATGTGTAATAGATAGTAGCTGTAAAACTGGAGGGAAAATAGTGATTCCTATCTACCGGCAGTGTATGTTGATTGGATTGTAAAGAAATATAGGCTATTGACTTCCATCTTCATGCAGTTTTTCTATTATTTTGCAAGTGTTTTCCATGTTGCTGCAGTGATTGCAGGCATAATATCCTGTGGCTTTAATAAATTTTCTTTTCAAATATTGATTTCTTTTTCATGAGGCTACACGGGAAAAGACTATATAACTGCATATAAACCCATGAGGCTGTATGGAAAAAGACTATATATAACTTTGGAAAAATTCAAATGGGTATATGTAAATAAAAATTAATTTATCATAATATAATGTATTAAAGAATTATTCTCTTTTCCACGTAAAAGGAAAAGAAGTATCAATTCTCTCTCTCTCTCTCTTAATTTTCTTGATTAAAAGCTTTAAAAGGCAAAAAAGGTTTTAAGAGAGAACTTTGTTAGAAGGGGAATTTCTTGGGCTTCTGTGTCAGTTTTCATCATGGCCATGTTAAAATCACTTTTGGGAAGAGCAGAATTTTGGGTCTTTGTTTTTGGTAACATGTGCAATTAACTTTTATTTGGAATTAGATGATTTTCGGTTGTTTTAGGGAAGAGAATGGTGGTTGATCTACCATTTTAGATGTATGTTAGAGAAAGATAAAGTGCTTCAATTTAAGAGGAAAGAATAACGAATAGAAATGGTGTGTTCACTGGTGGTGTTTTCTGCAAATATGAGATGCAGTAGATGTTGTAATTGAGATTTGAGGCTCTTGAGAGGTGAAAGTATGGAGGTGACTGGGTTGAAGAGAGGAGCAGCCCAAGAAGGCCAGAATTAACTGGCTTGAATGGTCTGGCAGTTCAAAAAAGTTTTGTTTTTGCCCTGGGGTCCCCAATAGGATTCAACTTTAGATGCTGGCTTGTGCATTTCCACCGTTTTTTTTCACATATTAGATATGTATGCAAAGCAAATGCTATTTGGTTCTAATTTCTGTAGTGTTGTTTCTTTATTTGATTTTGGCCAACTATGGTTACATCATTAAGCCATATTTATTTATTTATAAATGTCTTAAGTGGACACAAGGCAGTTTATAATATTTTGCAGTTGACCTTACATGGTTGGTTGGTTTCCTTGAATGCTGGCTTATTTTTTGTTATATTTTCAGGTAAGAGAACTTGATTCAAACATTAGATGGGATGACATTGAAAACACACATGCTCTCGCTACATTAGATAAGGACTTTAAGAAATCAATTAGACTATTCAAGAAATGTGTTGTGCGCCGAAAATCCATAGAGGGAGATGTGAAGTATCTTCTAGATTTTGGGAAGAGGAGAATCATCCCCAACATTGTCAAAAGATATGGAACTATTGTCGAAGAATCTTCAAGTGAAAGAAAGAAATATTGGTTGAATGAATCTTATGTGCCCTTGCATCTTGTGAAAAGTTTTGAAGAGAGGAAAATTGCCCGGATGTCTAATAAGATGATTTCTGAAAAATCTTCTGAGATCAGTAGTGTGGCAAAGAAGTCATCAAAGAACAAGGGTTTTCCCTATCTCTTCTCTAAAGCTGAAAGGTCAGAGTATTATCAATGTGGGCACTGTAACAAAGATGTCCTCATCAGGTAGAAACAATCGTTCTATTACTTCTGAGTGCTTTATCGTTTCTTATAGTTTTTAGCTATGTTGCATTGATATGGGGACTGGGTTTTTAGCTATGTTGCATTGATATGGGGACTTGGACGAGAAACAACATTTTCCAAAATTACAGGGTACGGCATATATAATAAAATTTAAAATTCTAAATAGATGAAAAAATGTTCATAAATATTCCTTGAAGTTCATACTTTTTAGTAAATTAGAAAATAAAATTCATAAACAAACTACAATATTAAAGTGTCAAATCTTCAAATTACAATAAATTAAGTTTAGAATAATATTAAACAAAACATACACCAAAGTCATGCTTTTTTGCAATTATATTATATTTTAAAAAATAATATGCAAAAAAACATTAGAGGAGTCTAGTACATAGGGTTTTGTTCAGTTCTAAAACTTTTCCCATAACACAAAGGGGACAAATTTCACAAAGGACTCAAATCATCAAAGTCCAAATCACCCCGACAGAAAGCCCCTAAAAATCCAACAAATCAAACACAAGACAACAACCATAGAACATAACACAAAGCAAGAAATACCCGAAAACAAACATTTCATACAAGTACTAACTACAACACTAAGAATAGCAGCAGAGCACCCGCCCAAGAAAAAGTCAGTCTTTTTTTTCGTACAGTTCAATACGCATGTGAATCAATCAAATAACAAGGCCTTGGTCAATTCAATTAGTGTCCAAATACAATTTAAAAGAAAGGGAATAATATTGAAGGAAGTGGTTGACGATTTGGCCTTGAAAGTTGAAATCTACGAAATAGGGGAGAAATACTTGAAAGTTGAAATCCATGAAGTAGCCGACCACCTTTGTTGGTGTTGTCTCTTGAATAGTTGCACTTACCCTCTCTAATTGTCGAGTAAGAATTAAGAAAGTGAGAGTTCCCGTAGTCGGACAACTTGGGTTTTTATTTAGGTTGGTCTTTTCTTTTAATTTTTAAATTGAATTGTCAAAAATAACCCTGGGGATGCATGTGAAGGTCACATGCCGTCCCTGAAATGTCCTAAAAATATTTATACTGTCCCCTACTAGTTTCAGTTGTACCCTGACAACGTGGGACGTCCTCGGCACGTACCCCAGCTGAACTCGTCCCGAGGACGTATTGGGTACTTGAAATGATAAGAGGGTGTTGTACCCGTCTTCCCAGTTTTTTAGTTTCATGGTATTGCAACTGTTGTTTGTACTTGGGAAGCACGGGTACGACGTCCTCTTATGGTTTCAAGTACCCAATACGTCCTTGGGATGGGTTCATGCCAGGGATGTCCCTCGTTGATGGGGTATGTCTTAAAGTAGTCGGGGATGGTATAAGTATTTTTGGGAACGGTTCAGGGACATGTGACCTTCACATGCGTCCCTAGGGTTATTTTTGACATTTTAACTTAAAAAATAAGAAAAGGTTAACCTAAATGAAATCCCAAGATGCCAAATTTTGTGAACTCTCACTTTCTTAATTCTTACTCCGCAATTCCAGAGGGCAAGTGCAACTGGTCAAGGGACAACACCAACCAAGGAGGATGACCACTTCCTAGATTTCAACTTTCAGGTATGTCTTCCCTTCGTGGATTTCAACTCGTCTTCCCTTACTTCTTGGATTTAGACTTTGATGATTTGATTCCTTTGTGAATTTTGTGCCCTTTTTTGTCACGACGATATGGTCTGCTTGGTTGATAGGAAAGGAATTTGGGAAATTAAATTGGTTTCTGGTTACTGTATGGATTTTATGCTAAGCTTAGTTTTAAAAGGCGCGAGGCGCAAAAGGTCCCTAGAGCCGAGGCGCTCGCCTTTCGTAGGCGATGTGCCCTTTTTTCCCTAAAAATTTATACATTAACCATATAGCATATTTTGTACTAAAAACATGATAGTTATATTATAATACTAAAAGATAAAAATATTTTTTATTTAAATCAAATAATAACCAAATAATAATTAAATAATAACTAACAATAATGTATTTGAAGGCTGTAAATAATGAATAAAACATGGAAAGCAAGACAGTTGGAGTTGAAGGCTATAAATAATGAATAAAACATGTATTTGAAGGTTGTAAATAATGAATAAAATAAAACATGTATTTAAGGCTATAAATAATCAAATAATAACCAACAATAATGTATTTGGACATTTGATTAAATTACAAACAATTCGGTGGCTGTAAAGTGTAAACAATTGGAATTAAAGGCTAAATTAACCGAACATAGATTATTCTATTTACTCTTATAGCAGGGGAAAATTAACTTTTGAAGAAGTTCCAAAACTTGAGGATAGTGAATCCAGTGTAGCCACTTATATTGGCATCCAATTTATCCTTTTTACATTTATAAATTGCAAACATTGTCTCTAATCCCTAATTTGAACCAATTCAAATAAACAGAAGACTAGCGCCTTTGTGTGAATTTAAATATTGTATGAATTTAAATCTCGATAGTTGTAGTATTATTCCTTTAATCTTGTATGAATTTAAATTTTGTACGAAACAAGAATTTACCTCGTTCCATATGACCATTCCTTCATACAAAGTTACATTTAACCTTAAAACTGAGCAGTAGGCAAACAACTTTCAATATAATTAATAATACCAAATCCATCCAGATCATGCTCAATACCAACTTGGTGAAAATGCAAGGGTGTGGCCATAAACCTCTCCTGTTTCCCTAAAACCCCAATCAGGTAAAAAACACAAAAGGAAACTAAGAAGAATTTTGTTGATTTTCTGCACCGTAACCCGTGTATCGCCTCAGAGACAAGAGGCGTCGCTTCACGCCTCCGGCAAAAGTGTCTAAAGGCGCGCGCCTCCTGTGTATCGCTTCGCCTCGGCCCATGGATGCGTTTGTCTCGACGCCTCACCTCGCCTTGTGTCTCAGGCGCGCTTTTTAATACTAAGATGCTAAGAGTTTTAAAACTAAGCAAAACCCTAGGTACTAGACTCATCTAATAATGTTTTTTTTCTTCATGTTATTTGTTAAAGGCTTAAAGCTACAAGCTTGTATTTTTCTTATGTAAGTATAATATAATTGCAAAAAGGCATGACTTTTGTGTAATGTTGTTCTAGACTTAATTTATTATTTGAGTCTTGAGATTTGATACTTTAACATTGTGGTTTGTTTATTAATTTTATTTTTTAATTTACTATGAAGTATGAACTTCAAGGAATATTTATGACTATTTTTACATCTATTTAGAATTTTAAAATTTATTTTATATGTCATACTTATGATTTTGGAAATTGCTATTTCCCGTCCCCGTATCAGAATACTTGTCTCAAATACAATGTCAGTCCTTATTTTAAAAATTATCTAATAACTAAGACTGAAAAGAACTTAAAAGATATGTTTTGTTAGATACAAGAGCGTGATGTTAAAATTGACATTTTAACATTTTTTTGCTGGTGTTTATAAATAATTATTCTTACAAGATAGTGGTACTGACTATGGGATGGTGAATTATTTAAGCTTCACTTTTTGGCTTTTCCCAATCGTGATTTTTTGCTGTTTCAAAATCACGTTTTCTAATTTTCATACATGTTCAGTAAAGCTTTTACCTAAAAAATAACGGTTGGGCCCAAACGAGTGTTATAAGCACATTGCTAAACAGGCCCTTAGTCTACATGATTCTTATTTAAAGCGCTAAATAGTTATAAACCCTTCATAGAGAAATGACCCAAAGCTTCAAAGTTTAGGGATAAGTTTTTGATCTGAACTAGTGATAAGTTTTTGGTTTGAATGGATATTCAAGGATACCCATTTTCATAGTTTATGGTCTAATAATACTTAATAAGTTATTCCTAAATTGTTTTCTTTTGATTAACTTTGATTATTTTTTGCTTTTGGTTTTATCAAATTGGCAGGGAAGCTGTCTGCTGTCAGTATTGTAAGGGTAAGTGGTGCTCTTCTACATTAATACAGTGTATTTGTCTTGTTCTCAAGTGCTTGATTTGTTTTACAAAGTGATGCTCTGCATGAGTGATGTTATTGCTTTTATGAGCTTCTAATCATAGGTGTTTTTCTTTACATATATATCACATTTCTGATTAGTTTGATATAATTTCAGGATATTTTCATAAGAGGCATGTTAGAAAATCCGCTGGAGCTATCTTTGCTGAGTGCACATATACATGCCATCGCTGCCGAGATGGCAAGTCGAATGTCAATGAACAAAAAGGGGGTAATGTCATGAAAAGAAGAAAGGGTGACACAAAGGGGTGGAAGACGAGCGCAAAAAGTGCAAGGAAACTGCCACAAAAAGTTAAAAAGGCTAATGAAAAGTCACCGACAGTACGAATGTCACTGAGGTTGCAGAAGCATAAAAAGGTTGCTGCTGCTGTGCCACTGCGCCGTTCACCTAGGAAAATAAAATACGGGACTTTGCAAAAGAAAAAGCCTGGTAGGTATAAGAAAGGCAAAAAGAAATCAAAGAAGAAAGCACCTAAGAAGATAAAGGAAATTTCTTGGCAGAAGAAGAGAACAAAGGCTTACCGTAGTTACTGGATTAATGGTCTTCGGTTATCTAGTAAGCCAGACGATGAACGGGTGATGCAATTTCAAAGAAAAATGTTTTTTGCTCCTTCTGAACATATGGCTGTCACCCCTGATCCACCCAGATGTCTGCTTTGTTGTGAATCAGGATATGCATCTAATTCAAACTATATTGCATGTGAAATTTGTGAAGGTAATTAATTTTCAGCTCTTTCTTTCTTTTTTCTTTTATCAATTCTCACTGTAGGCTACTGCCTATTAATATACACACTCCATGTGCTGATGCTTGAAAGTTTTTTGTTTGTATTGTTCCATAATATTTCTTTCAACTGATTTATGCAGAATGGTTTCATGGAGATGCTTATGGGCTTGATTCAGAGAAGAAAAGCAAGATTATTGGGTTTAGGTGTCATGTCTGCCGTAAGACGACCCCTCCTCTCTGTCCCAATACGGTGGCCAAAAGAGTTGATGAATCTCAATTGGCGGAGTTACAAAATGGTGTTAGTACATAGGACTGAATCTTCTGAGGAAGTACATGGTGCCCTCTCTCCATGTTATGTTAATTCAAGAACAATCTCCCTATTGAAACTCTTCGAGTTTGTGCTTGCATAAGGAGCAATTAGTTATCAGGGTACAAGTCAGAGTTCCAACTTGGAATATAAATTCAAACCAAATGGGAGTGCCTTAATGAGGAGTATAGATGCATTGACAAACTTATAACATTGAATTGAAACCATATACACTAACATTAACTTTAACATTTGATGAGAAGTTATGTTGCAAGATAGTAGAATCAATACAGGACCTGATGCTCCTGCAACTGTGGATGATGAGGCAGAGTGCCATTACCATGATGATCTGAAGTATTCAATTGAAGCTTAAATTGGAATACTTGGATCACGACAGGTAGCTGTACGATCTGGAGTTTCACAACGATCATTTGAAAGACGGTTGCAGATGGAGCGTCTCCTGAGTTGCATCCAGATAAGTTAGCATATCTGTTGAATTTGTTAGATGATGGAACAGAAACAAGTTGGGGTAGATTTTCAGTAACATTTAATTGGCGTAACAAGACTGAGATAAAGTGGTAGGGGTTGGATCTATTTGTAGGACTAGGACTAGAGTTGCATGTAAATTTTCTGATGCTGAAATCATTTAAGACTTTTAAACGGTACATTGGAATGATTCATTTCCAATAGAAATAGATATATAAAAAATGTTTATTTGAGCCTACGAGTTATAAACAATGCAGTGATCCATAAGAAGATTTCTTTGCTTAATTGATTGGTTTCTGAAGGTTGTAAAGAGTGACAGACATCCTCCTCCTCATTAGTCATGTTAACAACTTCTAAAGAAACAAAATCCTCAATGTCATGTCAACGTTAACACCTTTTACAGAAACAACAATCCTTAATGTCATGTTAACCTTCATTTTCGAAGGTCTAATGGCATTTTGGCCTTCAAAATTTTTAACGAGTCATTTTAGACTTTTAATTGTAGGCTTGTAAACGAACACGAATGAGAGTATATTTATGTTTGTTCATTTAATTTTAACCGAACACGACAAATAAACGAACATAATTTCTTGTTTGTGTTTGTTTGTTAAAGAATGTAGCTTATTCGTGTTCGTTCGTTAAAATGATAAACGAACGTAAACGAATGAACACAAAAGGACATATGTGAATAAATTTAAACGAACATAAACAAAAGAATATATGTGAATAAATTTAATTATTTTAAAATATATTACTTTTGTTATGAAAAATAATAAATATAAATAGATATGTGTGAATAAATTTAAGTGAACATAAAAGAACGAAATAGCCCTCTGTTTGTGTTCGTTCATTTAATTAAATGAATGGAAAATCTTGTTCATATTCATTCATTTAATAAATAAAATAACATAAGTGAACTTCATGCCGAACGGTTCGCCGAACGTTTAGTTCGTTTACAGCCGTATTTAATTGTGTTCACCTTTTTTGAATCTTGAATTTTTTCTTTTAGTTCTTGAACTTTTATTTTTGGATAACTACATCGATAATCATTGATTTTTTATGACGCTTTTACTTTGATCATTAAACTTTTAAAACTTGCATTGTAATTACTAAATTTTTAATCCACTTATATTACAATTATCGTCGTTATTTATCGTTAAAAAGTGCTGACGACTATAAATTGTTAGACGTTATTAAGGTCAAATTTTCAATAAATAGAACAATTGTTATGAATTCCCACGACAGTAAAGATCTGTTTGGTCAGGTGACTAACATTGTTTGTTTTTGAAATGTCTGTATCAATTAATATATGCCATCTAAGAATTTAAATTTTCATATTTATTAATATTTAAAAAATTAATTAATATTCAGTATTAACTTGCGACTGAAAAATTGTTAGCAATTCCTGTATGAATGAAGAGGAAATGCTTTTTCTACAATCTCGATTACTACATTGCCAATCGAGCAAGCAATATTTAACGAGGACACATCCATTGAATCTATTGAAATTATGTGTTTCCGTTGTTTTATAAGTTTGAGAAAACTCCCCTATGCAGAATGCAGTTACTGCCACAAACAACATTCATGTGAATGCTGGAAAGCTTCTGAGGTATGTTACTGTGGTGGTTCCAAGGATCACATTTTTCCAAATTGTTCACAATACATAGCTGGTTTTAGAAAGCATGCAATAAACGGCAGAGATTAATCAAATAACACAAACATGTATCAGTTGGTCTAGCGGGATGAGGTGTTAGGTCACTTAAGTAAGGTCAGAGGTTCGAATATTGACGTTGTGAATGAAAAAAAATGAGTTAGAAAGGTCTACCCATATTAAGCCTCTATAAAATCCGATCCGACGGGTCACGTTGCTTGAGCCATAATGGAAAGCGATTTCGTACAGGCAACTCAACTTTATACTAAAATTATGATTATGACTATTCATGTGTTTCGTTTTTTATTCACTATGTAAATGTAAATTTATTAAAATTATTATATAATATATGCTCATTGTAGTTATAATCTTATACATGTATTATCTATATAATTTATTAAATCTTTAATTAAGTAGGTGTCATGTGTTAATTCGACACAAATTCAGTTAAAAATAATCTAAATAATCTCTTTGTAAATGATAATAAATATTATATCATAGGTGTTATTTGTATTTATAATCTAAATAACTCGACACCACCTAAGATTATTTGTTGAGTAAATTTTGATAAAAGGAAAGAAAATACAAATGTATATTATATATTTAAAAGTCCAATTGAGTTTAGTAATCAAGCTATTAGGACTTTTGTGCTCTTAGTGTAATAATTTTGTTTAATTATTTTATTTATCTGATTTTTTACACGTCTTAGCTATCAAACAAGTTGACACCTAAGTAGAAACATAAATGCGCTTGATCGATATAGGCAACACATCGGATTGGATAATTTTAAATTTTTTTTATAAATTAAATTCACTTGTAACATTCAAATAAAGGAAGATAAACATGTTCAAATCCATCAATTGAGAGGTCCAATTGCCTTACAATGAAAGGGGGATAAAAGCAATGACACTCCCAATAGAGGGGAAGAGGCCAAAATAGAAAGAACAACTCAAAAAGGTTCGTTGCTCCATCACTATGTGTTAGTGATCCTTCGCTCAAATCACAAAGGATGAATGTAACACCCCGATCCGGATTTGGATCCAGAGCGCTACATTCGGGTCAGCCAAATTTGACCCAACAAAATTTTTAATTTAAAACCTTAGATTTTCAAAAATATCAAATCACCCATATTTCTATATAATTAAATAAACATTTTAAATAAGTTTACAAAGCAGAAGCTCCAAATTTAAAACACCATATATCAAAATAGTAAAGCAAATAGAGTTTACAAACTCAACATTTTATAAGGTCCTATGAATACATAAGACCAAAACTAATTACTAAGCATTGAATTCTAAAGCAATGTGTTGCTGGGAAATCCCTTCTTGATGTGCTCCTTGGCCACGATCAACCTACTAACCTGCGAACGAAAACAACGATTCCGAACTTGAGCTTACAAAGCTCAGTCATACATTTCTACTCAACCACAAGTCATGATTATCATAAAATAAGCATGTGAGATAAATACAGTTTAGAGAGCATAAATAAGGCTTCACTATCTAAGAGTCATCACCTAGCCTGCGCAAGCTAGAGTTCTTAGATCACCTATCTCAAGGTATTATTAAATCTACAAGAAGTCTTACATGATCTACGAAGCTTCGCAATACTCAAGGTCACTCAGCCCCTCAAGGTTAATACATCTATAAGCTATCATACATGGCACACAAGGCCCAACCATACCCGAGATTTCATCAGATAATCAAGGCAAAACACAAAAAGTAGAACCACAAACCTAGAGTGAGTGTAACGCCCCAGTTTTAGGGCTTAGTGGTTTATTAGACGGCCTGGTGGACCGGAGTAGAGATTTAAGTCAGTTTTGGGATCATATATTTTTGGTGTTGAAAAAATTATGGAAAAATGCTCTAAAATGGACCGGGTTTCGTTATATCTCTTCGGTTTGCTACGGAAAACCTAATGTAGTCTTCTTGGTTCGATTGGGCGTCTAGGCCGGGTTGAGGGGTTACATTTGGTGGTATCAGAGCCAGGTTTGGTTCATTTGTGAGGTTGTTGTGTTGTTGCCGTGTTTGATTTGTACGGTGATTGTTGTATGTACGTTGGTTGATATGCACGGTGATTGATATATGAATGATGGTTGTTGTATGCTATGTTGGGGAAGTTTTGGGGGTACCCATTGCCTTATTATTATAGTCTGGAAAGTTTTGACTTTTGAAATGAAAGTCTTGGATCCTTGCTTGAGGCTGGCCTGACTGTTTTTGTTTTGAAATGATTATCATGCCTTAGATATATTTTAGCACGATGGGATCGAGAAGAGAGTTGCGATCTAGTGTGATTGCTGCTGCCATTGGGCAGGGTGTTAAGGGGGATGTTGTGCCTCATAGAGAGTTACCCCACCCCCACCTATTCCACCTGAGGGAGTGGAACAAGTACCACCTGCGCCGGCTGGGCTAGGGATGGGTGATATGGAACTGTTGGTACAGGCCATAACCAGTGCTTTTCAAGCAGTAGTTGCGGGTGTTCATGTGCTAGCACCACCGGTGGTTGGGCAAGGTTGCCACTTGAGCGTCTTCAAAGTTTGGGCGGAGTTGAGTTCCCAGGTTTGTTACATGAGGCCTCTGAGGGTTGGTTGGCCAGTATTGAGAGGATACTAGGCCAGATGAGGTGTACCGATGCTCGTAAGCTGGGCTGTATTGTTTCTTTGCTGCAGGGTGATGCCTATACAGGTGGACTACCACAATATCCGTTATGGCGACGGATGATATGACCTAGGAGTTCTTCTGTGAAGCTTTATGGAATAAGTTTTTGGGAGTCTGATATCAGGATGATAGGAAGCGCGAGTTCATGGCACTTGTGCAGGGTAGTATGTCTGTTGCAGAATATGAGGTGCAGTTCGTGAGGTTGAGTCAGTATGCACCTGAGTTGGTTCCTGACGAGTGTACGCGATGTGATCGTTTTTGCTACGAGCTTGTGTAGGATGTTAAGACATACATGCTTGCTGCTGATTACACCGATTTTGATGTGTCAGTTTCACGGGCCAAGGATGTGGAGCAAAATTTGGGTTTGGCTTTTGGATTGCGAGGTTCTAGCTCGGGTAAGAGAGCTGCTAATACAGGTTATAGCGGTGGTCAGGCCAAGAGACACCGTGACAGGAGGTTTCGCCCGGAGTTGAGGCATAGCGGAGGTGTTATGGAACATGTAGTCTAGGGGCAAGGTGCCCAGGTTAGAGCACCATTTAGCACTTGTTGGGTTTGTGGATCCCGAGATCATTTGAGGAATGAGTGCCCGCGTCTGGCCAGGGAGGGTCAGGCACCTACGCCTGTTGTGGCTAATGCTTGTTAGAGTTATGGGTCAGGCGACCATCAGAGGTGTGATTGTCCGTTGTTGGCTCGAGGTGGACAGGCTGCTACACCTGTTGTTGCTCCGCAGTAGGGTCATGGTCGTGGCCATAGACCGTTTCAGCACCGAGATAGTGGGCAGAGGACTGTGGCTTATACCGTTGCTATCCAGCCTGAGGGAGGTGGACCAGCTAGGGTGTATGCGTACCGTAAGGGTCGCAATGACACCAATGTGATTGCATGTACTTTTACCCTACAGTCTTTGTTGTTGTATTCGTTGGTTGATTCTGGTTCTACTCATTCATACATTTTGAGTGAGCATGCTGAGTTGCTTGATATATCTGTTGAAATTCTTAATGTGGGTGTTAAAGTGACTAGTTCTCTTGGGGAGACAGTTGTGGTTAGGTGGTTGTATCGTAGGTGTTCGTTGATGGTTTAGGGACATGTGTTTGCTGTGGACTTGATGGAGTTACCATTCCATGGTTTTGATGTGATTCTGGGTATGAATTGGTTGACTGAACATCGGGTTGTGGTGGATTTTGAGACCAAGCGAATGTCCTTGAGGTTGTCGGATGATTATGAGGTGGTGGTTGTTGGTAAAAATACCAAGTTTTTGTCTAATGTTGTTTCGGCTTTGGAAGCAAGTCAAATGTTAGATTCGGAATGTCAGGCTTATTTGGCCTATGTTATGAATCCTGGATCAAAGGAGTTGAGGGTGCAGGATGTTCGCACCGTATGTGAGTTTTCAGGTGTTTTTCGGAGGAATTACCAGGGTTGCCACCTGACCGTGAGGTAGAGTTTGGCATCGAGGTCTTTGCAGGTACAGTACCGGTATCTATTGCTCTATACCGTATGGCTCTGAAGGAGTTGAAAACGCAGTTGCAAGAGTTGTTTGATCGTGGGTTCATTAGGCCTAGAATTTCTCTGTGGGGTGAACCGATGTTGTTTGTAAAAAAGAAGGATGGTACGTTGCGGATGTGTATAAACTATCGGCAATTGAATAAGTTGACGATAAAGAACAAGTATCTCTTACCGCGGATAGATGATCTGTTTGATCAGTTTAGGGGTGCCTTAGTGTTTTCTAAGATAGATTTCAGATCGGGGTAGTTAAAGGTGAAGGAGGTGGATGTGCCTAAAATAGCCTTCCGTACGAGGTACGGGCATTACGAGTTTCTTGTGATGCCGTTTGGTTTGACCAATGCACCAACTGCTTTGATGGACATGATAAACTGAGTGTTTTATGAGTTTTTGGACCAGTTTGTGGTTGTGTTTATCGCCGATATCCTTGTGTACTCCCATACCGAGGAGAGCCATGATAGACATTTGAGAATTGTGCTTCAGACGCTGTTGGCTAATCAACTTTATGCTAAGTTAAGTAAATGTGAGTTCTGGCTTAAGGAAGTTTTGTTTCTCGGGAATGTAGTGTCGGCCGAAGGAATTCGTGTAGATCTGCATAAGGTTGAGGCTGTAATGGGTTGGAAGGAGCCCAAGTCTGTGACAGAGGTTAGGAGTTTCCTTGGTTTGGCGGGTTACTACCGAAGGTTTGTGGAAGGGTTCTCCAATTTGGCGACTCCTTTAACAAAGTTGCTACAGAAGAATGTTCAGTTTGAGTGGATGGAAGATAGGCAACAAGATTTTGAAATGTTGAAGGAAGCTTTGACACGAGCTCTAGTCTTGGTTCAACCAAAATCGGGAAATGAGTTCGTTGTTTATAGTGATGTGTCGTATGTTGGGCTTGGTTGTGTGTTGATGCAAGAGGGTAAGGTAGTGGCGTATGCATCTAGGCAGTTGAAGGTGCATGAACGTAACTACCCTACTCACGATCTTGAGGTTGTAGTGGTTGTGTTTGCCTTGAAGATTTGGTGGCATTATCTTTATGGTGAGAAATGTGTGGTTTTTACGGATCATAAGAGTTTGAAATATCTGATGTCACAAAAAGAGTTGAATCTTAGGCAACGTAGACGGTTGGAGTTGCTTAAGGATTATGATTTGACCATTGAGTATCATCCGGGGAAAGCCAATGTTGTGGCGGATGCTTTGAGCAGAAAAGCGGCTATAGAGTTGAGAGCCATGTTTGCTCGGTTAAGTGTGACGAATGACGGGGGTTTGTTAGTTGAGTTGCAGGTGAAACCATCCTTGACGCAGATGATTAAGGAGAAGTAACCGTATGATGGGAGTTTAGTACCTCATGTGGAAGATATTAGGGATGGAAATCCTACAGATTTTCATTTAAGTGATGACAGAGTGTTGTGCTTTAAAGGTCGAATAGTGGTGCCTGAAGACGAGGAATTGAGGCGTACTATTTTGATCGAGGCACATACTAGTCCTTTCGCTATGTATCTCGATAGTACTAAAATGTATCGAGGGTTGAAGGAGGAGCACTATTGAGCTGGACTGGAAAGATGTGGCTAAGTTTGTTGCACGGTGTATGGCTTGTTAGCGGGTAAAGGCTGAGCATCAGTTTCCTTCTGGGTTGTTACAATCATTGAGGATACCAGAATAGAAGTGAGAAAGAATCACCATGGATTTCGTGTCTGGGCTACCTTTGACGTCGACCAAAAAGGATTCCATTTGGGTGATTATGGATCAGTTTGCGAAGTGTGTGCATTTTGTACCAGTGCATACTACGTATACCTTGGACAAGCTAACTGAACTGTACATTTATGAGATTGTGAGTTTGCACGGAGTGCCCAAATCCATAGTATCGGATAGGGATCCGTAGTTCACCGCAAGGTTTTGGGTGAGTTTTCATAGTGCTTTGGGAACCCAATTGAGTTTCAGTACCTCGTATCATCCTCAGACGAATGGCCAGTCGGTGCACGTGATTCAGGTTCTCGAGGATATGTTAAGGTGTTGTGTTATTGAGTACCAGGGAACGTGGGAGAAACAGTTGCCATTGGTGGAGTTTGCTTACGATAATAGTTATCATGCTAGCATACAGATGGCACCTTATGAGGCATTGTATGGCAGGAAATGTCGTACGCCCTTGTGTTGGGCAGAAGCAGGGGAAAAGTTTGTGTCGATGCCTAATGTTTTGAAAGGCATAACCGAAAAGGTAAAGCTGATATGTGAGCGCTTAAAAGCAGCTGCAAATCGCCAGGCGTAGGGATATAGAGTACGCTGTGGGTGATAAAGTGTTTTTAAAAGTGTCACCCTGGAAAAAGGTGTTGCGTTTTGGGCGGAAAGGGAAGCTTAGCCTGAGGTTCATTGGAACATACGAGGTCGTTGAGCGTGTGGGTCTTGTTGCATACCACTTAAGGTTACCGCCGGAGTTTAGAAAGATTCATGATGTGTTTCACGTTTCGGTGTTGCAGAGGTTAGGTCGGATCCATCGCATGTTATGCCAGTAGAGGAGATTGAGTTGAGACCGGATCTATCTTACGATGAGGAACCGGTAGAGGTTCTTGACACCAGCAGTAAGGTGCTACGTGGTAAAACAGTTGACCTGGTTAAGGTGTTGTGGAAGCACCACAGTGTTGAGGAGGCCATGTGGGAACGCAAGTCATATATGGTAAAATAGTTTCCGCACCTATTTCATCCAGGTAAATTTTGGGGACGAAATTTCTTAAGTGGGGGAGAGTTGTAACGCCCCGGTTTTAGGGCTTAGCGGTTTGGTGGTTTATTAGACGTTCTGGTGGACTGGGTAGAGATTCGAGTCGATTTCAGGATCGTATATTTTTGGTGTTGGAAAAATTATAGAAAAATTCTCTAAAATCATTATTAATTATGTATTTGATAATGGTGATATCAATTTTGTAAAACAAGTTTTGGAAGATGGACATTTTGGTTAGTGACCAAAATAAAAGTTTTGAAAATTGTGATTTCCTAGTGACTAAATTGAAAAGGATCAAATACTAAAAATCTTTAGGAGCTATTTTACCAATTGGTTTATGATGATTTCTCCCTTAATTTGAATTATTTTAACATGTGTTTTAATTAGTAATTAAAGAGAATTTTGTTAAAAAGTTAGTTATTACTTTCCAAAACAAAAATCACGTCATTTTCTCTCAATTTTTTCTCTCCATTCTCTCCTCAGCCAAACACTTAGGTTTTCATCAAATTTCCAGATGTGAGGTGGTTTCTAACTTGATTTTATTGTTTCAAATTGTTTTATAAAGATTTTTTGTACAAAATCTTATAATAACCTTGTGTTTTCTTAGCTTTTCACCAATCAATTGAGGGAGAAACTTCACAATAGGGGTAAGGTCCGAGATCTCCTCTATTGTATGGTTCTTTACTAAAATTCCCAAGCATTTGATCCTTGTTTTTATGTTTCTAATCCGATTTTGATGATTTTCTATTGTTTAATTGAATTATGTGGGGGAAATTGAGTTAATTCACGGGTTGGATCCGATTTCCAGTAATTAAGGATGCTTTGATTTATATTTTGGATGTTTAATAATGTTGATAAGTGATTTTTATCAATGGAATCCCGAAACTTAAGAATCTCTATTTGTTTAGGTTGTTAGTTTTGAGGTTTGTGGTGTTTCTGTGGTTGTAAGGTTACTAGAGGTGGTAGGTTGTTTTGGATCTATTTTTAGATGTGTTTTGATGATGAAAATGATGTTGGATTGATAGATGTTGGCTGGGTTGTGTATCGAAGTGTTTTGGTTATGTTTTCGGTTGTTGATGATGGTTAGTTGTGAAGGTTTTGTGGAAATCTGAGAAGGATTGTGGTTGTTGTGTTTAGAATGCATTATAATGCATTAATCCTCTGTTTTTTGTGGTAAAAACAGGGGAGGTTGATCCAAAAGTGATTGGAGAAGCGTTAGAGGCTTCAGATACTTGATTTCGCATCGACAAATCGAGGTTTCGCGTATCGGTGAGTGAAAACGTGGTTTAAAGCATTTTGATGTCTTGTGAATAGAGTTTTGGGAGTTTAAGGTAGAGCTTGAAACGCTTACCTAGACTCAGAAGTAAGTATAAAGTGGTTTTATTATCTTAGTCGTGCTTGTTCGAATGATTCTATGCACTTGGTTTTAATGTTCATGTACCTACTGTTTAAGCATGTTTTAAAGTATTCGATATATTGTTTTTAAGCATGTTTTGCTAAATGATGCACATGGTAAGTGATCCTTGTAAGTATAGTTTATACTTGTGTTTTAAAGCATGGTTGTTGCTTTGGAAATGACATGGTTTAATGCTTTGTAAAAGAGTGAGGTAAATGTTATTTGGTTAATTATATTAGCAAGTGATGTGGTTTTAAAATTGTTATCGGATATAGTTGGCCGGTCATAGGATTGAGTGCACTGTAAATAAGTCGCCTTGGATGTACAGGGTTTATACAGCGTACCAAATACTCTATCCAAGTACCCTAACGATTGAGGGGTTATATGGTACCAAAAACTCCCGTTAGTGATTTAAGCGTCTAACCGATGATTGGGGTTGGTGTCCCCGTGGGTTGAAAGTGTACCCGGTTGTTAATGTACCGCAATTGTGATTGTATTGCTATTCCGGTTGAGATGGCTTGAAGTGTTGGGTTAACACTTGTTGAATTCGTGTATCCGATGAATTCTTTTGTTAATGGACTTGTTTAATGATCACTTGTAAGCCAATATAATTGTTAATGTATCATTGAAATGTTTTATGTTGTATAATATGATTTATACATGTTTCTCATTGAGCTTTGCATTTGGTAGTAATGCATGGGAAGGCTTAAGTAGAGGGTTAGCAATGTGACTTGCTGTTGAATAATGATACATGCAGCATATGGTTTAATATGCTGGTTTTAAAGATGTAAAGTGCATGTTTTAAAAGGGTATGATGTTTTTAAAGGATGATGTAAAGTAAATGGTTTTAAATGCATTGATGGTGTTGTTCTGAGCGAGACTCAGGGCCACTCAACATCGAGAATGTACACTCTATACTCTGCAATACCTGAGTGAGACCTAGGGCCACACAACATTGGGAACGTACACTCCATACTCGAAATCCTCCTCGATTATCTTTGAATGAGACTCAGGGCCACACAACATCGAGAACATACATTCAACATCTCTAACCATGGTGTTGCAGCACTCTCTCGCTGGGTATCCAAATCCTACCAATCAAGGTGACTCAACCAATCAAATGTCTCCCTGGCATACAAGCAACGTGATCCTAAGGATAACCATATTGTCGCTAATCATCAACACATCTTTTATTTTACATTACCAAGTTATTAATTTATTATGGAAGAGTATATAATTAATCTCATTAATTATCTCCATTAGTCCACTAATGATTGTGTTGGAGGATATGTTACGGTGTAGCATTATTGATTTCCAAGGATCATGGGAGAAGCAGTTACCTTTGGTGGAGTTTGCCTATAACAATAGTTATCTAGCTAGTATCCAAATGGATCTATACAAGGCTTTGTATGGTAGAAGGTGTCGCACGCCACTTTGTTGGGCGGAGGCAGAAAAAAGTATGTTTCTTTTCCTGATGTGTTGAAGGATACCAATGAAAAAGTGAAGCTTAATAGTGATAGGTTGAAGGCTGCTTTGGATCAACAAAAGTTATACACCGACTTGAAGCGTAGGGAGATTGAGTTTGCTGTTGGTGATCGAGTGTTTCTTAAGGTTTCGCATTGTAAGAAGGTGATGAGGTTTGGACGGAAGGGCAAATTGAGTCCAAGGTTTATTGGGCCTTATGAGGTGTTGGAGCATGTTGGTCTAGTTGCTTATAAGTTGAGATTGCCGGCAGAGTTGGAGCAGATCAATGATGTTTTCCATGTATCGATGCTTCAAGGTATAGATTGGATCCTTCGCATGTGATGCCTGTTGAGGAGATTGAGTTGAATTCGAATTGACCTATGATGAGGAGCCGGTGAGAATTTTGGATTCAAGCAGCAAAGTTCTTCATGGAAAGACCATAGAGTTGGTGAAGGTGTTGTGGTGACATCGTGGCGTCGAGGAAGCCACCTAGGAAAGCAAGGAGGACATGTTGAAGCAATTTCCTTACCTTTTTCCGCCAGGTAAATTTTGAGAATAAAATTTCTTAAGAGGGGGAGAGTTGTAATGCCCAAAAATTGGGCCTAGACATTAGATGGATCGATTAGATGGTTTAAGATAACCAAATTAGGCAATTCGAGTTAGTTTCAGAAATTAAATCTTAATAAATTGTTTTTGGCTAAAATTTAATGTAGAAAAATGCTAGAAAATACCTAATTAATATTTTAAGTATTTTGGTAAACTCAATTTGAAGGAATTAAATATGATTTTGGGACATTTTGGTCTGGTGACTAAAATGTAAAGTTTTCAAAACTGTTGTGGTGACTAAATCGTAAAAGGGTCAAAACATAGAATATTTAAGGAGCTAATTAACCAAAATTTTTCATCATATTTTCCCCTTAATTTAGGCCATTTTAAAAGGTTTTTAAGAGGTTTTAATATTAAAATAAAATATAATTTGTAAAAGGATTATTAATTAACCAAATTCATTTTCTCACGTAACTAATTTTCTCTCAAGTTTCTCAGTAGCCAAACTATCAATTTCATTCCAAAATCCACAAGAGTCAATCTTTTTTGACTTCCTATTTGATTCCTTTAATTTCTACATCAAAATCTACTTGGTTTCTTGAAGCTTTCATCCAATCTTTGCCAATTAAGGGAGAAATCAACAATTATATGTGATTTTTGTTTCTCTTCTCGAATTAAAGGTTCTTTATTAAAATTCCCAAGTTCTTGATCCTTTACAACTGGTTTCTGTTATAGAATTGTGATTAAATCATGAATATGGTAATTAAATTGAGTTTTGATGTGAAAATTTGATAAACACTGTTATGAATCTATTTTGTATTGGATCCAATTGATTTAGATCTCTTATAAGATGTGTTTTAATGTTGTAAGAAGAGATCAAGTAAAGAAATCCCGAAATTATGTGAATTGCTAATTTTCTAGGTTGTAAATAGTTAGATTTTGAAGTGATCTTGGTGTTCTAAGGCTGCTGGAGGCATAAGGACGTTATAGAGATATTTTTGGATGTTAATTGATGTTTTTAAGATGTTAAAATCAATAGGTTTTTGCTGGGCTTTGTTTAGATGAAGTTTGGTGATGATTTAATTGTTTTAGAGAGGCGTTTGATGGTTTCTAGTGAGGCAAAGTTGTGTTTGTTGGTTGCTGGAAATTAGAGATGCATGGAAGTGCATTGATCCTCTTTTTTTGATTGGGTAAAGCATGGGAGTTGGAACCTTAGGTTTTGGAGAGATTGCGGAAGCTTGATTCTCGCAACGGTAAGAGAGCTTTGGGTTGTTGGTGAGTGGAAACGTGTTTTACTGCTTTTAAAAGGTTTGAAGATGATTGTTGGGAGTTTATATTAAGTTTGAAACACTTATCTAAGCTCAGAAGTAAGTATTGGTTGATCTCTCTCTCGTTTTCGATTTTGCAAAATACAATATCATGCAAATGTTTATAGATTGGGTTACTTACAGTTATATGCATGTTTTAGAAATGAAAGATTTTGCAAATGAATATACATGATGATATTTGAGCATAGCAAATGATTTATGAAAGAATTTTGAGAATTCTAGAATACATGGTTTAATGTATTAGAAAATGGTTTGAATTGATGCATATGTAAAACAATAAGTTATTGTGGTTTTTATTGAGTATATTGGCAAGTGGTTGAGATAAGCATTATCGGATATAGTTTGCTAGCCGTAGTGTTTAAAGTGTACTATAATAAGTTGCCTCATGTGTGCCGTAGGGTCAAGAGTGTGCCATGCTACACCATGAGAACCGCAGCGACCGAGGGGTATAGAGTGTGACAATTCTCATACTGGTGGATTTATATGTTATAAATATTGAGGGTTGCTCCGGTTCGAGGACGTATGTGAAGTGGTCGAAGGAACCACTTGGGAAATCTGTGTAGCCGATGTGTTTTTATAAAATAGAATGAAACTTTTTTTGAGTCACTTGAATGCCAATACATGAGATGATGTATCATGAGAAATGGATTATGTTTTGTATAATATGGTTTATACATGAGATGCTCTTTAAGCTTGCTATTTAGAGATTTTGGCATATGAAGATTAAATTGAGGTTTGTAATAGAAATCCATGATACATGTGTTGCAAATGATTTAAATATGCATATTTTAAGAGATTATCGAAGCATATGATAATTTTTACATGAGGTTTATACATTTGATTTGAATTAAAATGATTTTAAATGCATTGATAGGTGTTTTTGAGATTCCCTCACTAGGCTTATAGCTTACGCTCTTCTTTCTCATCCATGCAGAGAAATAAGCATTATCAGACAGCAAGTAGGCAAGAGGAGATTCAAGGGTCAAAGTATTTTTCAAGTATGGTTTTACAAATACATAGTAGTAATAGGATGCAATGTGACCAAGTTGTAATTGGGAGGTTTATTTTGGATACTCTCTGTTTGTACAAGTTATGTTTGATGTTTTGGACTTGTATGATGCCTAAAGTTTGGTTTTGAGGGGTTGGGAAACATTTTTCATGCTTGGGTAGAGATCGTGCCTATAGGACAATTGTTTGGATTTGATATGTTGCATAAGACGAAGTTACCTCATGTGTGTCGAGGGGTCAAGAGTGTGCAATCCTCTACCATGAGAACCGCAGCGGTCGAGGGGTCAAGTGTGTGCCAATTCTCCCGCTAGTGGATATACATTATAACCATTGAGGGCTACTCCGGTTCGAGGACGTATGTGAAGTGGTCGAAGGAACCGCTTGGAAAATTCGTGTATCTGATGTGTTTTTATAAAATAGAATGAAACTTGTTTTTGAGTTACTTGAATGCCAATATATGGACGATGTATCATGAGTAATGGATTATGTTTTGTATAATATGGTTTATACATGAGATGTTCTTTAAGCTTGCTATTTAGAGATTTTGGCATATGAAGCTTAAATTGAGGTTTGTGATAGAAATCCATGATACATGTGTTGCAAATGATTTAAATGTGCATATTTGAAGAGATTATCGAAGCATGAGATGATTTTGACATGAGGCTTATACATTTGATTTGAATTAAAACGGTTTTAAATACATTGATGGGTGTTTTTGAGATATCCTCGCTAAGCTTATAGCTTACGCTCTTCTTTCTCATCAATGTAGAGAAATAAGCACTATCAGACAACAAGTAGGCAAGAGGAGATCCAAGGGTCAAAGTATTTTTCAAGTATGGTTTTACAAATACATAGTAGTAATAAAAGGCAATGTGACCAAGTTGTAATTGGGAGGTTTATTTTGGATACTTCCTGTTTGTACAAGTTATGTTTGATGTTTTGGACGTGTATGATGCCTAAAGTTTGGTTTTGAGGGATTGGGAAACATTTTGCATGCTTGGGTAGAGATCATGTCCATATGACAATTATTTGGATTTGATATGTTGAATATGATCCTTTACCATGCTCTTACGTTGGTGAAATTATTGTTTGGGATGTTATATGGTGATTAGATGTTGAGTGAAGTATGTTAGATTGAGCCAAAGTGTTATATGTACTACCAAGAAGTCATTACAGGTCTGTTCGTACTGGTGCATATCCTCAGGGATTGGTATACAGGGACCTATCTCGGCTCAAACAGGGCAAAGTTACCTAGGTCTACCTATACACATGGTGCCCGTATCGATACACATTGTTGGATTTTGGCTTGGTGTCGGTACACGGGTAATTGTACCGTTATGCCATTTGGCTACTAGAATTCTCTTATTTGAATATTGCATACCCGTACCAATACGCTTGAGGACCGTATCGGTACATCTTTGAAATTTGAACCTGTATCGATATGGGGAGATTGTGTATCGGTACGGAGTTAGTTATTTCTGTTAAGAAGCTTTCTTAAGTTTCAATCTTTGCAGTTTAGTCCCTATTTCTTGGTCATGCAATTAAATGTGATTGGATGGTTATTTTAAGTTGAAATTGAACCTGAATGTATGGAATATGTCTAATTAAGGATTGGTAACTTCAATTTCAATGAAGTCCTCTTAATTAGCTAAAATTGCAATTTGGTCCCAATAATGTTATTTCGTAAATTGGATGTCAATTCGATGCCCGATTGAGTTATAATTTTTATCGCTACTTGCATGATCACCTTAGGACTTAACTAAGCATTTAGAAAAGATAAAATAAAAATGGACAATTTTCTAATTAATTCTTTTGGGTTTGTCTCGACAAACCCTAATGTAGCTCACTCGGTTCAGTCTTGCGAGTAGGCCAGGTCAAAGGGGTTATATTTGTTGGTATCAGAGCCAACTTATGATTGTTGAGAGATGGGTTGTGGTTGTTTGATGTATTGTTGATGTATGATTCTATTGTTTGGTATGCACGGTGTATGATTTTGTGAGATCATGTTTGAAATGGATATCATGGGGTATAAGCTTGAGGACACATTGCCTTATTACTACTAGTGTTAAATAATTTTTGTTTTTAAACATGAGAGACTTGGATTCTTGCTGCAAGATTGTCTAATTGATTTTTATTGTATTATCATGTTTTAGACTTATATTTTTGGAAATAAGACCGAGACGAGAAACGAGAACTTATATGGGGAGTGTTGTGGATGGACAAAATGATAAGTTACCTCTTCCTCCTGCTGGTGCTGGAATTGAGGGTACTATGACTTAGGCACTGCAAGGACCTATTTTTGGTGATATGAAACCGTTGATCTAGGCGATGACTGAAGCTTTCCAGACGGCCATAGGTAGAGTGCAAGTACCTGCACCAGTGCCTACAGTAGCTGTTAATACCGAACTTCTGTTGGAGCGTCTGCGTAGCTTGGGTGGTACTGAGTTTAGAGGTTTGGATCCTAAGGCAGCAGAGGAGTGTTTTGCTAGCACAAAAAGGATCCTTGACCAGATAGAGTGTACATATGTCCGTAAGCCGGGGTGTATAATGTCGTTGCTGTATGATGATGCTTATAGTTGGTGGATGACTGCTATTGCAGGTATGGCACCTGCTGATGTGATGTGGGAGTTCTTCTATGCTAGTTTTTGGAAGAAGTACTTGGGATGATGAAAAGAAAAGGAAGTTCATGGCTTTAGAGCAGGGGAACATTTTGTTTCCGAGTATAAGATCCAGTTTATTCAGTTGAGCCAGTATGCTCTTGAGCTGGTTCCTGATGAGCATCAGCGATGTGATCGTTTCTGATATGGGATGGTTGATGAGGTGAAGACTTATATGTTGGCTACAGATTATACGGAGTTTGATGTCCTGATTTCTCAAGCTAAGGACATAGAACATAATTTAGGGCTGTCTTCTCGATCAGGGAGTTTTTTTGCGAGGAAAAGGAATGGTGAGTTAGATGTTGGCAGAGATTGATACAAAAAGCATAGAGATAGGAGGTATCATCTGGATTAGAGACACGAAGGGAATAGTGTTGGGCATGGACAACATGTTTATAATACTTTTGGTCAAGCACCTGAGTGTGAGAGATGTGGTAGACAACATTTGGGGGAGTGTTGGGGTACTCTTGGTACTTGTTGGAGCTGTGGCCCACGGGATCACAATAGGCGTCATTGTCCACAGTTAGCTAGGGAAGGTCAGGCTCCTACACCTGCTATTGTGCCACAGAGAGGTCGTGGGCACGGTCGAGGACAATTTCAGCTTAGGGAGGATGGTCAGAGGGTAGTTGCTCATACCGTAGCATTTCAACCTAAGGATGGTAGACCGGTGAGGGTTTTTGCGCATCGTGTGGGAAGGAATGATACCAATATGATTGCAGGTACATTTACTTTACATTCCATAACATTTCTTTCTTTGATAGATTCTGGTTCTACACATTTATACATCTTGTGAGAACATGCATGCTTGCTTGATATACCTGTAGAGGTGTTAGATGTTGGCATACGGGTAACTAGTTCTTTTGGTGAGACAGTAGTTGATAAGAGGTTGTATAGGAGATGTCCTTTGACGGTTCAAGGTCATGTGTTTGCGGCTGATTTGATAGAGTTGCAGTTTTATGGTTTTGATGTAATCTTAGGGATGGATTGGGCGGTGGTTGATTTTGAGATGAAGCGAGTTTTGTTAAAACTTGCTGAGGATTACAAAATAGTGGTTGTGGGAGAGAATGTCAAGTTCTTGTCCAATGTTGTTTCAGCTTTGGAAGCGCGGAAGTTGTTAGAATCTGGAGGTCAAGCATACCTGGCTTATGTTATGAACCATAATATGAAGGAAGTGCGTGCCCAAGATATACTCACCATTTGTGATTTTCCAGGAGTGTTTCCAGAAGAGTTTCCAGGACTACCATCGGGTAAGGAGGTAGAGTTTTGCATTGAGATGTACGCGGATACAACTCCGGTGTCAATTGCACCATATCGTATGGAACCGAAGAAATTGAAGGAGTTGAAGACGCAGCTACATGAGTTGTTGGACTGTGGTTTCATTCAGCCTAGTGTGTCACCATGGGGAGCACCGGTGTTGTTTTTGAAAAATAAAGATGGCACGGTGAGAATATGTATTGATTATCGACAACTGAATAAGTTGACGATTAAGAATGAGTATACTTTGCTGACGATTAATGATTTGTTTGATCAGTTTCGGGGTGCTACAGTGTTTTACAAGATTGACCTGAGCTCTGGATATTATCAATTAAAGGTGAAAGATAAGGACGTGCCGAAGACAACTTTTGTAATATCCCAATTTTTGGATAGTGACCAAAATGAACATTTTGAAAGTTTTTGGGTTAAAGTGTAAACTTTGGAAAAGTTTAAGGACCAAAGTGTAATTTTCAAAATTTGTGTATTTAACCCTGTAAATGAATGGTTCACCCCCAAGATTGACCTTTCCGTGTTACCCAGATTTTTCGTACGGAGTTTGTATTAATGGCTATAAAACGATAAAGTTTAGAAATTTGGAAATCGTAGTTGGATCGAATTGGAATTTTAAAGATAGGTACAAAATTTATGGAAAAGTTATAAAATACTATTTTATGAGTATTTTATTGTAGTTGGTTGGATTCCAACTAGACTCAGTTAGATTTTTACAAGAATGACAAACTAGTAAATAAAGAATAGTTGGAGGGCTAGTTGGTCATTTGGCAAGGATGACAATTTTAAAATATTTGAAGTTACAAGGGTTATTTTTGGAAAAAGAAATTGATGATTTAAATCTTGGCCCTTGATTGATGATAAGATCAATCTCAACCGTTGGATAAAAGGGCACTTTGGTAATTTCCCTATTTAAATGAATTTAAAATTCATTTATATATTACAATTGTAATTTAATGGTGAAAAGATGAACAAAAATATTCATCTTTTCCAGCCGAAAAACATGAGAGATAGGGAAAAAAAGAGAAATTTTCCAAGCTCGATTCAAGCCCCGAAACTCGGTTTTCAGGTAATCTCTTCAACTACAAAGTTGTTCTACTCTTCAAGCTCTGTCTTTTGATATCAATAATTCATGGAATCCATGCTTGATTGATAAGAATTTATATGAGAAAGAAATTAGGGTTTATGAACAAAATTGGGGCTTTTGAGATTTTATGATTCCATGGTTGAATTCAAGTTGAAAACAAACTAGTATGATGTTAAAATCATGTTTTTGAGTTAGGATTTAAACTCTACATATTTTGATTATTATGAAGATTAGGGTTTATGGGTTAAAGTTTCCAGAAAATAGAAATTGATACTTTGTGTATCTAAATGTTTGGTAACAAGCTCAAAAGAATTATTGGAAATTCAGAATGATCATTAAGGACCCAAAATGAGTTTCTAAATAGTACAAGGAAGAAAGGAAAAGTATTTGGAAATTTTATATTCGAATGATTGTATTAAGACAACATGTTTATGGTGATGCTAGATTTGAATCTAACAAGTATTTTATCTTATTCATGTGATAAATGAAGTCAAGTCTGAATCAAAGAAGTTTCGAGGTTCTATAAAGGAAAGGATCGAGTAGAATTTAGTGAGGCTTTCTAATAAATGGCTCTGGTGAGTGCATACATGTTTTTGCATGATATATTATTTTAATGATTTTAAAGTTTATGGTATAATTTTATGTTTACCAATGGTTTATACCATGAAAAGTTGATGAACATAGTGGAGTATGAACTGCTCCACACTGAAGATATTTTACATGATGTGAAATGTATATGTAGTATTTGTTACTTGTCATATTGCAAGAATTGTTTTAAAGTTGCCTTGGAAGTATAATATTGAGAATGACGGTTACGATGCTTTATAGTGTCGAAATCCAACCTTTGAGTTGGCAGTTATGATGATACCTTATGCTGTTGAAATCCAACCTATGAGTTTTCAGCTACGATGCTTTATAGTGTCGAAATGCAACCTTTGAGTTGGCAGTTATGACGATACCTTATGGCGTCGAAATCCAACCTTTGAGTTGGCAGTTATGGCGATACCTTATAGTGTCGAAATCCAACCTATGAGTTGGCAGTTACAATGCTTTATAGTGTCGAAATCCAACCTTTTGAGTTGGCAGTTATGACGATACCCTATGGTGTCAAGATCTAATCTTTTGAGTTGGCAGTTACGATGCTCATAAAGAAGAATAGCACTTTTATAGTACAAATATGACTTTACAAGATAAATATATATTTTTAAAGTATAAAGTTTACAATATGTTTTTATGCATAGACATTTCTGGATAACAGATTACATGTTTAAAAGGATATCATGCTTTTAATAGTATTATGCACTGTAAAGTATTTTATATATGTTCTCATCTTATGTCTCACTAAGTTCGTACTTAGCGTGTGTTGATTTTGCACACGTAGGTAAATCAAGATGAAAGTGAGAAGAGCATTGCATCAATATTGGAAAGCTCAACGGTAATCACAGTAATGACATCCTAATTAAGGTTTGATTTTTGTAGTGGCATGTATACTTGCTAAACCTACTTGAGTTGTGTTTGGTCTTTAAAGTTCATTATGAGTTCATGATAATTGGCGTTTCTAGAAAGATTCAAGGTTAAGAATAACCTTAGGCGATGAGTTGCCTACTAAGATAGTTGATTTATGAGTTGAAGCTTAGATAAATAAGTTATGCTGGTTTTAAATAAAGTTAAGCGTGATTGGGCTGAAGAAATTTTAGGATAGGTGACCATGAAGAAGTTTTATTAAAGTTTTAAATTACCCTGATCTTTGAATAAAGAAGTCATAACATTTCTGACTCGTATCTAGTATACAGATACGAGACGGGGGTGTTACATTTATTGGTATCAGAGCTACAGGTTTAGCCGATTCTGGAGCTAAACGAAGTATGGTAAAGGTCAATAGTGTATACATGCCACTAGGATGTCAGAATTACTGATGATTTTACTTGTTTGAATGGATTCAATTGATTACTTCATTATGATAATAATGTTAAAATTCCAATGTGTGAGGGTAAAAGAATCGTGTCAAGTGTTTAGACTTGTTGATCAATAAGAGATTCACAAGAGTGATGAGGTTAATGATAATGTTCTACCCTCAGTTTAGCATGGTGCAGAGGCACCAGAGTAATATGATATGTATGTTCTGGATTAAGAGTTTTTCTTCCAGACATTAGATGAGATTATGGATCAGCCTGCTTAAGCATAGATTGCAAAATAATTGAGAGATCTGACACAATGGATTTTCAGAAAAGATATTTATATGAAGGATAAAGTATTCCTTAAAAGTTTCACATTGGAAGGAGGTGTTATGGTTTGGAAAAAAAGGGAAGCTGAGTTTGAGATTTATTGGACTACATAAGATTATGAAAAGAGTTGGTCCGATGGCTTATTAGCTAGCCTTACCTCCGGAAATAGACAAGATTCAAGTATATTTTATATATCGATGCTCAAGAAGTATCGATCAGACCCTTTTTCATATCATTACATCAAAGAGAATAAAGATCCAACTGGATTTGATTTATGAGGAAGAATCAGTAAAGATATTGGCACATGGAGTCAAAGAATTAAGAAATAAGATGATCTTGCTTGTTAAAGTTCTTTGCAAGAAATTATGAAGTCGAAAAAGTGACTTGGGAAAGAGAAAAATATATGAGAAAACAAATTTTTCATTGTTTTTGAATCAGTATATGTTGAAAATTCGAGGAAGAATTTTCGTAACGGGGAGAATTGTAATATCCCAATTTTTGGCTAGTGACCAAAATGAAAAATTTGAAAGTTTAGGGGGTTAAAGTGTAAACTTTGGAAAAGTTCAGGGACCAAAGTGTAATTTTCAAAAGTTGTGTACTTAACCCCGTAAATGAATAGTTCACCCCCAAGAGTGACCTTTTCGTGTTACCCAGTTTTTTCGTACGGAGTTTGTATTAATGGCTATAAAGCGATAAAGTTTAGAAATTTGGAAATCGTAGTTGGATCGAATTGGAATTTTAAAGACAGATCCAAAATTTATGGAAAAGTTATAAAATACTATTTTATGAGTATTTTATTGTAGTTGGTTGGATTCCAACTAGACTCAGTTAGATTTTTACAAGAATGGCAAACTAGTAAATAAAGAATAGTTGGAGGGCTAGTTGGTCATTTGGCAATGATGACAATTTTGAAATATTTGAAGTTACAAGGGTTATTTTGGAAGAAGAAATTGATGATTTAAATCTTGACCCTTGATTGATGATAAGATCAATCTCAACCGTTAGATAAAAGGGCACTTTGGTAATTTCTTTATTTAGATGAATTTAAAATTCATTTATATATTACAAGTGTAATTTAATGGTGAAAGGGTGAACAAAAATATTCATCTTTTCCAGCCCAAAAACATGAGAGCTAGGGAAAGAAAGAGAAAAATTTCCAAGCTCGATTCAAGCCCCGAAACTCGGTTTTCAGGTAATCTCTTCAACTACAAAGTTGTTCTACTCTTCAAGCTCTATCTTTTGATATCAATACCTCATGGAATCCATGCTTGATTGATGAGAATTTACATGAGAAAGAAATTAGGGTTTATGAACAAAATTGGGGCTTTTGAGATTTTATGATTCCATGGTTGAATTCAAGTTGAAAACAAGCTAGTATGATGTTAAAATCATGTTTTTGAGTTAGAATTTAAACTATACATATTTTTATTATTATGAAGATGATTAGGGTTTATAGGTTAAAGTTTAATTTAGGGTTTGTGATGTTGGATTAATAATCTAGTAAGCTTGATTTGTTGTCTGGAAGCAAAACCCTAAGTTAAAATTATAGGGACTAATTGAATTTCATGAAATTGGGGTGTATTTATGTAATTAATGATGTTGGAGATGTGAAATTGATGTTAGAATGCTAAACCGATGTTGAATTAAATTAGGGACCATTTTGAGAATATGTCAAAGTTAAGTGACCATTTGGCAAAGAAAGAAAATTAGAGGGAATTATTTTGAATAATTATTTGATGAAGGAGATGATGAATTGATGGTTTGAAGCAAGTGATGGGACTAAATTGACAAGTGGAAAAATAAGAAGTTAGTATAAATTAGAAGTTTATTATGGAAAGCTATGTAGAAGATTGAAATCTGACAGTGAGTTTGAAAATTCAGCATAAATTCTATACAAAATTGTTAGATGGTGAATTTTATACCGTTGTAAATATGTGTTCGTCTAGTTTCGTGTCCAAAAATGGAAACTGATTTCGAGTTCCGAGTTAAAAGATATGAATTTTTAATCGAATGAAGGTCAGAAAATTTACAGAGCAGTTTTGGGTCTGGACAGTCTGTGACGGAAGTTTGAAGAATTTTCAAAATTTTTGTAGATTTTATTAATTTATTTGACTTATACCGTTAGAATCGTTATCGAATCTAGATTGTCCAGTATAAAGGAAATTAAGATCCGGTATGTATTCTTCCCGTTGTAAGTAAATCTTTGAAGGTAGCGCAAGTTTCCATAAAATAGAAATTGATACTTTGTGTATCTAAATGTTTGATAACAAGCTCGGAAGAATTATTGGAAGTTCAGAATGATCATTAAGGACCCAAAATGAGTTTCTGAACAGTACAAGGAAGAAAGGAAAAATATTTGGAAATTTTATATTCGAATGATTGTATTAAGATAGCATGTTTATGGTGATGCCAAATTTGAATCTAACAAATATTTTATCTTATTCATGTGATAAATGAAGTCAAGTCTGAATCAAAGAAGGTTCGAGGTTCTATAAAGGAAAGGATCGAGTAGAATTTAGTGAGGCTTTCTAATAAATGGCTCAGGTGAGTGCATACATGTTTTTGCATGATATATTATTTTAATGATTTTAAAGATTATGGTATAATTTTATGTTTACTAATGTTTTATACCATGAAAAGTTGATGAACATATTGGAGTATGAACTGCTCCACTATGAAGATGTTTTACATGATGTGAAATGTATATGTTGTATTTGTTACTTGTCATATTGCAAGAATTGTTTTAAAGTTGCCTTGGAAGTATAATATTGAGAATGACAGTTATGATGCTTTATAGTGTCGAAATCCAACCTTTGAGTTGGCAGTTATGACAATACCTTATGGTGTCGAATTCCAACCTTTGAGTTGGCAGTTATGACGATACCTTATGGTGTCAAAATCCAACCTATGAGTTGGCAGTTATGATACTTTATGGTGTTGAAATCCAACCTTTTGAGTTGGCAGTTATGACGATACCCTATGGTGTCGAGATCCAACCTTTTGAGTTGGCAGTTACGATGCTCATAAAGAAGAATAGTACTTTTATAGTACATATATGACTTTACAAGATGAATATATGCTTTTAAAGTATAAAATTTACAGTATGTTTTTATGCATAGACATTTCTGCATAACAGATTACATGTTTAAAAGGATATGATGTTTTTAATAGTATTATGCATTGCAAAGTATTTTATATATTTTCTCATCTTATGCCTCACTGAGTTCGTACTTAGATTGTGTTGATTTTGCACACGTAGGTAAATCAAGATGAAAGTGAGAAGAGCATTGCATCAATATTGGAAAGCTCAACAGGTAATCACAGTAATTACATCCTAATTAAGGTTTGATTTTTGTAGTGGAATGTATACTTGCTAAACCTACTTGAGTTTTGTTTGGTCTTTAAAGTTCGTTATAAGTTCATGATAATTGGCGTTTCTGGAAAGATTCAAGCTTAAGAATAACCTTAGGCGATGAGTTGCCTGCTAAGATAGTTGATTTATGATTTGAAGCTCAGATAAATAAGTTATGCCGGTTTTAAATAAAGTTAAGCGTGCTTGGGCTGGAGAAATTTTAGGATGGGTGACCATGAAGAAGTTTTATGAAAATTTTAAATTACCCTGATCTTTGAATAAAGAAGTCATAACATTTTTGACTCGTATCCGGTGTACGAATACGGGAAGGGGGTGTTACATTTATTTCCCACGAGTTATGGGTATTATGAGTTCTTAGTGATGCCATTTGGATTGACAAATATGGCAGCAACATTCATGGATATGATGAATCGGGTGTTCCGTGAATTCTTAGATCAAGTTGTGGTAGTGTTCATAGATGACATTCTTGTGTACTCTCGTACTGAGAAAGATCATGATCGATACCTACGATTGTGTTGTAAATTCTGTTGGACAATAAACTTTATGCCAAGCTAAGTAAGTGTGAGTTTTGGATCAAGCAAGTGGTTTGTCTTGGTCATGTTGTTTTGACCGAGGGTATTTGTGTGGATTTGCAGAAGATTGAGGCAGTGGTGAATTGGAAGCAACCTAAGTCAGTGTCAGATGTTCATAGTTTCTCGGGGTTGGTAGGATATTATCGACACTTCATGGATGGATTTTTGAGGATTACTGCTTCTTTGGCAAATTTGTTGCAAAAGGATGTAAGTTTTGAGGGAACATAGGGTGACAACAAGCTTTCGATAAGTTGATGGAAGCTTTGACGCAAGCTCCAATCTTGATTCAACCTGAGTTAGGGAAAGAGTTTGTAATTTATAGCATGCATCCTACGTTGGTTTGGGATGTGTGTTGATGCAAGAAGGAAGGGTTGTGGCATATGCATCTAGACAGTTGAAGGTGCACGAGCGCAACTATCCTACGCATGATATTGACCTTGCTGTGGTGGTGTTTGCATTGAAGATTTGGCGACATTATCTTTATGGTGAGAAGTGTATTGTGTACACGGATCACAAGAGTTTGAAATATTTGATGTCGCAAAAGGAGTTGAATCTTAGGCAACAGAGATGGTTGGAGTTGCTCAAGGATTTTGATTTGACGATAGAGTATCATCCGGGGAAGTATAATGTTGTAGCTGATGCCTTGAGTAGAAAGGTTGTAGTTGAGTTGAGGGTGATGTTTGCTCGGTTGCACGTAATGCGTGATGGTGGTTTGTTGGCTGAGTTACAAGTGAAGCCATCGTTCTTGCGGTTAATCAAGGAGAAGCAATCGTATGATGATTCTTTGGTACCGCATGTCAAGGTTATAATAGATGGCAATCAAACAAATTTTTGTTTCAATGATGAAGGAGTTTTGTGTTTCAATAGTCGATTGGTTATGCCAAAATATGAGGAGTTAAGGCACACTATCTTGACTGAGGCACATTTGAGTCCTTTTGCTATACATTCAGGAAGCACAAAGATGTATTAGGATTTGAAAAAAGAGTATTTTTGGGTTGGATTGAAGAAAGATGTAGCAAATTTTTTGCTTGATGTATGGTATGTCAATGTGTTAAGATGGAGCATCAGTTTCCTTCAGGGTTGTTGCAACCGTTAGGGATTCTGGAATGGAAGTGAGAGAGAATTCCCATGGATTTTGTGATCGGTTTGCCTTTGACGCTGTCAAAGAAGAATTCTGTTTGGGTAATTGTAGATAGGTTTACGAAGTGTGCATATTTTTTGGTTGTGCATATGACGTATACTTTGGATAAGTTGGTGGAGTTGTATATTGTTGAGATTGTGAGGTTGCACGGGGTGCCAAAGTCTATGGTATCGGATAGAGATCCGTGCTTTACAGCAAGGTTTTGGGAGTGTTTGCATAAGGCTTTGGGTATGCAGTTGAACTTCAGTACTTCGTATTATCCTTAAACGGAGGGTCAGTCTGAACGCATTATCCAATTGTTGGAGGATATGTTACGATGTTGCATCATTGATTTCCATGGATCATGGGAGAAGCAGTTACCTTTGGTGGAGTTTGCCTATAACAATAGTTATTAGGCTAGTATCCAAATGGCTCCGTACGAGGCTTTGTATGGTAGAAGGTGCTGCACGCCACTTTGTGGGGCAGAGGCAGGAGAAAAGTATGTTTCTTTGCATGATGTGTTGAAGCATACCAATGGGAAAGTGAAGCTTATTAGTGATAGGTTGAAGGCGGCTTCGGATAAAAAAAAGTCATAAGTTGACTTGAAGTGTAGGGAGATTGAGTTTGCTGTTGGTGATCGAGTGTTTCTTAAGGTTTCGCCTTAGGAGAAGGTGATGAGGTTTGGACGGAAGGGAAAGTTGAGTCCAAGGTTTATTGGGCCTTATGAGGTGTTGGAGCGTGTTGGGCCAGTTGCTTATAGGTTGAGATTGTGCGAAGTTGGAGAAGATACATGATGTTTTCCATGTATTGATGCTTTGGAGGTATAGATCAGATCTTTCGCATGTGATGCCTATTGAGGAGATTGAGTTGAATCTGGATTTGACCTATGATGAGGAGCCAGTGAGAATTCTGGATTCAAGCAGCAAGGTTCTTCGTGGAAAGACCATAGAGTTGGTGAAGGTGTTGTGGCGACATCGTGGTGTCGAGGAAGCTACCTGGGAAAGCAAGGATTACATGTTGAAGTAGTTTCCTTACCATTTTCCGCCAAGTAAATTTCGAGGATGGAATTTCTTAAGAGGGGGAGACTTGTATTGCCCTGAAATTGAGCCTAGTTGTTAGATGGATCGATTAGATGGTTCGGGAGAATCAGATTAGGCAATTCGAGAATTAAATCTTAATAAATTGTTTTTGGCTAAAATAAAATATGGAAAAATGCTAGAAAATACCTAATTAATATTTTAAGTATTTTGGTAAACTCAATTTGAAGGAATTAAATCTGATTTTGGGACATTTTTGTCCGGTGACTAAAATGTAAAGTTTTCAAAAACTATTTTGGTGACTAAATCGCAAAAGGGTCAAAACTTAGAATATTTAAGAAGCTAATTAACCATATTTTTTCTTCAGATTTTCCCTTAATTTAGGCCATTTTTAAAAGGTTCTAAGAGGTTTTAATAATAAAATAAAATAGGATTTATAAAAGGATTATTAATTAACCAAATTCATTTTCTCACGTGACAAATTTACTCTCAACTTTTCTCCCAAATTTTTCAGCAGCAAACTAACAATTTCATTCCAAAATCAATAGGAATCAATCTCTTGGCCCTTGATTGATGCATATGTAAAATAGTAAGTTAATGTGGTTTGAATTGATGCATATGTAAAACAGTAAGTTAATGTGGTTTTTATTGAGTATATTGGCAAGTGTCTAAGAGAAATGTTATCATATATAGTTGGCTAGCAATAGGGTTTAAAGTGCATTATAATAAGTGGCCTTATGTGTGTCTAGGGGTCAAGAGTGTGCCATGCTCCACCATGAGAATCGCAGCGGTCGAGGGGTCAAGAATGTGCCAATTCTCTCGCTGGTGGATTTATACGTTATAACCATTGAGGGATGCTCCGGTTCGAGGACGTATGTGAAGTAGTTGAAGGAACCACTTGGGAAATCCATGTATTTGATGTGTTTTTATAAAATGGAATGAAATTTGTTTTTGAGTCACTTGAATGCCAATATATGAGATGATGTATCATGAGAAATGAATTATGTTTTGTAAAATATGGTTTATACATGAGATGCTCTTTAAGCTTGCTATTTAGATATTTTGGCATATGAAGCTTAAATTGTGGTTTGTGATAGAAATTCATGATACATGTGTTGCAGATGATTTAAATGTGCATATTTAAAGAGATTATCGAAGCATGAGATGATTTGACATGAGGCTTATACATTTGATTTGAATTAAAACAGTTTTAAATGCATTGAAGGGTGTTTTTCAGATTCCCTCACTAACCTTATAGCTTACGCTCTTCTTACTCATCAATGAATAGAAATAAGCACTATCAGGCAACAAGTAAGCAAGAGGAGATCCAAGAGTCGAAGTATTTTTCAAGTATGGTTTTGCAAATACATAATAGTAATAAGAGGCAATGTGACCAATTTGTAATTGGGAGGATTATTTTGGATGCTCCATGTTTGTACAAGTTATGTTTGATGTTTTGGGCTTGTATGATGCCTAAAGTTTGGTTTGGAGGGGTTGGGAAACATTTTTCATGCTTGGGTAGAGATCATGCCTATAAGACAATTGTTTGGATTTGATATGTTGCATATGATCCTTTACCATGCTCTTATGTTGGTGAAAATACTGTTTGGAATGTTATATGGTGATTAGATGTTGATTGGAGTATGTTAGATTGAGCCAAAGTGTCATACGTACGACCAAGAGGTTATTACACGTCTGTCCGTACCGGTACGGGTCCTCATGGATTGGTATACGGAGATCTATCTCGGTTTAATCAGGAAAAAATTTCCTAGGCATACCGATACGCCTGGTGACTGTATCAGTACGCATTGCTAGATTTTTGGCTTGGTGTCGGTACACTATAACCGCACCAATACGCCTTTTGGCTACTAGAATTCTCTTATTCGAATATTGCATACCCGTATCGATACACTTGAGGACTGTATCGGTACACCTTTGAAATTTGAACTCGTATCGATACAGGGAGATCGTGTACCGATACGCAGTTAGTTATTTATGTTAAGAAGCTTTCCTAAGTATAAATCTTTGCAATTTAGTCCCTGTTTGTTAATGATGCAATTAAATGTGATTGGATGGTTATTTTAAGTTGAAATTGAATCTAATTGTATGGAGCATGACTAATTAAGGATTGGTAACTTCAATTTCAAGAAAGTCCTCTTAATTAGCTAAAATTGCAATTTGGTCCCTGTAATGTTATTTCGTATAATTGGATGTCAATTCGACGCCCAATTGAGTTGAAATTTTCACCGCTGCTAGCATGATCACCTTAGGACTTAATTAAGCATTTAGAAAAGATAAAATAAAAAATGGACCTTTTTCTAATTAATTCTTTCGGGTTTGTCTCGACAAACCCCAATGTAGGTCGCTCGATTCTGTCTTGCAACTAGACTGGGTCAAGGTTGTTACATTTCCTACCTATATGAAGAAGACTTGGGCCAAAAAAGGGAGCTCGATCATAGACGACAGCTCTTAGTCTTCAGCTATCAAAGAACCACTAGAGTCGAAGTTCTAGAGGAGTCTCCACACGATGGAAGCCATCAAGAGAGGCTGAAGGAGTATGGGACTTGCTGTACAGTTAGAGAGCTTGGAGGAGATCATCGAAGTTCCTTTCCTTTATCTATTATGTTCATTGTTCTTCATGCATAGTTATTGTAAGAGCTATCGAGAGGGGCCTTTTAGCTATTGATATGTGGCTTAATATCGAGAGAGTTAGGTTAAACAAACGTGAACAATGAGGCTAAGCTGTTAACTTAGTCTTAATCGAGTAGATAAAGATCTCAATTGGTTTACACAGATATGTATTGCCAGCCGCTATAGCATTCAAATAAGTCATCAAGCATAATGCCTAGGCAATAAACCTAGGTTCCATAATCATCTGAATATCTGCTGCAGCATTTGTTTATCTTGATCATTGCTACTTTACTTTTATTTGCATTTACTTTTGATAATCACCATCTAACCAATACTTGCTCAAACATTCTTAAGTACGACCGCTTCGTATTTATTGATCCAATTCTCTTGGGTTTGACACTCTACTCTATCATTATATTACTTAATCGACAAGTATACTTGCTCTAAAGTGCATAAATATTTTGCTAGCATCAAGTTTTTGGCGCCGTTGCCGGGGATTGACAATTGATAATCACGTAGTAATTGCACTTAAGATTTTATTGCAATTGCATTTAATTTTTTCTTTTATCTCTCATTTCAAGTACGTTCTAGTGCATGACCAGGCGTACAAATTGTGAGGAACCAATTATCACTTGTAACATAGAGATTGAAAGATACTTGAGAAACCTTAGTAAAGAACAAAGAATAATGGATCCTCATCACCATGTTAACAATACACAAAACGGCCTGAACAACGTACATAATGACGACGATCAACCAATAGTTGCACGAGTAATTGTTGATGATGTAGCCAATAGTGGAGAACAGAGAAGGCAATCGGTTGTTCTACCACTTTCCAAGCCTAAAAGACCCATTCACGATAGTCTTGCACCCATCATCAATGATCTTAACCCATCGATCCTTGTGCCAAAACTAGGGGCAGCTCACTTTGAGCTAAAGCCCGTTATGTTCAACATGCTCAACTCCATTAGACAATTCAGTAGATCAGGAAGAGAGGATGCTACAAAACATATTTAGGCTTTCTAGGAAGTCTGTGATTGTTTTAAACAATCGGGAGTTCATGATGGTGTGTTGAGACTTAAATTGTTCCCTTACTTCTTGCTTGATCGAGCCCGAGCATGGTTGAAGAATATATCCTCAGGATCCATTACATCTTGGGATGACCTTTGCAAAAACTTTTTTCACCAATATGATCCACCAAACGTGCACAATAAGAAGTGGAGCAAAATTATAGCACTCAAGCGACGAGATTATGAATCTATGTATGAATGATAGGAAAGATATAAAGATATGCTACGCAAGTGCTTGATTCATGGATTTCATGATTGGCTACAATCAATGACGTTCTAGAATGGCATCAACGCTTCTACGAGAATAATGATTAACTATTCAGCCAATAGAATTTTGTTCGACAAAGATCTTGAAGAGGCCTTTGAAATTCTCAATCAGATAGACAATAACGACTACCAGTTTCCTACGAGGAGATTGAATCTTGACCCTAAATCTTCTAGAACACTCCAATTGGACGATTCCCAGAGTGTGGCAGCTTAACTCTTCACCATTGTAAACCTGCTCAAGAACATGCAACCGTTATCCAATACACGAGAGGCAAAGATAATTCAATAAACATGCGAGCATTGTGATTGGGAACACCAGTCGAATGAATGCCCCCAACAACAAGAATATGGATGCTATATAGGGAATACTAACCGTAACAACAATCCCTATTCGAACACCTACAACCTAGGGTGGCGACAACATCTAACTTTTTTTTGGTAACACATGAAATTCAGGAGCTAGATAGAATGCTACAATAGAGCCTCTTGGATTCCAACAAAAAACTCAAAGGCAAAACCAGGGAGTTTCTAACTTCAACTCTAATTCTTTTGATTCTTCATATCAAAGTATTATGGATACTGCTAGAGTTATTATGCAGGATTAGTCAGCGCATCTCAAGAATCATACTGACATTCTCACAACACATGTTTCACCATTCCATGTTCCATAGGACGAAACTACTCTGGCCGTGCTTTGTGTGATCTTGGTACAAGTGTCAACTTGATGCCGAAATTAGTATTTGTATCTCCGCCCCTTGACCCCTACATAGGTAACAAAGTTCGCAGGTTCATATCGATAATTTTAATAAACAAGATAAAACATGTGTATGTTATGATTGATATGCATGGTGTTTTTACAATGCATGGTTATAGCCCTAAATCCCATTTAGTTTTGTTTACAAAAGGTTGTAACTTTAAATATGGCCTGCGTGTCGTGCCTCTCTATATTTCTATTGTAAATTCTCTTCTCATCTTACTCCCTCGTATGTAAAACGAGTTTCTCAAATTGTAATTTACGAAGATGTAAAATGATTAGAAGGATGGGCCGCTTGAAGCTTGTGAAGCGATTATTATCTTAGGACTCCTTTTGGTTCTCCCATTGGCTTGGGATAGGCCACCATAGTTTAAAGGGCCATAACCATTGCATTTATTTACTGCTTTATATTTTTCATGTATGTCCTATGGATGGTATGTTAACATGCTAATTAATTGATAAGATCAAGTAAAAGATTAAATGGTGAGATTATTATTAAAACCCCTCAACAAAATCTAAGTTAATATAACGTCCCAATATTTACCCTCGTTAAAGCCTCGATCGATATTATGTGGGTTTTGCCAAAGCAAAGGCACATGGATCTATCCCGGTTAAACGCGAAGAGTAAATAAGTGATATTCATTGGTTGAAATATTGGTTGATAACATAGCTAGGTTACTATAATAGATTAGAAACCTAGAGGTTAGTTATTTGGTTAATCATAAGATGATCACCAAACTAAGGAATTACATAAGATGTAATTAGCAAGAAGTTGCTTACCTAAATAACCATTCTCTTAAGATTTAAAGCCAAAGCTGACTTAGGAGAAGGTGAAATATGGATCCTCACTCACTAGAAAAACTTTAAGATGTTTTCTCGAAATTAATATATGAGGGTTTTAATTTTGAATAAAATAGTGGGAGCCTCTTTAATAAAGACCTATTAATGATTTTAAACTTGGTAAGGACAAATTAAATGGCTTGAACTTCCTTGACTAGTTTCGTAATTTGAGAATTGTTCTCAAACAAGAGCGGAAATTACAAGTCATCGAAGAACCCGTTCCTGATGAACCGGCAGCTACTGCCTCTAGAGCTGACAAAGACAAGTATAAGAAATACATGGATGATATGATAGACATAGGATGTCTAATGCTTGCTACCATGACCTCTGAGCTTCAGAAGCAACATGAGGACATGGTAGCGTATGATATGATTCAAAACCTCAAGGAATTGTATGAGGGGTAGGCACGCCAAGAGAGGTATGAGACCTCAAAAACTCTGTTTCAATGCAAAATGGTTGAGGGATCCTCCGTAGGAACCCATGTCATCAAGATGATGGGCTATATCCAAACACTGGAGAAATTGGTATTCCCCCTCAAAGATGAGTTAGCTATTGACGTTATTTTGCAATCGTTGCCAAATAGCTTTAGACAATTTGTCCTTAATTTCAACATGAATGAGATTAACAAGACTTTGTCACAGTTACTCGGCATGTTACGAACTACTGAAGGTAAAATGAAAAAGGTTGGACCTAAGCCCATTTTGATGGTCCGCAAGGAAAAGGAAAGGGCAAGAACAAAGGAGTGGCAAAGCCTAAAGGCAATGGCAAGGCCAAGCCCAAAGGAAATGATGCATTGAAAACCAAAGGAGGAGTAAGCAAGGAAGGAAAATGTTTCCACTGCAACAAAACCAGACACTGGAAAAGGAACTGCCCTATTTATCTTGAAGAGGTCAAGAAGGCAAAAGAAAACGGAACGTCTGTTTCAGGTATTTATGTTATTGATATTAACTTATCAACATCTACTTCTTGGGTATTAGATACTGGTTGTGGTTCTCACATTTGTACTTCTGTACAGGGACTACAAAAGATAAGGAATCTGGCTAAAGGAGTTGTGGACCTACGAGTTAGAAATGGAGCAAGAGTTGTTGCATTAGCTATAGGGACATATATTTTATCTTTACCTAGTGGACTTGATTTATGTTTAGAGGATTGTTATTTTGTGCCCAGTTTGACTAAGAACATTATTTATATTTCTTGTTTGGACAAGATAGGCTTTGAGATAATTATTAAGAATAATTGTTGTTCATTTTATCTCAGTAATGTTTTTTATGGATTGGCACAACTGGTTAATGGCCTTTACGTTTTAGATCAAGATAATTCCTTTTATAACATAAATAATAAAAGATCAAAAGCAAACGACTCAACTCAAACTTATCTTCGGCACTATCGTTTAGGCCATATAAGTGCAAAACATATATCAAAGCTCCATAAAGATGGAATTTTAGATTCATTTGTTTTCGAACAATTTGATGTATGCGAATCTTTCTTATTGGGAAAAATGACTAAGGCTCCCTTTAATAGTAAAGGTGAGCGAGCAAGTGATTTATTGAGATTAATACATAGTGATGTATGTGGGCCAATGAATACACAAGCCATAGGGGGTTTCCAATACTTCATTACTTTCACTGATGATTTCAGTTGGTATGGGTATGTTTACCTCATGCACCTTAAATATGAAGCCCTTGAAAAGTTCAAAGAGTTCAAGAATGAAGTACAAAACCAGTTAGGCAAAACTACTAAAGTACTTTGATCAGAAAGGTGGAGAATATTTGAGCTTAGAGTTTGATGAACTCTTGAAACAATGTGGGATTGTCTCACAACTTACACCACCTGGCACACCATTGTGGAATGGAGTTTCTAAAAGGAGGAATCGAACTTTGTTAGACATGGTTCGACTGATGATGAGTCTTAGCGATCTTTCAACTCTTTTTTGGGGACATGCACTTGAGACAGCTGCTTTCACACTAAACCGTGTTCCATCTAAATCGGTTGAAAAGACACCATATGGGATATGGAATGGGAAACATCCTAGTATGTCTTTTATGAAGATTTGGGGCTGCAAAGCTTATGTCAAACATCAGATGTCTACAAAGCTCAAACCTAAATCTCAAAAATGCATATTTGTAGGATATCCTAAAGAAACTAAAAGGGTATTATTTCTTCAATCCTATCGAGAACAAAGAGTTTGTTGCTCGAACGAGAGTTTTTCTCGAAAGAGAATTTCTCTCCAAGAAAGGGAATGGTAGAAATGTAGAACTCGAAGAAGTTCGAGAACAAGAGATCAATGAACCAAAGATTGAACAAAATCGAGCTCCACAAGTTGTTGAGGAACAATCAACCAATTTAGAAACACAACCACTACGAAGATCTTTAAGAGAACGTCACTTACCTGAGAGATATGGATTTCTCGTTACCACTCATGGTGATGTTCTTCTTATAGATCAATATGAGCCTAGGACTTATCAAGAAGTAGTGTCGAGCCTAGACTCTAAGAAATGGCTTGAAGCCATGAGGTCTGAGATGGATTCCATGTTAGAAAACCAAGTATAGACTTTGGTTGAACCACCTGAAGGGGTTAAACCTATTGGGTGCAAATGGGGTTTTAAGAAGAAAACTAACATGGATGGTAATGTACAAACATATAAAGGGCGATTGGTCACTAAAGGGTTTCGACAAATTCATGGTATAGACTATGATAAGACCTTTTCTCCTATTGCAATGTTTAAATCCATCCGGATCTTGCTTGTGATAGCTACATTCTATGATTATGAAATCTGGCAGATGGATGTCAAAACTACTTTCCTTAATGGGAAACTTGAAGAGGATGTGTTTATGACACAACCAGAGGGTTTTGTCAATCCAAAAGATGATGGAAAGATTTGCAAGCTACAAAGATCCATTTATGGATTAAAGCAAGCTTCTCAAAGCTGGAATCTTCATTTTATCGATGCTATCAAAGAGTTTGGTTTTATCAAAAACGAATATGAGTCTTGTGTTTATAAAAAGGCTAGTGGGAGCATTGTTTCATTCCTAATATTGTATGTAGATGACATACTAATCATAGGAAATGACATACCTACCTTACAGTCTGTAAAGACTTGGTTAGGAAGTTGTTTTTCTATGAAAGATTTGGGTGAGGCAGTATATATCTTAGGAGTTAAAATCTATAGAGATAGATCAAGACGACTCCTAGGTTTGAGCCAGAGTACATATTTAGACAAAGTGCTAAAAAGGTTCAGCATGGATGAATCCAAGAAAGGATTTCTACCTATGAGACATGGCGTGTCACTCTCGAAGGAAATGTGTCCTTCAACCTTACAAGAGAGAGAACGGATGAATAAGATTCCATATGCTCCAACTATTGGTTCTATCATGTATGCCATGATATGTACTCGCCAGATGTATCGTATGCTTTAAGCATGACAAGTCGATATCAAGTAAATCCCAGTGAAAGTCATTGGGTTGCAGTTAAAAACATTCTTAAGTACTTAAGAAGAACTAAGGATACATTCCTTATATATGGAGGTGAGGAAGAGCTTAGTGTAAAAGGTTACACTGATGCTAGCTTCCAAACCGATAAGGATGATTCACGATCCCAATCGGGTTTTGTGTTTTGCCTTAATAGAGGTGCTATGAATTGGAAAAGTTCAAAGCAAGATACATTAGCTGATTCTACAACAAAGGCTGAATACATTGCAGCCAGTGAAGCAGCAAAAGAAGCTGTTTGGATAAAGAAGTTCATTTCTGAACTAGGGGTTATTCCCAGCATATCAAATGCCATGGAACTCCGTTGTGACAACAATGGAGCCATTGCACAAGCAAAGGAACCCATATCTCACCAAAGATCCAAACATATTCTCAGGCGCTTTCATCTCATTCGAGATATCATTGATCGAGGAGACGTGGAAATATGCAGAGTACGCACGGATGATAATATTGCTGACCCACTGACCAAGCCTCTGACACAACAGAAGCATGGTCGTCACACTGAGTCACTCAGTATTAGATATATGAGTGATTGGTCGTAGTGCCAGTGGGAGATTGCTAGAGTATGCCCAAAGACCAATCATGAAATGATTGTAACTACATACTTACTTTACCAGTTTTATTAAGGCATTGCCATTTATTATTTTCGGTTATATTTTTGTGTTCTTATATATAAGCTGTATGATAATAAGATCCATAGAATAATATGATTATTCTTAAAAGGTCCATAGCCAAGTATTATTGTAGGCTTGGACAACAATAATACATTAAAGGCTATTATGTAGTTGAATGATGGCAAAGTGCTGTCATTGCCATGGAGATGTCAAAATTAATACATGAGTATGTTTTAGAGAACAACATACTGGAATGACCCGTTATGAGCATGTTTCTTGGATTATTATGTGACAGTCACAAACATGTTCATAGTGATGACTAATTGTATGATCCTCAGACTTGAGATCATTTTTATCTTGACATCTATAGTCTCATGTTTTGATACAGTTAAAAGTGTACCGTATCTGGTTGCATCATAAAGACTGATATTGGACATGCCACAATCTATGTAGTGAGATTTAGGTGATCAACATAGGATTTGTCCCTCCTACATAATATGAGTAATATCACAGGCCACTTGATCGAGTGAGACTAGAAACGCATGGCCATGCTTGAATAAGCTGATATGAGATATCATAAATTATTCGTTTGTTATAGTCTACTCAAGATATCAAGAAACATTAGATGGACTATACAAGTGTGACTATTCCATGACTTGTGTCCAATCTAGATATAAAGGACAAAAGGATGTAATGCAAGAAAGAGAGTTAATCATATAGAGGTTATGTCGAATCATGACTTTTGGTAACTTAGGTGACAATGATACATTGCTAGACGTAACTCATTGTTTGTAATATTTGAATTGTTCTAATATTTACTATTAATGTTACAAGAACCTACAGGGTCACACCCTATGGTTTGATCAAGCAAATGTTAAACGAATAATACACGTACAAAGTTGTTGTACATAAATGAAGATATAATTAAAATTTATGTATATTATGATATATATAGATTTTGATTATTCGAATTTAAAGTTTATATATATTTGATATATATAGAATTTAAATTATTCCAAATTTAAGGTTTATATATTCGATATATATATAGAATTTAAATTATTTCAAAATTAAAGGATAAACATTAAAGGAGAGTAATTAAATGTAATTATAACTCTTTAATGCATGAAATTCGGAAATAGTCAACAACTCAAATTCAAGTTGAATTAGGGTTATTTGTATTATAAAAGGAACATAAGGGTCTAGCAGCCACTTAAGCTTTTTGCGAAACTCTCTAAATAGTTTAGAGAAGAAAAATTATTTGCTTGCAACTAGGTGAACTGAGTAGAGGTCGGGACATTTTCGTTGCGACTAAGGATTTGAAAAGGATTTGAGTTTGATGACGAATGTCGTGAAGCTTTCGAAACCTTAAAGAATGAACTTAGTTCTACATCGGTTATAGTGCCCCCCGATTGGTCATAACCCTTTGAGCTTATGTGTGATGCTAGCGATTATGCTGTCAACGCCGTTCTTGGTCAGCATCAGAGTAAGATTTTTCATATTATATATTATGCTAGCCGTACTTTAAATGAGAACAAGTTAATTACACTACCACTGAAAAAGAACTGCCTGTCATGGTTTTTGTATTTTATAATTTTAGGGCATACCTTATAGGAACTAAAGTCATTGAGCACCACCATCAAGGTTGTTGTTGGAGGGGGTGAGAGAGAGGAAGTTTTGGGTTGTTGAGTTGTGGATTAGAGTGCTCAAAATGGAAAATCAAGGCCACCATCATGTTTATCGACATTAAGAAAACCAGTCTGGGCATCCACTGTTGACGTCTAGCCACCAGAAGTCTTTGCACATATCGCACGGTGATTGCCAGATGAATTATCGTGGCTAGTAATTGTTGTAGCAAGTCTTTTTATGTGGCAAGTGATTGTCGTGGCAAGTAAATTGCTGATGCAAGAGGATTGCAATGGCAAGTGAATTGCCATGGCAACTGGGTTACCTCCACTCTCTAATTCCAATCTTGGTAATTATCCAAAGTGTTTAAATTAATTCTGGAGATAACAGCTTTATCACGACTTACCATGGCATCCTTTGACAAGTGGTTCGGCAAGTCGTCATCCTTATCTTAACTTGCCAGGGAATCCTTCGACAAGTGGCTCGATAACTCGTCCTACTCAAAATAAAGCAAAACAACAACAATTTCTCCATAAAAATAGAAAAACGTAAGGTGAAGCCCGATAAACGAAAGAACTATGAATTTATTCATAAATAACTATAAATGCAACCAAATGGTCCTAAGTATAAACAATAATTTGAATAAAAATGGTATAAAATATAGTATTTTTCACGCTTAACACCCCCCCAAACTCAAACTATTGCATGTCCTCAAGCAATGCAGATACTTATAATTTCCTTCCAAGGCATTTACCACAAAAAAAAACATGCTTCAAACCTGACTTTAATCCTCAAAACCGTGGCAATAAAGAATTGATTAACTTTCGACCGTTGGAAGGCACAAATAATTGTTCAAAATTAAACTATAATGCTGATGAAAATATGTGTGTCGAGGCAATTTATTCAGCTAGAGCCAGTTAGGCACCTCTAGCAAATTTTTTCTTCTCTTTTTTTTGCTAGAGCCAGATGGGCACCTCTAGTAATCAATTATCATAATTCATTCAATTTTTATTTTTTTGGCTAGAGCCAGTTAGATACCTCTAGCACCTTTTCGAAATTTTAATAACCTAAAGTTTACTAGGTGTCCATCAATCAACACATCACAACAATGTGAATATAAGCAGTATCATAGCAAAATTTCAAGTAAATTCCATGCCAATCCTAAAATTTAAGGTTTTCTCATCTAAATGTCGTGAAAATTAACACATCATAGAATATCACAACAGGTTTTAGCAAGTAGTATATTCAAACTACAATGAGACAGAAAAATAAAAACAAGACAAACTCCCCAAAACTCGAGAGAAGCATTGTCCTCAGTGCATGCAAAATTAAACAAATGAAAAAGAAAAATGAAATGCAAATGCAAATGAGTTAATCAAAGAGATCATTGCCTCGAATTTGTAGTAACCTTTGGGCCATTTACTTAAGGCGTTTGCTACCTCGCCTTGCTAGTGGTGGTGGAGTTGGTGCATGATCACTGTCCGTATTTTCCTCTACCTTCTCAAATGGCCCACCCTCTTTCTCAGCTTTGTCTAGTGGTAAATTTGGACTCTTCAATGTTGCCTTGGATGGCACATCTGGATTTGTGACTTTAATGGTACATAGATGGTGTTTTGGGCCTAGCGATTTAAGGGCTAGTTGGACGGTCCGGTGGACTGGGTTAGAGATTTGAGTCAGATTTGGGAATAAATATTTTTTGAGTTAGTTAAAAATATGGAAAATGGTTGAAAATCATTATTTATTATATAAATGATTTTTGTGAAATCAATTTTAGAAAATTGAAATTGGAAGGGTGACATTTTGGTTGGTGATCAAAATGTAACTTTTGAAAACTGTTTTAAATGATGACTAGTTTGTAAAGGATCAAATTCTTAGAATCCCTAGAGAGCGATTTTACCAAGTTCTGGTTGGTGGTTTTTCCCTCAATTAAGGTTTTTAACATGTGCTTTATTAACTAATTAAAAGGAGTTTTAATATTAAAAGGTAGTTATTGATTTTTATAAGATTTGATGTAAACTTTTCTCTCAACTTTTCTCTCCACTTCTATTCTGCCAAACACTCTTGTTTTCATCAAATTTCAGAGGTGAGAGATCTATTTTCCTGAATTCCTGATTTATAATTGATTCTTCATCTTTGATGTACAAAATCTCATTGAAATCCTTTGTTTTTCAAGCTTTAATCAATCAATTGATAGAGGAATCAGGCAATAGAGGGGAGTCTAGTTCGAAATCTATTGGTGAAGCTTTGAAGGCTTTGGACGTTCGAATTCGAGTTAACGAATTAAAGTTTCGTGTATCGATGAGTGAGAACGTGGATGTCAGCTTTGAAATGGGTTAAAAGTGGTTTATGGGAGTTTAAACTTATCTTGAAACGCTGGTTTAAGCTTAGAAGTAAGTATAAAGTGGTTTTCTCTCTCGGTCATGCTTTTATGAGATGAATTTATGCACTTGTTTTGAATTACATGATACCTACTATTTGAGCATTTCTAAAGTATGCGAGATACTATTTTAATCATGAGATGTTGGAGGATGCACGTGGTATGTGATCCTTGTAAGTATGTGGAAATACTTGTTAAAAAAGCATGGTTTGTTGCTTTGGATAATGGTTTGGTAATGCATACAAAAAACAATTTTTTAAGCAATTCTTGTCCCCCAATTTTTTAACACATCCTAGAGCCAGTTTCGGGCACCTCTAGTGATCAATTTTTTAGCACATGCTAGAGCCAATTTCAGGCACCTCTAGCATTCATCCAATTTTTATTCTAATCCCCCAATTTGTTAATTATCAACCTAAGTTTACTAGAATTCTTTAAATCAATCAAACCACAACAGTGTTTCATCAAATTTAGCATCATAGTAAAATTCTAAGTTTTTCCATGGTTATCCTAGAATAAAACTTCTATCAATTAAGTGCATTGGCAAAGTCATCATCGGATATTCATCAAATCTAAGCAATTCTTGTTCCAATTAAAGGCATGGCAAGCAATTTATGTATCCTAAATGTAATACTTAAGATGAATGTAACTAAACATGGTAACTACTAATAACAATCCCCCCCAAACTCGAGTGAGGCATTGTCCTCAATGCATGCATTAAAAAAACAACAAAAAAATAAAATGCATACGAGGACTTACTCCGAGAGTTCGTCATCGTAGATGATTAGTTTTCTTTTGGTCGGTGTCTTGATTCTCTTGCTTGAAAGCGATGGTTGTTTTCTTGTTGCCAGTGGTGGAATCGATCATCGTACGGGGTTGTCCTCATCGTCCTCTTTATCAATGTCATTGGCTTTTCGCTTGGAGGATTCAATTAGTGCGGTCTTTGTTGGTGCAATAGAGGACACATCCGAATCTGAAAAATCAGAAAATGATTCCGTAGGAGTTGATTCGGGCATAGGTGCTTTACCTTTGGCTTTTGTAGTGGTTGCCGGGATGTCTTTAGCTTTGGTTGTCGTGGCATCTTCAGGGTTGGTTGCCGTGGCGTCAGATTGTGCAGGCACGATGTAGGTTGTCGCGGTATCATCTTTTGTGGTTGCCATGGCGACTACTTCATTGGGTGCCGGGGCAAGGATCTCGGCAGGAAATTTCCTTAGCATAGTGATTGTGAGTCTTGTTGTGAAAAAGAAAACCTGAAAACTAAATATAATGAAGAAAAATAAAATATCTCCTAAAAATAAAAATGAAAATAAAAAGAAAAAGAAAAAGAAAATATTGAAAGGAGAGCATGCTCATGCATCTCCTAAAGTGACCACTTCTTTGTTACGTTCCACATGGGCACCATTGTAGTGCTTCAATCTTTGTCCATTAACTTTGAATTCATGGTTGTCAGAGATGGACTTGATTATCACAACACCATGGGAGAATGGTTTGACGACTTTGAATGGTCCCGACCATCTTGATTTCAGCTTTCCCGGGAAAAGTTTTAGCCGAGAATTGAATAAGAGAACTAGTTGCCCTGGCATGAATTGTCGCGGCAATAGTTTCTTGTCGTGCCATTGATTTGTTTTCTCCTTGTAGATTTGTGCATTGTTATAAGCGAGTGCACAAAATTATTCTACCTCGTTGAGGTACAACAAACGCTTTTGTCTGGCACTTTCCTAATCCATATTAACGGTCTTGATTGCCCACTGGTTTGTAGGTGATATTGCCCGTCCTCTACGATCAGATTGCTTGTAAAACTCTTGGGCATCTTTGTACAGTGTTGGCCAATACAAACCGGATTGAAAAACTTTGGCCGCGGTACGAGTTCCTCCAAAATGTCCTCCATAGGGTGAAGAATGGCATTATCGGAGTACATTTTGTTGCTCCTCTTCAGGGACACATCGGCGTATAACCTGATCAGGGTATTGCCGAAGCATGTGCTGCCGTGGCGATTGCTCCCAAGATTGTCGAGTCGTGTGTGTCTAGAGTTGCTGAGGCATACGCGTCCATGGTTGCCGAGGCGTGCGAATCAGTGGTTGTCGTGGCATCGAGGGTTGCCGAGGCATGTACATCTATGGTTGCTGAGGCGTTAGGGGTTCCCGAGGCGTGCGTGTCCATGGTTGCCGAGGCGTGTGTATCAGGAGTTGCTGCGGTGTTGAAGGTTGCCGAGGCATGCGCATCCATGGTTGCTGAGGCGTGCGTATCAGGAGCTGCTGCGGTGTCGAGGGTTGCCGAGGCAAGCTTTTCTTTTAGGGTTTCGAATGCTTGGGCGCAAGAATCATCAAAATTGAAGACTTTATCTTGGTGAGGGTAGTCTCTCGATCACGTCCATCTTAGTTTTTTCTACTTTAATTCTCTTGGATGAAATCTTGTGGCCGAGCACTATTCCTTCATCTACCATAAGATGGAACTTCTCCCAATTAAGGACTAAATCGGTTTCTTCACATCTTGCCAACACATTCTCTAAATTGTCAAGGCAACTATTGAAGTCACTACCAGAAATGGAAAAAATCATCCATGAAGATCTCAAGGAAGTCTTTGACCATGTCTGAAAAGAGTGCCATCATGCATCTTCTAATGTTAGTGCATATATTAGAAAACTTGAGGATGGTCGTTTTCGATACTTCTTATAGTCCATCCGCACCCTCCATTGGGTGACAATATTGTCCAAAAAGAGTTTGGCCAATGTGCTTGCCACTACTCCCTTTTGCGTTACCATGGTGGAGGTGTCTTTCTTCTTTGTTCGCTTGTAGTCCATGTATACTCTCCACCTTGCTACTATTCCTGAAGGCACAAATATATTAATAGGAAAAATTATATCCATTCTCAACCATTCAATTACCTCATTCTTGTCAACTTCTATCATGGTTTGATGTAGCCTTTGTTGTTGTGGCAATTGCTGCTCAAGCCAATTGTCGTGGCAATCAATTGCCAAAATTTTCTGTAAGTCAAGGGAAGAACCAATTTTCTGAAAAGCTTTATGAATCCAAACACCTTTTTCTTTTAGCCTCTCAAACATCTCCATCAGTAGAGATTTCGATGGCTTCAAATATACCAACCTCGGTTCCTCAAGACATACCTGCAATGGACGAGATGAGTTTTTAAAGAATTCAAAAGGTTCAACTATTACTTGCTCATATTCCATTGGAAAAGTATTATCATCTCGCTGATCTTGCATGTGGTCATGTAATTGCCGTGGCAATTGTAGATGAGAGCAATCTACAGATTCCTGCTTCAACATCAACGTTGTAACCTTCTGGGCATCAGGTTCCTCAGAATTTGCTGTAGTATTGTTGTTCTCAGCTTCACTGAGTGTTGTCGCGGCATTGCTCTGTTCAGGCTCCTCAATCACTGCCGAGGCAATTTATTGTTCAGGCTCATCATGTGTTGGGCAGTCTCTCTCATTGGTATCCTCTTGACTTTGAGGTTTTAGTTGTTCCTCACACATCGGAGAGATTTCTTTGCATTGCTCCTTATCCTCTTGCCTTAGGACGTCAGTATCCCTAGGAATGAATTGTTGGTGCATGTTATCCATTACATACGTGGATCTCCCCAATTGATCTTCTGAATCCCCTAAGGTTGCATCCCACTGAGCTATCCTCGTATCCATAGATTTTGATAGCTCTCGAATCTCTTCAATTGATCCGTCAAGTCTAGCCAAGGAAGCTATTAACGTTTCCTCCAAGGAATTGGAATGCTCTTGAAAAGAACTACATTGCCATGGCATATCTGTTGCTGCGGCAAAATTGTTATGGTAAAAAAAATTTGAGCTTTTTGACCATACCATGAAGAATTTTGCTGCTGGTTCCCTCTATGGTCCTCCATGTAGTTATATGCACCGAAAATGTGAGGGCAATTTTCAAACACATGATGTTCTCCACACATAGCACAAGATTTTTCCACGGTATAAGTTCTTTGGGCTTTTCTCGGTTGGTATAGGTAATCATCAAAGGGTGCAAAAAACTCTTGATTAGATTGATTCATATCTTCCAACATCATCTCTCGAATAGATCGGATTTTATTTCCCGACATGTTGATGTCCCTTAACTTGTAGCACACCTAATTTTTTTTTATAAACAAACAAAAAGAAAAGTTAGTAAAACTAAGAGAAAAAAATGCAATAACACTTAAGAAACATCAAGAATGAGCATGCTTCATAATTCTAACACTTAAGCACGCTTCTAACAATAAAATAATATCATCATTGGTCATTTACCATCAACTACCATAAACCAAACATCAAGAAACAATCATCATGTTTTAAAGGTAAACTATAAGCATGCTTCATAATTCTCAAGCAACCAAAGCATGAACCATATGCAAAATCCAACAAACCAAGCTTATCACGACTCCAAAGCAACAATATAAACTTGCTCAAACGGTGAAGTAACCACTCAAACCCTCCCAACAACATTTAAGCCACATTGCCTTTATTACTACTTTAAAACCCAAACATACTTTGGGAAATCAAGTATTGGAATTCCCTCTTTTCTTGCTAGGCCACTTGCATTCAATCAATCTGCATTGATGATAAAAGAGAGTGCAAGCAATCATTGCTTAGTGAGGAGCGCTCTAGAATATAAAACATCATCCAATGCAATTTCAATCCATTTAAGAACAATCATGCCTTTATTTCAAAAAACACACTTAGTCATTACAAAATCCTCATATTAAACCATATCCAACATGTATCATGGATTCTACAACATAATCTCATATGCAATTCCCTCTACTTAAGCCTTTACCATGCATAACATCCCATATGCAAAGCTTAAGGAGTAAAACATGTGTAAACACTTTATTCCAAATCAATCCATCAACATGATACATTTAAAACATTATATTGGCTTACAAGTGATCCATCTCAACAATAACATTTCCATAAAACCATCATTGACATCGGTAACATCGGATACACGGATTTCCCAAGAGATCTCGCAATCTCTTGCAGCTCAATGGCATGGAGTCGTGCAACACATACACCACCTCTACACTACCAAGGCTAATCCTCCAACTTGGAGTAAACATATTCGACGCATCAACCTCTAGAGCTCTTGGCTGGAGTAAATGCCATCTAAATGTCACCTAAACAACATTGGGGTTCACATGGTCAGAGTAAGTACCTCCTATACCACCTCTACAACCACGATCGAATTATTATAGTGCACTTTAAAGCCTATGGCCGACCAAGTATATCTGATAACATTTCCATTTCATCACTTGCCAATATAATTAACTTTTATAAACATACCTCATTGTTTTCTTATGCATTAATCAAATCACTTTAACATGCACTAAACCATACATAAACCATGTTCATAACATTCTTTAAAATCATGCATTACTTTCCAAACACATTTATCATCATTTCATATCAATTTCCAGAATTAAACCATGCTCATTCAATGCATAAAGCATGAGGTAAACATTCACTTAACCAGTGCATTTCACAAATCATTTGCCAACCAAAATCGAGAGAGAAAACCACTTTACTTACTTCCGAGTCTTAGACCAGCGTGTCGAGCTTAGGCTAGACTCCCATTAAACCTTTTCAAACCTTTGAAAAGCTATTCTTAGCCGTTTCACTCACCGACAAGCAACGTCTTCATTGCCTATGACAAATTAAGCTTCTGGCAACTCCTCAACACCAAGGTTCATTTCCGGATTATCTTCCCCTATTTCAAACACATCACAGCAGAGGATCCTATGAATTATAATGCATCCAAACTCACAGCAACCATCAATTAACATTTATCTAACTATAATCCCCCACAAAACCACAACTTATAAACCGAAAACATCCTCGATTCACCAAAAAGCTCAACCCAACCCACAACTATGAATCTCATCCTTCAAATAATGTCAATTAACATCAAAACAACAACCTAAAACAACCTTATACCTCTAGCAACCAATAATTAACCTCAAAATCTCTTAACTTCCAATCTAACAAACTAGAGATTCAATAGATTCTGGGATTCTATCATCAAAACTCACTTCATTATCATAGTAAACATCAAAATCAAGGTATAAACCAGTCCTTAATTCAGCAAAAACATATCACTACGAATTTTCTTCAAATTTTCATCATAAACCATCAATTAAACCATAAATCCGAGTTTAATTAATCAAAACCCAATGAAAATCTTATAAAATGGATCAAGAACTTAGGAATTTCAGTAAAGAACCTTTCATTAGAGGAGAAGAACGAATCCTTACCTCCAATGTTGATTTCTCCCCTCAATTGCTTTATAAACCATGAAAATAATGGTAGAAACAATAAGTATTTGATGTAAAAGCTTTAGAAATCAATTGGAAATCAAAAACTCTTTGAAATCCTAATTTTACCTGAAGAAATTGAATCTGGAAATATGTTTGGCTAAAGAGAATTTTGAGAGAAAGAACTTACAAAGTAGTTACGTGAAATTCTTTTAAAATATGTTTAATTAATTCTCTCCACTATTTATACCTCTTAAAAACTTAATTGAAAATATTTAATTAAAGGGAGAAATATGATGAAACCCTTTTGGATTATTAGCTCCTTAAAGATTCAAAGTTTTGACCCATTTTCAAAATAGTCACTAAAAATAGTTTTGCAAACTTTGTGTTTTAGTCACTAACTCAAAATGTCCCATTTTCGAATTTCTTTTTCCAAAATTGTTTTCACCAAATCATTTATATAATTAATAAAGATTTTAGACTATTTCCCATATGTTTATCCCTTATAAAAATATTCAATCCAATTTAAATCCTGAATCTGACTCGAATCTCTAATTCCGGTCCACCGGACCGACTAAACCATTCCCCAAAATTCCTATGCCCAAAATCGGGGCGTTACAACTCTCCCCCACTTAAGAAATTTTGTCCCTGAAATTTACCTGGAGACAAAAGATGCAAAAATTGCTCTTTCATGTCTGACTTACTTTCCCATGTGGCCTCTTCAACTCCCTGATGCCGCCATAATACCTTAACAAGCTCTATCGTCTTCCCACGTAGAAGCTTACTGCTGGTATCAAGAATTTCTACCGGTTCCTCATCATAGGACAAATCTGGCCTCAACTCAACCTCCTCCACCGGCATAACGTGCGATGGATCAGATTGGTATCTCCTCAACATCGAAACATAGAACACATTATGAATTTTCTCCAACTCGGGAGGAAACCTCAACAGATATGCTACATGACCCACAGGGTCAATAACCTGTATGGTCCAATAAACCTCGTATGGTCCACGGTGACACTTTCAAGAATATGTGATCTCCCACCGCATATTCAACCTCCTTTCGCTTTAGATCTGCATAAGATTCCTGCCGATCCGTAGCCGCTTTCAACCGGGCACATACAAGCTTAACTTTCTTATCTGTATCTTTCAGTACATCTAGCAAGGTAACATGGTTTTCCCCTACCTCAGCCCAACATAAGAGCGTACAACGCCTCATAGGGTGCCATCTGTATACTCGCCTAGTAACTGTTGTTGTAAGCAAACTCAACAAAAGGCAATTGCTTCTCCCATGTTCCTTGGAACTCAATAATGCAACATCTCAGCATATCCTCCAAACCTGGATAACCCACTCAGACTGCCCATCTGACTGAGGATGATACGCAGTGCTAAAACTTATCCTCAGATCCCTATCCGAAACAATGGATTTAGGTACACCATGCAAGCGCACAATCTCAACTATATACAAATCAGCCAGCTTGTCCAAGGTATACGTTGTATGCACTAGCAGGAAATGTGCACACTTTGTGAACCGATCAACAATCACCCAAACTAAATCCTTTTTAGCCGGTACCAACGACAAACCTGTTACAAAATCCATGGTGATTCTCTCCCATTTCCACTCTGGAATTTTCAGCAGTTGCAACAACTCGGATGGAAATTAATGCTCAGCCTTAACCCGCTGGCACACCATGCACTTGGAAACAAACTCAGTCACATCCTTTTCTTAACCCAACCCAGTAGTATGCCTACCTCAAATCACGATACATCTTAACACTACCATAATGCATAGCAAAATGACTAGAGTGTGCCTTCGCCAAGATAGTGTGCCTCAACTCTGAATCATTCGGAACCACCATCCGACCCTTGAAACACAAAACTCCGTCATCATCAAAATGAAAATCTGATAGATTTCCATCCGTTATGTCCTTAACATTCCCAACCAACAAATCATCGTATGGTTTCTTAGCTTTAACCAATTGTGATAACGTAGGCTTAACTTGCAACTCGGCTAACAAGCCCCCATCACCAGTTACACTCAACCGAGCAAACATAGCTCTCAACTCAACCACAGCTTTTCTACTCAAAGCATCCGCCACCACATTGGCTTTACCTGGATGATACTCAATGGTCAAATCGTAATCCTTAAGCAACTCCAACCATCTTCGTTGTCTAAGGTTCAACTCCTTTTGCAACATCAGATACTTCAGGCTCTTAAGATCCGTAAAAATCACACACTTCTCACCTTAGGGGTAATGTCGCCAAATTTTCAAAGCAAACACCACAGCCGCAAGCTCTAAATCATGAGTTGGGTAATTGCGCTCATGAACTTTCAACTACGTCGATGCATAGGCTACAACCTTCCCACCCTGCATCAGCACACAACCAAAGCCAACAAACGATGCATCACCATAAACCACAAACTCATTCCCAGATTCAGGCTAAATCAATGTAGGAGCGTGTGTCAAAACCTCTTTCAACTTTTCAAACCCTATTGTTGCTTTTCCATCCACACAAAAGGAACATTCTTTTGTAACAACTTGGTCAACGGTGCTGCAATACTCGAGAGCCCTTCAAAAAAATGTCGATAATAACCAGCCAACCCAAGAAAACTACGCACCTCCAATATAGACTTAGGTTGCTTCCAATTGAGAATAGCCTCAATTTTTTGTGGATCAACGCGAATACCCTCCGTAGAAACCACATGACCAAGGAACATCACCTCCTTAAGCCAAAACTCGCACTTGCTCAACTAGCATATAACTGATTATCCTTCAGCATTTGCAACAGTATCCGCAAATGCCGATCATGCTCCTCTTCAGTACGGGAGTACACAAGAATATCGTCTATGAACACTACCATGAACTGATCAAGGTTCTCATAAAACACTCAATTCATCATGTCCATAAATGCAGCCGAGGCATTTGTCAAACTGAAAGGCATAACCAGAAACTCATAATGCCCATACCTTGTACGAAAGGCAGTCTTTGGCACATCCACATCCTTCACTTTCAGCTGATAGTACCCAGACCTAAAATCTATCTTAGAGAACACTGAAGCACCCCTAAACTAATCAAACAAATCATCAATCTGTGACAAGGAATATTTATTCTTAATCGTCAACTTATTCAGTTGCTGGTAATCGATGCACATCTTCATCGTGCCATCCTTCTTCTTCACAAATAACACTGGTGCACCCCAGGGTGAAACACTAGGTCTAATGAAACCTTGATCAAGCAGCTCTTACAACTGCGTCTTCAACTCCTTCAATTTCCTTAGGTGCCATGTGATAAGGCGCAATGGACACCAGAGCCGTATCAACATACGTCTCGATTTTAAACTCTACCTCCCTATCCGGCAGTAACCCTGGTTGTAACACCCCCTACCCGGTTTGGTAGGAAACCAGTTCGGGAGCGTTACCAATAAACGATACAAGCAAGAACGAGAAAGGAAAGGCTAACTCATCCCTATTAAATGAGTTACTTAACTAACAAGCAACCAAGGAATCATGTCTTATTACGCAAGCAATCATGTTTACATGCTTTATAGGTTACCAAAATTTTCACTTTACATTAGCATTATTCGAAACCTAAACAAACAAGCATGCTTCATATCATTTCTTTGCTTTTTATCTTGATACATGTGACATTTCATACTTAATTTGTTAAACATGATTAATGGAACGTACCTTGATTCTAAGCAATCCAAATGCCATGCCTTACCTTTTCGCATTTACCGATCAACTTATAACAATACATATACATGTTATGCTTATACAGGAGACTATGTCATCTTACAAGATATTCGAATGGCACAAGGCTAGGTGATCACTTTGAACATTCATTATAAACATAACAATATGCGTATCATTATTCTTTCAATTCGTAGAACTTAAGTTCATTACTTCATTTACATTATCAACTAGAGTCATAGCATGGAATCCATTCAAGATATATATATATATATATATATACCTACATATATACAAGATCGAGTACTCAAAATGCATGCACAAGACATTCTATACACTATGTGCCACCAACTAGGGGAGTACAAAACAAGTATGAACCATACTTTAGCAAAATCTTGTGTCTTGCTTTGAGCTCAAGGAAACCAGACTTCAGGATCAAGCAACGATCAAAATCCTTAATCTGTGGTTGGGAAGAACGAAAATAAGAGTAATAAGTACAAGATTGTACTTAGTGAGGTAGCAACTAGATCTAACCAATTTACAAGACAAGTATCACTTAGCCAAGTTTAAACCGAGTCCAAGTTGGAAGCAATTCAATTTTAAGCTTTATACATGCTTATCATTTCAAACAATACACTAGTCACAATTGATGCAAGTAGGATTATAAGTCATCAAATACATGTAATTCAATAATCCAAGTAGTTCAAGTATCATGTAATTCAAGAATTCAGGTAGTTCAAGTATCATGTAGTTCAAGAATCCAAGTAGTTCAAGTATCATGTAATTCAAGAATCCAAGTATGTTCAAGTATCATGCAAGCTTATTCTTTAATTATTTTTATTTGCCTTATTTAGTTTATGCCCTTGGTATTTAGTTGTCCAGGTAATCGAGTCTCTAACCAACTGTCACCACAAGATGTGTCGTAGCACTGGTCAACCCTCCTACTGTTGCCAAAGACAACACATACGTACCCTCCATCTGTCGCCAATTAGGGGCCTTAGCCCTGGACCGTAGTCCACCCTGACACAATGAGCTCTAGACTCTAAGGCATGCCCTTCTACCTATGACCACTAACAACCAAGGCTTTGTTCAATTATGAATCACTTATTCAAGAATTTCATGTTCAAGTCAAGCAATAGCTTATTCAAGGATCAATTCAAGTGATACATTACAAGATCATACATGTATATACAGCCCTTAGGCCAAATGAGCCTTAGCTCGACACTTTGCAAGGCAATCTTGTCATTCAAGCAAGCAATTAACATATGCCATTTCTTAGGCATCAAGCAAAATCTTAAATTCATGATTTATATCATATTAACAAGTATTCAAATCATAGAGATACATTAAGCCATTCATTCGAATGGATCAAGGTCAAGGCATCAAGGCTCAAGTATTTGTTTTCACTTTTCTTCCTAGGTACTTTAACATCATGCATGTTACTATTATTTCAAGTTTTAGCTTAAACCATTCTTCCCTTTTTATCATCACATCCAAGTTTAAATCAAGTACATGTATATATCATGACATAAAATAACAAGAAATAGTCATGCATCTTTGGTTAGGACCTAAGTCCTAACCTATATTAAACTACACTCGCAATACTCCAAGTTTAGCTAGTATTGGATCTAGACTCCTTTGTTTCTAGCTTTCGAATGCTCCTCCTTAGACTCTTCTCCAATGTTCCCTTCTCATTCTAAAATTTCATACAATTGAATCATGGTCAAGACAAGCACATTCATTTATTCAAAATAAGACAACAATACACATAATTCATTCAACATACATTTCAAAACATTAAGGCTGCTGCCTGGCAGCTTGTGCATTACTTACTAAAATATGCATAACTTTCATTCTGTATGTCGGAATTTCAATTGGTTTACACCGTTGGAAAGCTAACTTAATTGTCTTTCTAACCATATAGGCCTTGCATTTTAATTATTTACCGATTAGGACAGAGTTTTAGTTAAAGACAGGGTAATTTACAACACTGGACAGCTTGCACTGTCCTTAGTGTTTCATTTCTACAATTCATTATACAATCCCAAATTCAATTACGTTTTCTCATAATGAATTTAGACATATTAAGGTACTATCCATTAAATTTTCAGCCTTAAATTCCGTTTATACAATATTTGGTGATTTTTCAAAGTTATTGCCCAGAACAAGGTATTCTGGGCAGATTACTCTAGCTTAAGTTTCTAGCCTCTTTAATAACTTAGATGACACCTCTAACATGTTAATTCAACTCATATACATGTTGTTACATGTCTAGATCAGTTTCATTCTATTACCAATGTGATCAAAATAGGGCAGACTTCATATCTATGCATATACTCGATCTTAGCAACTAAATTTATCCACTAAAGGCATCAAAATAATCCTTTAATCATAGAGACTTATTTTTGAACTTAATTAACAGCCTCAAGATCATGCTTATTCATTTATACATAGGTACAAAATAGTTCAATTTAATACAAAACAATCCCTTAATATCGAATTGATACTCACACATTTCCCACATAACCTTCCTTTTCCCATCGAAACAGGGTATAACTAACCCCTTTTTAATGATCAATCGGTTATTCTACAGATGGTTAAATTCTAATTTACCTTAGCATTCACAAATAAATTCTTTCATACTATTTACCCATTCAGCTATACTCAAAACTGCCCTACAAAAGTATATACATATCGGTTCTTATACCAACTTATCCTAAATCCATATTTTCTATCAATGAATTCATACCACCGTCATCTTTAACTAAATCACCTACCAACACAGCAAAAACATAGATATAAGTATAAATTCCAGCATCTTTAAATCCTTCAATCAAAATAACACAAAGCTCAAAAAAGTAAAATTTTTGAATTATCAAGCTTACATCTAAAATTCTTACCCTCTAAGGCCAACTATTCAAATGATTTCATCAAAATGCCCAAGATTGAAGCTCCCATGAATTGCTTGAATAGAAAACTTTCCATCTCATTCTTAAAACAAGAAAATTCGTTCTTGGGAAGAAGATAATAATAGAGAAATTTCGATTTCCTTTTTCCCTTCTAAGGCCGGCTCCCACACATGTCTAAAGTATTGGCTTGACATGTGTATAAGCCACTATCCAAAATTTTATTACCATGCAAACTCAAGGTCTCAAGGATTTTTAGTTTAGCCTTTATACAATTAACCTCTTCTTTTCTTTTCTTTTAATAAGGTCCTAACTTAATGTAGAAATACTTCCAATTTCTATTTTAAAATGAATCAAATGATCAGACTAGCATTTAAAACCTTACTATACTTCTAGACCGGAATTTGGGATATTACACTGGTAACTCTTCAGGAAAAACTTCCAAAAAATCACAATCTATACGGATGTCCTGCACGCGTACATCCTTAGATCCAGGATTCATAACATAGGCCAAATACGCCTGACATCCGAGTTTCAACATTCCACTTGTTTCTGAAGCTGAAACAACATTGGCCAGTAACTTTGCATTCTCGCCAACCACCACAACTTCATAATCATCGGCAAGACGCAAGGATATCCGTTTGGTTTCAAAATCCACAACTGCCCTATGCTCGAATAACCAATCCATCCCCAAAATTTACATCAAAACCATGGAATGGTAACTCCATCAAATCTACGACATACACATGATCTTGCACCATTAAAGGACACATTCGATATAACTTCCTAACAACAACCGTTTCGCCCAAAGAACTAGTTACTCGAACACCAACATTTAAAATCTCAACAGGTATATCAAGTAACTGTGCATGCTCACTCAGAATATATGAATGGGTGGAACCAGAATCAACCAATGAAAACAACGACAAAGATTGCAAAGTAAAGATACCTGCAAAGTAACGATGCGCATACACCCTCGCGGGACCTCAACCCTCTGGCTGGATAGCAACAATGTATGCCACAGTCCTACGCCCAACATCTCTTGGCTGGAAATGTCCTCGTCCACGCCCTCGACCTCTCAGGGCAACCACAGTAGGTGCAGAGCCTGCGCACCTCTAGCTAACATAGGGTAATCACTCCTCACATGATCAGTCGACCCACAACTCCAACAAGCATTAGCTGCAACCGGTGTAGGAACTGGACCAACTCGTTCTGTCTGTGGACAGTCACGTCTAACATGGTCTTGAGATCCACAACCCCAGGAAACCTTAACCGACCTCCAGCAAACCCCGAAATGTCTTTTCCCACACTGAGCACATTCAGGTATTCCACCTCCAGAACTCTGCCCTAACTGACCTCTCAGCCCAAGCTTAGGTCGATGTCTATGGTCCCAATGCCTCTTATACCAAGCACCACCAATATTAGAATCAGCAGCTCTCTTCCATGACCAGATCCTCTAGCACGGGATGTCAAGCCCAATTCTACTCAATATCCTTGGCTCTCGAAACCAACACATCAAAATCAACATACTTCGCAGCCAACATATATATCTTAACCTCCTGAGCAAATCCATAACGGAAGTGGTCACAACGACTCCTTTCATCAGGCATCAACTCAGAAGCTTACTGGCTCAGCCTCACAAACTGTATATCATACTCAGATACCAACATATCCCCCTACTCCAAAGCCATGAACTCGCGTATCTTCTCATCTTGGTATCTAGCTCCAAGATACTTCTTCCTAAAGGCAGATTGGAAGGTTTCCCAAGTTACATTGTCAGCCTCCATACTCGCAATCACCGTAGTCCATTAGCTATACGCATCTCCCTATAGCAGAGATACAACACATTCTAGCTCACGGGCGTCAGTACAACCCATCTGATCCAATATACGATCTGTGCTGGCAAACCACTCCTCGAAAGCCTCAAGAGTCAACCCTCTAAACTCGACCCTTCCCAAGCCACGTAAACACTCTAAAGGTAATCCCGAATTAGCAGCAACAACCGGTGCTGGTGCAGGCACATGCACTCCAGCCATCGCAGCCTAGAACGCTTCCATCATTGCCCGTATCAAAGGCGTCATATCACCCAATGCTGGCCCAACCGGCATAGGTGGCACTTGTTCCACACCCGCAGGTGGATTCGACGGAGAAGTTAGCAACCCATCAATAGGCATAACATTATCCTACCCTCCTGCCTTTCCACATTCGCATTAAAATGTAATTCTCTCCTCGGTGCCATCGTAAACAAAGAATCTATGGCATGATAATACACCAAAACAAAAACGATTAGGCCATCTTCAAGCAAGGGTCCAAGACTTCCATTTGAAATCAAAAATATTTTTCATTAGAAGTAATAAGGCAATGTGTCCCAAATCATACCCTAACATGGCATATAACACACAATCAATCACCGTGTATAGCAATTAGCTTAATTCAATCTACATACATATCAAACAACTTCCCAACATGCATAAGCCAACCATAACCCACTCCCAACAATCATAACTTGGCTTTGGTACCACCAAATGTAACCCCCTCGACCTGGCTTAGCAGCAAGACCAAACCGAGCGAGCTACATTAGGTTTACCGAAGTAAACCGAAAAAGAGAACTTGGAAAAATGCAACCATTTTTTCCTTTATCTATTATAGATGCTGGTTATTACTCTACGTGTACATACAAACAACGAGAGGAAACCCAACTCAATCGGGCATCGAATTGATATCCAATTAGCCATATTACAAGAATAGGGACCAAAATGTAAATATGTAAATTTATAAGGGTTAACTTGTAATTTTCTTTAACAATCTTCAATAAGTCAGGTTACAAGCATACATGCCAAATTTCAACTTAAAACGATCATTCGAACTCATCCAATTGCATACATAACATCCAAGGACCAAATTGTAAATTCCATTATTTCGAAGGACCAATTCTACAATTAAGTTACCAATCCTCAATTAAACCAATTACATGCATACTGGTGAAATTTCGGGTCAAAATGATCATTCAAACTCATTTAATTGCAAGTAGAATAATCAGGGACTAAAATGGGAGAAAATAGAAACCTTAAAACATACTTTTAACTAACTTATCCACTGACCGTATTGATACGTGGGCAAGTGAATCGATACACCTGAGCTTTCTCAAAATTTTGGAATCTATTAGCTCAAAACCGTATCGATACACCTTCACGTATATCGATACACTATGCTTGAAACTGTAGACCCGTATCGATACGGTCACCCTTGTACCGATACGCTAAGCTTGAAAATGTGCTTACCCATATCGATTCGGTCCCCCGTGTATCGATACGTCGTTCCTGGAAACACTTACCTGTATTGATACGGGCACAGGCGTATCGATACGCCCTGACCTATAACGTCAAAATTTGCTGGTTTTTAGTCTCGTTTTGGAATTCTAACACTTAAGCACGCTTCTAACAATCAAATAATATCATCATTGGTCATTTACCATCAACTACCATAAACCAAACATCAAGAAACAATCATCATGATTTAAAGGTAAACTATAAGCATGCTTCCTAATACTCAAGCAACCAAAGCATGAACCATATGCAAAATCCAACAAACCAAGCTTATCACAAGTCCAAAGCAACAATATAAACTTGCTCAAACGGAGAAGTAACCACTCAAACCCTCCCAACAACATTTAAGCCACATTGCCTTTATTACTACTTTAAAACCCAAACATACTTTGGGAAATCAAGTCTTGGAATTCCCTCTTTTCTTGCTAGGCCACTTGCATTCAATCAATCTGCATTGATGATAAAAGAGAGCGTAAGCAATCATTGCTTAGTTAGGAGCGCTCTAGAATATAAAACATCATCCAATGCAATTTCAATCCATTTAAGAACAATCATGCCTTTCTTTCAAAACACGCACTTAGTCATTACAAAATCCTCATATTAAACCATATGAAACATGTATCATGGATTCTACAGCATAATCTCATATGCAATTCCCTCTACTTAAGCCTTTCCCATGCATAACATCCCATATGCAAAGCTTAAGGAGTAAAACATGTGTAAACACTTTATTCCAAATCAATCCATCAACATGATACATTTAAAACATTATATTGGCTTACAAGTGATCCATCTCAGCAATAACATTTCCACAAAACCATCATTGACATTGGTAACATCGGATACACGGATTTCCCAAGAGATCTCGCAATCTCTTGCAGCTCAATGGCATGGAGTCGTGCAACACATACACCACCTCTACACTACCAAGGCTAATCCTCCAACTTGAAGTAAACATATTCGACGCATCAACCTCTACAGCTCTTGGCTGGAGTAAATGCCATCTAAATGTCACCTAAACAACATTGGGGTTCACATGGTCAGAGTAAGTACCTCCTGTACCACCTCTACAACCACGATCGAATTATTATAGTGCACTTTAAAGCCTATGGCCGACCAAGTATATCTGATAACATTTCCATTTCATCACTTGCCAATATAATTCACTTTTATAAACATACCTCATTGTTTTCTTATGCATTAATCAAATCACTTTAACATGCACTAAACCATACATAAACCATGTTCATAATATTCTTTAAAAGCATGCATTACTTTCCAAACACATTTATCATCATTTCATATCAATTTCCAGAATTAAACCACGCTCATTCAATGCATAAAGCATGAGGTAAACATTCACTTAACCAGTGCATTTCACAAATCATTTGCCAACCAAAATCGAGAGAGAAAACCACTTTACTTACTTCCGAGTCTTAGACCAGCGTGTCGAGCTTAGGCTAGACTCCCATTAAACCTTTTCAAACCTTTGAAAAGCTATTCTTAGCCGTTTCACTCACCGACAAGCAACGCCTTCCTTGCCTATGTCAAATTAAGCTTCCAGCAACTCCTCAACACCAAGGTTCACTTCCGAATTATCTTCCCATGTTTCATAAACATCACAACAGAGGATCCTATGCATTATAATGCATCCAAACTCACAGCAACCATCAATTAACATTTATCTAACTATAATCCCCCACAACGCCACAACTTATAAACCATAAATCTGAGTTTAAATAATCAAAACCCAATGAAAATCTTATAAAATGGATCAAGAACTTAGGAATTTCAATAAAGAACCTTTCATTAGAGGATAAGAACGAATCCTTACCTCTAATGTCGATTTCTCCCCTCAATTGCTTTATAAACCATAAAATCAAGGTAGAAACAATAAGTATTTGATGTAAAAGCTTTAGAAATCAATTGGAAATCAAAAACTCTTTGAAATCCTAATTTTACCTGAAGAAATTAAAGCTGGAAATATGTTTGGCTGAAGAGAATTTTGAGAGAAAGAAGTTACAAAGTTAGTTACGTGAAATTCTTTTAAAATGTGTTTAATTAATTCTCTTCACTATTTATACCTCTTAAAAACTTAATTGAAAATAGTTAATTAAAGGGAGAAATCTGATTAAACCCTTTTGGATTATTAGATCCTTAAAGATTCAAAGTTTTGACCCATTTTTAAAATAGTCACTAAAAATAGTTTTGCAAACTTTGTGTTTTAGTCACTAACTCAAAATGTCTCATTTTCGAATTTCTTTTTCCAAAATTGTTTTCACCAAAATCATTTATACAATTAATAAAGATTTTAGACTATTTTCCATATTTTTATCCCTTATAAAAATATTCAATCCAATTTAAATCCTGAATCCGACTCAAATCTCTAATTCCGGTCCACTGGACTAACTAAACCATTCCCCAAAACTCCTAGGCCCAAAATCAGGGCGTTGCAGAGAGTTTACGTCCCTAGTACAAGGAGATATGTCTATTTTTGAGTATGAGGTGCAGTTTATGAGGTCGAGCCAATATGCACCTGAGTTGGTTCTTGACGAGCAACAGCGATGTGATCATTTCTGCTATAGGCTGATGTAGGAGGTTAAGGCGTACATGCTTGCTGTTGATTATATAGATTTCGACGTATTGGTTGCGCGAGCCAAGGATATCGAGCATAATCTTGGTTTGGCTTCTGGGTCTCGAGGCTTTAGCTCTGGTAAGATGGTTGCGGATCCTAGCTTTGCAGTAGTCAGGCCAAGAGACACTGTGATAGGAAGTATCGCCCTGATCAGAGACGCGGTGGAAGTGTCATTGGGTGTGGAGCATAGGGGCAGAGTACCAGGTAGAGCTTCGCATAATACTTGTTGGGTATGCGGATCACGTGATCATCTGAGGCGAGATTACCCACGTTTAGCCAGAGAGGGTCAAGCACCTATGGCTATTGTGGCTAATGCTTATTGGATTTGTGGGTTTGGTGACCATCTAAGGCATGATTGTCCTTTGTTAGTTAGAGGTGGGCAGGGTGCTGCACCTGTTGTTGCTCCGTAGAGAAGCTGTGGTCATGGCCATGGTCAGTTTTAGTGCATGGATGGTGGGCAGAGGATTGTGGCTCATACGGTTGCTATCCAGCCTAAGGGAAGTGGACCAGCTAAAGTTTATGTACACCACAAGGATCGCATTGACTTTGATATGATTGTAGGTACATTCACTTTACAGTATTTGCCGTTATATTCATTGGTTGATTTTGGTTCTACCCATTCATATATACTGAGTGAGCATGCACAATTGCTTGATATACCGGTTGAAATTTTTAATGTGGGTGTTAGAGTGACCAGTTCTCTTGGGGAGACAGTCGTGGTTAGGAAGTTGTATTGTTGATGTCTACTGATGATTCAGGGATATGTGTTTAACGTAGATTTGATGGAGTTGCCATTCCACAGTTTTAATGTTATTTTGGGGATAGATTGGTTGACCGAGCATAGGGTTGTGGTAGTTTTTGATACCAAACGGATATCTCTAAGGTTGTCAGATGATTTCGAGGTGGTGGTTGTAGGTGAGAACGTTAAGTTCTTGACTAATGTTGTTTCAGCGTTAAAAGTGAGACGAATGATGGATTCTATGTGTCAGGATTTCTTAGCCTATGTTATGAGTCCTGGTTCGAAGGAGTGATGGTGTAGGATATCCGTAAGGTATGTGAGTTTCTGGGTATTTTTTTGGAAGAGTTGTCGGGGTTATCACTGGATTAGGAGGTGGACTTTAGCATTGAGGTTTATGCAGATATGGCACCCGTATCAATTACTCCGTATCACATGGCCCCAAAGGAGTTAAAGGAGTTCAAAATGCAATTGCAAGAGTTTCTTGATCGAGGGTTTGTTAGACCAAGTATTTCACTATGGGGTGCACCAGTGTTGTTTGTGAAAAAGAAGGATGGTACGTTACAGATGTGTATAGATTATCGACAACTAAACAAGTTGACGATAAACAATAAGTATCCTTTGCCGTGGATTGATGATATGTTTGATCAGTTTAGGGATGCATCTGTGTTCTCTAAGATAGATTTGAGGTCTGGGTACTATCAATTGAAGGTGAAGGATGTGGATGTGCCCAAGATATCTTTTTGTAAGAGGTATGAAGATTATGAGTTTTTGGTGATGCTGTTTGGTTTTACCAAAGCACGAGCTGCTTTCATGGACATGATGAATCGGGTGTTCCATAAGTTTTTGGATCAGTTTGTGGTTGAGTTTATCAATGATATTCTTGTGTACTTTCGTACTGAGGAGGATCATGATAGGCATTTGCGGCTTTAGACATTGTTGGCTAATCAGCTTTATGCCAAGTTAAGCAAGTGTGAGTTCTGGCTTTGGGAGGTTGTTTTCCTTGGGCATGTGGTGTCGACTGAGGGGATTCGTGTTGATCCACACAAAATTGAGGTTGTGATGCGATGGAAAATGCCTAAGTCTGTGTAGAAGGTTCAGAGTCCTAGGGTTGGTCGGTTATTACCGTAGGTTTGTTGATGGGTTTTCCAGTATAGCTGCTCCTTTGACCAAGTTGTTGCGAAAGAACGTTCGTTTTGAGTGGATGGAGGATAGGCAGCGGGCTTTTGAAAGGTTGAAAGAAGCTTTAACACGAGCTCCAGTCTTGATTCAGCCAGAATTAGGGGTTTGTTGTCTACGGTGATGCATCCTATGTTGGGCTCGATTGTGTGTTGATGCATGAAGGTAAGGTAGTTGCCTATGCATCTAGACAGTTGAAGGTGCATGAGCGTAATTACCCTATTCATGATGTTGAACTCGTCGCAGTTGTTTTTGCCTTGAAAATCTAGAGGCATTACCTTTATAGTGAGAAGTGTGTAGTTTATACGGATCATAAGAGTTTGAAATATCTGTTGTCACAGAAGGAGTTAAATCTTAGGCAACGAAGATGGTTGGAGTTGCTTAAAGATTATGATCTTACCATCGAGTATCACTCGAGTAAAGCTAACGTTGTGGATGATACTTTGAGTAGAAAAGTTGTTGTGGAGTTGAGGGCTATGTTTGCTAGGTTGAGCGTAACGCTTGACAGTGGGTTGTTGGCTAAGTTGCAAGTAAAACCATCCTTGTCACTGTTGATTAAAGAGAAACTACCACATGATGAGAGTTTGGTACCACATGTGAAGGATATCATGAATGAAAGTCCTACGATATTAATTTTAAGATGATAGGGCGTTGTGTTATAAAGGTTGGATGGTGGTGGTTGATGATAAAGAGTTGAGGTGTACCATTTTGACCAAAGCATGTGCTAGTCCTTTTGCTATGCATCCCGATAGTACTAAAATGTATCGGGGTTTGAAGGAAGTGTACTGTTGGGTTGGTTTGAAGAAAGATGTTGTTGATTGTGTGGCTCGATGCATGGTATGTCAGCAAGTAAAGGCTGAGCACCAGTTTCTTTATGGTTGTTACATCCGTTGAGGATACCAAAATGGAAATGGGAAAGAATCACCATGGATTTTGTGTATGGGTTGCCGTTGACACCGACCAAAAGGGATTACAATTGGGTGATTGCTGATCAGTTTAAGAAGTGTGCATATTTTGTGCCAGTGCATACGATGTATACCTTGGATAAGTTGGTCAATCTGTACATCTTTGAGATTGTACGCTTGTATGGGTTGCCCAAATCTATAATTTCAGATAGAGATCCGTGCTTTACAGGAAGGTTTTGGGAGTGTTTGCATCGCGCTTTAGGAACATGGCTGAATTTTAGTAATTCGTATCATCCTTAGACGGATGGTCAGTGAGAGCGTGTGATTCAGGTCTTGTAGGATATGTTGAGATGTTGTATCATCGAGTTCCAAGGAACATGGGAAAACAATTGCCTTTTGTGGAGTTTGCTTATAATAACAGTTATCAGGCTAGGATACAGATGGCACTGTACGAGGCTTTGTATCGTAGGAAGTGTCGTACACCGTTATGTTGGACTGAGGTTGGAGAAAAACACATTTCAATGCCTGATGTGTTAAAAGACACCAATAAAAATGTGAAGTTGGTATGTGAGTGCTTGAGAGTGGTTTTGTATCGTCAGAAATCCTACGCGGATTTGAAGCGCAATGATATAGAATATGTTGTTGGTGATCGAGTGTTTTTGAAGGTGTCACCTTGGAATAAGGTGATGCGTTTTGGGCAGAAAGGGAAGCTTAGCCTGAGATTTATTGGACCATACGAGATTGTTGTGCCTGTGGGTCCAATTGCTTATTGTTTGAAATTACCTCCTTAGTTGGAGAAGATTCATGATGTGTTTCATGTGTCGATGTTGAGCAGGTATCGGTCGGATCCATCACATGTTATGCCGATGGAGGATATTGAGCTGAGATCGAATTTATCTTATGATGAGGAACTGGTAGAGATCCTTGATACCAACAGTAAGGTTCTGCGTGGCAAAACGGTTGAGCTTGTTAAGGTGTTGTGGAGGCACCGCGGTGTTGAAGAGGCCACGTGGGAAAGTAAATCGGATATGTTGAAACAGTTTCCGCATCTGTTTCCTCCAAGTAAATTTCGAGGATAAAATTTCTTAAGTGGTGGAGAGTTGTAACACCCCAGTTTTGGGCCTAACAGTTTAAGGGCTAGTTGGACGGTCCGAGTTAGAGATTCGAGTTAGATTTAGGAATAAATATTTTTTGAGTGAGCTAAAAATATGGAAAAAAATGGTTAAAAATCATTATTTATTATATAAATTATTTTGGTGAAATCAATTTTAGAAAATTGAAATTGGAAGGGTGACATTTTGGTTGGTGACCGAAATGTAAGTTTTGAAAACCTTTTTAAATGATGACTAGTTTGTAAAGGATCAAATTTTTAGAATCCTCAGGGAGCTATTTTACCAAGTTTTGGCTGGTGGTTTTTCCCTCAATTAAGGTTTTTAACATGTGCTTTATTAACTAACTAAAAATGAGTCTTAATATTAAAAGGTAGTTATTGATTTTTATAAGATGTGACGTAAACTTTTCTCTCCACTTCTATTCTGCCAAACACTATTGTTTTTATCAAATTTCAGAGGTGAGAGATCTATTTTCCTGAATTCCTGATTTATAATTTTAGAGGGGAGGCTAGTTCGAAAGCTATCGATGAAGCTTTTGGAGGCTTCGAACGTTTGAATTTGCGTCGGCGAATTGAAGTTTCACGTATCGGTGAGTGATAACGTGGATGTCAACTTTGAAATGGATACAAGGTGGTTTATGGGAGTTTAAACATAGCTTGAAATGCTGGTTTAAACTCGGAAGTAAGTGTAAAGTGGTTTTCTCTCTCGGTCGTGCTACTATGAAATGAATTTATGCACTTGTTTTGAATTACATGATACCTACTGTTTAAGAATGTTTTTAAAGTATGTGAGATACTGTTTTTAATTATGAGATGTTAGAGGATGCACATGGCAAGTGATCCTTGAAAGTATGTGGAAATACTTGTTAAAAAGCATGGTTTGTTGCTTTGGATAATGGTTTGCTAATGCATACAAAAACAGTGAGGTATGTGGTTAATTGTGAATTATATTGGCAAGTGATGTGGTTTAAAAATGTTATCGGATATAGTTGGCCGGCCATCGGATTAATAGTGCACTATAAAAAGTCACCTTGGATTCGAGGGGTTTTATACGGTGTACCGAATACTCCATCAAAGTGCCTTAACGGTCGAGGGGTTATATGGTACCGTAAACTCCCGTTAGTGGACTAAGCATCTAATCAAGGGTTAGGGTTGGTGTCCCTGTGGGTTGTAAGTGTACCCAGTTGTGCTATTCCGATTGAGATTGCTTGAAGTGTTGTGAGGACACTTGTTGAATCCGTGTATACGATGAACTATTTTGTTAATGGAACTTGGTTAATGATCACTTGTAAGCCAATATAATTGTAGATGTGTCATGTAATGGTTTATGTTGTATAATTTGATTTATACATGCTTACTCTTTAAGCTTTGCATATGGTTTGTTATGCATGGGAAGGCTTAAATTGAGGTTTAGCAATGGGATTTGCTGATGGTTAGTGACACATGTTGCATATGGTTTAATATGCTGTTTTTGGAAGTGTTAAGTGCATGGTTTTCAAGGCACGATGTTCAAATGATGATTTAAGTGAAGTCTAAAAGATGATTGAAATGAGATTTCAATGTGTTGATGAGAAACAGTTTTAAATGCATTGATGGTGTGTTGTTTTTGAGCACTCCTCACTAAGCCTAGTGTGCTTATGCTCTCTTTGTCCATCAATGTAGAGAATTAAAGATTTGTAGGCAGCGAGGAAGCAGGGGATCGCCAAAGACTTGATACTAAATGTATGTTTTGATTTAGACTATAAGTAACAAGGGCAATGGGGTTTTCGTTGTTGTTTTGGGAGGTGATTTGTCAAACTCCCTGTTTGAGCTAAGTTGTTTGCTATTCTTGGTTTGTAAATGGCCTTTTTGGACTGTTGGTTGCTTTGGTTTTGAGTTTTGTGTTTGCTTGGCTTGGATTCTATGAAGCATGCCTCTAGTTTTATATTCGATGCAAAATGCCATGAACTGTTGATGAATTGTGATGTTTTGCTGTGGTTGACTCTTGAATGTGTTGGATTCATGTTAGAAGCATGTTAGGGTGTTATGGTATGTTTGAAAGCATGTTAAATCAGCAAAAGAGGACATTTCAGGTCCAGACGTATTGGTACGCGTGTCTCTATTTTGGTACAGGTAAGCTATTCCAGGCTTAGCATACTGGCACACGTGCAAGTGTTTCGGTACGGGCTTAGGCCAATTGAGGCCAGTGTTTTGGTACACGGGATGAGCGTATCGGTACGGGTAAGCCTTTCCAGGCTTAGCGTTTCGGTACATGAGGAACCGTTTCTGTACGGGGTAAGTGTAATAGGCAAGGTGTATCGATGCATGAGGGCGTTTCAATACGAGTTTTGGCTACTGGAATTTGGGGATTTTGAAATAGAAAATGCGTACAGATATGCGTACAAGTGTATCGATACTGCTAACCGTTAATTCAGTTATTTGGATGTTTTGAAGTTATGTTTTCTTGCGTTTTAGTCCCTGATTTTTGTGGATGCAATTGAATGAGTTTCGATGATCGTATTGAGCTAATTTTTGATATGTATGCCTAAAATCGGACTAATTAAAGGTTGGTAACATAAAAAGGGGTTAAGTCCTTGTAATTTTTTGGAATTACAATTTGGTCCCTAAATTGCAATTATACCCCAATTGGATGTTGAACGATGCCCGATTGAGTTGAGTTTTCACTTGTGGTCAGCATGAACACATAGGATAATAATATGCATCTAGATAAGATAAAAAATGGATGCATTTTGGGTTACTTATTCACGGTTTACCTTGGTAAACCTAATGTAGCTCGCTCAGTTCGGTCTTGCGACTAGGCCGAGTCAAGGGAGTTAAACCTGAATTTTTTTTGACAAGCAAAAAAAGTTAGTAAAAATAATAAGAAAAAAATACAATAACATAAACAACTAACACCAATTGCCAATCCCTTGCAACAACGCCAAAAACTTGTTGCGTGATTTATGTGCAATGCAAACGGTGCAAGTATACACGTTGCAAGTAATAAAGTGATATGTATCAAGTATCGTCTCCATAGGGATTGGTTTGGGCCACTTTGGTTAAGTTACTGCATTTTAAAAGAAATAAATTGATGGTGATAAATATCAAGTAAAATAAACTAAGTAAATCGAATAAATAGAAAGAGATAATCAATATGAGAGATTAGGCTGGTTATCGTGAGTAATGGCGTGATTGCCAGATGAATTGTTGTGGCTAGTAATTGATATGGCAAGTGATTGTTGTGGCAAGTAAATTGTTGAGGCAAGCAAATTGCTGGAAAGTGAATTGTCGTGGGAACTGGGTTACCTCCTTCAATGTTTGGCGGAGTGTTCTTCAATGCCTTCGTGTTATCCCTAACCGAAGAACTAAAGTTTGTGCAAGCCTTGGTGATAAATCTCTGCGTTAACCTTGGGTGAACAACATCGATCTGTGCAATCTACTTAGCCGCTGAAATCTGATCCTTATTCCTCAGGAAAATTACTTTCCACCAATGGTTGTTTAAATAGAAACTGTATCCACTCTTTTCGTGAACATAGCTCTCCCAAGCCTAGATAAATGGATGCAATTCATGTAACACCCTTGCCCCGGCCTAGACGCCCAACCGAACCAAGAAGGCTACATTAGGTTTGCTGTAGCAAACCGAAGATATACAATCAAACCCGGTCCATTTTTTTCTTTTATCTTATCTACATGCCAATTATTAACCCCACATGTTCATACGGACATCAGGTGCAACCCCAACTCGATCGGGAGTCAATTTGACATCCAATTGGTCACATTCGCAAATTAGGGACCAAATTGCAAATACAGAAAATTTTAGAATTAAAACTCAATTTTAAGTTACCAACCTTCAATTAGTCAGTTTTCAAATATTTCGTTTCAAATTCCAGCTCAATTCGATCATTCAACCACATATAATAGCATTGGCAAGATTCAGGGACTAAAAGCAAGGAAAACAAAACTGCACAAAATGACATTAACAGGAAAAACATCCATTTGTATCGAAAGGGGTAAGCCCATACCGATATGGTTTGAAACACACCATTTCGATACACCACCAAGACGTTTCGATACACCAATTTGAAATACCGAACTTTTGAAATACTTAAAACCGTACCGATTCGGTTCCTTAGGTGTTTCAATACGCGAGTTCGAGTTACAAAAATGGATTCCAGAGGCTAAAACTCGTATCGAAACGCCCATCCCCGTACCGGTACACCAGGCCAAATTTGCTAGGCGTATCAAAACACACCAGACCCGTACTGATCCCACAAGCCTGAAATTGCCTAGCTGTGCCGATACAGTCCCCCGTGTATCAGTACGCCTGGGCCTGTAACGTCACATTTGGCTGATTTTTCATCCCGAAAGCAAACTCAAACCACTCTAACATGCTTTAAACACAATACTAACATGTCAAACATATCTCATGCCAACAAGCATCACCTATCTAACAACACAACGAGGACTTATGCATCAAAGAGGAAATCTATAGGCATGCTTCCTATATGCATCCAACCAACATATCAAAAAGGTAAACCATCATCAAAAACAATCCTTAAAGGCCATTTACAACCCAAGAGCAATTAAAGAAACATGCTCAAATAGGGAGTTCCACAAAAGATCACCCAAAACACTACAAGTACCCCATTGCCATTATTCATTAAAGTCTAAACCAAAACATACTTTGGTAACAAGTCTTGCCAAGATCCTCTTGCTTCTAGCTACCTTCCAAGACCTCAATTATCTGCATTGATGAACAACGAGAGTGTAAGCACACAAGGCTTAGTGAGGAGTGCTCAAAAAGAAACACCATCAATGCTTTTAAAACCATTTACATAACATCATTCTTTAAAACATCATCGTGCCCTTTTCAAACATGCCCTTTACACAATTAAAACCAGCATATTTAACCATATGCAACATGTATCATTATTCAACAGCAAGTCACATTGTTAACCCTCCACTTAAGCCTTCCCATGCATTACTACCAAATGCAAAGCTTAAGGAGAAACATGTATAAACGACATTATACAACATATTCATTCCAATGATATATTAACAATTATATTGGCTTTCAAGTGATTGTTAACAAGTTCAATAACAAAAGAGTTCATCAGATACACAGATTCAACAAGTGTTAACCCAACACTTCAAGCCATCTCAACCGGAATAGCGATACAATCACAATCGCGATACATTAACAACTGGGTACCATAACAACCCACGGGGACATCCACCCCAATCATCGGTTAGACGCTTAGTCCACTAACGGGAGTATTCTGTACTGTTTAACCCCTCTACCATTAGGGTACTCGGATGGAGTATTCGGTACACCGTATAAACCCCTTAATATCCAAGGCGACTTATTTACAGTGCACTCAATCCTATGGCCGGTAAACTATGTCCGATAACAATTTTAAACCACATCACTTGCCAATATAATTAACCAAATAACAATTACCTCACAGTTTTTAACAAGCATTAAACCATGCCATTTATCGAAAGCAACAACCATGCTTTAAAACACAAGTATGAACCATACTTTACAAGGATCACTTACCATGTGCATCATTTAGCAAAACATGCTTAAAAGTAGTATATCCAATACTTCAAAACATGCTTAAACAATAGGTAACATGTAAATCAAAACAAGTGCATTAAACCATTTCATACTAGTACGACCGAGAGAGTAAACCACTTTATACTTACTTCTGAATCTAGGTAAGCGTTTCAAGCTCTACCTTAACTCCCAAAACTCTGTTTCAAAACATCAAAATGCTTTAAATCACGTTTTCACTCACCGATACGCGAAACCTCAATTCGCCTACGCGAAATCAAGAATCTGAAGCCTCCAACGCTTCTCCAATCACTTATGGATTAACCTCCCCTGTTTTTACCACAAAACAACGGAGGATTAATGCATCATAATGCATTCTAAACACATCAGCTACCATCCCTCTCAGATTTCGACAAAACCTTCACAATTAACCCTCCTCAACAATCGAAAACATAACCAAAACACTTCGATTCACAACCCAGCCAACATCTATGAATCTAACATCACTTTCATCATCAAAACACATCTAAAAACAGATTCAAGGCAACCTACTACCTCCAACAACCATATAAACACCACAAAACCTCAAAGCACAAAACCTCAAAACTAACAACCTAAACAAATAGAGATTCTTAGGTTTCGGGATTCCATTGATAAAAACCAGTTATCAACATTATTAAACATCCAAAATATGAATCAAATCAACCTCACTTACTAGAAATCAGATCCAATTCGTGAATCAACTTATTTTTCCCAAATAACTCAATTAAACATTGGAAAATCATCAAAACCATATTAGAAACACAAAAACAAGGATCAAATGCTTGGGAATTTCAATAAAGAACCATACAATGGAGGAGATCTCGGACCTTACCCCTTTTGTGAAGTTTCTCCCTCAATTGGTTTGTGAAAAGCTAAGAAAATACAAGATTATTATAAGATTTTGTATAAACAATCATTATAAAACAATTTCATTTAATAAAATCAAGTTAGAAACCACCACACCTTTGGAAATTTGATGAAAACTGAGTGTTTGGTTGGGGAGAGAATGAAGAGAAAAAGTTGAGAGAAAATGACGTGATTTTTGTTTCAGAAAAGATAATTAACTTTTTAACAAAATCCTATTAAAATATTAATTAAACCACATGTTAAAATAAGTCAAATCAAGGGAGAAATCATCAGAAACCAAATGGTAAAATAGCTCATCAAAGATTCTAAGTATTTGACCCTTTTCATTTTAGTCACTAGAATATCACTAATTTCAAAACTTTCATTTTGGTCACTAACCAAAATGTCCATCTTCCAAAACCCATTTTTCAAAATTGATTCCACCATTATTAAATATATAATTAATAATGATTTTTAAGCATTTTCCATAATTTTTCCAACACCAAAAATATACGATCCTGAAACTGACTCGAACCTCTACTCTGGTCCACCGAACCGTCTAATAATCCACCAAACCGCTAAGCCCTAAAACGGGGGCGTTACAACTCTCTGCCACTTAAGAAATTTTATCCCCAAAATTTAACTGGAGGAAACAATTACGGAAACTGTTCCAACATATCCGACTTGCGTTCCCACGTGGCCTCCTCAACACCACGGTGTTTCCACAACACCTTAACCAGTTCGACTATTATGCCACGGAGCACCTTATTGCTAGTATCAAGAATCTCTATTGGTTCCTCATCATAAGATAGGTCTGGTCTCAACTCGATCTCCTCCATCGGCATGACATGCGATGGATCTTACCTATACCTCTGTAACACTGAAACGTGGAACACATCATTGATCTTTCCCAACTCCAGAGGTAACCTCAAACGGTACGCAATAGGACCCACACGCTTGACAACCTTGTATGGTCCAATGAAACTCAGGCTAAGCTTCCCTTTCCGCCCAAAACTCAACACCTTTTTCCATGGCGGTACTTTCAAAAACACTTTATCACCCACATCGTACTCTATATCCCTACGCTTCAAATTCGTATAGGATTTCTGGCTATCTGCAGCCGCTGTTAAGCACTCACATATCAACTTTACCTTTTCGGTCATGCCTTTCAAAACATTGGGCATTGACACAAACTTTTCCTCCGCTTCTGCCCAACACACGGGCATACGACACTTTCTGCCATACAACGCCTCATAAGGTGCCATCTGTATACTAGTATGATAATTGTTATTGTAAGCAAACTCCATTAACGGCAACTGCTTCTCCCATGTTCCCTAATACTGAATAACACAACACCTTCGCATATCCTCGAGAACCTGAATCACGCGCTCCGACTGTCCATCTGACTGAGGGTGGTACGAGGTACTGAAACTCAACCGGGTTCCCAAAGCACGGTACAAACTCACCCAAAACCTTGCGGTGAACTGCGGATCCCTATCCGAAACTATATATTTGGGCACCCCGTGCAAACGCACTATCTCAGAGATGTACAACTCAGCCAACCTGTCCAAGGTATACATAGTATGCAAAGGCACAAAATGCCCACATTTCGTAAATCGATCTACAATCACCCAAATGGAGTCCTTTTTGGTTGGCGTCAAAGGCAGCCCAGGCACAAAATCCATGGTGATTCTTTCCCACTTCCATTCCGGTATCCTCAACAGTTGTAACAACCCGGAAGGGAACTGATGCTCAGCCTTTACTCGCTGACAAACCATACACCGTGCAACGAAATCAGCCACATCCCTCTTTAGTCCAACCCAATAGTACTCCTTATTCAACCCTCGATACATCTTAGTTCCACCGGGATGCATAGAAAAAGGACATGCGTGTGCCTCAGTCAAAATAGTACGCCTCAACTCTTCGTTTTTAGGCACCATTATTAGACCTTTGAAACACAACACCACATACTTGTTGAAATAAAAATCCGTAGGATTTCCATCCCTGATATCTTCCACATGAGATACCAAACTCCCATCATACGGTTGCTTCTCCTTAATCATCTGTGATAAGGACGGCTTCACTTGCAACTTAGCCAACAATCCCCCGTCATTCGTCATACTCAACCGAGCAAACATGGCTCTCAACTCCACAACCGCTTTCCTACTTAAAGCATCCGCCACAACATTGGCTTTCCCCAGATGATATTCAATGGTTAGATCATAATCCTTAAGCATCTCCAACCATCTACGTAGCCTAAGATTCAGCTCATTCTGTGACATCAGGTATTTCAAACTCTTATGATCTGTATAATCCACACACTTCTCCCCATAGAGGTAATGCCTCCAAATATTCAAGGCAAACACAACGCGGCCAGCTCAAGATCGTGAGTAGGGTAGTTAAATTCATTCACCTTCAATTGCCTAGATCCATACGCCACTACCTTACCCTCCTGCATCAACACGCAAACGAGCCCAACCTAATATGCATCACTATATACCACAATCTCCTTTCCCAATTCTAGTTGAACCAAGACCGGAGCTCGCGTCAAAGCTTCCTTCAACCTTTCAAAAGCTTGTTATCTATCCTCCGTCTACTCAAACCGAACATTCTTCTTCAACAACTTTATTAACGGGGCTGCGAAACTGGAGAACCCTTCCATAAACCTCCGGTAGTAACCTGCCAAACCAAGAAAACTCCTAACCTCCATCACAGACTTAGGCTCCTTCCAACTCATTACAGCCTAAACCTTATGCGGATCAACACGGATTCCTTCGGCCGACACCACATGTCCGAGAAACACAACTTCCTTGAGCCAGAACTCACATTTGCTTAACTTAGCATAAAGCTAATTATCCAATAGCGTATAAAGCACAATTCACAAAAGTCTATCATAATCCTCCTCGGTACGAGAGTACACAAGGATATCATCGATGAACACAACCACAAACTGATCCAAAAACTCATGAAACACACGGTTCATCATGTCCATAAAAGCAGCAGGTGCATTGGTCAAACCAAACGGCATCAAAAGAAACTCGTAATGCCTGTACCTCGTACGGAAGGCTATTTTAGGCACATCCACATCTTTCACCTTCAACTGATAGTACCCCGACATCAAATCTATCTTGGAAAATACCGAGGCTCCCCTAAACTTATCAAACAGGTCGTCTATCCGTGGTAAGGGATACTTGTTCTTTATTGTCAACTTATTCAGCTGCCGGTAATCTATACACATCCGCAATGTACCATCTTTCTTCTTAACAAACAAAACTGGTGCTCCTTAAGGTGAAATACTAGGTCTAATGAACCCATGATCAAGCAACTCCTGCAACTGCATTTTCAGCTCCTTCAATTCCTTCGGAGCCATGCAGTACAGAGCAATGGATACATGTACCGTACGCACAAAGACCTCGATGCCAAACTCTACCTCACGGTCAAGTGGCAACCCTGGTAATTCCTTCGGAAAAACACCCAGAAAATCACATACGATGCGAACATCCTACACCCTTAACTCCTTCGATCCAAGATTCATAACATAGGCCAAATAAGCCTGACATCCTGAATCCAACATTCGACTGGCTTCCAACGCTGAAACAATACTAGACAAAACTTGGCATTCTCGCCAACAACCACTACCTCATAATCATCTAACAACCTCAAGGATATCCGTTTGGTCTCAAAATCCACCACAGCCCAATGTTCGGTCAACCAATCCATACCCAAAATCACATCAAAACCATGGAATGGTAACTCCATCAAGTCCACGGCAAACACATGTCCCTGAACCATCAACAGCCACCTACGATAAAACCTCCTCACCACGACTGTCTCCCCAAGAGAACTAGTCACTCTAACACCCACATTGAGAATTTCAACAGATATATCAAGCAGCTCAGCATGCTCACCCAAAATGTATGAATGAGTAGAACCAGAATCAACCAACGAATACAACGACAAAGACGGTAGTGTAAAAGTACCTGCAATCACATCAGTGTCATTGCGACCCTCATGGTGCGCATACACCCTAGCTGGTCCACTTCCCTCAGGCTGGATAGCAACAATATGAGCTACAGTCCTCTATCCACCATCTCGACGCTTAAATAGTCTGCGGCCACGACCACGCTGCTGAGCAACAACAAGTGCAGCACCCTGCCCACCTCAAGCCAACAACAGATAATCACGCCTTTGATGGTCGCTTGACCTACAATTCTAACAGGCATTAGCCACCACAGGTGCAGGTGCCTAACCCTCCCTGGCCAAATGCGGGCAACTCGCCTCAAATGATCTCAGGATCCACAAACCCAACAAGTGCTAAAAGGTGCCTAACCCTGCCCTTGGACTCCACGTCCCACAACACCTCTGCCATGCCTCGGCTCTGGGTGGAACCTTCCGTCACAATGTCTCTTAACCTGACCACCACCACAACCCGAATTAACAGCTCTCTTACCCTAGCTAGAACCTCATGATCCAGAAGCCAAACCCAAATTCTGCTCCACATCCTTGGCTCACGAAACCAGCACGTCAAAGTCGGTGTAATCAGCAAGAAGCATGTATGTCTTAACATCTTGCACAAGCCCATATCGAAAACGATCACATCGAGTACGCTCTTTAGGAACCAACTCAAGTGCGTACCGACTCAACCTCTCGAACTGTACCGTATACTCCACAAAAGACATACTGCCCTGCACCAAAGCCCTAAACTCACGCTTCTTCTCGTCTTGATATTAGACTCCCAAAAACTTCTTTCGAAAAGCTTCACAGAAGAACTTCAGGTCACATCATCCGTCGCCATACCAGATATCGTGGTAGTCCACCATGTATAAGCATCACCCTACAGCAGGGAAACAGTACAACCTAGCTTACGAGCATCGGTGCACCCCAACTAGCCTAGTATCCTCTCAGTACTGGCCAACCAACCCTCACAAGCCTCAAACGACAACCCTCAGAACTCAACTCCGCCCAAACTATGTAGACGCTCAAGCGGCAAACCTTGCCCTCAACTGGGGGTGCTGGCACACGAACACTCGCAACTACTGCATGAAATGCATCAGTCATGGCCTGTATCAGCGGTGCCATATCAACCATCCCTGGCCCAGTCGACGCAGGTGGTACTTGCTCCACTCCCTCAGGTAGATTAGGTGGGGGTGGTGGCAACCCTTTAGGAGGTACAACTTCTCCTTCATCATCCTGCCCAGCGGTAGCAACAATCGCACTAGATTGTAACTCTCTCCTCGGTCCCATCGTGCTAGAATATATCTAAGGCATGATAATCATTTCAAAACAAAAAAGTCAAGCCAACCTCAAGCAAGGATCCAAGACTTTCATTTCAAAAATAAAAACTTCCCAGACTATAATAATAAGGCAATGGCTACCACAAAACATCCCCAACATAGCATACAACAACCAACATTTATATATCAATCACCGTACATATCAACCAGCGTACATACAAAATCATCGTACACATCATACAATAGAGAATAACTCATGACAACAACACAACAACCTCCCAAACGAACCAAACCTGTCTCTGATACCACCAAATGTAACACCCTTAACCCGGTCTAGACGCCCAACCGAACCAAGAAGGCTACATTAGGCTTGTCGTAGCAAACCGAAGAGATACAACCAAACCCGATCCATTTTTTCTTTTATCTTATCTAGATGCCAATTATTAACCCTACATGTTCATACGGACATCAGGAGCAAACCCAACTAAATCGGTGTCAATTTGACATCCAATTGGTCATATTCACAAATTAGGGACCAAATTGCAAATACAGAAAATTTTAGAATTAAAACTCATTTTTAAGTTACCAACCTTCAATTAGTCTATTTTCAAATCTTTCATTTCAAATTCCAGCTCAATCCGATCATTCAACCACATATAATTGCATTGGCAAGATTCAAGGACTAAAAGCAAGGAAAACAAAACTGCCCAAAATGACATTAACAGGAAAAACGCCCATCCGTATCGGAATGGGTAAACCCGTACCGATACGATTTGAAACACACCGCTTAGATACACCACCTAGTCGTTTTGATACACCTAACTAAAATACCAAACTTTTGAAATATTTAAAATCGTACCGATACGGTTCCTTAGGTGTTTTGATACACGAGTTCGAGTTACAAAAGTGGATTCCAGAGGCTAAAACTCGTATCGAAACACCAATCCCCGTACCAGTATGCAGACCAAAATGCTTAGGTGTATCGAAACACACCAACCCGTACCAATCCCACAAGCCTAAAATTGTCTAGTCATACCGATACGGTCCCCTACGTATCAGTATGCCTGGCCTGTAATGTCACATTTGGCTAATTTTTCATCCTGAAAGCATACTCAAACCACTCCAACATGCTTTAAACACAATACTAACATGTCAAACATGTCTCATGCCAACTAGCATTACCTATCTAACAACACAACGAGGACTTATGCATCAAAGAGGAAATCTATAGGCATGCTTCCTATATGCATCCAACCAACATATCAAAAAGGTAAACCATCATCAAAAACAATCCTTAAAGGCCATTTACAACCCAAGAGAAATTAAAGAAACATGCTCAAAAAGGGAGTTCCACAAAACATCACCCAAAACACAACAAGAACCCCCATTGGCATTATTCATTATAATCTAAACCAAAACATACTTTGGTAACAAGTCTTGCCAAGATCCCCTTACTTCAAGCTACCTTCCAAGACCTCAATTATCTGCATTGATGGACAACGAGAGCGTAAGCACACAAGGCTTAGATATGAGTGCTCAAAAACAAACACCATTAATGCTTTTAAAACCATTTACATAACATCATTCTTTAAAACATCATCATGCCCTTTTAAAATATGCACTTTACACAATAAAACCAACATATTTAACCATATGCAACATGTATCATTATTCAACAGCAAGTCACATTGCTAACCCTCCACTTAAGCCTTCCTATGCATTACTATCAAATGCAAAGCTTAAGGAGAAACATGTATAAACCACATTATACAACATATTCATTCCAATGATACATTAACAATTATATTGGCTTTCAAGTGATCGTTAACAATTTCAATAACAAAAGAGTTCATCGGATGCACAGATTCAACAAGTGTTAACCCAACACTTCAAAATTTTATCTCTTTATCTCTTTATCTTTGGTTTTGGAGATAATTTATGCTTTATCTCATTAACGATAATGAGATAATTCAAAAAGCCTTATCTTCTTATCTTTATCTACGCATCACTCTTTTAAAATGAGATAATTTAGAATTACTTCAAAATTTTCACTTTATCCCTCATCTTTTTTTGCAGCAGCTCTCTTTAATTCAAATCTGGGTAATTATACAAAGTGTTTGAATTAATTCTTGGAGATCACAGCTTTATCGCGGCTTGCCGTGGCATTCTTCGACAAGTGGTTCGGCAAGTTGTCATCTTTATCTTAACTTGACAAGGCATCATTCGGCAAGTGACTCGGCAACTTGTCCTGCACAAAATAAAGCAAAACAATAGCAATTTCTCCACAAAAATAGAAAAACGTAAGGCTAAGCCCAATAAACAAAAGAACTACAAATTTATACAAAAATAATTATAAATGCAACCAAATATGCCTAAGTCAAAACAATAATCTAAGTAAAAATGGTATAATATATAGTACTTTTTTCACACTTAACGGTACGCTTCAAACTTTGAATTCTTCATGAGCATCATAAATATGATTGATTTGTGTGTTAGTGACTACAAAATAGGTAGATGATTAATAAGCATGTTTAGAGACCAGTATTATGAGACTCAATAATTATGAGATGCTTAATGATGTTTAGGGATATGATTTGACTCATATAGAATTTGGAGATCATGTAGGGTTGTTTGAATATTTGAATATCTATGTGATGACTGTTTGAATTGTGTGCTGTGATGTTTGGGTGCTAGAGTATGGATATTGATGTGTTCGATGGAAATTGAGAGTAAGCGATAAATATTGGTAATATTCAAATAAATGATTATGAAGAATATAATTAACATTAATATATTGAATGCATTAGTAAACAAACCCTAATGACCTTTATAAGCTTTAGGGATAGAACAAAGTGTTGTAATATCGTAATTCAAGGAAATTGTGTGAACCCGTGAGTGAGGTATCGATACAGGCTTTGAACGTACTGGTACACAATTGAGGGACATATTGGTACTGGTCGACCCATACTGGTACTTGTGGAAATTAAAGATTTCCAGTAAGCTATGTTAGGAGTATCAGTACCTAAGGGTACCGTACCGATAGTCGTGTTTGAGTACTGGTGCCTAAATAATAGTATAATCTCTAAATGCTAATAAAAATATGGAAATTGACATGGAACATTAATGGCGATAACTGATGAGAATAATTATATACTTTTCTATAATGAACTAACAACTCGGTAATGTGAAAGTAATGACTTGTCGTTTAGCAACAATAGGGAGATCCTTGGGATCATGTTGCTTGTATATTAGGAAGGCACTTGACTGGTTGAGTCATGATGTTTGATGGGAATCTAGATACCCTATTCTTAATACTGCAGTATGGTAAATTGATGTGTACTCTATGTTGTGTAACCCGAGTAACAAATGTAGTACTTGATGATGTGTGATTTTGAGTACGGTTGTGACGTACCTGATGCTAGGTGATCCTAGGTACAATGTTGTGGTTTAGTATTCGATGCTTTGTGATCCCGAATATAGTTGTATGAAATACTCAATGTTGTGTGATCCCAAGTCTGGACGTGTTGTACTTGATGTTGTGTGATTCTAAGTACAATAGCAGAATACCTGATGCTAGGTGATCCTAGGTATTGTGTTTAAGTAGTAATTACATTGATTGATGTTTTGTGACTTGTCTGGCAACTATTAGCATAACACGTGTTTAGATGACTAGTGGTAGTGCCGTATGGTTACTTATCTCTCCTTATTGCTCGTACTAGCTTGAAAGCTTATGTTTATGATTTACTTGAAGAATAGTAGAGTAGATATGTACCACTGAGCTTTGTAAGCTCTGTAAACCCCTCGACCCGGCCTAGATGCCCGACCGATCTGAGAGAACTACATTAGGTTTGTCGAAGCAAACCGAGGAAAGATTATGAAAATTGGTCCATTTTTTCTTTTTTATCTTGTCTACATGCATATTATTAATCCTATGTGTACATACTTGCAGCGGGTGAATTTACAAAGGAATTAGACTACGAAAAGGCAACCAATTGCGTAACATACATTTTAGGGACTAAAATACAAATCTGATAAAATAAAGGACCAAAACTGAAAATAAAGTTACCAATCCTCAATTAGTCCAACTACATGCTTACATATCAAATTTTATCTCAAAACAATCATCTAATCTCATTCAATTGCATTTACTAAATTCAGGAACCAAAATGAAAGAAACATAAACTTCCAAATATTCCAATAACTGAAAAAACTACAGCCTCTATCGGTACGCGTGTAGGTGTTTTGGTACGCTCAATAATTTTGAAAACCTAGATTCCAGTAGCTAAAATCTGTTCTGATACACTCCCGTGTATCGAAACACCTTTCATAAAATCCTTGTATCGTATCAAAACACCCTCTCTAGTATCGAAATTCTGGCCAAATTTGCTTAGGCTTGTACCGAAATGATTGCCCGTGTATAGAAATGTTATGCCTGTAAAGGCTTACCCTTATCGAAACACCATCCCTCGTATCAAAACGCTGTGCCTGAAATGGCTTAGCCGTACCGGTACGGGGACACCTGTTTCGATACGCCTAGACCTGTAATGTCCCAAATTGCTATCTAAACACACTTTAACGATAACCAAAACGCTCTAACATTCTTCAAACACTTATAAAACGATAGTAGGATACTTTCTTAACCAAAACATCACAGACTCAACAACATCACATGGCATTCATACACCCCAAGATATTCTATAGGCATGCTTCCTAATATCATTTTACCAAACAACCAAAACTCACATTAGGCGCTTTAAGGCATACTCATCATGCTTACACATCTAAAGCATCAAAACAAACTTGCTTGGATCATCAAAACATGGCAACCATTCCAAATTAACTAGATGCATTCCTAAGCACTCAACTAGCATCATTATAAGCAAGGATCCACACAAGTTCAACAACATCAAACCAATCATAAAATCCAGCACTTCTCATGCTTAAAACCTACGAAAAATAGAATTACAAATCCCCAAAATATGGCAAAAACATTGCCTTATTAACCGGAAACATAAACCGAGTTCATACTCAAAGGTAGTCCTTGTCTTGGATAGCTTTAAACTTTGCCCTTGCAGCCCCCAAACTTCAATGCTCTATATCATTAGGAAAAAGAGTGCGTAAGCACACATGCTTAGTGAGGATGCTCTTAAATCAATGATGCGATAAAACCCTTGAAAACTAAACTCTTGTTTTCAGACCATAATTACGACCTAAGCAATTCCATTTCAAAACATGCATATAAACCATATGCAAAACATTCAAACCACATGCTTAAATCCCAAAGTATTAAATACAAAAACATGCTTAAAATCCAAAGCATTAAATTAAAAACCATGCTTAAAATCCAAAGCATTAAAGTAGGTTCAACACATGAACTTTCACATATATTGGCATTTATAGTGACCCCGGATAGATGACCTCTATCCTTGAATAGTTGACCATTATCCTCGTTTAGCCGACATCTAATCCTTAGTTAGCTGACTGTTAACCTCACAATTTGTATACATAGATCTCTCATGGTAGTCGACCACTACCATAACCCACACCATGTCAACCGCATGACATAACACCCTTGCCGACCGCAAGCTTAACATCAACAAAGGGGACCGACCGCTCAACCCAAGTGACAACATTGTAATCCGAGTAGCCGACTACCTACCTCAAGGACTCTTAACCACGATCGATTTATAGCATATTATAGTGAATTTCATCCCATGGCATGCCAACTATATCCGAATGTTTTCTCATCGTGTCACATAGGCAATATATCATTTACAAAACAATTTACTCATTGTTTTACAAAGCTTATACAAAACCACCACATAGGCAATCACATTGCTAATGCAATAACACCATTCTCGACTGGAATGAAAATCAATGCTCACTAGAATTTCTTACACTTTTAAACCCATGCATATGTACTTAAAATCAAGCATTTCCAGTAAGTACATCAAACCATGTTTACAACCAAAACAAGAATTACACATGCTCATATCCAAATCGATATTAAAGAGCAAAAGAGGGAAAACTCACTTCCGAGCTTAGGTAAGAGTTTCACGCTTACCCTAAACTCCCAACAACCTTTATTAAACCTTTGAAAGGCATTTAAACCAGTTTTCACTCACCGAAACACCTTGCCTTGCTTGCCAATGCGAATCGAGCTCTAGGCAAGCAACAAACAACGTCAAGCTTCGTCGCCTTGATTATCCCTTGTTTTAACCACATAAAACTAGAGGTCAAATGCATCATTATGCATTATAACCATTACCAACAAGCAATTACCCGCAACTCTCAATTTGCCCACTCAAAATCCATCCGAAACATATCGAAATCATCCTCAAACACTTCCAAAACTCAACCCCAGCCATAATATAATGATTAAACCCATTAAACACCATCAAATAACATCTAAAAATCCTTTCCCAACATTCTTTTACTTTCAGCAATGATTAAGCTCAACTATCACCCCACAAACTCTTGATTAACAACCTTAAACATTAGAGATTCAACTTGTTTCGGATTACAATGTCAAAACCAAGTTATTAACTCAATTAAACATCAAAATCAAAATCATGATCTAATCTGATCAAAATCCCAGCAAAATAGAACTAGTACGAAGATCCACAAATTTCATCAATCAAAACACAATTAAACCAATTTTCCTCAATTAAACTATCAAAACACATCATAAAAGAATTATAAAGAGTCAACAAATTAGGAATTTTAGTAAAGAACCTTTCATTAGAGGAGGATAACGAACCTTACCTCTAATGGATGCTTTCTCACTTAATTGGATGATTTACATGAGAAAACAAAGTTAAAACAATAAGGTTTTGGTAAACTAACAACAATGAATCATTTACAAATAAAAGATTTAAGAAAAGAAAGGTTTACCTAAAGATTTAGAAGAGGAAATTGATGTTTGGCTGGAGAGATTTTGAGAGAAAATATTTTGAGAAAGTTAGTTACGTGATTTTTGTTTTAAAACTTTTAATCACAAATTAATTCTCCCCAACCTATTTATATTTTCCAAAACACTTTAAAAATATCCAATTAAGGGATAAAGTCTAATATTAGACTTTTAGGGCAATTAGCTCCTTAAAGATTCAAAGTTTTGACTTTTCACAAAACAGCCACCAAAAACAGTTTTTAAAGTTTTCATTTTGGTCACTAGTCCAAAATGTCCAATTTCCAAAACTTGTTTTCCAAAATTAACTTTACCATAATCATTTATATATTTAATAATGATTTTAGAATATTTTCCTCTATTTTATCACCTTCAAAAATATTTAATCCGATTTAATCTCGAAACTGATTCGAATCTCTAATACCGGTCCAGCGAACCTTCGAACCAACCCTTAAAACATCTAAGCCCAAAACCGGGGTGTTACAACTCTCCCCCACTTAAGAAATTTCGTCCTCAAAATTTACCTGGAGGAAACAAATGCATAAATTGCTCCAACATGTCCGCCTTGCTTTCCCACGTAGCTTTCTCGACACCACGGTGTCACCACAAGACCTTAACAACCTCAATCATCTTGCCACGAAGAACTTTGCTGCTGGAATCAAAGATGTTTACCGGTTCCTCATCATAGGATAAATCCAACCTGAAGTCAATATGCTCCACATGCATAACATGCGAGGGATCCGACCGGTACCTCCGCAACATAGATACATGGAACACATCATGTATTTTCTCCAACTCGGGAGGCAACCTCAACCGATAAGAAACAGGACCAACACGCTCAACAATCTCATACGACCTAATAACCCTCAGACTAAGCTTACCCTTACGTCCAAACTACATCATCTTTTTCCATGGTGACACTTTCAAGAATACGCGATCGCCCACCGCATATTCAATTTCACTAGGCTTCAAATCTGCGTAAGACTTTCACCGATCCGCAGCCGCTTTCAAGCGATCACACATAAGATTTACCTTGTCATCTATGTCTTTCAACACATCTAGTAAGGAGATATGCTTTTCCCCTACCTCAGCCTAACACAAAGGCGTATGACACTTTCGGCCATATAATGCCTCATATGGTGCCATTTGGATACTCGCTTGGTAATTGTTGTAATATGCAAGCTCAAACAAAGGTAAATGCTTCTCCCATGTTCCTTGGAACTCACTAACGCAACATCTCAACATATCCTCCAAAACCTGGATAACCTGCTCAGTCTGTCCATCCAACCGAGGATGATACGAGGTATTGAAATTCAACCTCGTACCCAAAGCCCAATGCAAACTCACCCAAAACCTCACTGTAAACCTCGAATCTCTATCCGAAATAATGGACTTAGGTACCCCGTACAAATGCAATATCTCAAAAATATATAAATCTGCCAACTTGTCTGACGTGTACGTCGTATGCACTAGCAAAAAAATGTACACACTTCGTAAACCGATGTACAATCACCCAAATGTAATCCTTTTAGCCGGTCTCAAAGGTAACCCTGACACAAAAACCATGGTGATTTTCTCCCACTTCCATTCCAGAATTCTCAACAGTTGCAACAACCCGGATGGAAACTGATGTTCAGCCTTGACCCGCTGACATACCATGCACTTAGAAACAAACTCAGCCACATCGTTTTTCAAACCAACCCAGTAGTATACCTCTTTTAGTCCACGATACATCTTAACACTACCAGGATGCATAGCAAAAGGACTAGAATGTGCCTCCATCAAAATAGTGTGCCTCAACTCTAAATTATCCGGCACCACTATTCGACCCCTATTCGACCCTTGAAACATAAAACTCCATCATCATCAAAATGAAAATTCGTCGGGTTACCCTCTGATACATCCTTAACATGCTCAACCAAGAAAACATCAAATGGTTGCTTACTTTAATCATCTGTGACAATGTAGGCTTAACTTGCAACTCAGCTAACAATCCATCTTCCCATGTCACACTCAACCTCGCAAACATAGCCCTAAGCTCAACCATTACCTTACGACTCAACGCATCAGCAACTACATTAGCTTTTCTAGGATGATATCGTCAAGTCATAATCCTTAAGCAACTCCATCCATCTATGTTGCCTAAGATTCAAATCCTTTTGAGGCATCAAATACTTCAAACTCTTATGGTCCGTAAAAAACACACACTTCTCACCATAAAGGTAATGTTTCAAGATTTTCAGGGCAAACACCATAGTCGCAAGCTCCAAATCATGAGTCAGATAATTGCGCTCGTGAACCTTCAGTTGTCTTGATGCATAGGCCACAACCTTACCATCTTGCATAGCACACAACCCAAACCAACAAAAGACCCATCACTATAAACCACAAACTCCTTCCCAGATTTAGGTTGAATCATCATATGAGCATGTGTCAAAACTTCCTTCAACTTCTCGAAACTGAGTTGTTGATTCTCCGTCCACACATAAGGAACATTCTTTTGCAACAATTTCGCCAATGATGCTGCAATACTAGAAAACCCATCTACAAAGCGACGGTAATAACCAGCCAGCCCAAGAAAACTGCGAACATCCAAAATAGATTTAGGTTGCTTCAAATTAAGAATAGCCTCAATTTTCTATGGATCAACACGAATACCCTCCGCAAAAACCATAATACCAAGGAACATCACTTCCTTAAGCCAAAACTTACACTTGCTCAGCTTGGCATATTAATATGATCAACAAAATAGGTCAATTTGGCGGCTAGGCAACTGAAGATGCACGGCAACATCTTAAATATTTCCTCGAGATTTGCAACTCATTCAAAATACATAGAGTCACCCCCGATGTTTTACGATTAAGATTATTCCCCTATTCACTGAGGGATAGGGCGAAAGCATGGTTGAATAGCATTCCTACCGGATCAATAGGATCTTGGACCGATCTTTGTCATGATTTCCTTGCTCGGTTTAATCCTACAAATTTGACTGATAAGCTTCGTAACGACGTTACTTCTTTTCGGCAGGTAGATGATGAATCCATGTACGAGGCTTGGGAGCGATATAGAGAACTTCTACACAAATGCCCCTACAGGGATTCCCGATGTGAACTCAAGTAACAATGTTTTACAACGCCGTGAATACACCAACAAGGATGATGCTAGATGCCTCGGCAAACGACATACTCCTAGATAAGTCACTGGAGGAAGCAATACAAATTCTAAACAGGCTGGCCAGGAATGATTATCAATTCCCCTCTACTAGAAGAGGAGGAGTTAGACGCCAAGCCACAATACATGAACTAGGATCATCAGATTCAATTTCGGCACAATTGGCCACTTTAACCAAGATGGTCCAGAACATGCAAAAACCAAACAACACACACGAGGTCAAGGTAATGGATTCTTTTTGTGAGTTATGTGGTGATAACCATGATTCTTCTGAATGAATGCAGAATCCGGAATCCAGCTTCTATGTGGGGAATTACAATTGGAACAACAATGTGATGTCCAATACATACAATCCAGCTTGGAGGAAGCACCCGAATTTTTCATAGAGTAATCCCAACAATGCTCTAAACCAGAACAATCAGAATGCACAAGCATCGGGATTCCACCAGAATATGCCACGGCAACAGTTGCCGCAGCAACAACCGACAACATCTAGTTCTTTGGAAAATTCTCTAAATGCTTTTATGATGAAAACTGAATCTTATATGGCTGACTATAGTAATTTCATAAAAAGAACTGATGCTTTTATTAACAGGACCGAGATGAGACTGCAAAACCAAGAGGTGACAATCGAATCATTGGAAAATCAAGTCGGACAGTTTGCTCAAAATCTGAATACTGGACCGCAAGGAGGTTTACCTAGCGATATTGAAGTCGCAAGAGGAACTGGCCATGAGCAATGTAAGGCGATCACCACTAGAAGTGGCCAACAACTTAGAGAGGCTCAAGCCCACTCATCAAACAAAAATCCACAAAAAGATCAAGACGAACCTAGCGGCAAAGCCTCAGATGCTGAACCAGGAATTGTTGCGGCAACCGGTAATAAGCATGCCTCGGCAACCGACGATAAGGATGCTTTGGCAACTTGTGATAAGCATGCCTCGGCAACTCCAATTGATAATGCCTCGGCAACTCCAGTTGTCCCAGCAATGCCGTTAATCAGGTTCCAAACCAATGAAAGGATCGAAGATATCCGACTTCCACCACCATTCCCACAAAGGTTGAAGGGACAAAAGCAAGAATATCAATTCAAGAAGTTTCTTGATATCCTAAAGCAAGTCCACATCAACTTGCCATTGGTGGAAGCAATTGAACAAATGCCAAACTATGCCAAGATTCTTAAAGACATTGTGTCCAAGAGAACAAGGCTAGGAGAGCTTGAAACAGTTGCCACAACAGAGGGATGCATGACAATGTTGCACAATCGTATGCCACCCAAGTTGAAGGATCCCAGAAGTTTCACAATACCCTGTTCCATTGGAAACCACTATGTCGGGAAAGCATTATGCGACCTTGGGGCTAGCATAAACTTGATGCCTAAATCGATTTTCCAGAAACTAGGAATCGAGAAGGCAAGACCTACAACAGTTATGCTACAGCTAGCAGACAGATCCTATGTGCATCCAGAGGGAAAAATCGAGGACATACTGGTAAAAGTTGATAAATTTATTTTTACCGCTGACTTTATTGTTTTGGATTGTGAAGCAGATGAACATGCACCTATCATTCTCGGGAGACCATTCCTAGCAATAGGGAGAACCTTGATCGATGTTGAAAAGGGAGAATTCACAATGAGGGTGAATGACCAGCAAGTTAAACTAAATGTGTTCCAAACACTAAGGCATGCCGATGATCCAGAAAAATGGCAACTTCTTCATGTCACGACAGAGTTTAACTTCGACGAGGAAATTAGTTGCCTCGGCAACTACATTGCCGATCAAGAGAAACCTGAGGAGTATGAAGAACCGGTCGATGAGGAACAAAAAGAAGAGGCAAATTGGCTAGTCAATCAACCAGGTACGTACTTTGAACCACTGGATTACTCAGGTAAGGAAGGTAAACTCGAAAAACCCTCTATTGAACAACCACCGATTCTTGAGTTGAAACAATTGCCAGAGCAACTAAAATATGCATACTTAGGAACCGGTGATACATTGCCTGTAATTATTTATTCTAAGTTACAGCCTGAGCAGGAAAAGAAGCTGATGAAAATGTTGAAGCTACACAAAAAGGCAATAGGATGGACAATTGCCGACTTAAAGGGAATTAGCCCGGCAGTGTGCATGCACAAGATTTTGTTGGAAGATGATCACAAACCTTCAATTGAGGCCCAGAGGAGACTGAATCATGCCATGAAAGGGGTTGTAATGAAAGAAATCATCAAGTGGCTTGACGCAGATATTACATACCCTATCTCTGATAGTACATGGGTAAGTCCGGTACAATGTGTACCAAAAAAGGGAGGTATAACGGTGGTAAGTAATGAAAATAATGAACTCATTCCAACCAGGACTGCGATCGGTTGGAGGTTTTGTATGGATTATCGAAAGCTAAACAAAGCCACTAGGAAAGATCACTTCCCATTACCCTTTATTGATCAAATGCTTGACCGTCTTGCAGGTAAACCCTTTTATTATTTTCTTGATGGTTATTCAGGTTACAATCAAATTGCATAGCACCAGAAGATCAAGAAAAGACAACCTTCACATGCCCATACGGTACTTATGCTTTCCGAAGGATGTCGTTCGGATTGTGTAATGCCCCGGCAACCTTCCAAAGATGCATGATGGCACTCTTTTCAGACATGGTCGAAGACTTCCTTGAGATCTTCATGGATGATTTTTTTGTTTTTAGTAATGACTTCGACAGGTGCCTCGGCAATTTAGAGAATGTCTTAGCAAGATGTGAAGAAACTGATTTAGTCCTCAATTGGGATAAGTGCCATTTTATGGTAGATGAAGGAATAGTGCTCGGCCACAAGATTTCATCCAAGGGAATTGAAGTAGACAAATCCAAGGTGGACGTGATCGAGAGATTACCCCCACCAAGTTCGGTTAAAGGAATTTGAAGCTTTCTTGGACATGTAGGTTTTTATAGGAGGTTCATTCATAATTTTTCTAAAATCACTAAACCCTTGTGCAATTTGCTTGAACAAGATAAAGTCTTCGATTTTGATGATTCTTGCACCCAAGCATTCGAAACCCTAAAGAAAAAACTTGCCTCGGCACCCATTATTGTTCCACCAAATTGGACGCTACCTTTTAAGCTCATGTTTGATGCAAGTGATTTCGCGGTAGGAGCAGTCCTAGGCCAACGCACAGGTAAGTCCTTCCATGTGATATACTATGCTAGTAAAACTCTTAATAGTGCTCAAGTGAATTGCACAACAATGGAGAAAGAGTTACTAGCTGTAGTTTTCGCATTTGACAAGTTTCGATCCTATTTGATTGGTACAAAGGTAATTGTTCATACGGACCATTCGGCAATCAAATATCTATTTGCTAAAAAGGATGCTAAACCTCATTTGATTCGTTGGATATACTTTTACAAGAATTTGATATTGAAATTAAGGACAGGAAAGGAACAGAAAATCAAGTGGCCGATCACTTATCACGTTTAGAACGCAATAGGGAGGAGGACGCGGATCTAGAGATATGCGATGCATTCCCGGATGAACAACTTTTAGTTGCCTCGGCAACCATGGACGCGCACGCCTCGGCAACCATGGACGCGCATGCCTCGGCAAACCTCGATGCTGCAGCAGCCCTTGACGCGCACGCCTCGGCAATTTTGGGAGCAGTCGCGAGGGCAGCACATGCCTTGACAATACCCTGGTACGCGAATTTAGTTAATTTCCTTGTTTGTGGTATTTTACCTTATGGCCTTACTCACCAAGGGAAGAAACGGTTCCTCCATGATGCTAAGCATTACTTTTGGGACAAGCCTCTTTTGTTTAAACAATATGCAGATCAGGTTATACGCCGATGTGTCCCTGAAGAAAAGCAACAGAATGTACTCTAGCAATGGCATTCTTCACCCTATGGAGGACATTTTGGAGGAACTCGTACCGCGGCCAAAGTTTTGCAATCCGGGTTGTATTGGCCAACATTGTACAAAGATGCCCAAAACTTTTACAAGCAATGTGATCGTTGCTAGAGGACGGGCAATATCTCTAGACGACATGAGATGCCGTTCCAGAACATCATCGAGGTGGAATTGTTCGATATATGGGGGATTGATTTTATGGGACCTTCCCCATCTTCATTCAGAAACCTCTACATTCTACTTGCCATCGACTACGTGTCTAAATAGGTTGAGGCAGCTGCAGTTCCTAACAACGATTCCAAGACCGTGCAACGATTCTTGCAGAAAAACATATTTACACGGTTTGGGATACCGAGAGCAATTATCAGTGACGAAGGCACGTATTTTAACAGCAGAATAATTGACAAGATGTTGCAACGCTTCGACATATCACACAAGATCGCCACGGCATATCACCCACAAACCAACGGGCAAGCAGAAATTTCCAACCGGGAATTGAAGGGTATACTCGAGAAAGTTGTAAATCCCTCTAGGAAGGATTGGTCATTAAGACTAGATGACAAACTTTGGGCATATCACACTACATTCAAAACACCCTTAGGTATGTCCCCCTTCCGACTTGTCTATGGCAAAACATGCCATCTACCGGTGGAAATCGAACACAAGGCATACTGGGCAATCAAGACCGTGAATATGGATTGGGAAAGTGCCGAAAAAAGCGTTTGTTGGACCTCAACGAGATAGAAGAATTTCGTGCACTCGCCTATAACAATGCACGAATCTACAAGGAGAAAACAAAGCAATGGCATGACAAAAAGCTATTTCCACGGCAATTCACGTCAGGGCAACTAGTTCTCCTATTCAATTCTCGACTAAAACTTTTCCTGGGAAAATTGAAATCAAGATGGTCGGGACCATTCGAAGTCGTCAAACCATTCTCCCATGGTGTTGTGATAATCAAGTCCATCTTTGACAACCATGAATTCAAAGTTAATTGACAAAGATTGAAACACTACAATGGTACCCATGTGGAACGTAACAAAGAAGTGGTCAACTTAGGAGATGCATGAGCATGCTCTCCCTTTGATATTTTATTTTTTATTTTTTTTATTTTTTTATTTTTTTTGATTAATTTTTTTATTTATTTTTTAGTTTTTTTCGAACTATTTTCTTTTATTTTTCCTGATTATTATTATATTTTTTACGATAAATTTTCTTTTTTCTTATCTTTTTTAAGTTTAAGAATCCCTTTACACATCTTTATTTATTTTCATTTATTAGTCTATCTTTAATTTTAATCCTTATTTGATTTGTCTTTGAATTGTAGGAAAAGAGTTCAAGATAAAGAGGAATTTTGATCCAAGAAGGAAAACATCTTTAATAAGGAAATTAATGGGATAAATCTAAGGCTTATATAAAGCCTCCAACTTACCCTAATTAAACCCCCCTTGCCGTCACCCTCTCCCTAAACCAAAACCCTTTTTTCGTCTTCCCCTAATCCCACCCACCATATTCACCACCTATCTTTTCTATAAAAACCCATCACCCTTAACCTATTCCTACTTTTTATCTTGCAACTCTTTAGTTTCTTTTATTTTCATTGTTTTTACAAAACTCACAACCAAGATCATCCACGGCATCCAAAATTAAATTTTTAGTTCATCCAAGTTCCTCCAAAGAACCGAGATACAAGAAGTTTGCTACACCGGTGGTTCAAGAAAGATTTCACTCCAAGTTTGAAAGCCGGAAGATTCATGAAGAACAAGGCTTTGAATACTCCAACTCTCATCAAGATTTCGGCCTTGAACCATTCATCTTCGAGAGGATTGCACATCAAAAGTGGCAAATTTTTTGCCATCAACCGGAACCGGGCAACATCTCATGGGTAAGAGAATTCTATGATCACTCACCTAACCTGGATAATCCTTATGTTTTTGTTCGTGACAAGGCCATACTCATAAGCCCCGAAAACGTCAACACCTTTTACGGGCTTTACATTGAGAAGGACGAGCATCAAGCCTTCATTGATCAAATCACGCCCAAGGAACTTGACAAGGTGCTTCAAGAACTCACTCAACTGGGAACTCATTGGAACGGCGGTAAATACAAGGGCACGGTAAATCACCTTTGGCATAAACCCGAGGCAAAACTATGGAATAAGTTTGTTAAAACTTCTTTATTGCCCACCACACACAATACTACCGTTGATATACCACGTCTTTTGCTCATACATTCTATTTTGCATAATCGCATCATTAACATTGGAAAAATTATTTGTGATGAGATTTTTGTATGTAGCTCAAAAGATAAGGGTTATCTTTTCTTCCCTTGCTTAATTTCTAATCTTTGCAAGGAGATGCATGTCCCAAGTGAGTTTACCGATGAAAAGGCCCTACCAAAGTCCGGTTAGAATCAAGCACAAATCTGAAAGCTAATGGGAGAGGCACTGGGAAATTCTTCAAGGCCTCCAATTGCCGCGGCAAATCCTGCCACCCCGACAACACCTGGGCAACTCAGCCATCAACCCCGTGACACTTTGAAGCACTCTTGCAACCATTGGTGAGCCACCTAAGGCAAATTGAAGACCGACAAATAATGTTCATGCGGTATATGAAGGAGTCGTTCCCAATCTTTCCTTCCGAGATCCTTGCCCCGACAACCAATGAAGCAGTCGCCACGGCAACCGCAACAGATGATGCTGCGGCAACCTACATCGTGTCTGCACAAGCAGATGCCCCGACAACCAAACCTGAAGACGCCACAGCAACCAAAGCCAAAGACATCATGGCAACCACTGCAAAAGCCAAAGGTAAAGCACCTATGCCCGAATCAACCCCTACGGAATCATTTTCTGATTTTTCAGATTCGGACGAGTCCTCTATTTCACCAACAAAGACCGCACCAATTGAATTCTCTAAGCGAAAAGCCAATGACATTGATGAAGAGGAAGATGAGGACAACCCTGTACGAGGATCGATTCTACCACCGGCAACAAGAAAACAACCATCGCGTTCAAGCAAGAGAATCAATACACCGACCAAAAGGAAACTAATCATCCACGATGACGAACTCTCAGAGTAAGTCCTCGTATGCATTTTATTTTTTGTTATTTTTATTTTCCTTTAATGCATGCATTGAGGACAATGCCTCACTCGAGTTTGGGGGGATTGTTATTAGTAGTTACCATGTTTAGTTACATTCATCTTAAGTATTACATTTAGGATACATAAATTGCTTGCCATGCCTTTAGTTGGAACAAGAATTGCTTAGATTTGATGAATATCTGATGATGACTTTGCCAATGCACTTAATTGATAGAATTTTTATTCTAGGATAACCATGGAAAAACTTAGAATTTTACTATGATGCTAAATTTGACGAAACACTGTTGTGGTTTGATTGATTTAAGGAATTCTAGTGAACTTAGGTTGATAATTAACAAATTGGGGGATTAGAATAAAAATTGGATGAATGTTAGAGGTGCCAGAAATTGGCTCTAGAATGTGCTAAAAAATTGATCGCTAGAGGTGCCCGAAACTGGCTCTAGTATGTGCTAAAAAATTTTTTTTTGCTAGAGGTGCCCGAAACCGGCTCTAGTCGAATAAAACTAAAAACAAAACACTAGAGATGCCCAAAACTGGCTCTAGTTAAAACATGTTAAAAAGAACCCAATGAAGTAATTTGAAAACCTCTTGTTTGCATAAAATCCGAAAAATCAACTGCACACAACTCTGCACACACTCACAAACATTATAGTTTGATTCCGAGTAACTCTTAAGTTTTCTGAAAAATGAAAAGCCAATCATACTTTGTGCCCCGGTTCTGAGAATTGGAATCAACTTCAAAGCTAAGTTTGTGAAAATTGAAGTCTTGGCAGGTAATTGTTAGTTTGCATTGCTTGAGGACAAGCAATAGTTCGAGTTTGGGGGTGTGATAAGTGTTCAAAAGTATTATTTTTCTTACCCTTTTTACTCATATTATTGTAGACTTAAGCTCATACTAGTTGCATAATTAGCCATTCATGCATTAATCAATGTTTCCTTCCATCGTTGAGCTTGATTACATAACTTGGTAGTTTTTGTGGGAAAAGATGTTGCTTTGGTGTGTTTTGTGTGTATGTGCAGGATCACTTGCCAAAGCAAGGCTAGAGCTAGTTGCTAGGGCAATGCATGAAGGAGATGCCGAGCTAGTTGCCAGGGCAATGCATAAAGGAGACGCCGAGCCAGTTGCCAGGGCAATTGTCGACAAAGAACAAGGTGATATGGTAGTCAAAATTGATGACTAGACATGCCCAAGATGACGTAGAGCAAAGACAAATCCCAAAGGAATATAATTTAGGACTTCCATGAAGAGATTAAAGAAGAATTAAATTCCAAGAAGATATGAGAAGTTCTAGTAGGAATATAATTATAATAAAGAATTATATTCTTTAAAGATAATTTAATTCCAACTTAACTTCCTCCTCAAAGAAGGACTTTGACCTAGCCCTATAAATTAGAGGCCATATCGTCAACTTGAGGGGGAGAGCAAGTAGAGAGGAATTTCGACAACTTCCAAGAGAGCAAGAAGAGAGAATTTTCGACAAGTATCTAGGGCAAGGAGATTTCGACAAGCTTCAATTCTTCACCTTTTTCTTTCCTGTTCAATTAGGTTCATGCTAGGGATTATTTATCTTGTGTTTCTTTGGAACCTAGCCATGTACTAAATCTATTTGGCTATGGTTATTGTGTTTGTGGTTGTGAGAAACTATTGGATTTTGTTTAGGTAATAAGAGTTTGCACTTTTCTATTCAAGGTTTATTCATTATTGGTTCTTATTCTTGTTTACGAGTGAATTGGGAAAGGATCTCGTAACTTCATCTATTTATCTAATATTGGGAGAGTTAGATTCAAGAAACGAATGAATATGATCTTTATTCAATCTATTGACGGTGAAGATTAATCCGGCTTAGGAATAAGTCAAGGATTTCAACGGCTAAGAGGAGTGCAAGATTGGTTGTTGTTCACCCTTGATTCACGCAGGGATGTATTATCAAGGCATGCACAAGTAGCTAGAGTTTCGACTTAGGGATAAGAAGAAACCATTGAAGAACGCTCTGCCGAACCTTGAAGATTGCTGCCCAGACGCCCAAGTAGTTGCCCAACTAGTCGCCCATGCAACCATCGATTAGTTGCCAAGGCAACCCCGTTGTGCAAGTTGCCACGGCAACTGAGTTGCCCGTGCACTCTTTTACCAAGATGATCCAATCGGCTATCACACCTCAACTCACGATAACCTGGTATCTCTCTCATTTGATCTCATTTATTCTTTTACTTTATTGCCTTCTAGTTTAGTTATTAGTTAAACTCCTATAATCCTTTATTTGTGTCTTTACTTTTTACTGTGCAAGAGACTAGATTCTTGAAGTGGCACCAATCCCTGTGGAGACGATATCTTTTATACTATAACTTGCAACGTGTATACTTGCACAATTGCGTAGCACTTATTACGCGCAACAATATACTTAGCGAGGCACTATATGTATATTCAATAAAAAAATCAATATGCTTAAATTTATAACAATAATACAATAATCATGAAGTTTGATCACTAATCATTTATCTCCCTTATGTTAATCACATATTAACATAATATAATCTGGATTTACAATCCTGTTAACTTCTTTGCCATTTCCCGAGAGTTTATCTACCCTCTAATCAATATACCATTTATTATATAGTAAATTATAGCCCAAAATAACTTGATGACTTGAGTACACGAGTCAAAAACTGTACAGAAGTACTAAAGAACTGCACTTAAGTGCTAAATAACTGCACCTATGTGCTAAATAGTAGCACCTAAGTGCTAATATACTGCACCGAAGTGCTAAACCGCTAGACTCTATGGTATGCCAACTATACTCTATACCTCAATAACTTACTTGGGCATACTGTTCAATTTTTGTAATTAATTCATCCATGGAAATTATAATCGAATACTTGGGTAGTTCATATCCTAAATATCACATAAGCATATTATAATCAAATTACCTGTGATCAATGCATGTAACCTTCTACCTTTGACAATTTCTACTATGTCAAATATCAAGATAAATATAATCATCAAGCATATAATTATAACAGACTTATCAAAAGTCTTTCAGATCAAACATAATATTTTCCATGCATGTAATACACTTACATTGACACTTTATAAGTTGCCAATATGTACTTAGCCTCACTAAGCTTCAGCTTTGATCTATGTCCTTTCCTCGATTGTTAGTTCGATCTCGATTTTGATCACGATCTACATGTGTATTAACAGGCCACAAATACATTTCAAATTATATGTTAGTATCATACTAACACATAAATACTATAGGAATAATTTTCCTACAATTATTCCTATAATTGTTCAATCTAGTTCCATGATAGAAGTCATTATACCTTTAATACCTTGAACTATTTTCAACTTTTAATCAAAGAATAATCAAAACTTCATTCTAATAACAATTTAAGGATAATGTTTCCATGAAAACAAATTTTCACTTCAGTTCCTAATTTTCCCCAAAATGCCGAATTGGTTCCCAATCTTTCCAAGATTTTTTGAATTGGTCTTTATGTTTTTACAAACTTCTAAAATGGTCCAAATGATATCTTAAAGCTTGTAAAATCATAATTTCATCATATCCAATCTTATTGAAAATTTTCCATAATTTCTTCTAATTTCTCTTCTTTGATCGAAATGGTCCCTTACTTTCCAGTATTTCTATTTTGGTCCTAAATTATCAAATCAAGCTAATTTGATCATAATCTCATCATTTCTAATGCTAGAATATTTTTCACAATAATTTCCCCTTTATTTCCAATTCTAACCGAATTGGTCCTTTATTCTTTCTAAGGGAAAATTTTCATTCTAACGTCAAATTAAGGCTTCTAATATCACAAATCAATCATTTCCATCCTTTATTCAATTCCCTAACCAAATCCCCAAATTCTAGGGTTAGGGTTTATAACCTTGAACATATAATTAAACAAAATTCAAGGTTGTTTTTCATGTTTACAACACTTGAGTTACTTAAATCAAGCCTTAATTCTAACATGGTTCATGAAATTCCAATTTCTCTCTCTTCAAGAGCATGAACTATTCTTCATATCACCATGCAAAATTACTTTCAAAAGAAGGAGCATGAAGCATATATCATTTTCTTCTAAAACAACATACCTTGATTCTAACTTTGAAGCCTTCAATTTGGCAAAGAAAATTTCTCCCCTTTTGTTCTCTTGTATTTCGAAATTTCCCAAGAAATAAGAACTAATTTTGTTAATCTTTTTCCTTTTTAATCCACATTTGATAATTAAATGAATTTTAAATTCATTTAATTAGTGAAATTACTAATTTAGCCTTCAAATCCAATGGCTAAATTTAATCTTATCATAAACCAAGGGCCAAGATTAAATCCATGCATTTTTCATCTTCTAAAAATGCCCTCAACATTTCAAAATATTTCAAAATTGCCATCCTTGCCAAATGACCAATTTGCCCTCAACTATTCCCAATTTCATCTAATTTGCCATCTTGTAATAATTCAACTAATTCTAGTTAAATTCCAACTAGACATATTAAAATATTCATAAAATAATATTTTATGAATTTTCCATAACCTTTGGGACTATCTTTAAAAATCTAATTCGATCCGATGTACTAATAATTACCGAGAATTTTTATCGAATACAATTTCTCTTAGAAATCTTATAACAATATTCCATAATGAATATTATTAACTCACACTGAATCCTTTTTATCAGTCAAAAATACTGACATAGAACCTTCCTAGTAGGTCACCCATCCATGTGCTACTCTGATCTTAGCACGCTTAACAATTTTTATTTTGATCCAAATATCCGAAAATTTTCTCGAACTTTAACACTTTATATCTCTTAATACAAACTCCGTATCAAAAATTCAGGTAACACAAAAATATCATTCTTGGGGGTGAACTATTCATTTACGGGACTAAAATACATAACTTTTTAAAATTATAATTTAGTCCCTAAACTTTTCAAATTTTTACACTTTGGCACCAATCTTTTTAGACTTTACAATTTGCTCACCAACCAAAATTTTTGAGATTTTACAGATCAGATGAACCAAAAATCCAACAAGCTCTAGCATTACCCCAGCATATACCCACGTGGCGCCTACCGCATCTCTCACACTCTGGTGTAACACGAGCTCCCTGAACACCCTGGCCAACTCCACCACCACGCCTATGATCTGGCTTATGCCTCTTGTCCCTGAACCTCCTATTCTGCCTCCCAAAGTCTGCCACTCTTTTACCCAATTGCACACCCGCGGCCTTAACTGGTGCACCCAAGCATTGCTCGATATCCTTGGCTTGATTGACTAGTACATCGAAATACGTATAATCTGCAGCCAGGAGGTACGTATTAATGTCCTTAGAAAGACCATAACAAAACATGTCACATCTCTGCTAATCATCGGGAACCAACTCTGGAGCATACTAACTCAATCAGACAAACTTCATCTCGTATTCAGCAACAGACATGCCTCCCTAAGATAGCGACATAAACTCGCTCTTCTTCATATCCAAGTACTAGGTACCAAGATACTTCCTCTTGAAAGCACTCCGAAAGAACTCCCAAGTAACGTTTGCCTCAGGAATGCCTCCAATTGTGGTCACCCACCAATGATATGCACCCTCTGCAGCAGAGATATAGTGCAACCCAACTTGAGCTCCTCGTTACATCCCATCTGATTCATGATGCGAACCGTCTTTTCCAACCAGCCTTCGGCTGCCTCCAGACTTAAACCTTGAAACTCCTCACCTCCCAAACTCCTCAAACGCTCTAAGGGTGGACCTTGACTTGCCACCACAGCAGGTGCTGATGACTGCGCCTGCACTCCAGCCATCACTACTTGAAAAGCTACCGTTATCGCATGAACTAACGGAGTCAAATCACCATATATTGCCACTTGGTGAACCTGGGGTATTTTACCCACCCCAACGTCAACTGGAGGAACCACTGGAGGAGGATGAGGTAAAACATGAGGGAGATTCTCTTTTGTCTCTTTATTCTGCCCAACCCCAGCAGTATTAGCCATAGATCGAGTCTCACGTCGAGCCATGCTAACAAAAGCATCAAACATATTAGAGTTAGGCTAGCATCAGGCAAAGGATCCAAGTTAACTTTAAAACGCATTTAAAATCCTCAGTAATAGGCAATGTGTTCCCAAACATACCCCAACAGAACATTAAACAATCATCGTGAAGTTCAAACAACATCAACTAACCAAACAACAACATCCCAACCTTTCATAAACTTGGCTCTGATACCAACAAATCTAACCCCCTCGACCCGGCCTAGTCGCAAGACCGGTCCGAGCAAGCTACATCAGGTTTACCGAAGTAAACTGGAAAGATTAAACCTAAAACACGTCCATTTTTTTCCTTTTTATTTTGTCTAGATTCATTAACACTTTCCTACATGATCATACTGTTCATAAGTGAGAACTCATCTTAATCGGGCATCGTAATGACATCCAATTGGACACAACACAATTTAGGGATCAAATTGTAAATTTAGCAATATAAAAGGGCTTTTCCAATCTTAAAGTTTCTAGCCTTTAATTAAGTTCGTTTCATGCTTAAATGTCAAAAATCAGCTTCAGACGATCATCTATGCTCAAATAATTGACAAAATAAGAATTAGGGACTAAAATAAAAGTAAATAGAACTGGCCTTCCATGACATTAACAGATTTAACGACATCTGTATCGATACGGTGAGGCCCATACCGGCATACTACTTTGAGTTAAAATATGGTTTAAAATCATTTCACATCATACCGATGCGGTCCCTTGGTGTTTCGGTACGAGACCTCATTTCCAAAAAGTAAAATTCCAGTGACCACTAGGCGTACCAAAATGCCCCTGCTCGTATCGATACACTCTATCCTTTTTTGCATATCTCTACTGAAACACCTCTGCATGTACCGAAATGCCTTGCCTAAAATTGCCTAGCCGTACCGATACAGTCCCTCACGTATTGGTACAACTGGGCCTATAATGTCAAGATTAGCTGGTTTTTCAGTGAATTCTAGATGCAATAGGCCCCAATCAACTTTCAAACATGCATATCAACACCTCAATACACATAATCTAACATTTATGCCAAGATTAGGCAAGCAAAACAACATCAAGCTTCCAAAAGACCACTCTAGAGGCATGCTTCCTAGTCAACCTTGCCAAACATACCAAAATGCACCATTATGCCATTCTCAGCATGAGTAGCATGCCAACACACTTAACATAGCATACTAAACTTGATCAAACTAGCACAATATGGCAATCCACAAGGAAAACTCTAGATGCATACCTACACATCCATTCAACCTCAACCATGGGCAAATAACAATGTCAATCTAAACAACATATAACCATCATCCAAAAACCAACATAGAATCATTCTAAAGAACCAACAAGCAATGAATTTACAACTTCAAAAACCATGGCGAACACATTGCCTTATTAACTGGAAATATAAACCGAGTTCGTACTCAAAAGTAGTTTATCTCTTGGATCCTTGCGAACCTTGCCTTTGCTATCCAGAACTTTAATGCTCTACATCATTAGGAAAAAGAAAGCGTAAGCACACATGCTTAGTGAGGATGCTCATAATCAATGATGCACTAAAACCATTTTAAAACCACATGCTTGCTTTTCCCAAAACATGCTTACAACCTAAGCATTTTACCATGATTCCAACCGAATCAAAACATAATAAACGACAATTAACGTCATATACAATCTAGGCTTAGGTCCGAAAGCATTTTAAACAAACCATGCTTAAATCCCAAAACATTTCAAACAAGGTTCAACACATGAACTTTCTCATATATTGGCATTTATAGTGACCCAGATAGACTACCTCAATCTTATACACATATCAGATACACGAATCTCTCATACGATGTCTAGTTAGACCGCATGATATCCCAAACCTTGCTTAGTTAAACCGTAAGATTTAACACCCTCGCCTAGTTAAACTGCAAGAATACCGACCTTGCCTAGTTAATCCACAAGAACACCATCAATTTAGGTTGCCTAGTTAAACCGCAAATCCCCAAATAAGGTTCCCAACAGTCCGAGTGGCCTCGTTACACCGCCATACCTCAAGGACCCATGGCCACGATCGACTTTGTTTATATTTTATAGTGCACTTTGAATCCTATGGCTTGCCAACTATATCCGATTATTTTCTCATCTCGTTACATAGCCAATATATCATTTACAAAACCATTTTCTTACTGTTTTATAATGCATTTCATAAAACACCACATATGCAAATCTCATTGCCAATGCATTAACACCATTCCTAACCGGAATGAAAACCAATGCTCATTAGCATTTAATATACTTTCAAACCCTGCATATGTACTCAAAATCATGCATTTCCAGTAAGTAAATCATACCATGTTTATCACCAAAACATGCAAACAACATGCTCATATCCAAGTTGATATTCAAGAACCAAATAAAGGAAACTTACTTCTGAGCTTAGGCAAGTGTCTCATGCTTACCCTAAACTCCCAAAAACTTTTATAAACCTTTGTAAAACATTTAAAACTAGTTTCCACTCACTGATACGCCTCGCCTTCCTTGCCAACGCAAATCAACCTCCCGGCAAGCCACCAAACAACGTCAAGCTTTGTCACCTTAACTATACCCTGTTTTCAACACATAAAACCATAGGAAAAATGCATTAAAATACATTCAAACCATTGCCTAACAGCAATCTCCCGCAACTCCCATGTTGTCTACTCGAAAACCATCCAAAACATACCGAAATCAACGTAAAACATTTTCGAAACTTAACCCAGCCCTAAAAGAACAATTCAAGTCATCAACCAACATCTAATAACATCCAAAAACCCTTTCCTAACATTCTTTTATCTCCAGCAAAGATTAAACTCGATTATCACCACAACAACTCAAAACTAGCAACCTAAATAATTAGAGATTCAATAATTTTGGGATTCTATTGATAAAAACAACTTATTAACATCAAAACATATCCAAAACCTATATTAAATAAATCTCAATTACTGGAAATCAAATCCACTTCGAAAATCACCATGTTTCATCAATATTTCCAAAATAACACAATTAAACATGGTTAAAACATTAAAACCACATTACAACTTATAAATCAAGGATCAAATACATGGAAATATCAATAAAGAACCATTTAACAGAGGAGATCACGGACCTTACCCCTGTTATGTGGTTTCTCCCTCAATTGGCTCTTTTAAAGCTAAGAAAATGCAAGATTCTAATGACATTTTGCAAAACAGAGTAAAAGGAACAAATTAAAATCAATAATATGGGTGAAAAGAGTTCCTTACCTCTCGATTTTGATGAAATTCTGAATGTTTGGAAGAAAAGAGTTGAGAGAAAAAGGTTTAGGAAAAAGTTGCGTGAATTTCTTTTAAAAGGTTTAGGAAAAAGATTTTGATGAATCCTTATTAAAACTCTTTTAAAACACATGTTTAAAATGATTTAATTGAAGAGAGAAACCACCATCAAACACTTGGTAGATTAGCTCCTTAAGGATTCTAAGAATTTGACCCTTTTGATTTAAGTCACTTAAATACAGTTTCCAAAAATTGCATTTTGGTCACTGACCCAAAATGTCATATTTCCAAATTCCTTTTCCTAAAATTGATTCCACCAAAAATAAATATATATTAAAAGGGTATTTTTAACTATTTTCCATATTTTTATCTTATCGAAAAATATACGGTCCCGAATCCGACTTGAATCTCTAAATCAGTCCACCAGACCGTCTAATAAACCTCAAAACTGCTAAGCCCAAAACCGGGGTGTTACAGTAAGCACACTTGCTTAGTGAGGATGCTCTTAAACGATGATACATTTAAAAACCCTTGAAAACCAACACTTGTTTTCAATCCATGCTTACGACCTAAGCAAGTTCCAATAGTTTCAAATCAAAACATGCATATCAACCATATGCAAATCAATACATATATTCCACATGCTTAATCCCAAGGCATCAAATACAAAATCATGCTTAAGTCCCAAAGAATTATATACAAAACCATGCTTAAATCCCAAAGCATTTTAAATAGATTCAATATTAAAGTTCTCATATATTGGCAATTATAGTGACCCAGATAGTCGACCACTATCCTTGATTAGCCGACCACTAACCTTTAGTTAACCGAACGTTAACTTTACTCATCAGATACACAAATCTCCCTTAATGATCGACCATCATCAAGACTTTACAACCTTGCCAACCGTAAGCTTTACATTAACAAGGGGAATCGACCGCTCAACCCAAGTGATAACAACATAGTCCGGGTAGCCGGCCGCTATACCTCAAAGACTCTTAACCCACGATTAATTATTAACCATATTATAGTCCTATGGCATGCCAACTATATCCAAATGTTTTCTCACCTTGTCGTATAGCCAATATATCATTTTCAAAACCATTTATTCACTGTTTTACAATGCATTACACAAAAATCCCCACATTTGCAAATCACATTGCCATGGCAATATCACATTCCCGATCGGAATAAATACCAATGCTCACTAGAATTAAATATACCTTTAAGCCACTGCATATGTACTTTAAAATCATGCATTAACAGTAAGTACAGCAAACTATGTTTACGACTAAAACATGAATCACACATGTTCATATCCGTATCAATATTGAAGAGCAAAAGAGGGAAACTTACTTCCGATCTTAGGTAAGTGTTTCAAACTTACCCTAAACTCCCAAAACCACTTTCAAACCTTTGGAAGACTTTTAAGACCGTTTCCACTCACCGATTTCACTTCGCCTTGATTGCTACCGCGAAACAAGCTTCCCGACAAGTCTAGAACCACCTCAAGATGCTACGCCTTGATTATCCCCTATTTTCGCCACACAAAACCAGAGGAAACATGCATTAAAATGTATATGATACTCTATTTCAACCCAAAATCCCGTTGCTCTCAAGATGCTCACTCAAAACTCATATGAAACTTACCGAAATCAACCTCAAACACTACTCAATCTTAACCCAGCCATATTACAACGATTCGAAACATCAAACATCATCAATCAATATCTAAAAACTCATTCCCAACATCCTTTTACTTTTAGCAATGATTAAACACCTTAAACAACCCGAAACCCTTAACTATCAACCTAAACAATTAAATATTCAACCAATTCATGGATTCCATTATTAAAAACAACTTATCCAAATTATAATACATCCAAAACAAGATTGAAATCAATCCACAACACTGGAAAAATAGATCCAAATTGAAAATCCCAAGATTCTTCAATAAAACCTCAATTAAGCTAAAATCCAAAATTAACTAATCAAAACCTATTAGAAAACATATGTAAAGAGCCAAGAACTTGGGAATTTCAGTAAAGAACCTTTCATTAGAGGAGAAGAACGAAACTTACCTCCAATGAATGAGTTTCCCCTTAATTGGATGATTTTTCCTCTTGAAAAGCAAAGAAATTTAATAAGATTTGTGAAAAACAATTTCAGAAATCATTTAGCAAGTCAATGAGTAAAGAAATTAAGATCATTACCTTAAATATCTGATGGAAGAAAAGTGTTTGGCTGAGAGTGTTTTGAGGGAAAATGTGAGAAATGAAAAGTTACGTCAAAATATGTTTTAGAAAGATAACTACCTTTTTAACTAAATCCTTTTTAATTATTTTAATTAAAACCATTTTAAAATAATCCTAATTAAGGGAATACTCAGATTAGACCAAATGGTAAAATAGATCCTTAAAGATTCTAAGTTTTGACTCTTCACAAAATAGTTTTCAAAAATTACATTTTGGTCACTAGCCAAAATGTCATCCTTCCAAGGCTCGTTTTCCATAATTGCTTTCACCAATATTTTTAGCCTAAATTTGCTTAGCCATATCGATATGGTCCCCCGCATATCGATACGCCAGGGCCTGTAATGCCACATTTTTGCTATTTTTTCATCCCAATAGTTTACTCTAATCAGCCCAACATGCCTTAAACACAATACCAACATGAAAGACATATCACAAGTCAACTAAAAACACAACTTTAACAACACCACAAGGCTTCATGCTTCAAAAGGAAATCTATAGGCATGCTTTCTAACTTGCATCCAAGCAACATTCCCAAAAGATAAACGAGCACCAAAATCAAACCTTAAAGGTCATTTACAACCCAAGAGAAACTAAAGAAACATGCTCAAATAGGGAGTTTCACAAAACATCTCCCAAAACACAACAAGTACCCCATTGCCCTTATTCATTATAGTCTAGTCTTTAACATACGTTTGTAACAAGTCTTGCCAAGATCCCCTTGCTTCTTGCTGCCTTCCAAGACCTTAATTATCTCCATTGATGGACAACGAGAGCGTAAGCACACAAGGCTTAGTGAGGAGTGCTCAAAACAAACACCATCAATGCATTTAAAACCATTTATATAACATCATCCTTAAAAACATCATCATCATGCCCCTTTTTAAACATGCACTTTACAACATTTATAACCAGCATATTAAACCATATGCTACATGTATCATTAAACAACAACAAATCACATTGCTAACCCTCCACTTAAGCCTTCCTATGCATTAGTACCAAATGCAATGCTTAAGGAGAAACATGTATAAACCATATTATACAACATTAACATTTCAATGATACATTAACAATTATATTGGCTTTCAAGTGATCATTAACAAGTTCAATAACAAAAGAGTTCATTGGATACACGGATTCAACAAGTGTTAACCCAACACTTCAAGCCATCTCAACCGGAATAGCGATACAATTACAATCGTGGTACATTAACAACCAACGGGGACATCCACCCTAATCATCGGTTAGACGCTTAATCCACTAATGGGAGTATTCAATACTATTTAACCCCTCTACCGTTAGGGTACCTGGATGGTGTATTCGGTATGCCATATAAACCCCTCGACATCCAAAGCGACTTATTTCTAGTGCACACAATCCTATGGCCGGCCAACTATATCCGATAACAATTTTAAAACCACATCACTTGCTAATATAATTAACCAATTAACATTTACCTCACTGTTTTAACAAGCATTAAATCATGCCATTTCCAAAGCAACGACCGTGCTTTAAAACACAAGTATAAACCATACTTATAAGGATCACTTACCATGTGCATCCTTCAGAATTCATGCTTTAAACCACGTTTTCACTCACCGATACTCAAAACCTCGATTCACCGACGCGAAATCAAGTGCCCCGAACCCTCCAACGCTTCTCTAATCACTTCCGAATCAACCTCCCTTGTTTTTATCACAAAACAACAAAGGATTGATGCATCATAATACATTCTAAACACAACAACCACAATCCTTCTAGGATTCTCACAAAACCTCCACAATTAACCTTCTACAACAACCAGAATCATAACCAAAAGACTTCGATTCACAATCCAGCCAACAAATATCAACCTAGCATCATTTCCAACATCAAAACACATCTAAAAATAGATCTAAAACAAGCTACTACCTCCAGCAACCCTACAGCCACAAAAACACCACAAAACCTCAAAACTAACAACCTAAACAAATAGAGATTCTTAAGTTTCTGGATTCCATTGGTAAAAATCATTTATCAACATTATTAAACATCCAATATATGAATCAAAGCAACCTTACTTACTGGAAATCATATCCAATTCGCGAATCAACTTATTTTCCCCAAATAACTCAATTAAACATTGGAAAATCATGAAAATCAGATTAGAAACACAAAAACAATGATCAAATGCTTGGGAATTTCAATAAAGAACCATACAATAGAGGAGATCTCGGACCTTACCCCTATTGTAAAGTTTCTCCCTCAATTGATCTGTGAAAAGCTTAGAAAACACAAGATTATTGTCAGATTTTGTATAAACATTATTTATAAAACAATTTGAAATAATAAAATCAAGTTAGAATCCACCTCACCTCTGGAAATTTGATGTAAAACTGAGTGTTTGGCTAAGGAGAGAATGGGGAGAAAAAGTTGAGAGAAAATGACGTGATTTTTTGTTTTAGAAAAGATAACTAACTTTTTAACAAAATCCACTTTAAATATTAATTAAATAACATGTTAAAATTAGTTAAATCAAGGGAGAAATCATCAAAAACCAATTGGTAAAATAGCTCCTTAAAGATTCTAAGTACTTGACCCTTTTCATTTTAGTCATTAGAAAATCATAGTTTTCAAAACTTTTATTTTGGTCACTAACCAAAATGCCCATCTTCCAATACACGTTTTTCAAAATTGATTCCACCATTATTAAATACATAATTAATAATGATTTTTAAGCATTTTTCCATAATTTTTCGAACACCAAAATATATAATCCCGAAACTGACTCAAATCTCTACTTCGGTCCATCGGACCGTCTAATAAACCCTCTAAACCGCTAAGCCCTAAAATCAAGGTGTTACAACTCTCCCCCACTTAAGAAATTTCATCCTCGCAATATACCTGGAGGAAACAGGTGCGGAAACTGTTTCAACATGTCCGACTTACGCTCCTACATGGCCTCCTCAACACCGCGGTGTTTCCACAACACCTTAACCAGCTCGACTGTTCTGCCACAGAGCACCTTATTGCTGGTATCAAGAATCTCTACTAGTTCCTCATCATAAGATAGGTCTGGTCTCAACTCGATCTCTTCCACCAGCATGACATGCGATGGATCTGACCTACACCTCCGCAACACCGAAACGTGGAACACATCATGAATCTTTCCCAACTTCGAAGGTAATCTCAAACGGTACGCAACAGGACCAACACGCTCAACAACCTCGTATGGTCTAATGAACCTCAGGCTAAGCTTCCCTTTCCGCCCAAAATGCATCACTTTTTTCCAAAGTGACACTTTCAAAAACACTTTATCACCCACAGCGTACTCTATATCCTTACGCTTCAAATCCGCATAGGATTTATGCCGATCTGTAGCCGCTTTTAAGCACTCACATATCAACTTTACCTTTTCGGTCGTGCCTTTTAAGACATTGGGCATAGACACAAACTTTTCCCCCGCTTCTGCCCAACACACGGGTGTACGACACTTTCTGCCATACAACGCCTCATAAGGGGCCATCTGTATGCTAGCATGATAACTGTTATTGTAGGCAAACTTCACCAAAGGCAATTGATTCTCCCACGTTCCCTGATACTCATCAACACAACACCTTAGCATACCCTCAAGACCTGAATCACGCGTTATGACTGGCCATCCAACTGAGGATGGTACGAGGTACTAAAACTCAACTGGGTTCCCAAAGCACGATGCAAACTCACCCAAAACCTTGCAGTGAACCAAAGATCCCTATCTAAAACTATAGATTTGTGTACTCCGTGCAAACGCACTATTTCATAGATGTACAACTCAGTCAACTTGTCCAAGGTATATGTAGTATGCACATGCAAGAAATACGCTCACTTCGTAAACCGATCAATAATCATCCAAATGGAATCCTTTTTGGTCGGCGTCAAAGGCAACCCAGACACAAAATCCAAGGTGATTCTTTCCCACTTCCATTTCGGTATCCTCAAAGGTTGCAACAACTCGAAAGGGAACTGATGCTCAGCCTTTACCCGCTGACAAACCATACACCGCGAAATGAAATCAGCCACAACCCTCTTCAGTCTAACCCAATGGTACTCCTTCTTCAACCCTCGATACATCTTAGTACTACCGGGATGCATAGCAAAAGGACTAGCATGTGCCTTATTCAAAATAGTACGCCTCAACTCTTCATTCTCAGGCACCACCATTCGACCTTTGAAACACAATACCTCATCATTGTTGAAATGAAAATCCGTAGGATTTCCATCCCTGATATCTTCCACGTGAGATACCAAACTCCCATCATACGGTTGCTTCTCCTTAATCATCTGCGACAAGGACTGTATCACTTGTAACTCAGCCAACAAACCTCCGTCATTCATCACACTCAACCTAGCAAACATGGCTCTCAACTCCACAGCCGCTTTCCTACTCAAAGCATCCGCTACAACATTGGTTTTCACCGGATGATACTCAATGGTCAGATCATAATCCTTAAACAACTCCAACTATCTATGTTGCCTAAGATTCAACTCCTTCTGCGGCTTCAGATATTTCAAACTCTTATGATCCGTATAAACCACACATTTCTCACCATAAAGATAATGCCTCCAAATCTTCAAGGCAAACACAATCGCGGCCAGCTCTAGATCGTGGGTAGGGTAGTTGCGTTCATGCACCTTCAATTGCCTAGATGCATACGCCACTATCTTACCCTTTTTCATCAACACACAACCAAGCCCAACATACGACGGATCACTATAAACAACAAACTCCTTTCCTGATCCTGGTTGAACCAAAACTGGAGCTCGCGTCAAAGCTTCCTTCAGCCTCTCAAAAGCTCGATCTCTATCCTCCGTCCACTCAAACTGAACATTCTTCTGCAACAACCTTGTTAATGGAGCCGCCAAACTGGAGAACCCTTCCAGAAACCTCTGGTAGTAACCCGCCAAACCTAGGAAACTCCTGACCTCTGTCACAATCTTAGGCTCCTTCCAACTCATCACAGCCTCAACCTTATGCGGATCAAGGATTCCTTTGGCCGACACCACATGTCCGAGAAACACAACTTCCTTGAGCCAGAACTCACATTTGCTTAACTTAGCATAAAGCTGATTAGCCAACAGCATCTGAAGCACAATTATCAAATATCTATCATGATCCTCCTCGGTACGAGAGTACACAAGGATATCATCGATGAACACAACCACAAACTAATCCAAAAACTCATGAAACACGTGGTTCATCATGTCCATAAAAGTAGCTAGAGCATTGGTCAATCAAAACGGAATCACAACAAACTCGTAATGCCCGTACCTCATACGGAAGGCTGTTTTGGGCACATCCACCTCCTTCACCTTTAACTGGTAGTACCCTCACCTCAAATCTATTTTGGAAAACACCAAAGCTCCTTTTAACTGATCAAACAGGTCATCTATCCGCGGTAAGGGATACTTGCTCTTTATTTTCAACTTACTCAGCTACCGGTAATCTATACACATCCGCAATGTACCATCTTTCTTCTTAACAAACAGCACTGGCGCTCCTCATGGTGAAATACTAGGTCTAATGAACCCACGATCAAGCAATTCCTGCAACTGCATTTTTAGCTCCTTCAACTCCTTTGGAGCCATGCGGTACGGAGCAATAGATACCGGTACTGTACCTACAAAGACCTCGATGCCAAATTCTACTTCACGGTTAGGTGTCAACCCTGGTAATTCCTCCGAAAAAACAACTGGATACTCACATACACTGTGAACATCCTCCACCCTCGACTCCTTTGATCCAGGATTCATAACATAGGCCAAATAAGCCTGACATCCCGAATCTAACATTCGTCTTGCTTCCAAAGCTTAAACAGCACTAGATAAAAAACTTGACATTTTCGCCAACTACCACCACCTCATAATCATCCGACAGCCTCAAAGATATCTGTTTGGTCTCAAAATCCACCATATCCCAATGTTCAGTCAACCAATCCATACCCAAAATCACATCAAAACCAAGGAATGGTAACTTCATCTAGTCCACGGCAAACACATGTCCCTGGACCGTTAGCGGACACCTACGATACAACCTCCTAACCACAACTATTTCCCCAAGAGAACTAGTCATACTAACACCCACATTAAGAATTTCAACAGATATATCAAGTAGTTCATCATGCTCACTCAAAATGTATGAATGAGTAGAACCAGAATCAACATACAAATACAAAGACTATAGGGTAAAAGTACTTGCAATCACATCGGTGTCATTGCGACCCTCACGGTGCGCATACACCCTAGCCGATTCACCTCCCTCTAGCTGGATAGCAACAATATGAGCTACAGTCCTCTGTCCACCATCTCGACGCTGAAACGGTCCGTGGCCAAGACCATGACCACGCTGCGGAGCAACAACAGGTGCAGCACCCTGCTCACCTCGAGCCAACAATAGACAATCATGTCTCTGATGGTCGCCTGGCCCATAACTCCAGCAAGCATTAGCCACCACAGGCGCAGGTGCCTGACCCTCCCGGGCCAAATGCGGGAAATGTCACCTCAAATGATCTCGGGATCCACAAACCCAACAAGTGCTAAAAGGGGCTCTAACCTGGGCACCCTGACCCTAGAATCTACGTCCCACAACACCTCCGCCACGCCTCAGCTCTGGGTGAAGCCTCCTGTGACGGTGTCTCTTGGCCTGACCACCGTTATAACCCGAATCAATAGCTCTCTTACCCGAGCTAGAACCTCGCAATCCAGAAGCCAAACCCAAATTCTGCTCTACATCCTTAGCTCACAAAACCAATATATCAAAGTTGGTATAATCAGCAACAAGCATGTAGGTCTTAACATCATGCACAAGCCCATATAAAAAATGATCACATTGAGTACGCTCGTCAGAAACCAACTTAGGCGCACACCGACTCAACCTCACGAACTACACCTCATACTCCGCTATAGACATACTACCCTTCACCAAAGCCATAAAATCATGCTTCTTCTCATCCTGATATCGGACTCCCAAAAACTTCTTCTGGAAAACTTCACAAAAGAACTCCCAGGTCACATCATCCATCGCCATACCGGATATCGTGGTAGTCCACCATGCATAAGCGTCACCCTGCAGCAGGGAAACAACACAGCCTAGCTTACGAGCATTGGTGCACCCTATCTGGCCTAATAGCCTCTCAGTACTGGCCAACTAGCCCTTAGAAGCATCGAGCGACAACCCTCGAAACTCAACTCCCCCCAACTACTAAGACGCTCAAGCGACAAACTTGCCCCTCAACCGGTGGTGCTGGCACACAAACTCCCGCAACTACTACCTGAAACACACCCGTCATGGCCTGTATCAATGGTGCCATATCACCCATCCCTGGCCCAGCTGGCACAGTTGGTACTTGCTCCAGTCCCTCAGGTGGATTAGGTAGGGGCGGTGGTAACCCTCTAGAAGGTACAACTTCTCCTTCATCATCCTGCCCAGCGGCAACAACAATTGCACTAGATCGCAACTCTCTCCTCGATCCCATCGTGCTTAAATATATCTAAGGCATGATAATCATTTCAAAACAAAACAATCAGGCCAGCCTCAAGCAAAGATCCAAGACTTTCATTTCAAAAATCAAAACTTTCCAGACTATAATAATAAGGCAATAGGTACCCAAAAATATCCCCAACATAGCATACAACAACCAACATTCATATATCAATCACCGTGCATATCAACCAACCTACAAACAAGAATCACCGGCAACATGGCAACAACACAACAACCTCCCAAACGAACCAAACCTGGCTCCAATACCACCAAATTAACCCCCTTGTCCCGGTCTAGACGCCCAACCGAACCAAGAAGACTACATTAGGTTTACCGTAGCAAACCGAAGAGATTCAACCAAACTCGGTCCATTTTTTTCTTTAATCTTATCTAGATAACAATTATTAACCCTACATGTTCATACAGACAACATGTGCCACCCCAACTCAATCGGGCATCAATTTGACATCCAATTGATTGCATTTGCAAAATAGGGACCAAATTGTAAATATAGAAAATTTTAGGATTAAAACTTATTTTTAAATTACCAATCTTTAATTAGTCAGATTCCAAACCTTCATCTCAAATTTTAGCTCAAACCGATCATTTTATCACATACATTTGCATTGGCAAGATTTAGGGACTAAATTGCAAGAACGCCCACACTACTCGAAAAACATTTACAGAAAATTAGCTTTCCGTACCGATACAGGTAAGCCCGCATCGATACGGTTTAAAACACCTCGTTTCGGTACACCACCTTGCCGTATCGATACGCCTAACGGTATTACCTAACTTTTGAAATGTTACAAACCGTACCGATACGGCTCCTTAGGTGTTTCGATACGCGGGTTCGGATTGAAAAAATGAATTCTAGAGGCTAAAACTCGTACCAAAACACCCATACCTGTACCGGTACACTTGGCTAAAATTGCCTATGCGTACCGAAACACACAGTACCTGTACCGATCCCTCAAGCCTGAATTTGCTTAGCTGTATCGATACGGTTCCCCGCGTATCGATACGCATGGGCCTGTAATGCCACATTTTTGCTGGTTTTTCATCCCAATAGTTTACTCTAATCAATCCAACATGCCTTAAACGCAATACCAACATGCAAGACATATCACAAGTCAACTAACAACACAACTTTAACAACACCACAAGGCTTCATGCTTCAAAAGGAAATCTATAAGGCATGATTCCTAACTTGCATCCAAGCAACATACCCAAAAGATAAATCAGCACCAAAATCGAACCTTAAAGGCCATTTACAACCCAAGAGCAACTAAAGAAACATGCTCAAACAGGGAGTTTCACAAAACATCTCCCAAAACACAACAAGTACCCCATTGCCCTTATTCATTATAGTCTAGTCTTTAACATACGTTTGTAACAAGTCTTGCCAAGATCCCCTTGCTTCTTGCTACCTTCCAAGACCTCGATTATCTTTATTTATGGACAAAAAGAGCGTAAGCACATAAGGCTTAGTGAGGAGTGCTTAAAACAAACACCATCAATGCATTTAAAACCATTTACTTAACATCAGCCTTAAAAACATCATCATCATGCACCAAAATATGAAACAAAGCAACCTCACTTACTGGAAATCAGATCCAATTCACGAATCAACTTATTTTCCCCAAATAACTAAATTAAACATTGGAAAATCATCAAAATCAGATTAGAAATACAAAAACAAGGATCAAGTGCTTGGGAATTTCAATAAAGAACCATACAATAGAGGAGATCTCAGACCTTACCCCTATTGTGAAGTTTCTCCCTCAATTGATTTGTGGAAAGCTAAGAAAACACAAGATTATTATAAGATTTTGTATAAACAATCTTCATAAAACAATTTGAAACAATAAAATCAAGTTAGAATCCACCTAACCTCTTGAAATTTGATGAAAAACTGAGTGTTTGGCTGAAGAGAGAATGGAGAGAAAAATTTGAGAGAAAATGACGTTATTTTTGTTTTAGAAAAGATAACTAACTTTTTAACAAAATCCACTTTAAATATTAATTAAATCGCATGCTAAAATCAGTTAAATCAAGGGAGAAATCATCATAAACCAATTGGTAAAATAGCTCCTTAAAGATTCTAAGTATTCGACCCTTTTCATTTTAGTCACTAGAAAATCACAGTTTTCAAAACTTTCATTTTGGTCACTAACCAAAATGTCCATCTTCCAAAACCTATTTTTCAAAATTGATTCCACCATTATTAAATAAATAATTAATAATGATTTTTAAGCATTCTTCCATAATTTTCCAACACTAAAAATATACGATCCCGAAACTAACTTGAATCTCTACTCCGATCCACCGGATCGTCTAATAAACCTTCTAAACTGCTAAGCCCTAAAATCGAGGTGTTATAGCCCTAGTTTTGGGTCTAGATGTTTTGGGGTTCATTTTAAGGGTCAGGTGGATTAGTATTAGAGATTCGTGTCAGTTTCAGAATTAAATCGGATTAAATATTTTTGAAGGTGATAAAAATGTGGAAAAATGTTATAAAATCATTAGTTAATATGTTAATGATTTTGGTGGAATCAATTTTGGAAAATCAGTTTTGGAAATCAGACATTTTGGACTAGTGACCAAAATGTAAACTTTGAAAACTATTTTTAGTGACTATTTTGTAAAAGGGTCGAAACTTTGAATCTTTAAGGAGCTAATTACCCAAAAGTTTAATATTAGAATTTATCCCTTAATTGGCTATTTTTAAAAGTGTTTTGGAAAATATAAATAGGTTGGGGAGAATTAATTTGCTAATTAATTCTTTAAAACAAAAGTTACGTGACTAACTTTCTCTCAAAATCTGTCCAGACAAACACCATTCTCTTCTTCTAAATATTCAGGTAAATCTTTATTTTCTTAAATCTTTTGATTTCAAATGGATTCTCAATGGTTTCTGAACAAAACCTTATTGTTTTAACTTTGTCTTCTCATGTAAATTCATCCAATTAAGGGATAATGCATCAAATAGAGGACATGTTCGTCATTCTCCTCTACTGAAAGGTTTTTTACTGAAATTCCCAAGTTATTGATCCTTTTCAATTGTTTACTGATGTGTTTTGATAGTTTAATTAAGGAAAATTGGTTTAATTGTGTTTTGATTGATGAAATTAATAGATTTTCAAATTGGATCTATTTTGCTGGGTTCTTAACCAAATTATATCATGGTTTTTGATGTTTAATAGTGTTAATAGCTTGGTTTTAACATTGTAATCCTGAAACTAGTTGAATCTCTAATGTTAAAGGGTGTTAGTTAAGGGTTTTTGTGATGTAAATGGAGTTTAATCATTGTTGGAAGTAAAATGATGTTATTAAGGGGTTATTAGATGTTAATTGATGAAGTTTGATTTATTTAATCATTATATTGTGGCTGGGTTAAGATTGGATGGTGTTTGAGGTTGATTTCGATAAGTTTCGGTTGGTTTTTGAGTGGGCAACTTGTGAGTTATGGGTTATTGCTTTGAGGAAGTGGTTTGGATGCATTTTGATGAATGTTTCCTCTGGTTTTGCAAGGCCAAAATAGGGGATAATCAAGGCAAAGTAGCTTGAGGTGGATTATCGCTTGACGGGAGCTCAATTTGCATTGGCGAGGAAGATGAGGTGTAATCAGTGAGTGGAAATGATTTTAAAATTCTTTCAAATGTTTGAAAGTGTTTATGGAGTTTAGGTTAAGCTTGAAACACTTACCTAAGCTCAAAAGTAAGTTTCCCTCTTTTGCTCTTTAGTATCGGTTCAGATATGAGCATGTGTAATTCATGTTTTGGTCATAAACATGGTTTGTTTTACTTACTGTAAATGCATAATTTTGAGTACATATGCAGTGGTTGAAAAGTACATGAAATGCTAGTGAGCATTGGTTTTCATTCCGGTCAGGAATGTGGTATTGCTTTGGCAACGTGGTTTGCATATATAGTTATTTGTATAGTGCATTGTAAAACAATGACTAAATGATTTTGTAAATGATATATTAGCTATGTGACATGATGAGAAAACATTTGGATATAGTTGACATGACATAGGATAAAGTGCACTATAATATATATACTAAATATCAATCGTGGCCTTGGGTTCTTCAGGTATAGCAGTTTAACTAGGCCACTCGAACTATTGGGACCTCACTTGGGGTATGTGGTTTAACTAGGCAACCCAAGTCGATGGTGATCTTGCGGTTTAAGTAGGCAAGGTCGGTTGAGCTCACGATTTAACCAGGCGAGGTTGTCCAATCTTGCAGTTTAACTAGGCAAGGTTTGGGATATCATGCGGTTTAACTAGGCATGGTATGAGTTGTGGTGGAGGTGAGTTCATCTTGAGAGATCGGTGTATGCGATATGTAAGGTTAACAGTCGGTTAACCAATGATTAGTGGTTAGCTAATCAAGGATAGTGGTAGACTATTTGGGGTCACTATAATTGCCAATATATGAAAGTTCATGTGTTGAACCTACTTTTTAATGCTTTGGGATTTAAGCATGGTAACACGATTTAATGCTTTGGGATTTAAGCATGTGATTTGTAAATGTTTTTGCATATGGTCGATATGCATGTTTTGATTTGGAATCAATGAAAATGCTTTGGTTGTAAGCATGGTTTGAGAAAAAGTGTTTAATTTTCAAAGGATTTTAAATGCATCATTGTTTTATGAGCATCTTCACTAAACATGTGTGCTTACGCTCTCTTTTCCCAATGATGCAGAGCATTGAGGTTTGGGGGCAGCGAAGGCAAGGTTTAAAGTGATCCAAGAGTAAAGACTACTTTGAGTATAAACTCAGTTTAAGTTTTCGGTTAATAAGGCAATATGTTTGCCAAGTTTTTTGGATTTGTAAATTATGTTCTTCCCTAGTTTTTGAGCAAGATTAATGCTGTATTTTGAAGTTGGATTGATGGTGATAAGCATATTATTAAGCCTTGCTTATGGTTGATGATAGGTGGTTGCTTAGGTATGCATCTAGTTAGCTTTGGTTGAATGCCATGTTTTGATGATTCTAGCATGTTGATTTTGATGCTGTAGATATGTTGGTATGTTTCATATGCTGGATAATGTTCAAATGAGAGTTTTGGTACTTTTGGTTATGTGGTTTTAGAAATCATGCCTATAGTTTACCTTTAAAGCATGATTGTCGTGAGTTGAGGATGGTTCTATGATATTATGGTTAGGATCTATCCTTGGTAATGTTGTATGAATGTTAGAAGCATGTTTAAGTAGTTTGGAGTCCAATAATGTAAGTTAAACCAGCAAAAGTGGACATTTTAGGTCCAGGCGTATCAGAACGCGTCCCCCCGTACTAGTACGGCTAGGCCATTTTAGGCTTAGTGTTTCGATATGCGGGGTAGTGTTTTGATATGAGTAAGCCCTTTTAGGCTTAGCGTTTTGGTATATGGGGTAGTGTTTTGGTATGGGTAAAAGCAAAATAGCAAGGTGTACCGATATGCGTAGCCGTACCGGTACAGTTTTAAGCTATTGGAATCTAGGTTTTATAAAGTGGCCAAGGTGTACTGATACACTTGCTCGTGTACCGATATAGGCAGCTGTTATTTCAGTTATTTGGATGTTTGGAGGGTTTCTGATTTATTCATTTTGGTCTTTGATTGTTGTGAATGCAATTGCTTGAGTTTGGATGGTCGGATTGAGCTGAGAATTGACATGCAAGCATGTAATCTGACTAATTGAGCATTGGTAACCCTAATTTTAGTAATGGTCCTTTAACTTACCAATTTTATGTTTTAGTCCCTAAAATGTATTGTATGCAATTGGTTGCCTTTTCGAGGTTTGTTTCCTTTGTAATGTCACCCGCTGCAAGCATGATCACTTAGGATTAATAATATGCATCTAGAAAAGATAAAAGGAAAAAAATAGATCAGTTTTCGTAATCTTTCTCCAGTTTGCCTCGACAAACCTAATGTGGCTCGCTCAGTTCGATCGGGCGTCTAGGTCGGGTCGAGGGGGTTGTATTTGGTTGTATCAGATCCAGGTTACAAAAGGTTGGGATGTTGTTGTTAGATTGATTTCTATTGTTTGATATGTACGATGATTGTTTTACATCATGTTGGGTATGAATTGGAAACACATTACCTATTATCGAGGTTCTAAAATGTCAATAAGGTTGACTTTGATCCTTTGCCTTATACTAGCCTGCCTTTAATGTGTTTTGATGTTTTTGTTAGCATGGCTCAACGTGAGACTCGTTCGAGGGCTGGTAATGCTGGGTCTGGGCAGAATAATGACGATAAAGGGAATCCTCATAATATCTTATCTCCTCCTCCTTCGTTAGTTCCTTATGTTGACACTGGGGTAGGTGATGAACCTCAGGCTCCACAAGGGCCAGTTTTTCAGGATTTGACTCCGTTGATCCAAGCGATGACAAGAGCTTTTTAGGCAGCGATGGCTAGAGTGCAAGCACCGACACCTGCTGTGGTGGTTAATCAAGGTTTACCTTTAGAGCGTCTTCTTAGTTTGGGAGGTGAGGAATTTAGGGTTCTAAGCCATGAAGAAGCTGAAGGATGGCTGGAAAAGATAATCCATATCTTGAATCAGATGGGTTGTAACAATGTACGCAAATTGGGTTACGCTGTGTCATTATTGCAAGGTGATGCTTATCACTGGTGGGTGACCACGTTTGCGGGTGTCCTAGAGGCGGATGCGACTTGGGATTTCATTTCGAAAGCTTTCAAGAGGAAGTACCTTGGTCCTCAGTATCTGGATGCGAGGAAGCGTGAGTTTATGTCGCTATCGTAGGGTGGCATTTTAGTTGCTGAGTATGAGGTAAAGTTTGTTCGCCTAAGTCAGTATGCCCTAGAGTTGGTTCCAGATGATTGACAGAGGTGCGATAGGTTTCGTTATGCTCTCGTGAAGGACATCAAGATGTATCTGTTGGCTACAGATTGCACGGATTTTGATGTGTTGGCCAACTGTACCAAGGATATCAACAGTCCTTGGGAGTGGCGAGATAGGTTTCGCGTATGGGCTCAAATAAGAGAGGGGTTGATTTTGGCTATTTTGGGAATAGAATAGGAGGTCTCGGGATAAAAGGCATAAGCCGGATCACAAGCGCGATGGCGGTGTTGGCCAGGGTAATCAGGGAGCTCGAGTTGTAGCTGAGTGCGAGCATTGTGGTAGGCGCCACACAGGTATGTGTTGGGGAAGTGGTGAAAGTTCCTGGGTATATGGATCTTTTGATCACATGAAGCGTTATTTTCCTCGTGCGATGAGGGATGCACCGGTACAGGTTGTCGCACTTGCTAAAGGCCGTGGCAGGGGTAATTTCTAGAGGCGTGAGGATGGCCAGAGGGTTGTAGATCATGTTGTTGCTGTACAGTAAGAGAATGGTGGGCCAGCATAGATCTATGCTCATCGTGAGGGTCATAATGAAACTGATGTGATCGCAGGTACCTTCACTTTACAATATTTGTTATTGTTTTCCTTGGTTGATTCGGGGTCTACGCATTCTTATATCTTGAGTGAGCATGCATCTTTGTTGAATGTTCTTGTTGAGCTCTTAGACGTTGGCATGTTAGTAACTAGTTCTTTTGGGGAGACGGTTATGACTAGAATTGTATAGGCGTTGCCCTTTGGTAGTGCAAGGTACGAGTTTGTTGTGGATCGATGGATTTGCCCTTCTTTGGTTTGACATTATTTTGGGCATAGATTTGTTAAGTGAGCACAAGGCGGTTGTGGATTGTGAATCCAAAAGGATTTCTTTGAGGTTAGCCGATGATTATGAAGTTGTGGTGATTGGCGAGAATGTGAAATTCTTGTCCAATGTTGTTTCGGCTACTTAAACGAAAAAGATGATGTCTGATGGTTGCCAACCTTATTTGGCTATCGTGGTGAATCTGAAAGTTAAAGGTGTTCGAGTGCAGAACATTTGAACTGTTTGCAATTTTTTAGTGGTTTTTCCTGAAGAGTTACCTGGTTTATTGCCAGATAGAGAGGTAGAATTTAGTATTAAGACATACGTGGGTACGACTCCAGTGTCCATTGCTCCTTATCAGATAGGACTAAAGGAATTGAAAGAGTTGAAGACACAGCTTAAGGAGTTGTTGGATCATTGGTTCATTCTACCGAGTTTTTTGCCTTGGGGTGCTCTGGTTCTTTTTATTAAAAAGAATAATGGTAAGATGCGTATGTGCATTGATTATCGGTAGTTGAAAATTTAATGATAAAGAGTAAGTATCCTTTGCCAAGGATTGATGATTTGTTTGATCAGTTTTGTAGAGCGGTGGTATTTTCTAAGATTAATTTGAGATCAGGGTATTATCAATTGAAGGTTAAGGAGGTGGATGTGTATAAAACTGTGTTTCATACAAGGTATGGGCATTATGAGTTCTTGGTGATGTCGTTGGTTTGATGAATGCCCCGACTGCGTTCATGGATATGATGAATAGTGAGTTCCATGAATATCTTGATCAGTTCGTAGTGGTGTTTATAGATGATATTCTTGTTTACTCTCTATTGCGGTAGAGCATGATTGGTATTTGCATATTATATTACAAGTTTTACAGGATAATCAGTTGTATGCCAAACTGAGTAAGTGTGAGTTTTGGCAGAAGGAAGTGATGTTCCTTGGTCATGTGATTTTCGCGGAGGGTATTCATGTTGATCCATAGAAAATTGAGGCTATTCCCAATTGGAAGCAACCTAAGTTTGTATCAGAGGTTCATAGTTTTCTTGGGTTGGCTGGTTATTATCGTCGCTTTGTAGATATGTTTTCTAGTGTTGCGGCACCTTTGACGAAGTTGTTGCAAAAGAATGTTCCTTATGTGTGGACGGAGAAGCAACAACATAGTTTTGAAAAGTTGAAGGAAGTCTTGACACATGCTCCTATGTTGATCTAGCCCGATTCAAGGAAGGAGTTTGTGGTTTATAGTGATGCGTCTTATGTTGGCTTGGGTTGTGTGCTGATGCAAGATGGTAAGGTTGTGGCCTATACGTCGAGACAGCTGAAAGTTCATAAGCAAAATTTTCTAACTCATGATTTGGAACTTGCGGCTGTGGTGTTTGCCTTGAAGCTTTGGAAACACTACCTTTATGGAGAAAAGTGTGTTGTTTTTGCGGATCACAAGAGTTTGAAATATTTGATGTCTAAAAAGTATTTAAATCTTAGGCAACATATATGGTTGGATTTGCTTAAGGATTATGACTTGACGATTGAGCATCATCTTGAAAAGGCTAATGTGGTTGCGGATACGTTGAGTCGTAAGGTTGCGGTTGAGCTTAGGGCTATGTTTGCGAGGTTGAGTGTGACACGGGAAGGTGGGTTGTTGGCTAAGTTGCAAGTTAAGTCGATGATTTCATAAATGATTAAAGCTAAGCAATTGTATGATGATTCTCTGGTTTCTCATGTTAAGGACATATCGGATGGTAATCTGACGGATTTTCATTTTGATGGTGCTGGGGTTTTGTGTTGCAAGGGTCGAATAGTGGTGACAGATGATTCGGAGTTGAGGCATACTATTTTGAGTGAAGCATATTCTAGTCCTTTTGGTATGCATCTCGGTAGTACCAAAATGTATCGTGGGTTGAAAGAAGTGTACTATTGGGTTGGTTTGAAAAAAGGATGTGGAAGAATTTGTTTCTAAGTGCATGGTGTGTCAGCGGGTTAAGGCTGAACATCAATTTCTATCCGGGTTGTTGCAACCATTGAAAATTTTGGAATAGAAATGGGAGAGAATCACCATGGATTTTGTGTCAGGGTTTCCGTTGACACTGGCTAAAAAGGATTCCATTTGGGTGATTGTTGATCAGTTTACGAAGTGTGCACATTTTCTGCTAGTTCATACGATGTATACCTTGGTTAAGTTGGCAGAATTATATATCATCGATATTGTACGTTTGCACAGGGTACCTAAGTCCATTGTTTTAGATAGTGATCTAAGGTTTATAGCAAGATTTTGGGAATGTTTGCATCAGGCTTTGGGTACAAGGTTAAGTTTCAGCACCGCGTATCATCCTTAGTCGGATGGTCAGTCTGAGCGTGTAATCTAGGTTTTGGAGGATATGTTGAGGTGTTGCAATATTGAGTTTTGTAACACCCGGTTTTGGGCTTAGATGTTTTAAAGGTTGGTTTGAGGGTTTAATGGACCAGGATTAGAGATTCGAGTCGGTTTCAGGATTAAATCAAATTAAATATTTTTTAAGGTGATAAAATGGTAGAAAATATTCTAAAATCATTATTAATTATATTAAGGATAATGGTGAGATCAATTTTGGAAAATAAGATTTGGAAATTGGACATTTTGGTTGGTGACCAAAATGCAAGTTTTGAAAACTATTTTTAATGGTGACTAAAATGAAAAGGGTCAAATTCTTAAAATCTTTAAGGAGCTATTTCACCAAGTTTTTTCTGATGATTTCTCCCTTAATTAAAGATATTTTATCATGTGTTTTAAAGTTAATTAAAAAGGGATTTTAGTAAAAAAAAAAGTTAGTTAAGCTCTTTAAAGAAAATTTACATAACTTTTCTCTCTACTATCTCCTCAGCCAAACACTAAAGTTTCATCAAAATTTAGAGGTGAGAAGTCTTTTAACTTGTATTTATGATTTGTAATTGACTAATTAACATTGTTTTTACAAAATCTCATCTAAATCTTGTTTTTCTTAGCTTTTATCAAACCAATTGAGGGTCAAATCTCACAATAGGGGTAAGGTCTGTGATCTCCTCTATTGTAAACTGATTTTAATGATTTATCAATGTTTGAGTGAGTAAATTGGGTAAAATTGATGTAACAAGGTAATTTTCGAAGTGGATCTGATTTCCAGTGTTTAGGATTGATTTAATACATATTTTGGATGTATCATGATGTTGATAAGTTGTTTTTATCAATAGAATCCCGAAACTCTTGGATCTCTAATTGTTTAGGTTGATAGATTTGAGATTTTGTGATGATATTTGAGTTTAATCTTTGCTGGAAGTAAAAGGATGTTGGGAAAGGGTTTTTGGATGTTATATGATGTTGATTGATGGGTTGAATTGTTTTTTTATGGCTGGGTTAAGTTTCGAAAACGTTTGATGATGATTTCGGTTTGTTTCAGATGGTTTCTAAGTGGGCAACTTGAGAGTTGTGGGGTTTTGCTTTGAGGCAGTGGTTTGAATGCATAATGATGCATTTATCCTCTTGTTTTATGTGTTTAAAACGGGGGATAATCAAGGCGTCGAAGATTAACATTGTTTTGTTGCTTGTCGGGAGCTTGTATCGCATTGGCAAGGAAGGTGAAGCTTATCAGTGAGTAGAAACTGGTTTTAAATGCTTTACAAAAGGTTTTGTAAAGGTTGTTCGGAGTTTAGGGTAAGCGTGAGACACTTAAGCTCGAAAGTAAGTTTCCCTTATTTTGCTCTTGAATATCGGCTTAGTTATGAGCATGTTGTTTGCATGTTTTGGTGATAAACATGGTATGATTTACTTACTGGTAATGCATGATTTTGAGTACATATGCAGGGTTTGAAAGTATATTTGGGTTTCATTCTGGTTGGGAATGGTGTTATTGCGTTGGCAATGAGATGTGCATGTGTGGTGTTTTAGGTAATGCATTGTAAAATAGTAAGTAAATGGTTTGTAAATGATATATTGGGTATGTGACATGGTGAGAAAACAATCGGATATAGTTGGCAAGCCATAGGATAAAAAGTGTACTATAAAATATGAACAAAATCGATCGTGGCCATGGGTCCTTGAGGTATGGTTGTTTAACAAGGCCACACAGACTATTGGGAACCTCATTGGGGCATGCGGTTTAACTAGGAAACCCAATTTGATGGTAGTAAAACTCTTAATAATGCTCAAGTGAATTACACAGCAACGGAGAAAGAGTTACTAGCTGTAATTTTCGCATTTGACAAGTTCCAATCCTATTTGATTGGTACAAAGGTAATTGTTCATACGGACCATTCAGCAATTAAGTATCTATTTGCTAAAAAGGATGCCAAACCTCGTTTGATTCGTTGGATATTGCTTTTACAAGAGTTTAACATTGAAATTAAGGACAAGAAAGGAATAGAAAATCAAGTGGCCGATCATTTATCACGCTTAGAATGCAATAGGGAGGAGGACGCGGATTTAGAGAAATATATTTACACGGTTTGGGATGCCGAGAGCAATTATTAGTGATGAAGGCAAACACTTTGAAAACAGACTTATTGCCAAGATGTTGCAACGCTTCGGCGTATCACACAAAATCTCCACGGCATATCACCCACAAACAAATGGGCAAGCAGAAATTTCCTACCGAGAATTGAAGGGTATACTCGAGAAAGTTGTAAATCCCTCTAGGAAGGATTGGTCAGTAAGACTAGATGACGCACTGCATTCAAAACACTCTTAGGTATGTCTCCCTTCCGACTTTTCTATGGCAAAACATGCCAATCTACTGGTGGAAATTGGACACAATATTGGGCAATCAAGACCGTCAATATGGATTGGGAAAGTGCCGGGCAAAAGAATTTGTTGGACCTCAACGAGATAGAAGAATTTCATGCACTCGCCTATAACAATGCACGAATCTACAAGGAGAAAACAAAGCAATGGCAATGACAAGAAACTATTGCCGCGGCAATTCATGCCAGGACAACTAGTTCTCTTATTCAATTCTTGGCTGAAACTTTTCCCGGGAAAATTGAAATCAAGATGGTCGGGACCATTCGAAGTTGTCAAACCGTTCTCCCATGGTGCCGTGATAATCAAGTCCATCGCTGACGAACATGAATTCAAAGTTAACGGAAAAAGATTGAAGCACTACAACGGTGCCCATGTGGAACGTAACGAAGAAGTGGTCACCTTAGGAGATGCATTGGCATGTTCTCCTTTCGATATTTAGGATAGATTTATTTATTTTCTTTAAGATTAAAACTACATCTTTCTTTTATATTTATCTAATTGTTTTTAAAATTTGAAGTTTAAGAATTTCTTTGCACATCTTTATTTATTTTCTTTTATTAGTTTATCTTTAATTTTAATCCTTATTTTATTTGTTTTTGAATTGTAGGAAAAGAGTTAAAGATAAAGAGGAATATTGACTCAAGAAGGAAACTTCTTCAACAAGGAAATTAATGGGATGAATCTAAGGATTATATTAAGCCTCCAATTTACCCTAAATAAACCCTACATAACCGGCCAAACCGTTCCCCCAAACTAAACCCTTGTTTTCTTTCTTTCAAAATTACTCCCACCTACCATATTTACTACCTATCTTTTCTATTTAACCCATCACCCTTAACTTCCAAGAAACCTATTCCTACTTTTCACCTTGAAACTCTGTAGTTTCTTTTGCTTTCTTTTCTTTGTTTCTACCAAACTCACAACCAAGATCATCCATGGCATCCAAAATCGAATTTTTGGTTAATCCAAGTTCCTCCAAAGAACCAAGATACAAGAAGCTTGCTACACCGGTGGTTCAAGAAAGATTTCACTTCAGGTTTGGAAGCCGAAAGATTTGCAAATAACAAGGCCTCGAATACTCCAACTCTCATCAAGATTTCGGCCTTGAACCATTCATCTTCGAAAAGATTGCACATCAAAAGTGGCATATCTTTTGCCATCAATCAGAACCGGGTAACATCTCATGGGTAAGAGAATTCTATGCTCACTCACCTAACCCAGATAATCTTTATGTTTTTGTTCGTGACAAGGCTATACTCATAAGCCTTAAAAACATCAACACCTTTTACGGGCTCTACATTGAGAAAGACGAGCATCAAGCCTTTGTTGATCAACTCACACCCAAGCAACTCGACAACGTGCTTCAAGAACTCACTATACTGGGAACTCAATGGAACGACGGTTGATACACCTCTTCTTTTGCTTAAACCCGAGGCAAAATTATGGAATAAGTTTGTTAAAACTTCTTTAATGCCCACAACACACAATACCACCGTTGATACACCTCTTCTTTTGCTCATACATTCTATCTTGCATAATCGCATCATTAATATTGGAAAAATTATTTGTAATGAGATTTTTGTATGTAGCACAAAAGACAAGGGTTCTCTTTTCTTCCATTGCTTAATTTCCAATCTTTGCAAGGAGATGCATGTCCCAAGTGAATCCACTGATGAAAAGGCCCTACCAAAGTCCGGTTGGAATCGAGCACAAATCCAAAAGCTAATGGGAGAGGCACCGGTAAAATCCCCAACACCTTCAATTGTCGCGATAACTCTTTCCGCCTCGGCAACTACTAATGCCCATGCAACCGATGCCCGAGCAACTCATACAGTAGCCCCGGGACAACTTGAAGCACTCTTACAACCGTTGGTGAACCGCCTTAGGCAAATTGAAGACCGGAAACTAGTGTTCACGCGGTACATGAAGGATCACAACAATGCCATCACCCAAGTCATCCTCGAAAAGTACCCGGACAGCCGCGTGCCGTTCCTAATCTTTCCTGCCGAAATCCTTTCCACGGAAACTAATGAAGCAGTTGCCACGGCAACCGCAATAGATGATGCCGCGGTAACCTACACTGTGCCTGCCCAAGCAGTTTCCACGGCAACCAACATTGAAGATGTCACGGCAACCAAAGCTAAAGATGCCCGGTAACCACTGCAAAGCCAAAGGTAAAGCACCTATGCCCGAATCAACTCGTATTAAATCATCGTCTAATTTTTCAGATTCAGACGAGTCCTCCATTGCAGCAACAAAGACCGCACCAATCGAATCCTCCAAGCCCAAGGAAAAAGCCAATGACATTGATGAAGAAGACGATGAGGACAACCCTGTATGAGGATCGATTCCACCATCGGCAACAAGGAAGCAACCACCGTGTTCAAGCAAAAGAATCAAGACACCGACCAAAAGGAAACTAATCATCCACGACGATGAACTCTTGGAGTGAGTCCTCATTTGCATTTTACTTTTCTTTATTGTTATTTTTGTTTTTTTTATTTTTCTTTGTTACATGCATTGACGACAATGTCTCACTCGAGTTTGGGGGGGTTGTTATTAGTTAGTTACCATTTTAGTTGCATTCATCTTAAGTATTGCATTTTGGATACATAAATTGCTTGCCATGCCTTTAGTTGGAACAAGAATTGCCTAGATTTGATGAATATCCGATGATGACTTTGCCAATGCACTTAATTGATAGAATTTTTTATTCTAGGATAATCGTGGAAACACTTAGAATCTTACTATGATGATAAACTTGATGAAACACTGTTGTGGCTTGATTGATCAAGGAATTCTAGCAAACTTAGGTTGATAATTAAAAAATTTGGGGATTAGAATAAAAATTGGATGAATGCTAGAGGTACCCGAAATTGGCTCTAGTATGTGCTAAAATATGATTGCTAGAGGTGCCCAAAATTGGCTCTAGTATGTGCTAAAAATTGATAGCTAAAGGCGCCCAAAACCGGCTCTAGTCGAATAAATTAATTTAACTTAAGAAAACTAAAAACAAAACACTAGAGGTGCCCGAAACCGGCTCTAGTTAAAACATGTTAAAAGAACCCAGTGAAATAATTTGAAAACCTCTTGTTTGCATAGAATCCGAAAAATCAACTTGCACACAACTCCGCACACACTTACAAGCATTATAGTATGATTCCGAGTATCTCCTAAGTTTTCTGAAAAATGAAAAGCCAATCATACTTTGTGCCACGGTTCTGAGAATTGAAATCAAGTTCAAAGCTAAGTTTGTGAAAATTGAAGTCTTGGCGGGTAATTATTAGTTTGCATTGCTTGAGGACAAGTAATAGTTCGAGTTTGGGGGTGTGTTAAGTGTCTAAAATACTATTTTATTCACCCTTTTTATTCATATTATTGCTAGACTTAGGCTCATATTAGTTGCATTATTATCCATTCAAGCATGTTTGCATTGTTTCTTTGGTGGACAAGCTTGATTTCATATTTTGCTTAATTTTGTGGAAAAATACACTGCTTTGGTGTGTTTTTGTATGTGTAAAGAATCACTTGCCAAAGCACGGCTGGAACTAGTTGCCAGGGCAATGCATGAAGGAGATGCCGAGTTAGTTGCCAGGGTAATTTTTGATAAGGGATAAGACGATATGGCAGTCGAAATTGATGACTAGATAAGCCCAAGATGACGTGGAGCAAAGTTAAATCCCAAAGGAGTTTGATTTCCATGAAGAGGTTAAAGAGAAATTAAATCCCAAGAAGATAGGAGAAGATCTAGAAGGAATTTAAATAGAATAAAGAATTATATTCTTTAAAAGTATTTAATTCCAACTTAACTTCCTCCTCAAAAAAAGACTTTGACCTAGCCCTATAAACTGAGGACCAAGCCGTCAACTCCAAAGGGAGAGAGGAGGGAGATTTCGACAAGAGCAAGGAGATATTTCGACGAGGCTTCAACCATTCTTCATCTTTTTTCTTTCTTGTTCAATTAGGTTTATGTTAGGAATTCTTTGTTTTGTGTTTCTTTGGAACCTTGCCATGAACTAAATCTATTTGGCTAAGGTTGTTGTGTTTTGTGGTTGTGAGAAACAATTGAATTTTGTTTAGGTAATAAGAGTTTGCACTTTCAATTCAAGGTTTACTCATTCTTGTTTGCGAGTGAATTGGGAGAGGATCTCGTAACTTCATCTATTTATCTAATATCATGTGAGTTAGATTCAAGAAACGAATGAATATGGTCTTTATTCAATCTATTGATGGTGAAGATTAATCTAGCTTAGGAATAAGTTAAGGATTTCAACGGCTAAGAGGAGCGCAAGATTGGTTGTTGTTCACCCTTGATTCACGCAGGGATGTATTGTCAAGGCATGAACAATTAGCTAGAGTTTTGACTTGGGGATAAGAAGAAACCATTGAAGAATGCTTCGCCAAACCTTGAAGTTGCTGCCCAGATGCCCATCTAGTTGCCCAGGCAACCGTCGATTAGTTGCCAAGGCAACCCCGCTGTGCAAGTTGCCCTTGCACTCTTTTACCAAGACGATCCAATCGGCTATCACACCTCAACTCACGATAACCTGGCCTATTCTCTCTCATTTGATTACATATTCTTTTACTTATTTGCTTTCTAGTTTAGTTGTTAGTTAAAGTCCTACAATCTTCTACTTGTGTTTTTTTTACTTTTTACAGTGAAAGAGATTGAATTCTTGAAGTGGCACCAATCCCTGTGGAGACGATATCTTTTATACTATAACTTGCGACGTGTACACTTGCACAATTGCGGAGCACTTATTACGTGTAACAGTGGCCAATCAGGGGTTACCCTTGGAGCGTTTAAAGAGTATGGGAGGTAAGGAATTTTAGGGTTTGAGTCTGGAGGTAGCCGAGGGTTGGTTGGAAAAGAAGATTCGCATCTTGAATCAGATGGGATGTAATGAGGAGCGCAAGTTGGGTTGCAACGTGTCATTGTTGCAGGGTGATGCATATCATTGGTGGGTGACCACAATTGCTAGCGTTTCAGAGGTAGATGTTACTTGGGAGTTTTGTCAGAGAGCTTTCAAGAGGAACTACCTTGGTACCCAATATTTGGATATGAAGAAGATTGAGTTCATGGCGTTGGCACAAGGTGGCATGTCTGTCGCTGAGTATGAGGTGAAGTTTCTCCGCTTGAGTCAATATGCTCCATAGTTGGCTCCTAATAGCCAGTAGAGATGTGACGGGTTTCGATATGGTCTTGTCAAGGACATTAAGACATATCTCTTGGCTGCGATTACACAAATTTTGATGTGTTGGTCAACTGAGCCAAGGCTAATGAATAGTCCTTGGGTGTACTAGTTCAGGCCACGGGTGCGAGCTTGGGTAAGAGAGTGGCTGACTCTAGCTATTCTGGGAGGTAGAATAAAAAGTAGGGACAAGAGACATAAGCCAGATCACAGGCTTTGTGGTGGAGTTGGCCAAGGTGCTCAAGGAGCTCGTGTTGTAGCGGAGAGTGAGCGATGCGGTAGGCGCCACATGAGTATGTGCTGGGGTAATGTTGGAGGTTGTTTGATTTATGGATCATCAAATCACCTAAAGCGTAATTGTCCTCGAGCTATGAGGGATGCACTGGCGCAGGTTGTTACACCTGCTAGGGGCCGAGGTCATGGCAGAGGTAATTTTCAAAGGCTCGAGGATGGTCAGAGGGGTATGGCTCATGTCATAGTGGTGAGACCGAAGGGTGGTATACCTGCTAGGGTCTTTGCTCACTATGATGGTCGTAATGACACGGATGTGATCGCAAGTACCTTTACTTTGCAATCCTTGTCATTGTTATCTTTGATTGATTCCGGGTCTACTCATTCATATATCTTGGTGAACATGCATCTTTGTTGAATGTTCCTGTTGAGATCCTTGATGTTGGTATGTTAGTAACTAGTTCTTTTGGTGAGACAGTTACTACTAGAAAGTTGTATAGTCGGTGCCCTTTGGTTGTGCAAGATCATGAGTTTTTCGTAGATCTGATGGAGTTGCCATTCCATGGTTTTGATATCATTTTGGGTATGGATTGGTTGAGTGAGCACAAGGCGGTTGTGGATTGTGAAGCTAAAAGAATTTCTTCGAGGTTAGCTGAAAATTATGAAGTTGTGGTGGTTGGCAAGAATGTAAAGTTCTTGTCCAATGTTGTTTCGGCTACATAGGCGGAAAAGATGATGCAAGGAGGTTGCCAAGCTTATTTGGATATTGTGATGAATCCTGAAGCCAAGGGTGTTTGAGTGCAGGACATTCGGGCTATTTGTGATTTTTTAAAGGCTTTCCATAAAAAGTTGTCAGGTTTATCGCCAGATAAAGAGGTAGAATTTGGTATAGAGTTGTTTGTAGGTACGGCACTATCCAACTCATGACTTGGAGCTTGCAGCTGTGGTTTTTGCCTTGAAAATCTGGAGGCATTATCATTATAGCGAAAAGTGTGTGGTTTTTACAAATCACAAGAGTTTGAAGTATTTGATGTCTCAAAAGGATTTGAATCTTAGGCAACTAAGATTGTAACGCCCCGGTTTTAGGGCTTAGCAGTTTGGTGGTTTATTAGACGGTCTGGTGGACTAGAGTAGAGATTCGAGTCAGTTTCAAGATCGTATATTTTTGGTGTTGGAAAAATTATGGAAAATGCTCTAAAATCATTATTAATTATGTATTTAATATTGGTGATATCGATTTTGTAAAATGAGTTTTGGAAGATGGACATTTTGATTAGTGACCAAAATGAAAGTTTTGAAAATTGTGATTTCCTAGTGACTAAATTGAAAAGGTTCAAATACTTAGAATATTTAAGGAGATATTTTACCAATTGGTTTCTGATGATTTATCCCTTAATTTGTCTTATTTTAACATGTGTTTTAATAAGTAATTAAAGATAATTTTGTTAAAAAGTTAGTTATTACTTTCCAAAACAAAAATCACGTCATTTTCTCTCAACTTTTTCTCTCCATTCTCTCCTCAGCCAAACACTCAGGTTTTCATCAAATTTACAGAGGTGAGGTGGTTTCTAACTTGATTTTATTGTTTCGAATTGTTTTATAAAGATTGTTTTCACAAAATCTTACAATAACCTTGGGTTTTATTAGCTTTTCACTAATCAATTGAGGGAGAAACTTCACAATAGGGGTAAGGTCTGAGATCTCCTATACTGTATGGTTCTTTATTGAAATTCCCAAGCATTTGATCCTTGTTTTTGTGTTTCTAATCTGATTTTGTTGATTTTCTATTGTTTAATTGAATTATTTGGGGAAAACAAGTTAATTCATAGATTGGATCTGATTTCCAGTAATTAATGATGCTTTGATTTATATTTTGGATGATTAATAATGTTGATAAGTGATTTTTATCAATGGAATCCCAAAACTTAAGAATCTCTATTTGTTTAGGTTATTAGTTTTGAGGTTTTGTGGTTGTAAGGTTGCTGGAGATGGTAGGTTGTTTTGGATCTGTTTTTAGATGTGTTTTGATGATGAAAATGATGTTGGATTGATAGATGTTGGCTGGGTTGTGTATCAAAGTGTTTTGGTTATGTTTTCGGTTGTTGTGGAGGGTTAGCTGTAAAGGTTTTGTGGAAATCCGAGAAGGATTATGGTTGTTGTGTTTAGAATGCATTATGATGCATTAATCCTCTGTTGTTTTGTGGCAAAAACAGGGGAGGTTGATCCGAAAATGATTGGAGAAGCATTGGAGGCTTTGAATACTTGATTTCGCATCGGCGAATCGAGGTTTCACGTATCGATGAGTGAAAACGTGGTTTAAAGCGTTTTGATGTTTTGGAATAGAGTTTTGGGAGTTAAGGTAGAGCTTGAAACGCTTACCTAGACTCGGAAGTAAGTATAAAGTGGTTTTACCCTCTTGGCCGTGCTTGTTCGAATGATTTTATGCACTTGGTTTTAATGTTCATGTACCTACTATTTAAGTATGTTTTAAAGTATTCGATATACTATTTTTAAGCATGTTTTGCTGAAGGATGCACATGGTAAGTGATCCTTGTAAGTATGGTTTATACTTGTGTTTTAAAGCATTGTTGTTGCTTTGGAAATGGTTTGGTTTAATGCTTCGTAAAACAGTGAGGTAAATGTTATTTGGTTAATTATATTGGCAAGTGATGTGGTTTTAAAATTGTTATCGGATATAGTTGGCCATCCATAGGATTGAGTGCACTATAAATAAGTCACCTTTGATGTTGAGAGGTTTATACGGCATACCGAATACTCCATCCAAGTACCCTAACGGTCGAGGGGTTATATGGTACTGAAAACTCCCGTTAGTGGATTAAGCGTCTAAACGATGATTGGGGTTGGTGTCCACATGGGTTGAAAGTGTACCAGATTGTTAATGTACCGCGATTGTGATTGTATCGCTATTCCGGTTGAGATGGCTTAAAGTGTTGGATTAACACTTGTTGAATCCATGTATCCGATGAACTCTTTTTATTAATGGACTTGTTTAATGATCACTTGTAAACCAATATAATTGTTAATCTATCATTGAAATGTTTTATGTTGTATAATGTGATTTATTCATGTTTCTCCTTGAGCTTTGCATTTGGTAGTAATGCATGGGAAGGCTTAAGTAGAGGGTTAGCAATGTAACTTGCAGTTGAATAATGATACATGTAGCATATGGTTTGATATGCTGGTTTTAAAGATGTAAAGTGCATGTTTTAAAGGGGCATGATGTTTTTAAAGGATGATGTAAAGTAAATGGTTTTAAATGCATTGATGGTGTTGTTCTGAGCATTCCTCACTAAGCCTTGTGTGCTTACGCTCTCTTTGTCCATCAATGCAGAGAAATAAAGTCCCGGAAGGCAGCAAGAAGCAAGGGAATCTATGCAAGACTTGTTTCCAAAGTATGTTAGAGACTAGATTTACACGTAATAAGTGCTACACAATTGTGCAAGTATACACATCGCAAGTTATAGTATAAAAGATATCATCTCCACAGGGATTGGTGCCACTTCAAGAATCTAATCTCTTGCATTGTAAAAAGTAAAAACACAAATAGAAGATTATAGGAGTTTAACTAATAACTAAACTAGAAAGCAATAAAGTAAAAGAATAGATGAGATCAAATAAGAGAGGTAGGCCAAGTTATCGTGAGTTGAGGTGTGATAGCCGATTTGATCGTCTTGGTAAAAGAGTGCAAGGGCAACTCAGTTGTCGTGGCAACTTGCACAACGGAGTTGCCTTGGCATCTAATCGATGGTTGCCTGGGCGACTAGTTGGGCAACTAGTTGGGCAACTACTTGGGCGTCTGGGCAGCAACTTCAAGGTTCGGCAGAGCGTTCTTCAATGTTTTCTTCTTATCCCTAAGTCGAAAGTCTAGCTACTTGTGCATGCCTTGATAATACATCCTTGCGTGAATCAAGGGTGAACAACAACCAATCTTGCGCTCTTCTTATTCCTAATCCTTAACAATCAAGAGTGAATAACAAAATCCAATTGTTTCTCACAACCACAAAACACAATAACCTTAGCCAAATAGATTTAGTTCATGGCTAGGTTCCAAAGAAACACAAGATAAAGAATTCCTAGCATGAACCTAATTGAACAAGAAAGAAAAAGATGAAGGACGGATGAAGCCTTATTGTCGAGATCTCCTCCTTGAAGCTTGTCGAAAATTCTCTCTACTCTCTCCCCCTTTTGGAGTTGATGGCATGGCCTCTAATTTATAGGCCTAGGTCAAAGTTCTTCTTTGAGGAGGAAGTTAAGTTGGAGTTAAATTATCTTTAAAGAATATAATTCTTTATTATAATTATATTCCTTCTAGAACTTCTCCTATCTTCTTGGAATTTAATTCTTCTTTAACCTCTTAATGGAAATAAAACTGCTTTGGGATTTAGCTTTGCTCCACGCCATCTTGGGCTTGTCTAGTTATAAATTTTGACTACCATATCACCTTATTCTGTGTTGACAATTGCCCTAGCAAATGGCTCGACGTCTCCTTCATGCATTGCCCTGGCAACTAGCTCGGCATCTCCTTCATGCATTGCCCTGGCAACTAGCTCTAGCCTTGCTTTGGCAAGTGATTCTGCACATACACACAAAACACACCAAAGCAGCATCTTTTTCCCACAAAAACAACCAACTTATGCAATCAAGCTCAACGATGGAAGGAAACATGGATTAATGCATGAATGACTAATTATGTAACTAATATAAGCCTAAGTCTAACAATAATATGAGTAAAAATGGTAAGAAAAATAGTACTTTTGAACACTTATCACACCCCCAAACTCGAACTATTGCTTGTCCTCAAGCAATGCAAACAAGTAATTACCTGCCAAGACTTCAATTTTCACAAACTTAGCTTTGAACTTGATTTCAATTCTCAGAACCGGGGCACCAAGTATGATTGGCTTTTCATTTTTTGGAAAACTTAGGAGTTACTCAGAATCAAACTATAATGCTTGTGAGTGTGTGTAGAGTTGTGTGCAAGTTGATTTTTCGGATTCTATGCAAACAAGAGGTTTTCAAATTACTTCATTGGGTTCTTTTAACATGTTTTAACTACAGCCAATTTTGGGCACCTCTAGCGATCAATTTTTAGCACATACTAGAGCCAATTTCGAGCACCTCTAGCAATCAAATTTTCAGCTCATGCTAGAGCCAATTTCGGGCACCTCTAGCATTTATCCAATTTTTATTCTAATCCCCTAATTTTTTTAACTATCAACCTAAGTTCACTAGAATTCCTTAAATCAATCAAACCACAACATTGTTTCATCAAAATTTAGCATCATAGTAAAATTCTAAGCGTTTCCATGGTTATCGTAGAATAAAAATTCTATCAATTAAGTGCATTGGCAAAGTCATCATCGGATATTCATCAAATTTAGGCAATTCTTGTTCCAACTAAAGGCATGTCAAGAAATCTATGTATCCTAAGTGCAATACTTAAGATGAATGCAACTAAACATGGTAACTAACTACTAACAATCCCCCCAAACTCGAGTGAGGCATTGTCCTCAATGCATGCATTAAAGATAAAGAAAAATAAAATGCAAACGAGGACTTACTCCGAGAGTTCGTCGTCGTGGATGATTAGTTTCCTTTTGGTCGGTGTCTTGATTCTCTTGCTTGAACGCAATGGTTGTTTCCTTGTTGCCGATGGTTGAATCAATCCTTGTACGGGGTTGTCCTCATCGTCCTCTTCATCAATGTCATTGGCTTTTCGCTTGGAGGATTCAATTGGTGTAGTCTTTTTTGGTGCAATGGATGACTCGTCCAAATCTGAAAAATCAGACAATGATTCCGTACGAGTTGATTCGGGCATAGGTTCTTTACCTTTGGCTTTTGCAGTGGTTGCCGGGACATCTTTAGCTTTGGTTTCTGTGGCATCTTCAGGGTTGGTTGCCGTGGCATTTTCTTGGGCAGGTGCGATGTAGGTTGCCATGGCATCATCTGTTGTGGTTACCGTGGTGACTGCATCATTGGTTCCCGTGGCAAGGATCTCGGCCGGAAAGATTGGGAATGACACACGGTTGTCCGAGTACTTTTATAGGATGACTTGGGTGATGGTATTGTTGTGCTCCTTCATGTACCGCATGAACATTAGTTGCCGGTCTTCAATATGCCTAAGGTAGCTCGCCAATGGTTGCAAGAGTGCTTCAAAGTGTCCCGGGGTTGATGGTCAAGTTGCCTGGGCATTAGGTGCTTGGGCATTAGGCTTGCCGAGGCGGCAGAGGTTGCTGCGGCAATTGGAGGCCTTGAGGATTTTACCGGTGCCTCTCCCATTAGCTTTCGGATTTGTGCTTGATTCCAACCGGGCTTTGGTAGGGCCTTTTCATCGGTGGACTTACTTGGGACATGCACCTCATTGCAAAGATTGGAAATTAAGCAAGGGAAGAAAAGAGAACCCTTGTCCTTTGAGATACATACAAAAATCTCATCACAAATATTTTTTCCAATGTTAATGATGCGATTATGCAAGATAGAATGTATGAGCAAAAGACGTGGTATATAAACGGTAGTATTGTGTGTGGTGGGCATTAAAGAAGTTTTAACAAACTTATTCCATAGTTTTGCCTCGGGTTTAAGCTGAAGGCGATTTACCGTGCCCTTGTATTTACCGTCATTCCAATAAGTTCCCGGTAGAGTGAGTTCTTGAAGCACCTTGTCGAGTTGCTTGGACGTGAGTTGATCAACAAAGGCTTGATGCTCGTCCTTCTCAATGTAGAGCCCGTAAAAGGTGTTGATGTTTTCGGGGCTTATGAGTATGGCCTTGTCACGAACAAAAACATAAGGATTATCCAGGTTAGGTGAGTGAGCATAGAATTCTCTTACCCATGAGTTGTTACCCGGTTCCGATTGATGGCAAAAGATTTGCCACTTTTTATGCGCAATCTTCTTGAAGATGAATGGTTCAAGGCCGAAATCTTGATGAGAGTTGGAGTATTCAAAGCCTTGTTCTTCGCAAATCTTCCGGCTTTTCAAACTTGGAGTGAAATCTTTCTTGAACCACCGGTGGAACAAACTTCTTGTATCTTGGTTCTTTGGAGGAACTTGGATGAACCAAAAATTTAATTTTGGATGCCATGGATGATCTTGGTTATGAGTTTTGTAAAAAACAAAGAAAAGAAAATAAAAGAAACTAAAGAGTTGCAAGATGGAAAGTAGTAATAGGTTTCTTGGAAGTTAAGGGTGATGGGTTATATAGAAAAGACAGGTAGTAAATATGGTGGGTGGGATAATTTTGGAAAGGAGAAAAATAGGGTTTCAGTTTAGAGGAAGGGTGTCGGCTAGGGGGTTTATTTAGGGTAAGTTGGAGGCTTTATATAAGCCTTAGATTCAGCCCATTAATTTCCTTGTTGAAGAAGTTTCCTTCTTGAATCAAAATTCCTATTTATATTGAACTCTTTTCCTACAATTCAAAGACAAATCAAATAAGGATTAAAATTAAAGATAAACTAATAAAAGAAAATAAAGAAAGATGTGTAAAGGGATTCTTAAACTTAAAAAGATAAATATGAAAGATGTAGTTTTAATCTTAAAGAAAATAAATCTATCATAAAAGAGCAAATAATCGAAAATAATAAAAAATTAAAAATAAAAATAAAATATCGAAAGAAGAGCATGCCCATGCATCTCCTAGGGTGACCACTTCTTTGTTACGTTCCACATGGGCACCATTGTAGTGCTTTAATCTTTGTCCATTAACTTTGAATTCATGTTTGTCAGTGATGGACTTGATTATCACGGCACCATGGGATAATGGTTTGACAACTTCAAATGGTCCCGACCATCTTGATTTCAGTTTTCCCGGGAAATGTTTTAGCCGAGAATTGAATAAGAGAACTAGTTGCCCTGGCATGAATTGTCACGGTAATAGTTTCTTGTCAAGTCATTGCTTTGTTTTCTCCTTGTAGATTCGTGCATTGTTATAGGCGAGTGCACATAATTCTTCTATCTCGTTGAGGTCTAACAAACGCTTTTGTCCTGCACTTTCCCAATCCATATTCACGGTCTTGATTGCCCAATATGCCTTGTGTTCGGTTTCCACCGGTAGATGGCATGTTTTGCCATAGACAAGTCGGAAGGGGGACATACCTAAGGGTGTTTTCAATGCAGTGTGATATGCCCAAGTCTTAATGACCAATCCTTCCTAGAGGGATTTACAACTTTCTCGAGTATACCCTTCAATTATCGGTAGGAAATTTTTGCTTGCCCATTGGTTTGTGGGTGATATGTCGTGGCAATCTTGTGTGATACACCAAAGCTTTGCAACATCTTTGCAATAATTCTATTGTCAAAATGCTTACCTTCGTCACTGATAAATGCTCTCGGCATCCCAAACTGTGTAAATATGTTTTTCTGCAAGAATCGTTGCACGGTCTTGGAATTGTTGTTGGGAACTGCAGTTGCCTCAACCCATTTAGACACGTAGTCAATGGCAAGTAGAATATAGAGGTTGCCGAATGAAGATGGGAAAGGTCCCATAAAATTGATCCCCCACACATCGAACAATTCCACCTCGATGATGTTTTGGAGCGACATCTCATGTCGTCTAGAGATATTCCCATTCCTCTGGCAACTATCACATTGCTTGTAAAAATCTTGGGCGTCTTTGTATAGTGTTGGCTAATACAATCCGGATTGCAAAACTTTGGCCGCAGTACGAGTTCCTCCAAAATCTCCTCCATAGAGTGAAGAATGGCATTGTCGGAGTACACTCTGCTGTTCTTCTTCAGGGACACATCGATGTATAACCTGATATGCACATTCTTTAAACAAAAGAGGCTCATCCCAAAAGTAATGCTTAGCATCATGGCGGAACCGCTTCTTCCCTTGGTGAGTAAGGCCACAAGGTAAAATACCACAAACAAGGAAATTAACTAAATTCGCGTACCAGGGTATTGCTGAGGCATGTATTTTCGTGTCGACTGCTCCCAAAATTGCCAAGGCGTGCGTGTCAAGAGCTGCTGCGTATCGAGGGTTGCCAAGGCATGTGCATTCATGGTTGCCGAGGCGTGTGCGTCAAGGGCTACCGAGGCGTCGAGGGTTTCCAAGGCATGCGCACCCATGGTTGCAGAGGCAACTAAAAGTTGCTCATCTAGGAATCCATCGCATATCTCTAAATCCGTGTCCTCCTCCCTATTGCGTTCTAAACGTGATAAGTGATCGTCCACTTGATTTTTGTTCCTTTCCTGTCCTTAATTTCAATATCAAATTATTGTAAAAGTAATATCCAACGAATCAAACAAGGTTTGACATCCTTTTTAGCAAATAGATATTTAATTATCGAGTGGTCCGTATGAATAATTACCTTTGTACCAATCAAATAGGATTGGAACTTGTCAAATGTGAAAACTACAGCTAGTAATTCTTTCTCTCTTGTTGTGTAATTCACTTGAGCACTATTAAGAGTTTTACTAGCTTAGTATATCACATGGAAGGTCTTACCTGTACGTTGGCCTAGGACTGCTCCTACCGCAAAATCACTTGCGTCACACATGAGCTCAAAAGGTAGCGTCCAATCTGGTGGAACGACAATGGGTGTCGTGGCAAGCTTTTCCTTTAGGGTTTCGAATGCTTAGGCGCAAGAATCATCAAAATCGAAGACTTTATCTTGTTCAAGCAAATTGCACAAGGGTTTAGTGATTTTAGAAAAATTATGAATGAACCTCCTATAAAAACCTGCATGTCTAAGAAAGCTTCGAATTCCTTTAACCGAACTTGGTGGGGGTAATCTCTCGATCACGTCCACCTTGGCTTTGTCTACTTCAATTCCCTTGGATGAAATCTTGTGGCCGAGAACTATTCCTTCATCTACCATAAAATGGCACTTCTCCCAATTGAGGACTAAATCAGTTTCTTCACATCTTGTCAACACCTTCTCTAAATTACCGAGGCAGCTGTCGAAGTCATTACCAAAAACAGAAAAATCATCCATGAAGATCTCAAGGAAGACTTCGACCATGTCTGAAAAGAGTGGCATCATGCATATTTGGAAGATTGCTGGGGCGTTACACAATCCGAACGGCATCCTTCAGAAAGCATAAGTTCCATATGGGCATGTGAAGGTTGTCTTTTCTTGATCTTCTGGTGCTATGGCAATTTGATTGTAACCTGAATAACCGTCAAGAAAACAATAAAAGGGTTTACCTGCAAGACGGTCAAGCATTTGATCAATAAAGGGTAATAGGAAGTGATATTTCCTAGTGGCTTTGTTTAGCTTTCGATAATCCATATAAACCCTCCAACCGGTCATAGTCCTGGTTGGAATGAGTTTATTGTTTTCATTACTTACCACTGTTATACCTCCCTTTTTCGGTACACATTGTACTGGACTTACCCATGTACTATTAGAGATAGGGTATATAATGCCGGCGTCAAGCCACTTGATGATTTCTTTCATTACAACCCCTTTCATGGCATGATTCAGTCTCCTCTGGGCCTCAATTGAAGGTTTGTGATCATCTTCCAACAAAATCTTGTGCATGCATACTGCCGGGCTAATTCCCTTCAAGTCGGCAATTGTCCACCCTATTGCCTTCTTATGTAGCATCAACATTTTGATCAGCTTCTTTTCCTACTCAGGCTGTAACTTAGAAGAAATAATTACAGGCAATGTATTATAGGTTCCTAAGTATGCATATTTTAGTTGCTCTAGCAACTGTTTCAACTCAAGAATCGGTGGTTGTTCAATAGAGGGCTTTTCGAGCTTAACTTCTTTACCTGAGTAATCTAGTGGTTCAAAGTATGTACATGGTCGATTGACTAGCCAATTTGCCTCTTCTTGTTGTTCCTCGTCGATCAGTTCTTCATACTCCTCAGGTTCCTCTTGATCGGCAATGTAGTTGATGAGGCAACTAAATTCCTCGTTTAAGTTAAACTCTGTTGTGGCATGAAGAAGTTGACATTCTTCTGGATCATCGGCGTGCCTTAGTGTTTGGAACACATTTAGTTTAACTTGCTGGTCATTCACCCTCATTGTGAGTTCTCCCTTTTCAACATCGATCAAGGTTCTCCATGTTGCTAGGAATGGTCTCCCGAGAATGATAGGTGTATGCTCATCTGCTTCACAATCCAAAATAATAAAGTTAGCAGGAAAAATAAATTTATCAACTTTTACCAGTATGTCTTCGATTTTTCCCTATGGATGCACATAGGATCTGTCAGCTAGCTATAGCATAACTGTTGTAGGTCTTGCCTTCCCAATTCCTAGTTTCTGGAAAACCGATTTAGGCATCAGGTTTATGCTAGCCCTAAGGTCGCATAATGCTTTCCCGACATAGTGGTTCCAATGGAATAGGGTATTGTGAAACTTCCGGGATCCTTCAACTTTGGTGGCATACGATTGTGCAACATGGCCATGCATCCCACTTTTGCGGCAACTGTTTCAAACTCTCTTACCCTTGTTCTCTTGGACACAATGTCTTTAAGGAACTTGGCATAGTTCAACATTTGTTCAATTGCTTCCACCAATGACAGGTTGATGTGGACTTGCTTTAGGATGTCAAGAAACTTCTTGAATTGATATTCTTGCTTTTGTCGCTTCAACCTTTGTAGGAATGGTGGCGCAAGTCGGATATCTTCGATCCTTTCATTGGTCGATAATTTGATTGATGGCATTGCTGGAACAACTAGAGTTGCCGAGGCATGCTTATCGTTGGTTGCCGAGGCATGCTTATTACCGGTTGCCGCGGCAATTCCTGGTTCAACATCTGAGGCCTTGCCGCTAGGTTCGTCTTGATCTTTTTGTGGAGTTTTGTTTGATGAGCGAGCTTGATCATCTTTAAGTATTGGACTATATGTATTGGACATCACATTGTTGTTCCGGTTGTAATTCCCCACATAGAAGCTGGATTCCAGATTCTGCATACATTCAGAAGAATCATGGTTACCACCACATAACTCACAAAAAGAATCCATTACCTTGACCTCATGTGTGTTGTTTAGTTTTTGCATGTTCTAGACCATCTTGGTTAAAGTGGCCAATTGTGCCGAAATTGAGTCTGATGATCCTAGTTCATGTATTGTGGCTTGGCGTCTAACTCCTCCTCTTCTAGTGGAGGGGAATTAATAATCATTCTTGGCAAGTCTGTTTAGAATTTGCATTACTTCCTCTGGCGACTTATCTAGGAGTATGCCATTTGCCGAGGCATCTAGAATCATCCTTGTTGGTGTATTCACAGCGTTGTAAAACATTGTTACTTGTGTCCACACTGGGAATCCGTGTAGGGGGCATTTGTGTAGAAGTTCTCTATATCGCTCCCAAGCCTCGTACATGGATTCATCATCTGCCTGCCAAAAGGAAGTAATTTCATTACGAAGCCGATCATCAAATTTGTATGATTAAATCGAGCAAGGAAATCACAACAAAGATTGGTCCAATATCCTATTGATCTGGCATGAATACTATTCAACCATGCTTTTGCCCTATCCCTCAGTGAATAGGGGAATAATCTTAATCGTAAAACATCAGGGGTGACTCCGTGTATTTTGAACGAGTTGCAAATCTCGAGGAAAGATTTAAGATGTTGTCGTGCATCTTCAGTTGCTGAGCCACCAAATTGACCAATTGTGTTGATCATATTAAACGTCACCGATTTTAACTCAAAGTGATCGGCTTCAATTTTAGGTACGACAACTCATGGATTAAGTCCATCAAGATCTTCTTCAAGATAGTCTCGAATAGTTTTGTTTTGTGCAAGAATCACTCCTCCTGCTGGAACATCTTGATTCATATTGCCGTCTTGATTAGCCATTCCTACTCTTAACCTTCGTCTAAGTCTTTGTAAGGTTCATTCGATTTCTGGATCAAAGGGATATTCTGGTGTAATCGGTCTCGCCCTGGTCATATTCCAATGCAAAACAAAAGTTTGTTAGCCCTTTGAATCTTAAACAAGAAAAATAAAAAGAAAGTGCAAGAAAATAAAAGCAAAGTTGCTTTTGCCAATCCCCGACAATGGTGCCAAAAACTTGTTACGCGTAATAAGCGCTACGCAATTGTGCAAGTATACACGTCGCAAGTTATAGTATAAAAGATATCGTCCCCACATGGATTGGTGCCACTTCAAGAATCTAATCTCTTGCACTGTAAAAAGTAAAAACACAAATAGAAGATTATAGGAGTTTAACTAATAATTAAACTAGAAAACAATGAAGTAAAAGAATAGATGAGATCAAATAAGAGAGATAGGCCAGGTTATCGTGAGTTGAGGTGTGATAGCCGATTGGATCGTCTTGGTAAAAGAGTGCAAGGGCAACTCAGTTGCCATGGCAACTTGCACAACGGTGGCAAGTAATCGATGGTTGCCTGGGCGACTAGTTGGGAAGCTACTTGGGCGTCTGGACAGCAACCCCAAGGTTCAACAGAGCGTTCTTCAATGGTTTCTTCTTATCCCTAAGTCGAAACTCTAGCTACTTGTGCATGCCTTGATAATACATCCCTGCGTGAATCAAGGGTGAACAACAATCAATCTTGCGTTCTTCCTAGCCATTGAAATCCTTAACTTATTCTTAAGCCGGATTAATCTTTACCATCAATAGATTAAATAAAGATCATATTCATTCGTTTCTTGAATCTAACTCTCCCGATATTAGATAAATAGATGCATTTACGAGATCCTCTCCCAATTTACTCGCAAACAAGAATAAGAACCAAAAATGAATAAACCTTGAATAGAAAAGTGCAAACTCTTATTACCTAAACAAAATCCAATTGTTTCTCACAACCACAAAACACAAATAACCTTAGCCAAATAGATTTAGTTCATGGTTAGGTTCCAAAGAAACACAAGATAAAGAATTCCTAGCATGAACCTAATTGAACAAGAAAGAAAAAAATGAAGGATGGATGAAGCCTTCTTGTCGAAATCTCCCCCTTGAAGCTTGCCAAAAATTCTCTCTACTGTCTCCCCCTTTTGGAGTTGACGGTATGACCTCTAATTTATAGGGCTAGGTCAAAGTCCTTTAAGGAGGAAGTTAAGTTGGAGTTAAATTGTCTTTAAAGAATATAATTCTTTATTATAATTATATTCCTTCTAGAACTTATCCTATCTTCTTGGAATTTAATTCTTCTTTAACCTCTTCATGGAAATCAAACTCCTTTGGGATTTAGCTTTGCTCCACGTCATCTTGGGATTGTCTAGTCATCAATTTCGACTACCATATCACCTTATTCTTTGTCGACAATTGCCCTGGCAACTGGCTCGGCGTCTCCTTCATGCATTGCCCTGGCAACTATCTCGACATCTTCTTCATGCATTTCCCTGGCAACTAGCTCGACATCTCTTTCATGCATTGCCCTGGAAACTAGCGCTAGCCTTGCTTTGGCAAGTGATTCTGCACATACACACAAAACACACCAAAGCAACATCTTTTCCCACAAAACCAACCAATTTATGCAATCAAGCTCAACGATGGAAGGAAACATGGGTTAATGCATGAATGACTAATTATGTAACTAATATGAGCCTAAGTCTAACAATAATATGAGTAAAAAGGGTAAGAAAAATAGTACTTTTGAACACTTATCACTAGACTATAATGAATAAGGGCAATGGGGTACTTGTATTTTGGGAGATGTTTTGTGGGACTCCTTGTTTGAGCATGTTTCTTTAGTTGCTCTTGAGTTGTAAATGGCCTTAAATGTTTGGTTTTGGTGCTGGTTTATATTTTGATATGTTGGTTGGTTGCATAATAGGGAGCATGCCTATAGATCATCTTTTGACTCATGATGCTATGTTGCGATGTCGATCTGTTAATGACAGCTGGGCAGTTTTGCTTTCTTTGCATTTTAGTCCCTGAATCTTGCCAATGCAATTGTATGTGATAGAATGAACGGATTGAGCTGAAATTTAAGATGAAAGTTTGGAACCAGACTAATTAAAGGTTGGTAACTTAAAAGTTAGTTTAAATCCTATAATTTTCTATATTTGCAAGTTGGTCCCTATATTGCTAGTGTGATCAATTCGATGTCAAATTGATGCCTGATTAAGTTGGGGTTGCACTTGTTGTCTGCATGAACATGTTAGGTTAATAATTGGCATCTAGATAAGATAAAAGGAAAAAAATGGACCGACTTTCGTTGTATCTCTTCAGTTTGCTACAACAAACTTAATGTAGCCTTCTTGGTTCGGTTGGGCGTATAGGCCGGGTCTAGGGGTTACATTTGGTGGTATCAGAGCCATGTTTGGTTCGTTTGGAAGGTTGTTGTGTTGTTGTCGTGTTTGATTTGTATGGTGATTGCTGCATGTACATTGGTTGATATGCACGGTGATTGATGTATGGATGTTGGCTAATGTATGCTATGTTAGGGAAGTTTTGGGGGTATCCATTGCCTTATTATTATAGTCTGGAAAGTTTTGATTTTTAAAATGAAAGTCTTGGATCCTTGCTTGAGGCTGGCCTGACTATTTTTGTTTTGAAATGATTAACATACCTTAGATATATTTTAGCACGATGGGACCGAGGAGAGAGTTGCGATCTAGTGCGATTGCTGCTACCACTGGGCAGGGTGTTGAGGGAGATGTTGTGCCTCCTGGAGGGTTGCCACCCCCACCTGTTCCACCTGAGGGAGTGGAACATGTACCACCTGCGCTGGCTGGGCCAGGGATAGGTGATATGGCACCGTTGATACAGGCCATGACCGGTGCTTTTCAAGTAGTAGTTGTGGGTGTTCATGTGCTAGCACCACCGGTGGTTAGGCAAGGGTTGCCGCTTGAGGGTCTTCGTAGTTTGGGTAGAGTTGAGTTATGAGGTTTGTTACCTGAGGCCTCCGAGGGTTGGTTTGCCAGTACTGAGAGAATATTGGGCTAGATAGGGTGTATCGATGCTCGTAAGCTGGGCTGTGTTGTTTCCCTACTGTAGGGTGATGCCTATACATGGTGGACTACCACAATATTCGGTATGGCAACGGATGATGTGACCTTGGAGTTCTTTTGTGAAGCTTCCCAGAAGAAGATTTTGGAGTCCGATACCAAGATGAGGAAGCAAAAACTTGTTGTTCATATTGAGTGCTACGCAATTGTGAAAGTATAAACATCGCAAGTAATAAAGTGATCTGAGTATCAAGTATCGTCTCCACAGGGATTGGTTTGGGCTGCTTTGCTTAAGTTACTGCGTTGGAAAAGAAAAACACAATTGATAATGGGAGTTCTAATTAACGAGTAAACTAAGAGCAATAAACTAAAAAAATAGATGAAATCAAAAGAGAGAAAAGGCTAGGTTATCGTGAGTTGTGGAGTGATGATCGAATGGTTTGTCATGGTGATTGAGTAGCAGCCGGATTGCCAAGGCAATTTTGTTACAATTGCCTAGTCGATTGCCAGGGCAATTTGGTTGCAATTGCTTGGTTGGTTGCCAGGGCAATTATGCCATGTTGCCTGGTCGGTTGCCAGGGCAATTCACCCGTGTTATTTGATCAGATTGCGTGGGCAATGCTCCCGCGATTGCCTGGGCAATTAATAATGGGTCGATTGCCTCGGCAATTGAGCATTCACTTCCAAAGTTCGGCGAAGCGTTCTTCAATGATTCCTAGTTATCCCTAACGTGAAATACTGTTAATTGCACACGTCTTGATAATACATCCCTGCGTGAATCAAGGGTGAACAACAACAAATCTTGCGCTCCTCTTAGCCGTTGAAATTCATAACTTATCCCTAAGCCGAATTAGTCTTCACCAACTTCCGTTTGTATGAAAACCATGCTCATTCGTTTCTTGAATCTAACTCTCCCGATATTAGATAAATAGATGATTCAATTCCGAGATCCTCTCCCAATTCACTCGCAAACAAGATTGAGAACCAAGAATAAACAAACTTTGAAAATTGAATTGCAACTCAAAAACCTAAACAAAATCCAAAAGATTTTACAACCACAAAAACACAATAACCCTAACCAATCAAGTTAGTCCATGGTTGGGTTCAAAAGATATACAAAGAATAATCCCCAAACCACGAATCTAATGGAAGCAAAGAAGAAGAAGAAGAAGAAATCGATCAGCCCCTTGCTCTCCTCTCTCAATCGAACTCTCCCACTTTGCCCCTCTCTTGTCGAAATCTCTCCGTTCTTTCTCTCTTGGAGTTGACGGCTTGGTCTCCTTTAAATTGGAGATGGCTAGGTCAAAATCTTTCTTGAGGAGGAAGTTAAGTTGGAATTAAATACTTTAAAAGAATATAATTCTTTATTATATTTAAATTCCTTCTAGATCTTCTTATATCTTTTTGGGATTTAATTTCTCTTTGACCTTTTCATGGAAATCAAACTCCCTTGGGATTTAACTTTGCTCTACGTCACCTTGGGCTTATCTAGACATCAATTTTGACTACCATATCATCTTATCCCTTATCGAAAATTGCCTTGGCAACTAGCTCGGCATCTCCTTCATGCATTGCCCTGGCAACTGCGTCTACATCTCCTTCATGCACTGCCCTGGCAACTGGTTCCAGCCTTGTTTAGGCAAGTGATTCTGCACACACACAAAAGCACATCAAAGTAGCATATTTTTCCACAAAAATCACCAAGTTATGTAATCAAGCTCAACGGTGGAAAGAAACATGAATTAATGCATGAATGACTAATTATGCAACTAATATGAGCCTAAGTCTAACAATAATATGAGTAAAAAGGGTAATAAAAATAGTACTTTTGAACACTTATCACACCCCCTAACTTAAACTATTGCTTGTCCTCAACCAATGCAAACTAAAAATTACCTGCCAAGACTTTAATCATCAAAGACATGCTTCAACTTGAATTCAAACCTCGGAACCGTGGCACAAAGTATGATCGCCTTTTAATTTTTAGAATAGAACAAAAATTACCCAGAATCGAACTATAATGCTTGTGACAATGTGTGTGCATAGTTGTGTGCAAGTTGATTTTCAAGATTCTATGTGAACAATAGGCTTTTTATCAATTTAATTATCGAGGCATTTATTTTTATTTTCATTGTAGCCAATTTTGGTCACCTCTAGCAAAGTAAGCAATTTCTCATTTTATTTTAGTCGACTAGAGCCAATTTCGGGCACCTCTAGCGATTCTTTTTTGTGCATTAACTACTAGAGCCAGTTTCGGGCACCTCTAGCAAGAAAGTGCATTTACTACTAGAGCCAGTTTTGGGCACCTCTAGCGAGAAATTAATTTTTAATTTTCAAATTTAAATTTACCTAAATTTTAAGCAACCTAAGTTCACTAAGTTTCTTTCAATCAACAAGCCACAACCGTGTAAAAAAATTCAGCATCATAGTAAAATTCCAAGTTCTTTTCATGCAATCCTAAAATTAAAGGTTCTTTCAATTAAGTGCAATGGCAAAAATTCATCATTGGATATTCAACAAGTCTTAAGCAATTAAATCCAATCAAAGGCATGGCAAGTAACATATGCAACCTATATGTGATTGCTAAAGATGAATGCAACTAAACATGAAACTAACTAGAAACCAACACTCCCCAAACTCGAGAGAAGCATTGTCCTCAATGTATGTAAAAGTGAAACAAAATTTAAAAGAAACTAAATGAAATGAGTTAGTCGGAAGGGTCGTCACCTGGAGTGATAAGTTTCCTTTGTGTTATTTGCTTGATTTATTTTTCGGTCGGTGGTTGAATGCTTGTGGCTGGTACCGCGTGAATAGTATTGCTTTGATTTGATCCATGTTTGCCGAGGCAGGTTCACTTGCCTGGGCATCAGTAGTTGCCGAAGCCATTGTTGTTTCCTGGGCATCGCCAGTTTCTATTGTCGTGGCAACTGCTGAGGTAGATGTCGGGGCATCCTTTGTTGCGGTTGCCGTGGCAAGTAGTCGACAGTGAATTTCCTTAGCGTAGTGGTTGGGAGTCTTGTTGTCGAAAAGAAAAGAAAACAAAGAAAACCTAGAAACTAAAGATAATGAAGAAAAATAAAATAAAATATCTCCTAAAAATTCCAAAAATAAATAAAGAGAAAAAAAACGAAAATAAAATAACGTTCCAAAAATTGAAAACAAAAATTAAAAATTCTTAGAAAGAGCATTTTTCATGCATCTTCTAAGGTTACTGCATATCCGAGAAGACTGGAGGAGGGTCGTTTTCGATACTTCTTATAGTCCATCCACACCCTCCATCGAGTGATAATATTGCCCAAAAAAAGTTGGGCCAATATGCTCGCAGCTACTCCCCTTTGCGTTACCATGGTGGATGTGTCTTTCTTCCGTGTTCCCTTGTAGTCCATGCATGCCCTCCACCTTGCTACTATTCTTGAAAGCACAAATATATTAATAGGAAAAATTATATCCATTCCCAACCATTCAATTACCTCCTTCTTGTCAACTTCTATCATGGTTGGATGTATCCTTTGTTGTCGTGGCAATTGTTGCTCAAGCCAATTGCCATGGCAATCAGTTGCCAAAATTCGTTGTAAGTCAAGGCAAAAACCAATTTTCTGAAAAGCTTCACGAGTCCAAACACCGTTTTCTTTTGGCCTCTCAAACATCTCTATCAGTAGAGATTTCGATGGCTTCAAATCTACCAAGATCGGTTCCTCAAGACATACATGCAATGGACGAGGTGAGTTTTTAAAGAATTCAAAAAGTTCAACCATTACCTGCTCATATTCCATTGGCAAAGTATTATCATATCGTTGATCTTGCATGTGGTCGTGCAATTGCCGTGGCAACTGTAGATGAGAGCAATCTTCAAATTCCTACTTCAACATCAACGTTGTAGCCTTCTAGGCAGCAGGTTCCTCGAAATTTGCTGTAGTATTCTTGTTCTCAGCTTCACTGAGTGTTGTCGCGGCATTGCTCTGTTCAGGCTCCTCAATCATTACCGAGGCAATTTGTTGCTCAGGCTCATCAAGTGTTGGGCAGTCTTTCTCATCAACATACTCTCAACTTTGAGGTTTTAGTTGTTCCTCACACATCGGAGAGCTTTCCATGCATTGTTCCTTATCCTCTTGCCTTGGGACATCATTGTCCCCAGGAATGGATTGTTGGGGCATGTTATCCAAGGCATATGTGGATCTTCTCAATTGATCTTCTGAATCCCCCAAGGTTGCATCCCACTGAGCTATCCTCGTATCCATGGACTTTGATAGCTCTCGAATCTCTTCAATTGATCCATCAAGTCTAGCCAAGGAAGCTAGCAACGTTTCCTCTAAGGAATTTGAATGCTCTTCAAAAGGACTATATTGCCATGGCATATCTGTTGCTGCGGCAAAATTGTCATGGTAAAAAAAATTCGAGCTTTTTGATCATACCATGAAGAATTTTACCGTTGGTTCCATCTATGGTTCTCCATGTAGTCATATCCACCAAAAATGTGAGGGAAATTTTCAAACACATGATGTTCTCCACACATAGCACAAGATTTTTCCAAGGTATAGGCTCTTTGGGCTTTTCTCGGTTGGTATGGGTAGTCATCGAAGGGTGTTAGAAATTCTTGAGTGGATTGATTCCTATCTTCCATCATCAACTCTCAAATAGATCGGCTTTTATTTCCCGACATGTTGATGTCCCTTAACTTGTAGTGCACCTGAATTTTTTTTGATAAGACAAACAAAAAGAAAAGTTAGTAAAAATAATAAAAGAAATGCAATAAAAAAACAACTAACACCAATTGCCAATCCCCGACAACGGTGCCAAAAACTTGTTGCGCATATTGAGTGCTACGCAATTGTGCAAGTATGCACGTCACAAGTAATAAAGTGATCTGAGTATCGAGTATCGTCTCTACAGGGATTGGTTTGGGCCACTTTGCTTAAGTTACTGCGTTGGAAAAGAAAAACACAATTGATAATGGGAGTTCTAATTAACGAGTAAACTAAGAGCAATAAACTAAAAGAATAGATGAAATCAAAAGAGAGAATATGACAGGTTATCGTGAGTTGTGGAGTGATGATCAAATGGTTCATCGTGGGGATTGAGTAGCAGCCGGATTTCCAGGGAAATTCTGTTACGATTGCCAGGGCAATTTGGTTGCAATTTCCTGGTTGGTTGCCAGGGCAATTCTGCCGTGTTGCCTGGTTGGTCGATTGCCTGGGCAATTAAGAATGGGCCGATTTCCTGGGAAATTGAGTATTCACTTCCAAAGTTCAGCGAAGCATTCTTCAATGATTCCTCGTTATCCCTAACGCGAAATATTGTTAATTGCACACGTCTTGATAATACATCCCTGCGTGAATCAAGGGTGAACAACAACCAATCTTGCACTCCTCTTAGCCGTTGAAATTCATAACTTATCCCTAAGCAGAATTAGTCTTCACCAACTTTCGTTTGTATGAAAACCATGCTCATTCGTTTCTTGAATCTAACTCTCCCGATATTTGATAAATAGATGATTGAATTCCGAGATCCTCTCCCAATTCACTCGCAAACAAGATTGAGAACCAAGAATGAAAAAACTTTGAAAATTGGATTGCAACTCAAAAACCTAAACAAAATCAAAAAGATTTCACAACCACAAAAACACAATAATCTCAATCAATCAAGTTAGTTCATGGTTGGGTTCAAAAGATATATAAAGAATAATCCCCAAACCATGAATCTAATGGAAGCAAAGAAGAAGAAGAAGAAATCGATCAGCCCCTTGCTCTCCTCTCTCAATCGAACTCTCCCCTTTTGCCTCTTTCTTGTCGAAATCTCTCCCTTCTTTCTCTCTTGGAGTTGACGGCTTGGTCTCCTTTAAATAAGAGATGGCTAGGTCAAAATCCTTCTTGAGGAGGAAGTTAAGTTGGAATTAAATACTTTAAAAGAATATAATTCTTTATTATATTTAAATTCCTTCTAGATCTTTTCCTATCTTTTTCGGATTTAATTTCTCTTTGACCTTTTCATGGAAATCAAACTCCATTGGGATTTAACTTTGCTCCACGTCATCTTGGGCTTATTTAGTCATCATTTTTGACTACCATATCATCTTATCCCTTAGCGAAAATTGCCTTGGCAACTAGCTCGGCATCTCCTTCATGCATTACCCTAGCAACTGCGTCGGCATCTCCTTCACGCACTGCTCTAGCAACTGGCCCCAGCCTTGTTTCGGCAAGTGATTCTGCACACACACAAAAGCACACCAAAGGAGTATCTTTTTCCATAAAAATCACCAAGTTATGTAATCAAGCTCAACGGTGGAAAGAAACATGAATTAACGCATGAATGACTAATTATGCAACTAATATGAGCCTAAGTCTAACAATAATATGAGTAAAAAGGGTAATAAAATAGTACTTTTGAACACTTATCAATGAGGAAGCGCGAGTTCATGGCTCTTGTGCAGGGCAGTATGTCTGCTGAGGAATATGAGGTGCAGTTCGTGAGGTTGAGTCAGTATGCACCTGAGTTGGTTCTTGACGAGCGTACGCGATGTGATCGTTTCCACTACGGACTTCTGCAGGATGTTAAGACATATATGCTTGTTGCTGATTACATCAATTTTGATGTGTTAGTTTCGCGGGCCAAGGATGTGGAGCAGAATTTGGGTTTGGCTTCTGGATTGCGAGGTCCTAGCTTGGGTAAGAGAGCTGCTGATGGGGGTTATAGCACTGATCAGGCCAAGAGACACCGTGACAGGAGGTTTCGCCCGGAGTCGAGGCATGGCAGAGGTGTTGCGAGATGTAGAGTCCAAGGGCAGGGTGCCCAGGTTAGAGCACCGTTTAGCACTTGCTGGGTTTATAGATCCTGAGATCATTTGAGGCGAGAGTGCTCGCGTCTGGCCAGAGAGGGTCAGGCACTTGCGCCTGTTATGGCTAATGCTTTTTGGAGTTGTAGGTCAGACGACCATCAGATGCATGATTGTCCGTTGTTGGCTCGAGGTGGGCAGGGACTGCACTTGTTGCTGCTCCGCAGCGCGGTCATGGTCGTGGTCGCAGACCGTTTCTGCGTCGAGATGGTGGGTAGAGGGCTGTGGCTCATACCGTTGCTATCCAGCCTGAGGAAGGTAGACCAGCTAGAGTGTATGCACACGTGAGGGTCACAATGACACCGATGTGATTGCAGGTACTTTTACCCTACATTCTTTATCGTTGTATTCGTTGCTTGATTCTGGTTCTACTCATTCATACATTTTGAGTGAGCATGATGAGTTGATTGATATATCTGTTGAAATTCTTAATGTGGGTGTTAAAGTGACTAGTTCTTTTAGGGAGATAGTGGTGGTTAGGAGGTTGTATCGTAGGTGTCCGTTGATGGTTCAAGGACTTGTGTTTGCCGTGAACTTGATGGAGTTACCATTCCATGGTTTTGATGTGATTCTGGGTATGGATTGGTTAACCGAACACGACGCTATGGTGGATTTTGAGACCAAACGAATATCCTTGAGGTTGTCGGATGATTAAGAGGTGGTAGTTGTTGGTGGAAATGCCAAGTTTTTGTCTAATATTGTTTCGGCTTTGGAAGCAAGTCAAATGTTGGATTCAGGATGTCAGGCTTATTTGGCCTATGTTATGAATCCTAGATCAAAGGAGTTGAGGGTGCAGGATGCTCGCACCGTATGTAAGTTTTTGGGTGTTTTCCAGAGGAATTACCAGGGTTGCCACCTGACCGTGAGGTAAAGTTTGGCATCAGGGTCTTTACGGAACTGAAGGAGTTGAAAACACAGTTGCAGGAGTTGCTTGACCGTGGGTTCATTAGGCTTAGTGTTTCACCGTGGGGTGCACTGATGTTATTTGTAAAGAAGAAGGATGGTACGTTGTGCATATGTATAGACTATCGATAATTGAATAAGTTAACGATAAAGAACAAGTATCCCTTACCGCTGATAGATGATCTGTTTGATTAGTTCAAGGGTGCCTTAGTGTTTTCCTAGATAGATTTGAGATCGGGGTACTACCAGTTAAAGGTGAAGGAGGTGGATGTGCCTAAAACAGCCTTCCGTACGAGGTACGGGCATTACGAGTTTCTTGTAATGCCATTTGGTTTGACCAATGCACCAACTGCTTTTATGGACATAATGAAGTGAATGTTTCATGAGTTTTTGGACCGGTTTGTGGTTATGTTTATCGACGATATCCTTGTGTACTCCCGTACCGAGGAGGATCATGATAGACATTTGAGAATTGTGCTTCAGACGTTGTTGGCTAATCCGCTTTATGGTAAGTTAAGCTAATGTGAGTTATGGCTTAAGAAAGTTATGTTTCTCGAGCATGTTGTGTTGGCCGAAGGAATTCTTGTCGATCCGCATAAGGTTGAGGCTTAATGGGTTGGAAGAAGTTAAGTTTGTGGTGGATGTTAAGAGTTTCCTTGGTTTGGCGAGTTACTACCGAAGGTTTGTGGAAGGGTTCTCCAGTTTGGCGGCTCCGTTAACAAAGTTGCTACAGAAGAATGTTCAGTTTGAGTGGGCGGAAGATAGGCAACGATCTTTTGAAAGGTTAAAGGAAGCTTTGACGCGAGCTCTAGTCTTGGTTCAACTAGAATCAGGAAAGGAGTTCATTGTTTATAGTGATGCGTTATATGTTGGGCTTCGTTGAGTGTTAATGCAAGAGGGTAAGGTAGCAGCGTACGCATCTAGGCAGCTGAAGGTGCATGAACGTAACTACCCTAATCACGATCTTGAGCTTGTCGCGGTTGTGTTTGCCATGAAGATTTGGATGCATTATCTTTATGGTGAGAAATGTGTGGTTTTTACGGATCATAAGAGTTTGAAATATTTGATGTCACAGAAGGAGTCGAATCTTAGGCAACATAGATGGTTGGAGTTGCTTAAGGATTATGCTCTGACCATCGAGTATCATTTGGGGAAAGCCAATGTTGTGGTGGATGCTTTGAGCAGAAAAGGGGCTGTGGAGTTGAGAGCCATGTTTGCTCGGTTGAGTGTGATGAATGACGGGGTTTGTTGGCTGAGTTACAGGTGAAGCCATCCTTGACGCAGATGATTAAGGAGAATCAATCGTATGATGGGAGTTTAGTACCTCATGTGGAGGATATTAGGGATGGAAATCCTACAGATTTTCATTTCAGTGATGATGGAGTGTTGTTCTTTAAAGGTCGAATAGTGGTGCCTGAAGATGAGGAGTTGAAGTATACTATTTTGATTGAGGTACATGCTAGTCCTTTCACTATGCATCCCGATAGTACTAAAATGTATCGAGGGTTGAAGGAGGAGTACTATTGGGTTAGACTGAAGAAAGATGTGACTGAGTTCGTTGCACGGTGTATGGTTTGTCAAAGGGTAAAGGCTAAGCATCAGTTTCTTTCTGGGTTGTTGCAAACGTTGAGGATACCAGAATGGAAGTGGGAAAGAATCACCATCGATGTCGTGTCTGGGCTGCCTTTGACGTCGACCAAAAAGGATTCCATTTGGGTGATTGTGGATTGGTTTACGAAGTGTGCGCATTTTGTGCCAGTGCTTACTACGTACACCTTGGACAATTTAGCTGAACTGTACATTTCTGAGATTGTGCGTTTGCACAGAGTGCCCAAATCCATAGTATCGAATAGGGATCCATGGTTCACCGCAATGTTTTGGGTGAGTGCTTTGGGAACCCGGTTGAGTTTCTGTACCTCGTATCATCCTCAGATGGATGGTCAGTGAGAGCGTGTGATTCAGGTTCTCCAGGATATGTTGAGGTGTAGTGTTATTGAGTACCAGGGATCATGGGAGAAGCAGTTGTCGTTGGTGGAGTTCACTTATAATAACAATTATCATGCTAGCATACAGATGGCACCTTATGAGGCGTTGTATGGCAGGAAATGTCGTACGCCCATGTGTTGGGCAGAAGCGAGGGAAAAATTTGTGTCGATGCCCAATGTTTTGAAAGGCATAACTAAAAAGGTAAAGTTGATATGTGAGCGCTTAAAAGAAGCTATAGATCGCCAAAAATCCTATGCAGATTTGAAGCTTAGGGATATAGAGTACGCTGTGGGTGATAAAGTGTTTTTGAAAGTGTCGCCCTATAAAAAGGTGTTACGTTTTGGGCAAAAAGGGAAGCTTAGCCCGAGGTTCATTGGACCATATGAGGTCGTTGAGCGTGTGGGTCCTGTTGTGTAAAGCTTAAGGTTACCTCCGGAGTTGGGAAAGATTCATGATGTGTTCCACGTTTCGGTGCTGCGGAGGTATAGGTCAAATCCATCGCATGTTATGTCGGTGGAGGAGATTGAGTTGAGACTGGATCTATCTTACAATGAGGAACCGGTAGAGGTTCTTGATTCCAGCAGTAAGGTGCTATGTGGAAAAATAGTCGAGCTGGTTAAGGTGTTGTGGAAGCACCGCGGTGTTTAGGAGGCCACGTGGGAATGCAAGTCGAATATGGTGAAACAGTTTCCGCACCTCTTTCCTCCAGGTAAATTTATAGGATGAAATTTCTTAAGTGGGGGAGAGTTGTAACGCCCCAGTTTTAGGGCTTAGCGGTTTGGTGGTTTATTAGACGGTCCAGTGGACCGGAGTAGAGATTCGAGTCGGTTTCGGGATCGTATATTTTTGGTGTTGGAAAAATTATGGAAAAATGCTATAAAATCATTATTAATTATGTATTTAATCATGGTGATATCAATTTTGTAAAATTAGTTTTGTAAGATGGACATTTTGGTTAGTGACCAAAAAGAAAGTTTTGAAAACTGTGATTTCCTAGTGACTAAAATGAAAAGGGTCAAATACCTAGAATCTTTAAGGAGCTATTTTACCAATTGGTTTATGATGATTTCTCCATTAACTTGACTTATTTTAACATGTGTTTTAATTAGTAATTAAAGCAAATTTTGTTAAAAAGTTAGTTATTACTTTCCAAAACAAAAATCACGTTATTTTCTCTCAACTTTTTCTCTCCATTCTCTCCTCGGCCAAACACTCAGGTTTTCATCAAATTTGCAGAGGTGAGGTGGTTTCTAACTTTATTTTATTGTTTCGAATTGTTTTATAAAGATTGTTTACACAAAATCTTACAATAACCCTGTGTTTTCTTAGCTTTTCACCAATCAATTGAGGGAGAAACTTCACAATAGGGGTAAGGTCTGAGATCTCCTCTATTGTATGGTTCTTTATGAAATTCCCAAGCATTTGATCCTTGTTTTTGTGTTTCTAATATGATTTTGATGATTTTCTATTGTTTAATTGAATTATTTGGGGAAAATGATTTAATTCACGGATTGGATATGATTTCAGTAATTAAGGATGATTTGATTTATATTTTGGATGATCAATAATGTTGATAAGTGATTTTTATCAATGGAATCCAAAAACTTAAGAATCTCTAGTTGTTTAGGTTGTTAGTTTTGAGGTTTTGTGGTGTTTCTGTGGTTGTAAGGTTTCTGGAGGTGGTAGGTTGTTTTGGATATGTTTGTAGATGTGTTTTGATGATGAAAATGATGTTGGATTGATAGATGTTGGCTGGGTTGTGTATCGAAGTGTTTTGGTTATGTTTTCGGTTGCTGTGGAGGGCTAGTTGTGAAGGTTTTTTGGAAATCCGAGAAGGATTGTGGTTGTTGTGTTTAGAATGCATTAATCCTCTGTTTTTTATGGTAAAAATGAGGGAGGTTGATCTGGTGATTGGATAAGTGTTGGAGGCTTTGGATACTTGATTTCGTGTCGACGAATCAAGGTTTCACGTATCAATGAGTGAAAACATGGTTTAAAGCGTTTTGATGTTTTAGGAATAGAGTTTTGGGAGTTAAGGTAGAGCTTGAAACTCTTACCTAGACTCAGAAGTAAGTATAAAGTGGTTTTACTCTCTCAGTCGTGCTTATTCGAATAATTTATGCACTTGGTTTTAATATTCATGTACTTACTGTTTAAGCATGTTTTAAAGTATTCGATATACTGTTTTTAAGCATGTTTTGTTGAATGATGCACATGGTAAGTGATCCTTGTAAGTATGGTTTATACTTGTGTTTTAAAGCATGGTTGTTGCTGTGGAAATGGCTTGGTTTAATACTTGGTAAAACAATGAGGTAAATGTAATTTGGTCAATTATATTGGCAAGTGATGTGGTTTTAAAATTGTTATCGGATATAGTTGGCCGGCCATAGGATTGAGTGCACTGTAAATTGCGATTTGGTCCCTAAATTGAAAATGTGATCAATTGGATGTAAAATTGATGCCCAATTGAGCTGGGGTTGCACCTGATGTTTGCATGTACATGTAGGGTTAATAATTGGCATCTAGATAAGATAAAAGAAAAAAAGACCGGGTTTCATTGTATCTCTTCAGTTTGCTACGACAAACCTAATGTAGCCTTCTTGGTTCGGTTGGGTGTCTAGGCCGGGTCGAGGGGGTTACAGTTTTTCTTGGCAAGACAATTGAGCTTGTTAAGGTTTTGTGGCGACATCGTGGTGTCGAGGAAGTCACTTGGGAAAGCAAGGCAGACATGCTGGAGCAATTTCCACATTTATTTCCTCTAGTTAATTTTCGAGGATGAAGTTTCTTAAGTGGGGGAGAGTTGTAACGCTCTAGTTTTGGGTTTAGATGTTTTGGGGTTCGTTTTAAGGGTTAGATTGACCAGTATTAGATATTCGAGTCAGTTTCAGGATTAAATTGGGTTAAATATTTTTGAAGGTGATAAAATGTGGAAAATGTTCTAAAATCATTATTTAATATGTTAATGATTTTGGTGGAATCAATTTTGGAAAATGAATTTTGGAAATCAGACATTTTGGACTAGTGACCAAAATGTAAACTTTGAAAATTGTTTTTAGTGACTGTTTTGTAAAAGGGTCAAAACTTTGAATCTTTAAGGAGCTAATTGCCCAAAAGTCTAATCTCATACTTTATCCCTTAATTGGCTGTTTTTGAAAGTGTTTTGGAAAATATAAATAGGTTGGAGAGAATTAATTTGATAATTAATTCTTTAAAACAAAAGTTACGTAACTAACTTTCTCTCAAAATCTTTTCTTTCAAAATCTTTCCAGCCAAGCAATAGTCTCTTCTTCTAAATCTTAATTAAATCTTTATTTTCTTAAATCTTTTGATTTCAAATGGATTCTCAATGGTTTCCAAACAGAACCTTATTGTTTTAACTTTGTTTTCTCATGTAAATTCATCCAATTAAGGGATAAAGCATCCATTAGAGGTAATGTTCGTTCTTCTCCTCTAATGAAAGGTTCTTTACTGAAATTCCCAAGTTATTGATCCTTTACGATTGTTTCCTAATGTGTTTTGATAGTTTAACTAAGGAAAATTGGTTTAATTGTGTTTTGATTGATGAAATTAATAGATTTTCGAATTGGATCTATTTTGCTGGGTTGTTGATCAGATTAGATCATGATTTTGATGTTTAATACTGTTAATATCTTGGTTTTAACATTGTAATCCCGAAAGTAGTTGAATCACTAATGCTAAAGGTTGTTAGTTAAGGGTTTTTGTCATGTTAATGGAGTTTAATAGTTGCTGGAAGAAAAAAGATGTTGTTAAGGGGTTTTTAGATGTTAATTGATGAAGTTTGATGTATTGAATCATTATATTGTTGCTGGGTTAAGATTGGAGAGTGTTTGAGGTTGATTTCGATAAGTTTTGGATGGTTTTTGAGTGGGCAACTTGTGAGTTGCGGGTTATTGCTTTGAGGCAGCAGTTTGGATGCATTTTGATGCCTGTTTCCTCTGGTTTTGTGTGGCCAAAACAAGGGATAATCAAGGCAAAGTAGCTTGAGTTGGATCGTCGCTTGTCGGGAGCTCGATTTTCATTGGCGAGTAAGGCGAGGTGTAATCGGCGAGTGGAAACGGTTTTAAAAGTCTTTCAAAGGTTTGAAATACTTACCTAAGCTCGGAAGTAAGGTTCCCTCTTTTGCTCCTTAATATCAGTTCAGATATGAGCATGTGTAATTCGTGTTTTGGTTGTAAACATGGTTTGTTTTACTTACTATAAATGCATGATTTTGAGTACATATGCAGTGGTTCAAAAGTACATGAAATGCTAGTGAGCATTGGTTTCCATTCCGATCGGGAATGTGGTATTGCTTTTACAATGTGGTTTGCATATGTGGTGATTTGTATAATGCATTGTAAAACAGTGAGTAAATGGTTTTGTAAATGATATATTGGCTATGTGACATGATGAGAAAACATTCGGATATAGTTGGCATGCCATAGGATAAAGTGCACTACAATATATATACTAAAAATTGATCGTGCCGAAGGGTCCTTGAGGTATGGCGGTTTAACTAGGACACTCGGACTATTGGGACCTCACTTGGGGTATGTGGTTTAACTAGGCAACCCAAGTCAATGGTGATCTTGCAGTTTAACTAGGCAAGGTCGGTAGAGCTCACAGTTTAACTAGGCGAGGTTGTCAAATCTTGTGATTTAACTAGGCAAGGTTTGGGATATCATGCGGCTTAACTAGGCATGGTATGAGTTGTGGTGGAGATGAGTCCATCATGAGAGATCTGTGTATCCGATATGAAAGTTTAACGGTTGGTTAACCAATGATTAGCGGTTGGCTAACCAAGGATAATGGTCGAATATCTGGGGTCACTAAAATTGCCAATATATGAAAGTTCATGTGTTGAACCTACTTTTTAATGATTTGGGATTTAAGCATGGTAACACGATTTAATGCTTTGGGATTTAAGCATATGATTTGTAAATGTTTTTGTATATGGTCGATATGCATGTTTTGATTTGGAATCAATGAAAATGCTTTTGGTTGTAAGCATGATTTGAAACAAGTGTTTAGTTCTCAAAGGATTTTAAATGCACCATTGTTTTATGAGCATCCTCACTAAGCATGTGTGCTTACGCTCTTTTTTTCCTAATGATGCAGAGCATTGAGGTTTGGGGGCAGCAAAGGCAAGGTTTAAAGTGATCCAAGAGCAAAGACTACTTTTAGTATGAACTCAGTTTTAGTTTTCGATTAATAAGGCAATGTGTTCGCCAAGTTTTTGGGATTTGTAAGTTCTGTTCTTCCCTGGTTTTTTAGCATGATTAATACTGTGTTTTGAAGTTGGATTGATGTTGATAAGCATGTTGTTAAGCCTTGCTTACGGTTGATGCTAGGTAGTTGCTTAGTTATGCATCTAGTTAGCTCGGAATTAAGTTTCCCTCTTTTGCTCTTTAATATCAGTACGAATATGAGCATGTGTAATTCATGTTTTGGTCGTAAACATGGTTTGTTTTACTTATTGTAAATGCATGATTTTGAGTACATATGCAGTGGTTCAAAAGTACATGAAATGCTAGAGAGCATTGGTTTTCACTCCGGTCGGGAATGTGGTATTGCTTTTGCAATGTGGTTTGCATATGTGGTGATTTGTATAATGCATTGTAAAAAAAACGAGTAAATGGTTTTGTAAATGATATATTGGCTATGTGACATGATGAGAAAACATTCGGATATAGTTGCATGCCATAGGATAAAGTGCACTATAATATATATATACTAAAAATTGATCGTGGCCATGGGTCCTTGAGGTATGGCGGTTTAACTAGGCCACTCGGACTATTGGGACCTCACTTGGGGTATGTGGTTTAACTAGGCAACCCAAGTCGATGGTGATCTTGCAGTTTAACTAGGGAAGGTCAGTAGAGCTCGTGGTTTAACTAGGCGAGGTTGTCAAATCTTGCAATTTAACTAGGCAAGGTTTGGGATATCATGCGGTTTAACTAGGCATGGTATGAGTTGTGGTGGAGGTGAGTCCATCATGAGAGATATGTGTATCCGATATGTAAGGTTAACGGTTGGTTAACCAATGATTAGCAGTTGGCTAATCAAGGATAGTGGTCGACTATCTGGGGTCACTATAATTGCCAATATATGAAAGTTCATGTGTTGAACCTACTTTTTAGTGCTTTGGGGTTTAAGCATGGTAACACGATTTAATGCTTTGGGATTTAAGCACGTGATTTGTAAATGTTTTTGCATATGGTCGATATACATGTTTTGATTTGGAATCAATGAAAATGCTTTGGTTGTAAGCATGGTTTGAAAACAAGTGTTTAGTTCTCAAAGGATATTAAATGCATCATTGTTCTATGAGCATTCTCACTAAGCATGTGTGCTTACGCTCTCTTTTCCTAATGATGCAGAGCATTGAGGTTTGGGGGCAGCAAAGCTAACGTTTAAAGTGATCCAAGAGCCAAGACTACTTTGAGTATGAACTCGATTTAAGTTTTTGGTTAATAAGGCAATGTGTTCGCCAAGTTTTTGGGATTTGTAAATTCTGTTCTTCCCTGGTTTTTTAGCATGATTAATGCTGTGTTTCGAATTTAGATTGATGTTGATAAGCCTTGCTTACGGTTGATGCTAGGTGATTTCTTAGGTATGCATCTAGTTAGCTTTGGTTGAATGCTATGTTTTGATGATTCTAGCATGTTGATTTTGATGCTGTAGATATGTTGGTATGTTGCATATGCTAGATAATGTTCAAATGAGAGTCTTGGTACTTTTGGTTATGTGGTTTTAGGACGCATGCCCATAGTTTACCTTTAAAGCATTATTGGCATGAGTTGAGGATAGCTTTGTGATATTATGGTTAGGATCTATCCTTGGTAATGTTGTATGAATGTTAGAAGCATGTTTAAGTGGTTTGGAGTCCAATAATGTAAGTTAAACCAGCAAAAGTGGACGTTTCAGGTCCAGGCGTATCAGAATGCGTCCTCTCGTATCGGTACGACTAGGCCATTTTAGGCTTAGCATTTCGATACACGAGGTAGTGTTTCGATACGGGTAAGCCCTTTTAGGCTTAGCGTTTCGGTACGCGGGGTAGTGTTTCTGTACGGGTAAAAGTAAAATGGCAAGGTGTACCGGTATGCGTAGCCGTATCGGTACGGTTTTGAGCTATTGGAATCTGGGTTTTATAAAGTGGCCAAGGCGTACCGATACACTTGCTCGTGTACCGATACAGAAAACTATTATTTCAGTTATTTGGATGTTTGGAGGGTTTATGATTTATTCATTTTGGTCCCTGATTGTAGTGAATGTAATTGCTTTGTTTTGGATGGTCGGAATGAGCTGAGAATTGACATGCAAGCATGTAATCTGACTAATTTAGGATTGGTAACCCTAATTTCAGTAATGGTCCTTAACTTACTAGTTTTATGTTTTAGTCCCTAAATTGTACTGTATGCAATTGGTTACCATTCCGAGGTTTGTTTCCTTTATAACGTCACACGCTTCAAGCATGATCACTTAGGACTAATAATATGCATTTAGACAAGATAAAAGGAAAAAATGGATTGGTTTTCATAATCTTCCTCTGATTTGCCTTGATAAACCTAATGTCGCTCGCTCGGTTCGGTCGGGCATCTAGGCCGGGTCGAGGGTGTTACACAACCGTACCAATACAACCTTGACCCCCTACCGATCCCTTCTCTGTTATTTCAAAACTCGAAATTCTAGTAGCTAAAGCCCGTACCGATATGGTACCACACGTACCAATAATGTTTGTTAAAATTGAGAGGATCATATTGGTATGCAAACCCATGTACTGACACCAATATAAAATTTCCTCAAGGTGTACCAATACGGTGGCTAGGCGTACCAATACCCTCGGCTTTATTTCAACGATTTGAGCTTGATCAGGACCCTGCGTACCGATCGTTGGGTACTCGTACCGATACGCAGAGGCATGTAATGACCTCTAGGTCCAACATATGACACTTTGGCTCACTCCAAACATCCTTAACACATACCTAAACATCATTAACATGCTTAAACATCAACACACCAACAGTTCAAACAATCCCAACAAGTCTAACATAATCTACCACAAAGTCTATAGGCATGCTCCCTAGTCAACATCCAAAACATAAATAAATCCACACCTCAATCACCTTAAATTTCTTACAAGTCCAATACAACAAACAAAACTTGCACAAAAGTTCACCATATAACCCTCCCAAATCAACAATTGACACATTGCCTTTAATACTACTTAAAATGGTTTAAAAACCATACTTTGCCACAAGTCATTGGATTCCTTCCTTGCTTTCACACTGCCCTTGACTTTTAAATCTCTGCAATGATGGAAAAATAGAGCGTAAGCACACTAGGCTTAGTGAGGAATGCTCAAAAACCAACAACCATCAATGCATTTTAAACCATTTAACAATCCTTTTGATAACCACTTTGCAAAACACTTTTAAATCGTCATTTGAACATCATGCCTTATCAATCCATGCACTTAACATTTCCAAAACATGCATATTAAACCATATGCAACATGTATCATGGATCAACAGCAAAATCCCATTTGCTACCTTCAATTTAAGCTTTCCCATGCATACCTCCAATGCAAGGCTTAAAGAGTAAAACACGTTTAAATCAACATTAAACAACATAATCCATCACATGATACATCATCAATTATATTGGCTTACAAGTGATCATTAACCAAGTTCCACTTTTCAAAACATAACATCGGATACACGAATTCAAAAAGTGTTCCTAACACTTCATGCCATCACAACTGGAATCAAAGGTACATTTACAAACCCACACATCGGTTGGACGCATAACCCACTAACGGGAGTCTTCGGTACAAAAATCAAAACCCCTCAAACATTAGGATACTCAGATGGAGTTTTTGGTACACGGATCAAAACCCCTTAACATCCAAGGCGATTTTTTATAGTGCACTATCAACCCTATGGCCGGCTAACTATATCTGACAACATTTACAAAACATTTTCATACCATCACTTCCCAATATAATTCTTTTTATTGACCACAACTCACTATTTTTATATGCATCATCCAAATCATTTAACCAATGCAACAAACCTTTCATAATCCAATGTTCATAAACAATAACAAAATGTGCATTAATTCTGAATGCATCAACATCATTATGTAATCAATTTCTAGCATTAAACCATGCTCAAAACATGCATAAACAATGAGTAATTAAACCATTTAAACAAGTGCATACAAACCAATTGCCAAACCAAGTTCGAGAAAGAATTCATCCTTTACTTACTTCTGGTCCTAGACTAGCGTTTCAAGCTTGAACTAAACTCCCAAACACAACTTCCAAACCTTTGTAAAGCTGTAAATCTCGTTCTCACTCACCAACATGTAAAGCCTCGCTTGTCGATATGGTAATCTCACATCCACAGCTTCCAAAACAATTGCTCAAGCTTGAGGACCATCTTCCCCTATTTTATCCACACAAAAATACAGGATACATTACATCAAAACGCAATCAACATCACAACAACACAAATCCTCAACATCCATTACCAAATTTCACTCCACAACAACAAAAATTAACACCAAACATCTTCCAAACTTAACCCAGCCATAACCTAACGTCTTAACCTATCAATTAACATCTAAAAATACAACAACAACATCCTTATACCTCCAGCATTCATAAAACGTCCACAACACCTCAAAAACTCACAACAAACAACCTAGAAAATTAGAGATTCGCATAGCTTCAGGATTCCAATGTTAAAGCCCACTTATTAACATTATTTAACATCAAAATAATGATTAAAATCAATCAATAACTCAGCAAAACAGAGTTTATACTAAAATCCATTAGTTAAACCAATTAAACCTCAATTTAATCAATCTTCCATAATTAAATCACCAAATCAATTTAGAAAGCATATGTAAAGGATAAATAACTTGGGGATTTCAATAAAGAACCTTGTATTATAGGAGAAGAACGAACCTCACCTCTAATGGCTGCCTTTCCCCTTAATTGGATGAATTTACATAGCAAAACAATGAGAAACCGGTTTGATTTTGTTAGGAAATCATTATAATTCCATTTGAAATCAAAAGATTAATTAAAATAAGATTTTACCTGAGAATTTTGAAGAGAAGAGAAGTGTTTGGCTGGATAGAATTGGAGAGAAAATCCTTTTGAAATCAATATAATCCCTTTTTGAAAGTTTTGTGGTTAAAGTGTAAACTTTGGAAAAGTTCAGAGACCAAAGTGTAATTTTCAAAAGTTATGTATTTTGATCCTATAAATGAATAGTTTACCCCCAAGAGTGAAATTTTCGTGTTACCCAGATTTTTGGTACGGAGTTTGTATTAATGGCTATAAAGCGATAAAGTTCAAAAAATATTCGAATAATCGGATCGAATCAAATATCCAAGATATTTTGAAGGATGATAAGCCAAGGTTGATTATGTCATTTTACATGTCTAAGATATTTATTTGTGTTGGAAGAATATGAACCCTTGGATTTAAGTTGATTTTCCATGTTAGATATGAGCCGTTGGATGAAAAATGGCAAGATCGTAATTTTGGAAAATTATAAGGTCAAAGTTTGTAACTACTAACTAAAGATTAAATCTAGACCATTGGATGAAGGATGATGACATGAGGCAAATTATGGAAATATAGATTTTTGGGAATAGACCCGGTAGCTCGGTAAAGGTAAAATCGTAGTAGAAGTATTTAGCAAATATCGGGAAATCAGATTGAATTGAAATTTCAGAGACTGTTCCATAAGCCATGGAAAATCATAAAATGATATTTATGGAATAGTGACTGGTTGATAAGGAACTAATTTACTTAGATTATAATGGAATGACGATTTTGAAACAAACTAGTAAATAAAGACTAGTTGGAGGGATAAATTGGTCATTTGGCAAAGATGGCAATTTTGAAATATTTTTAAAATGTTGAGGACGTTTTTGGAAGATGAAATATACATGGATTTAATCTTGGCCCTTGATTTTAGATGAGTTTAAACTAGCCATTGGATTTAATGGCTAAATTGGTAATTTCACTATTTAAATGAATTTAAAATTCATTTAATAGTTACAAATAGTTAAAAGATGAACAGATGTTCATCTTTTCTATCCTTGAACCATGGAGAAATAGGGGAAAGAATAAGAAAATTTTCCAAGCTCGATTTAAGCCCCAAATCTTGGTTTTAAGGTAATCTTCCGAACTACAAAGTTGTTCTACTCTTCGAGCTCTATCTTTTGATGTAAATAATTCATAGAATACTTTTTTGGTTGATGATTTTTTATATGTGGAAGAAATTAGGGTTATGTGAATTTTGGGAATTTTGAAGATTTAAGAAACTATGTTTGATTTTATTTTGTTTCCATGCTTATGACTAAATTGGATTAATGTATAAAGTTAAGGGACTATTTTATACAGAATTTAATGGTTAGGGGATGGTGTTTAAATCTGAAATTTTAAGAGTATTTATAGATTTGATGAAGATTGAAGCTTGAATTTTATGTTTGGAGGATGAAAATCTAGTTATTCGAACTAGTGACTAAATCGACAATTTGGAAACCTTTATGGACCTATTCGGTTTGGTTGATTAATATTAGGGGATGATGTTGTTTTTTATTTAAAAAGTTTTTGTTGACTATATAAGATTTTTCTAAGCATGAAAATGAAGTTAGAATGCTAAACCGACGATTAATTGCTTTAGTGACTATTTTGACAATTTGTCAAACTTGAATGGTCTATACGGCAAAGAGGATATATAGAAGGAGTAAACCCGATTTTTAGTTAAAATGAAGGAATTAAGGTAGTAATGTTGATTTGAGGACTAATTTGTAAAGTTAAGAAACTTGAATCCTTATATTGGAAATTTGGTGACCCTTTTGACAAATCAGGAGAAATTAGAGAAGTAAAGGTTTAAGCCTATTTTGATGAAGGATGTAAAGAAAACTTATGAATACAAGCTTCATTTAGTCATTTGGAGTAAAGTGATGGGACTAAATTGACAAGTAGATAAATAAGGAGAAGTTGGTGTAAATTAGAAGTTATTTATGGAAAGTTATGTTGGAATTTAAATTATGACAGTAAGTTTAGAAATTCACCATAAATTCTATAAAAAAGGTTAGATGGTGAATTTTATATCGATATAAAGGTATGTCAGTCTAGTTTCGTTTCCAGCAAATGGAAATTGATTCCGAGTACCGTCTTAAAATATATGAACTTTTATTTGAATGAAGGTCGGAAAATTATAGAGTAGTTTTCTGCCTAGACATTCTGTGACGTGAATTCAGTTATTTTTTATAATTTTGTAGATTTTATTAATTTATGTGGCTTATACCGTTAAAACCGTTATCGAATCTAGTTTCTCTTGTGTAAAGGAAATTACGTTCCAATATGTATTATGCCTTGTATAAGTAAATCTTCGAAGGTAGCGCAAGCTGTCAGAAAATGGAATTTGAAACATTTTTGTATTCAAATGTTAGTTAGCAAGCTCGAATTAATTATTAAAAGTTCAAATTGGTCACTAAGGACCATAATGAGTTTTTGAACAATACAAGGAAGAAAGGGAAAGTATTTGGAAATTTTATACTTGAATGATTATATTAAACAACATGGTTAAGGTATTGTTAGGTTTGAATCTAACAAATATTTTATCTTATTCATGTGATTAATGAAGTCAAGTCTGAATCAAAGAATGTTCGAGGTTCTATAAAGGAATGCTAATAAATGGCCCAGGTGAGTGCAATGCATACATAACATGATAAATGGATGCTTTATACATCATTGGTAAGACTTGCGATAAGTCTACCTGGTTTATATATTGGCATGGATCACTAGTTATATATAATGGTATACTATGAATGTTATTTCGGGTATGAACTGCCCAATGTTCAATTATATTGATATATGTTGCCATGGATGGAATAAATACAGAAATTATGCCCAAATATGTCATTGAGGGACAGAGTATAGTTGGCATGCCATAAAGTACCGCAACACGCTGCATATTCGGGTATCCGGGATAGAACTATAGTGTATATAAAGGACACTTAGTGTATGGTTAGCATGGCCTTATAAACGTGTGGATGGTTAGCACAGCCTTATAAATGTGCGGATGGTGGGGACGACCTTATGTCTATTAGCACTTCGGTACATATTTGACTCGCGTACCCAGGGTCCTCAAGGTTTTGGTTTGGGCTATAAATAAATGGATAATAAATGGTAAACATGTTAGGGAGTATGTGAACTCTCAGAACATATGGCAAGTATATCGGTAAGAAATTTATATCCGGTTTATATTATGTTGATATATGATTAATATGACGGTATACTTATCTAGTGATCATGATGCATTTATACATATAAGGCATATTATGATAAACGTAGAAGCAAGAAAATCTTATGACCTTGGCATATAGTAAATAATTACTAATGCAATATGAAAGTTGATGCATTGGCATATATCATGCTATATAAATGTAGCCATGAAATTGAATAAAGTTTAATTAATTGTTATTACTTCCTTTATTGCCTCACTAAGTTCATACTTAGCGTGTGTTTGATTGTACACACGTAGGTAAATCAAAACGAGAGTGAGAAGAGCAATGCATCAATATTGGAAATGCTCAATAGGTAATCACGGTAATGACATCCTAATTAAGGTTTAATTATTATAGTGGCATGTATACTTGCTAAACCTATTTGAGTTGTGATTGGCCTTTAAAGTTCGTTATGGTTTCAAGTTAATTGGCATTTCTGGAAAGATTCAAGGTTAAGAATAATCTTTGGTGATGAGTTGCATACTAAGATAATTGATTTTATGATGGCAACTCGAATAAATAATTTATGTCGGTTTTAAACAAAGTTAAGCGTGCTTAGGCTATAGAAATTTGAGGATGGGTGACCGTTGAGAAGTTTTCAAAAAATTTTAAGTTACCCTGATTTTTTATTAAAGAAGTCGTAACATTTCCGACTCATGCCCGGTGTACGGATACGGGAAAGGGGTGTTACAGCTAGTTACGCCAAATTGTCTAAAGCATTTTAATTGTCCAATTAAATCTCCCAACCTCTTTATATTATTTTAAAATCATTAAAAATAGCCAATCAAGGGAAAAAGTTTGATATAAGTCTTTGGGTAAATAGCTCCATAAAGATTCAAAGTTTTGACCCTTTTACAAAACAGTCACTAAAAATAGTTTTTAAACTGTACATTTTGGCCACTAACCAAAATGTCCAATTTCGAGACCCTTTTTTGCAAAATTGACTTCACCAAAATTATTTTTATATTAAATAATGATTTTAAATTATTTTTCCATATTTTTATCTCACCCAAAAATATTTGTTTCGAATTAATTCTTGAAACTAAATCGAATCCTCTAATATGATCTGTTGGACCATCTAAACCACCTAGAAAACTCTGAGGCCCAAAACCGGGGCGTTACAACTCTCCCCTTAAGAAATTTCGACCTCAAAATTTACTTGATGGGAACAGATGCGGAAACTGAGCAACCATGTCTGACTTACTCTCCCACGTGGCCTCCTCAACACCGCGATGTTGCCACAACACCTTAACAAGCTCAATCGTCTTGCCACGAAGAACTTTGCTACTGGAGTCAAGGATCTCCACTGGTTCCTTATCATTTGACAAATTCGATCGCAACTCAACATCCTCAACTGGCATCACATGCGACAGATCCCAATGGTACCTCCGCAACATGGATACATGAAACACATCATTAATTTTCTCCAACTCAGGAGGCAAACACAACTGATAAGCCACAGGACCTATACGTTCCAACACCTCATACGACCCAATAAACTTTGGACTCAACTTTCCATTGCGTCCAAAACGCAACACCTTCTTCCAAGGTCAGACTTTCAAGAAAACCTTTTCACTAACAACGTACTCAACCTCTCTATGCTTCAAATCCGCGTGGGATTTCTTCTTATGCGAGGCTGCTTTCAAACGATCACAAATAAGCTTTACCTTCTCATTCGTGCCTTTAAACACATCAAGCAAGGAAACATACTTTTCTCCAGCCTTAGCCCAAACAAAGGTGTACGACACTTCCTACCATACAGGGCTTCATACAGTGCCATCTTTATACTAGCCTGATAGCTATTATTGTACGCAAACTCAACCAAAGGCAACTGTCTTTCCTAAGTTCCTTGGAACTCAATGATGCAACATCTCAACATATCCTCCAAAATCTGTATCACACATTCAGACTGGCCATTCGCTTGAGGATGATACGAAGTATTGAAATTCAAACGAGTACCCAAAGCTTGATGCAAACATTTCCAAAACCTTGCTATAAACTGTGGATCCCTATCCAAAATAATCGACTTAGGTACCTCGTGCGACCTCACAATTTCAACAACATACAAATCTTCCAACCTATCCAAGGTATACATCATATGCACTGGCAGAAAATGTGCACACTTCAAAAACTGATCAACAATCACCCAAATAGAATCCTTTTTAGTCGATGTCAAAGGAAACCCCGACACAAAATCCATGTGTGATCCTCTCCCATTTCCACTCTGGTATTCTCAATGGTTGCAACAACCTGGAAGGAAAATGGTGTTCAACCTTCACACGCTGACATACCATGCACCTAGAAATGAAATCAGCCACATCCTTTTTCAAACCCACCCAATAGTAGTCTTCCCTCAAATCTCGATACATTTTAGTACTACCAGGATGCATAGAAAAAGGACTAGCATGTGCCTCGGTCAAAATCATCCGCCTTAACTCCTCATCAATGGGCACCACTATCCGATCTTTAAAGCACAACAACCCATCACTATTAATGTGAAAATTCGTAGGATTTCCATCCATGATGTCCTTGACATGCGATACCAACGATTCATTATAAGGTAACTTTTCTTTAAAAAAATTGCGACAAATATGGCTTCACTTGTAACTCAGCCAACAACCCTCCATCACGAGTCACACTCAACCTCGCAAACATGGCCCTTAACTCCACAACAGCTTTTCTACTCAAAGCATCAGCCACAACATTCGCCTTACCCGGATGATACTCAATTGTCAAATCATAATCCTTCAACAACTCCAACTACCTACGTTGCCTAAGATTCAACTCCTTTTGCGATATCAAATACTTCAAACTTTTGTGATCCGTGTATAAAATACAATTCTCACCATGAAGGTAATGCCTCTAGATTTTCAACGTAAACACTACTGCAACAAGTTCAAGATCATGAGTAGGGTAGTTGCGCTCGTGCACCTTCAACTGCCTTGATGCATGAGCTACAACTTTCCCTTCTTGCATTAGCACACTCCCCAAACCAACGTAGGATGCATCGCTATAAACCAAAAACTCTTCTCCTGACTTAGGTTGAACCAAGATTAGAGCTTATGTCAAGGCTTCCTTCAAGTTCTCAAAAGCTTGATGTCTAGCTTTCGTCCACTCAAACCGTACATCATTTTGCAACAACTTTGTCAACGGGCCATCAACTCTTGAAAATCTATCCACAAAACAATAGTAATAACCCGCCAAACCCAAGAAACTCTAGACTTCCAACACTGACTTAGGCTATTTTCAATTCACAACCGCCTCAACCTTTTTAGGATCCACCCGGATACCTTCAGCTAAAACCACATGACCAAGAAAAACCACTTCTGTAATACCCTAATTATTAGCTTAGAATTTTGGTACATTGGCCTCAAAACAATTACTAATTGACAGACATTCATAAGTTAAACAAGTATGTGTAGGACCAAATTGCAATAAAAAGAAAAACACATGCATTTGTAGGAAGGACCAAACAGATTTAAAATTGAGATTAAAGGATTGCATGCAAAGAAAACTTGAATTGGTGACCTTGGCCACTTTTCCTCTCGAAATCAATCAAGGTGTGGGAGAGTTAGGAGGGGGTTCATGACATTGAGACACATAAGGAAAGGAAACAAAAAGACTATACATCTTCTTCCTTTAATCCTTTATTAGCCGAAGTAGAGGGAGAATTGAGAGAAAACTATAGTAGTTATCCTAGCTATGATTAAATTATATCAAAGCTATGATCTTGATAGAACCTACATGTTCATATATGTGAGAATAGTTAAAACATGTGATATGTTATCTGACATTATAATATGGGGCATTTCTCAATTGTTTCGACTATGATAAGATTGTAGCGTGTGTAAGACTACATGATTATGGAGCTAAGCTCATATTTTGATAAGTTAAGAATATGTGAAAACCCTTGGTCTTAAGTCTGTCTAGGTATAGTTGGCATGCCATTGAGTCTATAGAGCTCGTGTTTGGGGTGGACTACGGTCCTGGACAATGGTCCTTATGAGGCGACAATAGGAGGGATGTGTTGTGGTCACTTGGCGATAGTAGGAGGGATTGACCAGTACCTTGAGTACCATTTCTGTTGTTTTTGGTGATAGTTGGTTGGGGATTCGAGTACCTAGACTGTAGCTTGGAACTCAAGGCTATATCAATAAGAATCAAGAAAATTATAAAAGAATTAAGGAGATCTTGAATTAAATTGCATTTTAAGTAATGTTTACGATCTTGATTATATATTATCTTTGGAAGAATAAGACTTGGTTGATATATATAAATTGAGGATGGCTATGTTTACATGTAATCAATTGAGTATTTTTGATTTGATAATCATGCTATGTTTATAGTTGCCTGTTTCGAACATCATGTAAAATCATACTTGGCATCTTGTTCAAATATTGTTATACATTATTAATGGAATGAATGAAATGAAAACTTGATTAATTGCTATTACCTTTTTGTTATCTTAAACTACCTCACTAAGTGAAACTTATATAGTCCTTTCATTTTATTCCAGTTTGAAGTATTCGATAGCTTGGGAGCTTGGCTAAAGCACAAGTAACTGAGTGTATGTTTTGTTTACCTTGTGTTAAGACTCATAGAAAGGTGGACACATGTTTTTTATTGCATATAGGTGTTTATAGGATCTTCTGGCATGTAAATATTGGGACTAATATGTTATTTTGATCATGTTTGTAAACGGCCTTTATAAGTACTTGGTTTATATGTTTGTTGCTTAGTGTATATAGTTGTGGATATATATGGAACTAAGGTATGTTGGAGATAGCTAACTTTTTGAATGAAGTCATGCATAAGATCAGAAGAATGTTTGACTTGAAATGGTTTCTTGTATGTTAAGTTATTATTATCCTGGTAAGTTGAATGGTGAACTTCTAAGTAGAAGTTAGGGAAATTGTTATTGTTAATGTAACCCCCTCGACCCGGCCTAGAAGCTTGATCGAACCGAGAGTGCCACATTAGGTTTGCCGAAGCAAACCAGAGAAAGGTTACGAAAAGTCGGTCCATTTTTTTCTTTTATCTTGTCTAAATGCAAATTAATGTTCTTGTATGTTCATACTCACAGCGAGTAAGTTCGCGAATGAAACGAGCCACAAAAGACAATCAATTGCATCATAAACATAATTGGGGACTAAAATGTAAATAAATAAAATTACAAAACCAAAATTGAATTTAAGGTTACCAATCCTCAATTAGTCCATTTACATGCCAACATGATAAATTCCAAATCAATTTAATCATTCCAACTCATACAATTGCATTCCCAAGACTCAAGGACCAAAATGAAAGAACCAGAAACTTTCAAGATTCCAAATTAACTAACTTAACGGTACCCATACCGGTACGCGTACTGGTGTTTTGATACACCTATATGTTCTCAAAAACTCAGATTCAGTAGCTAAAATTTGTACCGAAACGCTTGTTCGCATATCGGTATGCCTGGCAAAAATACCTATGACCGTATCGAAACACTTGCTCAAGTACTGAAACATCAAGCCTAAAAAGGAAGGATCGTATCGAAACTCTATGCCTGAAATCGCATAGCTGTACCGGTACGAGGACACCTGTTTTGATACGCCTGAACCTGTAATGACATTTTTACCTAGTTTTCCACACAAACCATACACACATATAAGCATCCAACATCACACTTAACAACACATGCACCAAGGTTTAACTACAACGCAAGATTAAACCACCCAAAAGATTGGTCTAGAGGCATGCTCACTATAACTCACTACCAAACACACCAAAGTGCCTAACTAAGCAATAATCAACAAGAACACCATACCAACAATGCATTAGGACCATACTCAACAGGTTTAGCTCATCAAAACATGTCATCCAAGCAAAACCATCTAGATGCATACCTAGGTAACCATATAACATCAACCATAGGTAACGATGCATGATAAGCGAAACATCAAATATCAAACTCCAAAATCAGAGCATTATACATGCTCAAAACCATGGAAAACTGAATTACAAATCACAAAAATCCATGGCAAACACAGTACCTTATTAATCGGAAGCTAAAACTGAGTTCACACTCAAATAGTCTTGTCTTTGGATCACTTAATCCTTGCCTTTGCTGCCTCTAAGCTTTAATGCTCCGCATCATTATAGAAAGAGAGCGTAAGCACGCTAGCTTAGTGGGGATGCTCTTAAACGATGATGTATTTAAAAACCCTTGGAAACCAACACTTGTTTTCAAACCATGCTTATGGCCTAAGCAAGTTCCAATAGTTTCAAATCAAAACATGCATATCAACCATATGCAAATGAATACATATATTCCACATGCTTAATCCCAAGTCATCGAATACAAAATCATGCTTAAATCCCAAAGCATTATATACAAAACTATGCTTAAATCCCAAAGCATTTTAAATAGATTCAACATTAAAATTCTCATATATTGGCAATTATAGTGACCCTGGATAGTCGACCACTATCCTTGATTAGCTGACCGCTTACCTTTAGTTAACCTACCATTAACTTTACACATCGGATACACGGATCACCCTTAACGATCGACCATCATCAAGACTACCCCATGCCGATCGCATGACTTTACAACCTTGCCGGCTGCAAGCTTTACATCAACAAGGGGAACCGACCGCTCAACCCAAGTAATAAAAACATAGTCTGGGTAGCCGACCGCTATACCTCAAAAACTTTTAACCCACAATCGATTTTTAACCATATTATAGTGCATTTTATCCTATGGCATGCCAACTATATCTGAATGTTTTCTCACCTTGTCACATAGCCAATATATTATTTTCAAAACCATTTACTCACTATTTTACAATGCATTACACAAAAATCCCCACATATGCAAATCACATTGCCATAGCAATGTCACATTCAAGACCGGAATAAATACCAATGCTCACTAGCATTAAATATACCTTTAAGCAATTGCATATGTACTTTAAAATCATGCATTAACAGTAAGTAAAGGAAACCATGTTTACGACTAAAACATGAATCACACATGCTCATATCCAAACCGATATTGAAGAGCAAAAGAGGGAAACTTACTTATGAGCTTAGGTAAGTATTTCAAACTTATCCTAAACTCCCAAAACCACTTTCAAACCTTTGGAAGACTTTTAAGACCATTTCCACTCACCGATTTCACTTCGCCTTGCTTGCTACCACAAAACAAGCTCCCAGCAAGTATAGAACCACCTCAAGATGCTACGCCTTGACTATCCCCTGTTTCAGCCACACAAAACCAGAGGAAACATGCATTAAAATGCATCAAATACTCCGTTTCAACCCGAAATCCCGTAGCTCTCAAGATGCCCACTCAAAACTCATCCAAAACTTACCGAAATCAACCTCAAACACTACTCAATCTTAACCCAGCCATATTACAGCGATTTGAAACATCAGACTTCATCAATCAATATCTAAAAACTCATTCCCAACATCCTTTTACTTCCAACAAGCATTAAACACCTTAAAGACCCCAAAAACCTTTAACTATGAACCTAAACAATTAGAGATTCAACCAATTCTGGGATTCCATTATTAAAAACAACGTATCCACATTATAATACATCCAAAACAAGATTGAAATCAATCCACAACACTGGAAAAACAGATCCAAATCGAAAATCACAAGATTCTTCCATAAAACCTCAATTAAGCTAATATCCAAAATTAGGTAATCAAAACCTATTAGAAAACATATGTAAAGAGCCAAGAACTTGGGAATGTCAGTAAAAAACCTTTCATTAGAGGAGAAGAACGAAACTTACCTCCAATGAATAAGTTTCCCCTTAATTGGATGGTTTTTCCTCTTGAAAAGCAAGAAATTCAATAAGATTTGTGGAAAACAATTTAAGAAATCATTTAGCAAGTCAATGAGTAAAGAAATTAAGATCATTACCTTAAATCTCTGGTGGACAAGAGTGTATGGCTGAGAGTGTTTTGAGAGAAAATGTGAGAAAAGAAAAGTTACGTCAAAATGTGTTTTAGAAAGATAACTACATTTTTAACTAAATCCTTTTTAATTCTTTTAATTAAAACCATTTTAAAATTATCCTAATTAAGGGAAGACACAGATTATACCAAATGGTAAAATAGCTCCTTAAAGATTCTAAGTTTTTACTCTTTACAAAATAGTCACGTTTTTAAAACAGTTTTCAAAAATTGTATTTTGGTCACTAGCAAAAATGTTATCATTCTAAGGCTCGTTTTCCAAAATTGCTTTCACCAATATTTTTAATATAATAAAATATGATTTTTAAACATTTTTCCATAATTTTATCTTTCATAAAAATGTCTTCTCTCGAATTCGAATCGAATATCTAACCCGATCCACTAGACCGTCTAACCAGCCCCAAAACCGCTAGGCCCAAACCGGGGCGTTACAACTCTCCCCCTCTTAAGAAATTTCGCCCTCGAAATTTACCTGGAGGAAAAAGATGTAGAAATTGCTCCAACATATCCGCCTTGCTTTCTCTAGTGGCTTCCTCGATACCTCGATGTCGCCACAAGACTTTAACCATTTCTATCATCTTACCCCGTAGAACCTTGCTGCTAGAATCAAGGATTTCCACCGTGTCATCATCAAAGAACAAATCTCATCTCAACTCAATTTGCACCATCGTCATAACATGCGAAGGATCCAACCTATACCTCCGTAACATGGATACATGGAATACATCATGTATCTTCTCAAGCTCGAGAGGCATCCTCAACCGATAAACCACAGGACCAACTCGCTTCACAATCTCATATGATCCAATAAACCTCAGACTAAGCTTACCCTTACGTTCGAACTGCATCATCTTTTTCCACGGTGACAACTTCAAGAACACATGATCACCCATCGCATATTCAATTTCCCTACACTTTAAATCCGCTTAAGATTTTTGCCGATCCGCAGCCGCTTTCAAGCGTTCACACACAAGATTAACTTTCCCATCCGTGTCTTTCAACACATGAGGCAAGGATACATGCTTTTCCTCTACCTCGGCCCAACACAAGGGCATACGACACCTCCGGCCATACATTGCCTCAAATGGTGCCATCTGTATACTCGCTTGACAGCTGTTATTATAAGCAAATTCCACCAACGGCAAGTGCTTCTCCCAAGTTCCTTGAAACTCAATAATGCAACACTTTAGCATATCCTCCAAAACCTGGATAACACGCTCAGACTGTCCATCCGTCTGAGGATGATACGCGGTACTAAAACTCAACCTCGAACCTAAAGCCAGATGTAAACATTTCCAAAACCTTGATGTGAACCTCGAATCTCTATCTGAAATGATCGACTTTGGTACCTTGTGCAAACGCACAATCTCAGAGATAAAAAACCCACTAGCTTGTCCAATGTGTACGTCGTATGCACTGGCAGAAAATGTGCACACTTCGTAAACTGATGGACAATCACCCAAATGGAATGCTTTTTAGCCGGTGTCAGTAGCAACCCTGACACAAAGTCCATGGTGATTCTTTCCTATTTCTACTCTGAAAATCTCAACGGTTGCAACAATCCAGATGGAAACTGATGTTTAGCTTTAACCCGATGACACGCCATACACTTGGACACAAACTCTACCACATCCTTATTTAAACCAACCCAATAGTACCTTTCCTTCAAATCACAATACATTTTGATACTACTGGGATACATAGCAAAAGGTCTAGCATGTGCTTCCACCAAAATAGTATGCTTGAGCTCTAAGACTTTCAGCACCACTATTCGACCCTTGAAGCACAAAACTCCATCATCATCAAAATGAAAATCTATCAAATTACCATATTCTATGTACTTAACATGAGGAACCAAAGAATCATCATATGGTTGCTTAACCTTAATCAACTGTGACAGCATAGGCTTAACTTGCAATTCAGCCAACAACCCACCTTCTCGCGTCACACTCAACCTCACAAACATTGCCCTAAGCTCAACCGCCACCCTACGACTCAACGCATCCGCCACCATATTGGCTTTTCCAAGATGATACTAAATTGTCAAGACGTAATCCTTGAGCAACTCCAACCACCTTCATTGCATAAAGTTCAAATCCTTTCGAGACATTAAATACTTCAAACTCTTATGATCCGTAAGTACCACACCCTTCTCTCCATACAGATAGTGTCGCCAAACCTTCAAGTCAAACACCACCGCCGCAAGCTCCAAATCATGAGTTGGATAATTGCGTTCATGATCCTTTAACTGCCTCGACGCATAGGCCACAACCTTACCATCCTGCATCAATACACAACCCAAACCCACATGCGATGCATCACTATAAACCACAAACTCCTTCCTAGATTCCGGTTGAATCAACACAGGAGCATGTGTCAAAACCTCCTACAACTTCTCAAAACCCCGCTATTGCTTCTCCGTCCAAACGAAAGGAACATTCATTTGCAATAACTACGTCAACGGAGCCGCAATACTAGATAACCCTTCCACAAAACAGCGATAATACCCTGCCAACCTAAGAAAACTATGCACTTCCAACACGGTCTTAGGTTGTTTCCAATTGAGAATAGCCTCAATTTTTTATTGATCAACACGAATTCCCTCCGCGAATACCACATGTCCGAGAAACATCACCTCCTTGAGCCAAAACTCACACTTTCTCAACTTGGCATACAACTGATTGTCCTTCAAGACTTGTAACACAATCTGCAAATGCTGATCATTCTCCTCCTCGGTACGAAAGTACACGAGTATATCATCGACAAAAACCACCACAAACCGATCAAGGTACTCATGAAACACTCTATTTATCATATCCATGAAAACTGTCGGGGCGTTTGTCAAACCAAACAGCATCACCAAAAACTCGTAATGCACATACCTTATACGAAACGTCGTCTTATAAACATCCACATCCTTAACGTTGAATTTATAATATCCGACCTTAAATCTATCTTCGAAAACACTGCTGACCCGCAAAACTGATCGAACAAGTCATCAATCCGCGGCAACGGATACTTGTTATTCACTGTCAACTTATTCAACTAATGATAATCAATGCACATACGCATCGATCCATCATTCTTTTTCACAAAGAGAACTGGAGCACCCCAAGGAGAAACACTCGGTCGAATGAACCCATGATCCAACAACTCCTGAAGTTGTGATTTTAACTCTTTTAACTCCTTCGGTGCCATCTAATAAGGAGCAATGGACACCAGAGTTGTACCTTCATAAGTTTCAATGCGAAACTCTACCTCCCTATCTGGAGGTAAACCAGGCAACTCTTTAGGAAAAACTTTCGGATAATTACAAACAGACTGAATGCCCTGCACCAGAACACCCTTTGCTTCCAGATTCATAACAATAGCCAAATAAGATTGGCAACCATCAAACATCATCTTCTTCGCTCGGGTAGCCGAAACAATGTTGGATAAGAATTTTACATTCTCACCCACCACCACGACTTCATAATCATCGGCCAACTTTAGAGAAATCCTTTTGGACTCACAATCCACCACCGCCTTGTGCTCACTTAACCAATCCATACCCAAGATCCAAGATCTTGACCTTGCACCGCCAAAGGACAACACTCACACAACCTTCTAGTTGTAACCTTCTCCTTAAGTGAACTAGTACCGACATACCAACATCCAAGATCTTAATAAGAATATTTAACAATGATGCATGCTTACTTAGGATGTATGAATGAGTAGACCCCAAATCAATCAAAGAAAATAATGAAAAGGATTGCAAACTGAAAGTACCTGCGATCACATCCGTGTCATTGTGCCCCTCACGATGAGCATAGATTCATACCGGTCCACCATTCTTCGGTTGTATAGCAACAACACGAGCCACATCTCTCTAACCATCCTCGCGCCTTTGAAAGTTACCCCTACCATGTCCTCGGCCCCTCGCTGGTACAACAACACGAACCGGTGCATCGCCCATAGCACAGGGATAGTCACGCTTCATGTAACTATGAGATCCACATATCCAGCAACTCATGGTATTTCCCCAACACTCACCCATACGGCGTCTACCGCAACGCTCACACTCAGCTACAATACGAACACCTTGGTTACCATGGCCACCACCACGCCTGTGATCCGACTTGTGCCTCTTATCTTGGAACCTCTTATTCTGCCTTTCAGAATAGCCAGAGTCAGCTCCTCACTTATTCGAGACCATGCCCAAACCTTGTCCCGACACCCACAAGGACTACTCAATATCCTTAGCATGGTTTACAGGCACATCAAAATCTGTATAGTCCCCACCAACATGTATGTTTTGATATCATTCACTAACCCATAGCGAAACCTGTTGCACCTCTCAAGATCATCCGGAGCTAACTCCGAAGCATACTGACTCAAACGGACAAATTTTACCGCATATTCTGCCATAGACATGCCACCCTGTACCAAGGGCATAAACTCCTATTTCATCGCATCTAGATACTGAGGACCAAGGTACTTCTTTTTGAAAGCTCTTCCAAAGAACTCCCAAGTTACATCCGCCTCCGGGACATTAGCAATTGTGGTCACCAACCAATGATAAGCATCACCATGTAACACCGACACTGTACAACCTAGCTTACGCTCATCATTACAACCCATTTGATCCAGAATATGAACCGTACTCTCCAGCCAACCCTCAGCTACCTCAGAGCTCAAACCCCTAAACTCAATACCCCTCTAAACTATGGAGACGCTCCAAAGGTAACCCTAGGTTAACTGCCACAACAGGTGCTGATGTCTGCGCATGCACTCTAGCCATCGCTGCTTGAAAAGCTCTCGTTATCGTCTGAACTAATAGAGTCAGATCACCAAATACCGGCACTTGATGAGCCTGGGACGCACCACCAGCCCCAACATTAACCGGCAGAACTAACGGAGGAGGAAGAGGTAAAATATTAGTGGGATTCTCTTCCTCAATGTTATTCTGCCCGATTCTGGCATTACCAGCCATAGAACGTATCTGACGTAGAGCCATGCTAACAAAAGCAACAAAACACATTAAAGCCAAACTAACACAAGTTAAAGGAACCAAGACCACCTCATAAAACATTTTAAAACCTCGGTAATAGGTAATGTGTTCCCAGTTCATACCCCAACATGATGTAAATCAATCACTGTACATGTACACAATCACCATGCATAACTGATAAGTGTTCAAAAGTACTATTTTTCTTACCCTTTTTGCTCGTATTATTGTTAGACTTAGGCTGATATTAGTTGCATAATTAGCCATTCATGCATTAATCTATGTTTCCTTCCATCGTTGAGCTTGATTACATAACTTAGTATTTTTTTGTGGGAAAATATGCTGCTTTGGTGTGTTTTGTGTGTATGTGCAGGATCACTTGCCAAAGCAAGACTAGAGCTAGTTTCCAGGGCAATGCATGAAGGAGACGCCGAGCTAGTTGCCAGGGTAATGTATGAAGGAGAAGTCGAGCCAGTTGCCATGGCAATTGTCGACAAGAGCAAAGGTGATATGGTAGTTGAAATTGATGACTAGACAAGCCCAAGATGACGTGGAGCAAAGCCCAAACCCAAAGGAATTTGATTGCCATGCAGAGATTAAAGAAGAATTAAATTCCAAGAAGTTAGGAGAAGTTCTAGTAGGAATACAATTATAATAAAGAATTATATTCTTTAAAGATAATTTAATTCCAACTTAACTTCCTCCTCAAAGAAGGACTTTGGCCTAGCCCTATATATAGGAAGGAGATTTCGACAATCAATAGGGAGAAAGAGAGGGGAATTTCGACAAGTCCAAGGAGGGCAAGAGGAGAGAATTTTTGACAAGCATCAAGGGCAAGGAGGATTTTGACAAGCCTCCTCCTTCATCCTTTTCTTTCTTGTTCGATTGGGTTCATGCTATTATTTATCTGTGTTTATTTGGAACCTAGCCATGAACTAAATCTATTTGGCTATGGTTATTGTGTTTTGTGGTTGTGAGAAACTATTGGTTTTTGTTTAGGTAATAAGAGTTTGCACTTTTCTATTTCAAGGTTTACTCATTCTTGGTTCTTATTCTTGTTTGCGAGTGAATTGGGAGAGGATCTCGTGATTTCATATATTTATCTAATATCGGGAGAGTTAGATTCAAGAAACGAATGAATATGATCTTTATTCAATCTATTGATGGTGAAGATTAATCCGGCTTAGGAATAAGTTAAGGATTTCAACGGCTAAGAGGAGCGCAAGATTGGTTGTTGTTCACCCTTGATTCACGCAAGGATGTATTATCAAGGCATGCACAAGTAGCTAGAGTTTTGACTTAGGGATAAGAAGAAACCATTGAAGAACACTCTGACGAACCTTGAAGTTGCTGCCCAGACGCCCAAGTAGTTGCCCAACTAGTTGCCCAGGCAACCCCGTTGTGCAAGTTGCCCGTGCACTCTTTTAACAAGATGATCCAATCAGCTATCACACCTCAACTCACGATAACCTGACCTATCTCTCTCTCATTTGATCTCATCCATTCATTTAATTTATTGCTTTCTAGATTAGTTATTAGTTAAAACTCCTATAATCCTTTATTTGTGTTTTTACTTTTTACAGTGCAAGAGACTAGATCCTTGAAGTGGCACCAATCCCTGTGGAGACGATATCTTTTATACTATAACTTGCGACGTGTATACTTGCACATTTGCGTAGCACTTATTACGCACAACAAGTTTTTGGCGCCGTTGCCGGGGATTGGCAATAGCGACTTTGTTTTTATTTTCTTGCACTTTCTTTTTATTTTTCTTGTTTAAAATTCAAAGGGCTAACAAAATTTGGTTTTGCATTGCTATATGACCAGGGCGAGACCGACTTCACCAGAATATCCCTTTGATCAAGAAATAGAACGAACCTTACAAAGACTTAGACGAAGGATAAGAGTAGCAATGGCTAATCAAGACGGCAATATGCATCAAGATGTTCTAGCAGGAGGAGGAGTGATTCTTGCACGAAACAGAACTATTCGAGACTATCTTGAAGAAGATCTAGATGGACTTAACCCAGGAGTTGTCGCACCTGAAATTGAAGCCGACCACTTTGAGTTGAAACCGGTAATGTTTAATATGATCAACACAATAGGTCAATTTGGCAGCTCAGCAACTGAAGATGCACGGCAACATCTGAAATCTTTCCTCGAGATTTGCAACTCGTTCAAAATACACGGAGTCACCCCTGATGTCTTACGATTAAGATTATTCCCTATTCACCGAGGATAGGGCGAAAAGCATGGTTGAATAGCATTCTGCGGATCAATAGCATCTTGGACCGATCTTTGTCGTGATTTCCTTGCTAGATTTAATCCTACAAATTTGACTGATAAGCCGTAGTAACGACATTACTTCTTTTCGCAGCAGCGGATGATGAATCCATGTACGAGGCTTGGGAGCGATATAGAGAACTTCTACACAAATGCCCCTACACGGATTCGGTGTGGACTCAAGTAACAATGTTTTACAACGCCGTGAATACACCAACAAGGATGATGCTAGATGCCTCGGCAAACGACATACTCCTAGATAAGTCGCCGGAGGAAGCAATGCAAATTTTAAACAGGCTGGCCAAGAATGATTATCAATTCCCATCTACTAGAAGAGGAGGAGTTAGACGGCAAGCCACAATACATGAACTAGGATCATCAGATTCAATTTCGGCACAATTGGCCATTTTAACCAAGATGGTCCAGAACATGCAAAAACCAAACAACACACATGAAGTCAAGGTAATTGATTCTTTTTGTGAGTTATGTGGTGATAACTATAATTCTTCTGAATGTATGCAGAATCCGGAATCCAGCTTCTATGTGGGGAATTACAATCGGAGCAATAACGTGATGTCTAATACATACAATCCAGCTTGGAAGAAGCACCCAAATTTTTCATGTAGTAATCCCAACAATGCTCTAAACCAGAACAATCAGAATGCACAAGCATCGGGATTCCAGTAGAATATGCCACGGCAACAGTTGCCGCAGCAACAACCGACAACATCTAGTTCTTTGGAAAATTCTCTAAATGCTTTTATGATAAAAAACTGAATCTTATATGGCTGAGAATAGTAATTCATAAAAAGAACTGATGCTTTTATTAACAGGACCGAGATGAGATTGCAAAACCAAGAGGCGGCAATCAAATCATTGGAAAATCAAGTCGGACAGTTTGCTCAAAATCTGAATACTAGACCGCAAGGAGGTTTACCTAGCGATATTGAAGTCGCAAGAGGAACTGGCCATGAGCAATGTAAGGCAATCACCACTAGAAGTGGCCAACAACTTAGAGAGGTTCAAAAACGTTCATCAAACAAGACTTCACAACAAGATCAAGATGAACCTAGCGGCATAGCCTCAGATGCTGAACTAGGAATTGCCGCGGCAACTGATGATAAAGACGCCTCGGCAACTTGCGATAAGCATGCCTCGACAACCCCAGTTGATAACGCCTCGGCAACTCCAGTTGTCCCGGCAATGCTGTCAATCAGGTTTCAAACCAATGAAAGGATCGAAGATATCCGACTTCCACCACCATTCCCACAAAGGTTGAAGCGACAAAAGAAAGAATACCGATTCAAGAAGTTTCTGGATATCCTAAAGCAAGTCCACATCAACTTGTCATTGGTGGAAGCAATTGAACAAATGCCAAACTATGCCAAGTTTCTTAAAGACATTGTGTCCAAGAGAACAAGGCTAGGAGAGTTTGAAACAGGTGCCGCAACAGAGGGATGCATGGCAATGTTGCACAATCGTATGCCACCCAAGTTGAAGGATCCCGGAAGTTTCACAATACCCTGTTCCATTGGAAATCACTATGTCGGTAAAGCATTATGCAACCTTAGGGCTAACATAAACTTGATGCCTAAATCGGTTTTCCAGAAACTAGGAATCGGGAAGGCAAGACCTACAACAATTATGTTGTAGCTAGCCGACAGATCCTATGTGCATCCAAAGGGAAAAATCGAGGACATACTGTAAAAGTTGATAAATTTATTTTTCTCGCTGACTTTATTATTTTGGATTGTGAAGCAGATGAGCATGCACCTATCATTCTCGGGAGACCATTCCTAGCAACAGGGAGAACCTTGATCGATGTTGAAAAGGGAGAACTCACAATGAGGGTGAATGACCAGCAAGTTAAACTAAATGTGTTCCAAACACTAAGGCATGCCGATGATCCAGAAGAATGCCAACATCTTCATGCCACGTCAGAGTTTAACTTCGATGAGGAATTTAGTTGCCTCGGCAACTATATTGCCGATCAAGAGGAACCTGAGGAGTATGAAGAACCGGTCGATGAGGAACAACAAGAAGAGGCAAATTGGCTAGTCAATCGACCAGGTACATACTTTGAACCACTGGATTACTCAGGTAAGGAAGGTAAGCTTGAAAAACCCTCTATTGAACAACCATCGATTTTTGAGTTGAAACAATTGCCAGAGCAACTAAAATATGCATACTTAGGAACCGATAATACATTGCCTGTAATTATTTCTTTTAAGTTACAGCCTGAGCAGTAAAAGAAGCTGATCAAGATGTTGAAGCTGCACAAAAAGGCAATAGGGTGGACAATTGCCGACTTGAAGGGAATTAGCCCGACAGTATGCATACACAAGATTTTGTTGGAAGATGATCACAAACCTTCAATTGAGGCCCAGAGGAGACTGAATCATGCCATGAAAGGGGTTGTAATGAAAGAAATCATCAAGTGGCTTGACGCCGGTATTATATACCCTATCTCTGATAGTACATGGGTAAGTCTGGTACAATGTGTACCGAAAAATAGAGGTATAACGGTGGTAAGTAATGAAAATAATGAACTCATTCCAACCAGGACTTGTGACCGGTTGGAGGGTTTGTATGGATTATCGAAAGCTAAACAAAGCCACTAGGAAAGATCACTTCCCATTACCCTTTATTGATCAAATGCTTGACTGTCTTGCAGGTAAACCCTTTTATTGTTTTCTTGATGGTTATTCAGGTTACAATCAAATTGCCATAGCACCAGAAGATCAAGAAAAGACAACCTTCACATGCCCATACGGTACCTATGCCTTCCGAAGGATGCCGTTCGGATTGTGTAACGCCCCGACAACCTTCCCAAGATGCATGATGGCGCTCTTTTCAGACATGGTCGAAGACTTCCTTGAGATCTTCATGGATGATTTTTCTGTTTTTGGTAATGACTTCGACAGCTGTCTCGGCAATTTAGAGAGGGTGTTGGCAATATGTGAAGAAACGGATTTAGTCCTCAATTGGGAGAAATGCCATTTTATGGTAGATGAAGGAATAGTGCTTGGCCACAAGATTTCATCCAAGGGAATTGAAGTAGACAAAGCCAAGGTGGACGTGATCGAGAGATTACCCCCACCAAGTTCGGTTAAAGGAATTTGAAGTTTTCTCAGACATGCAGGTTTTTACAGGAGGTTCATTCATAATTTTTCTAAAATTACTAAACCCTTGTACAATTTGCCTGAACAGGATAAATTCTTCGATTTTGATGATTCCTTCACCCAAGCATTCGAAACCCTAAAGAAAAAGCTTGCCTCGGCACCCATTGTCGTTCCACCAGATTGGACGCTACCTTTTGGGCTCATGTGTGATGCAAGTGATTTCGCGGTAGGAGCAGTCCTAGGCCAACGCACAGGTAAGACCTTCCATGTGATATACTACGCTAGTAAAACTCTTAATAGTGCTCAAGTAAATTACACAACAAGGGAGAAAGAGTTACTAGCTGTAGTTTTCGCATTTGACAAGTTCCTATCCTATTTGATTGGTACAAAGGTAATTGTTCATACGGACCATTCGACAATCAAATATCTATTTGCTAAAAAGGATGCTAAACCTCGTTTGATTCGTTGGATATTACTTTTACAAGAATTTGATATTGAAATTAAGGACAGGAAAGGAACAAAAAATCAAGTGGCCGACCACTTATTACGTTTAGAATGCAACAGGGAGGAAGACGCGGATCTAGAGATATGCGATGCATTCCCGGATGAACAAATTTTAGTTGCCTCGGCAACCATGGACGCGCATGCCTCGGCAACCCTCGACGCCTCGGCAACCATGGATGCACACACCTTAGCAACTCTCGACGCCACAATAGCCTTTGACGCGTACGCCTCGGCAATAATGGGAGCAGTTGCCACGGCAGCACATGCCTCGGCAATACCCTGGTACGCGGATTTAGTTAATTTCCTTGTTTGTGGTATTTTACCCTATGGCATTACTTACCAAGGGAAGAAGCGGTTCCGCCATGATGCTAAGCATTACTTTTGGGACGAGCCTCTTTTATTTAAACAATGTGCAGATCAGGTTATACGTCGATGTGTCCCTGAAGAAAAGTAATAGAATGTACTCCGGAAATGCCATTATTCACCCTATGGAGGAGATTTTGGAGGAACGCGTACCGCGGCCAAAGTTTTGCAATCCGGTTTGTATTGGCCAACATTGTACAAAGATGCCCAAGACTTTTACAAGCAATGTGATCGTTGCCAGAGGACGGACAATATCTCAAGACGACATGAGATGCCACTCCATAACATCATCGAGGTGGAATTGTTCGATGTGTGGGGGATCGATTTTATGGAACCTTTCCCATCTTCATTCGGCAACCTCTACATCTTACTTGCCGTCGACTATGTGTCTAAATGGGTGGAGGCAGCTGTAGTTCCCAACAACGATTCCAAGACCGTGCAACGATTCTTGCAGAAAAACATATTTACACGGTTTGGGATGCCAAGAGCAATTATCAGTGACGAAGGCAAGCATTTTGACAACAGACTAATTGCCAAGATGTTGCAACGCTTCGGCATATCACACAAGATCGCCACGACATATCACCCACAAACCAACGGGCAAGTAGAAATTTCCAACTGGGAGTTGAAGGGAATACTCGAGAAAGTTGTAAATCCCTCAAGGAAGGATTGGTCATTAAGACTAGATGACGCACTTTGGACATATCGCACTACATTCAAAACACCCTTAGGTATGTCCCCCTTCCGACTTGTCTATGGCAAAACATGCCATCTACCGGTGGAAATCGAGCACAAGGCGTACTGGGCAATCAAGACCGTGAATATGGATTGGGAAAGTGCCAGAAAAAAGCGTTTGATGGATCTCAATGAGATAGAAGAATTTCGTGCACTCGCCTATAACAATGCACGAATCTACAAGGAGAAAACAAAGCGCTGGCACGACAAGAAACTATTGCCACGGCAATTCACGCCAGGGCAACTAGTTCTCCTATTCAATTCTCGGTTAAAACTTTTCCCGAGAAAGCTGAAATCAAGATGGTCGGGACCATTCGAAGTCGTCAAACCATTCTCCCATGGTGCTGTGATAATCAAGTCCATCTCTAACAACCATGAATTCAAAGTTAATGGACAAAGATTGAAGCACTACAATGGTGCCCATGTGGAACGTAACAAGGAAGTGGTCAACTTAGGAGATGCATGAGCATGCTCTCCCTTTTGATATTAGTAGTTTTATTTTTTATTTTCGATTAAGTATCTATTTTATTTTATTTCGATTTTTTTATTTTTATTTTTTTAATATTTCTGATTATTATTATATATATATATATATTTAGGATAGATTTTTTTTTTAGAATCCCTTTATACATCTTTATTTATTTTCTTTTATTAATTTAATTTTAATCCTTATTTGATTTGTCTTTCAATTGTAGGAAAAAAAAGTTCAAGATAAAGAGGAATTCTAATTCAAGTAGGAAAACATCTTCAACAAGGAAACTAGTGGGCTGAATCTAAGGCTTATATAAAGCCTCCAATTCACCCTAACCACAACCCCTTGTCGTCAACTTCTCCCTCACCCTAAACCCTTTTTCGTTTTTCCCTAATCCCACCCACCTATCTTTTCTATAAAACCCATCACCCTTAACCTATTCCTACTTTCTATCTTGCAACTTTTTAGTTTCTTTTCTTTTCTTTTCTTTGTTTTTACAAAACTCACTACCAAGATCATCCATGGCATCCAAGATTAAACTTTTAGTTCATCCAAGTTCCTCCAAAGAACCAAGATACAAGAAGTTTGCTACACCGGTGGTTCAAGAAAGATTTCAATCCAAGTTTGAAAGCCGGAAGATTCATGAAGAACAAGGCTTTGAATACTCCAAATCTCATCAAGATTTCGGCCTTGAACCATTTATCTTCGAGAGGATTGCACATCAAAAGTGGCAAATCTTTTTCCATCAACCGGAACCGGGTAACATCTCATGGGTAAGAGAATTCTATGCTCACTCACCTAACCCGGATAATCCTTATGTTTTTGTTCATGACAAGGCCATACTCATAAGTCCCGAAAGCGTCAACACCTTTTACAGGATTTACATTGAGAAGGACGAGCATCAAGCCTTCGTTGATCAAATCACTCCCAAGCAACTCGACAAGGTGCTTCAAGAACTCACTCAACCGGGATCTCATTTGAACGACGGTAAATACAAGGGCACGGTAAATCGCCTTCGGCTTAAACCCGAGGCAAAACTATGGAATAAGTTTGTTAAAACTTCTTTAATGCCCACCACACACAATACTACCGTTGATATACCACGCCTTTTGCTCATACATTCTATTTTGCATAATCGCATCATTAACATTGGAAAAATTATTTGTGATGAGATTTTTGTATGCAGCTCAAAAGATAAGGGTTCTCTTTTCTTCCCTTGCTTAATTTCTAATCTTTGCAAGGAGATGCATGTCCCAAGTGAGTCCACCGATGAAAAGGCCCTACCTAAGTCTGGTTGGAATCAAGCACTAATCTGAAAGCTAATGGGAGAGGCACCGGGAGATTCTTCAAGGCCTCCAATTGCCACGGCAACTCCTACCGCCCCGGCAATCCATAATGCCCAAGCACCTAACGCCCGAGCAACTCAACCATCGACCCCGGGACACTTTGAAGCACTCTTGCACCCATTGGCAAGCCACCTAAGGCAAATTGAAGACCGACAACTAATGTTCATGCGGTACATGAAGGAGCACAACAATGCCATCACCCAAGTCATCCTAGAAAAGTACCCGGACAATCGCGTGTCGTTCCCAATCTTTCCCGCCGAGATCCTTGCCCCGGCAACCAATGAAGCAGTCGCCACGGCAACCACAACAGCTGATGCCACGGCAACCTACTTCGTGCATGCACAAGCTGACGCCACGACAACCAACCCTGAAGATGCCACGGCAACCAAAGCTAAAGACATCCCGGCAACCACTGCAAAAGCCAAAGGTAAAGCACATATGCCCGAATCAAGTCCTACGAAATCATTTTCTGATTTTTCAGATTCGGACGAGTCCTCCATTGAACCAACAAAGACCGCACCAATTGAATGCTCCAAGTGAAAAGCCAATGACATTGATGAAGAGGACGATGAGGACAACCCCGTACTAGGATCGATTCCACCACCGGCAACAAGAAAACAACCATCGCGTTCAAGCAAGAGAATCAAGACACCGACCAAAAGGAAACTAATCATCTACGATGACGAACTCTCGGAGTAAGTCCTCGTATGCATTTTTATTTTTTTTTCGTTATTTTTATGCAAGCATTGAGGACAATGCCTCACTCGAGTTTGGGGGGGATTGTTATTAGTAGTTACCATGTTTAGTTACATTCATCTTAAGTATTACATTTAGGATACATAAATTGCTTGCCATGCCTTTAATTGGAACAATAATTGCTTAGATTTGATGAATATCCGATGATGACTTTGCCAATGCACTTAATTGATAGAATTTTTATTCTAGGATAACCATGGAAAAACTTAGAATTTTACTATGATGCTAATTTTGATGAAACACTGTTGTGGTTTGATTGATTTAAGGAATTCTAGTGAACATAGGTTGATAATTAACAAATTGGGGGATTAGAATAAAAATTGGCAATTATAGTGACCCTGAAAAGTTGATCACTATCCTTCATTAGCCGACTGCTAACCTTTAGTTAACTGACCATTAACTTTACACATCAGATACACAGATCTCCCTTAATGATCGACCATCATCAAGACTACCTCATGCCGACCGCTTGACTTTACAACCTTGCTGACCACAAGCTTTACATCAACAAGGGGAACCAACTGCTCAACCAAAGTGATAACAACATAGTCCGAGTAGCCGATCGCTATACCTCAAAGTCTCTTAACCCACGATCGATTTTTGACCATATTATAGTGCACTTTATCCTATGGCATGCCAACTATATCTGATTGTTTTCTCACCTTGTCATATAGCCAATATATCATTTTCAAAACCATTTACTCACTATTTTACAATGTATTACACAAAAATCCCCACATATGCAAATCACATTGCCATAGCAATATCACATTCCCGACCGGAATAAATACTAATGCTCACTAGCATTAAACATACCTTTAAGCCACTGCATATGTGCTTTAAAATCATGCATTAACAGTAAGTAAAGCAAATCATGTTTACGACTAAAACATGAATCGCACATACTCATATCCGAACAGATATTGAAGAGCAAAAGAGGGAAACTTACTTTCGAGCTTAGTAAGTGTTTCAAACTTATCCTAAACTCCCAAAACCACTTTCAAACCTTTGGAAGACTTTTAAGACCGTTTCCACTCACCGATTTCACTTCGCCTTGCTTGCTACCACAAAACAAGCTCTCGGCAAGTATAGAACCACCTCAAGATGCTACTCCTTGACTATCCCCTGTTTCGGCCACACAAAACCAGAGGAAACATGCATTAAAATGCATCCAATACTCTGTTTAACTCCAAAATCCCGTAGCTCTCAAGATGCCCACTCAAAACTCATCCAAAACTTACCGAAATCAACCTCAAACACTACTCAATCTTAACCCAGCCATATTACAGCGATTTGAAACATCAAACTTCATCAACAATATCTAAAAGTTCATTCCCAACATCCTTTTACTTCATGCAAGGATTAAACACCTTAAACAACCCAAAAACCTTTAATTATCAACCTAAACAATTAGAGATTCAACCAATTCCAGCATTCCATTATTAAAAACAACTTATCCACGTTATAATACATCCAAAACAAGATTGAAATCAATCCACAACACTAGAAAAATAGATCCAAATCGAAAATCACAAGATTCTTCCATAAAACCTCAATTAAGCTAATATCCAAAATTAGGTAATCAAAACCTATTAGAAAACATATGTAAAGATCCAAGAACTTGGGAATTTCAGTAAAGAACCTTTCATTAGAGGAGAAGAATGAAACTTACCTCCAATGAATGAGTTTCCCCTTAATTGGATAGTTTTTCCTCTTGAAAAGCAAAGAAATTCAATAGGATTTGTGGTAAACAATTTAAGAAATCATTTAGCAAGTCAATGAGTAAAAAAAATTAAGATCATTACCTTAAATCTCTGATGGAAAAAGAGTGTTTGGCTGAGAGTGTTTTGAGAGAAAATGTGAGAAAAGAAAAGTTACGTCAAAATGTGTTTTAGAAAGATAACTACCTTTTTAACTAAATCCTTTTTTAATTCTTTTAATTAAACCATTTTAAAATAATCCTAATTAAGGGAATACTCAGATTAGACCAATTGGTAAAATAGCTCCTTAAAGATTCTATGTTTTGACTATTTACAAAACAATCACCTTTTTAAAATAGTTTTCAAAAATTGCATTTTGGTCACTAGCCAAAATGTCATCCTTCTAAGGCTCGTTTTCCAAAATTGCTTTCGCTAATATTTTTAATATAATAAAATATGATTTTTAAACATTTTTTCCATAATTTTATCTTTCAAAAAAATATCTACACCCGAATTCGACTTGAATCTCTAACCTGATCCACTGGACTGTCTAACGAGCCCCAAAGTTGCTAGGCCCAAAATCGGGGTGTTACAGTTAACATGCTTAATTTGCTATAAAGGAAAATGAGATGTAATAATCTTTAAGATACAAAAATTTTGGTGATCACATGAATAGCTTAATATTCTAAAGTTCTAGTAAATCTTTGATATTTAGGTTTGAAGTTTGCATCTCATTCGAATGCTATTGTTAAATTTTAAGTGATAAATTGAATAAGAATTGTATTTTATGTATAATGTTAAGTTTTTTAAGACGTTTGATTGTGCCTTGTGTATATTTAAATTAGCATCCGGATTCACTATGTTATAACATGTTAATTAACTAAATGAGAGATTGGTATCTAACATATTTATCTAAATGAAATAGATTTATTAATAGTCTATTCTATCATGTTTATATGTGTTCTTTTTGTTTGTATGAGTTTTTCTTTCATGTTTGTTATGTATAATATTTTTTGTTTGTTAGTGACGCTTCTAAACTCGGTATTCTTCTATAGCGGTTTAGGGGTGTTTCATTTTGGTATTCAGAGCTAAGGTTTAGTCAATCCTAGGACTAAACCAAGTCTTGTGCACTTTCAGTCATTACTTGTGCCACCTAGGAGTTAATTGATAAATACTTGTGATTTATGCTTAATAAAAGCTCATTTTCTTTGTATATCTAGTCGATAGCAATGTTGGGAACACATCTAGGCTGGGATGATGAAAGCTAGGTTGGCTTCTCCAATGAAGGAGGCAGTGTAAGAATGAACCAGGAGCAACAAGAACCTCTAAAGACTATTGAACCTCAACAGGATCAACAGGAAGCTCCTACAATCCATCTCGTTCAACGGGAATGTCTCCTTAGCATGAAGGAGATGTTTGATCAGTTAGCCACCTCCTTGAGGCAAAATCCTCCAATTCCTCCCACTCCTCCTATAGCAGTATTGATAAGAGTCCCAATTGATAAGCTATCTCAACATCGAGCTTATACATTTACGGGTGCTAACGATGAGAAGCCAGAAGATGTTGAATACTGGTTAGAAGCTACTACCAGGATTTTAACCAAACAATTATAATGTTCAGACAAACATAAACTGGAGTGTGTTGTAGCCCTTCTTGCTGATGAGGCACTAAGTTGGTGGGAAACTACAACCCTTACAGCCCCGGCTGATGCTATCACCTGAGAATTTTTTCTTAAAGAATTCCGAAAGAAGTGTATAAGTGATCAATACCTTGCCGAACGTAGAAGATGTTTCTTACAATTGAAACAAGGGGGAAAACCAATTGAGTAGTACGTGAGTGAATTTTGTAAATATTGCAAGCATGGGTCTAAATTTATCAAGAAAGAAGAGGATAAGTGTCGAATTTTATTGATGGGCTCAATGGCGAATTAGGGTCTATGTTTACTGCCTTGGGAATTATTGATTTTCAAGAATTGGTGAACCAAGCTATAGCTACTGAAGCTAAGATGAAGGCATCAGAAAAGAGGAAAGGGAACTACTCCCAAAAAGATAAGAGGTCGAGCGATGATAAGAAAAATCGTTGGTAATCCAAGAAGCCAAAGTATCATGGAGGAAGTTCTGTGAACTACAACTCTTCTCCAAAGAGTAATTTCTTACCAAAGCCTCCGACTATGGTCAAAACTTATGCACCTTCGATTTCTATTAACAGCACAGGAATGTGGGAAGAGAATCACAAATTCCTACTTGTAATGTTTGTCAGAAAAATCATGCGGGACAATGTAGAAGGCAAATAAATGTCTGCTTCTTGTGTGGAAAAACAAATCACTTCATCAAAGATTGTCCTCAAAAACCGAATAAGCTTCCAAGTCATGTGCCAAAGAATTCGAATTATGTTCAGACATCAAAAAGAAAGGGGCCAAAACAGGCTCAGTACAGTAATTATAGGAAGAATCGAGGTCAGGCTTCCAATGCTACTTATTAGGAATCTCGGGCACCAGCCCGAGTGTATCATGTTAGAGGCCGAGAAGAGAAAGAATCCCTTGATGTAATTGCATGTACTATCAAGTTATTTTCACATTCTGTCTATGTTCTTTTTGATTCGGGATCAACACATTCTTTGATTTGCTCTTCTATAATTGCAAAGTTTAAGTTGAGTCCTGAACCCATAAATTGTAATCTGATAGCTACCAATCTTTTAGGAGATAAAGTAGTTGTTAATCAAGTATGCAAAAATTGCCTTTTGTTTATTCAAGAAATTCATTTTTCTGCCGACCTTCTAGCCTTACCATTCAATGAGTTTGACCTTATTCTAGGTCTAGATTGGTTGAGGAAACATCAGGCTTGGGTAGACTGTGCTAAGAAAAGACTTTTCCTATTAGGCCTAGGAAAAGAATCAATAACTTTGATAGATAATAAATCTTTTGAACCCACCTCTGTGTTTGCTGCTATATCTAAGATAAATGAAACCAAACTCTCCTTTGACTCCATTCTAACTGTCTCTAAATTTCCTGATGTATTTCCCGAGGAACTTCTGGGGTTACTTCCATCAGGAGAAGTTGATTTTGGAATTGAAGTTCAATCGGGATCAACTCTAGTTTCTATTACACCTTGTCAGATGGCTCCAATTGAACTTAAAGAACTTAAGAGCCAGTTGCAAGATTTACAAGATAAAGGCTTCATTAAGTTGAGTTCGTCTCCTTGGGTAGCCCCTCTTTTATTTGTTAAGAAAAATGATGGATCGATGAGGCTTTGCATCGACTATAGACAATTGAACCAGTTTACCATCAAGAACAAGTATCTGTTACCAAGGATTGAAGATTTGTTTGATCAGCTCAAGGATTCTAAGGTGTTTTCCAAGATTGATCTTCGATCGGGGTATTTTCAGATGAAAGTTAAAGAGTATAATATTCCTAAAATCACATTTTGGACTCAATATGGTCACTATGAATTTCTAATGATGCCTTTTGGCTTAACGAATGCCCCTGCTGCATTCATGGATCTTATGAATCGAGTCTTTAAACCATATTTGGATAAGTTTGTAGTAGTCTTTATAGATGATATCCTTGTTTACTCCAAGAATAAGGATGAACATTCGAAACATCGTTGAAACATTTTACAAACTCTCCGAGATAACCAGCTTTATGCCAAATTCAATAAATGCAAATTTTGGTTGTCTGAGGTATCTTTTCTTGGACATGCGATATCTGCGGAAGGTATTAAAGTCGCTCCAAAGAAGATACAAGCTATAGTGGATTGGAGACCTCTGAAAAATGTTAGTGAGGATAGAAGTTTTCTTGGTTTAGCAGGTTACTACCGAAGATTTGTAAAAGGGTTCTCCATGTTAGCTACCCCTTTTACCAAACTTCTTCGAAAAGATGTACCCTTATTTGGTCGAAAAAGTAGCAAATGAATTTTGATCAATTGAAACAAGTTCTTACTCAAGCTCCAGTTTTAACACAACCGGAGTCATGAAAAAAGTATACAGTATTTAGTGATGAATCTCATCTTGGTTTGGGTGTGTTCATATGCGTGATGAAAAAGTGGTAGCTTATGCATCCCGACAATTAAAACCTCGCGAATTGAACTATCCAACCCATGATCTCGAGCTAGCTGCAATCGTTTTTGCTCTAAAAATCTGGAGACATTATTTGTTTGGAGAGAAATGTTATCTTTTCACATACCACAAAAGCTTAAAGTATCTTTTAACCCAAAAGAATTGAAACTTAAACAAAGGATATGGATGGAGTTACTCAAGGACTATGATCTAATCATTGATTATCACCCAGGAAAAAGTGTAACCCACTCGACCTGACCTTTTCGCCAGACTGACACGAGCGAGTCACATTGGGTTTACCGAGGTAAACCGAGAGAAGAAACCCCAAAAAGTGACCATTTTATTCCTTTATCTTGTCTAGATGCTTAATTAATATCCTACATGTTCATGCTGACAGTAGATGAAAACCCAACTCAATCGGGCATCGATTTGACATCCAATCGGTCTCAAATGCAATTTTGGGACCAAATTGTAATTCCATAAAATTATAGGATTAAAGCTCATTTTTATGTTACCCAACCTTAATTAATCAGGATTCAATCATACATCTCAAATTTTAGCTCAATCCGATCACTCAAGGGCATCTAATTGCATATACAAAACCATGGACTAAAATGTAAGAAAACAAAACCTCATTTCCAAGACAATAATAGACTTACCTGCCAACCTTACCGATACAGTTTAACCCATTTCGGTACGGTTTAAAACACCTCGTTTCGGTACACAGCTCCCCGTACTGGTACGCCCAACAATAAAAACAAACTTTTGAAGTTGCTTTGTGGACCATACCGATACGGATAGTGGTGTTTCGATACGCAGAACTTGGGTTAAAAAGCAGATTCCAGTGGCTGAAACCCGTACTGGAATGCTAGGCCAAAATAGCCTAGGCGTATTGGAACGACTAGCACTCATATCGAAACCCTGTGCCTGGAGATACCCAACTATATCGAAATGCCAAGTAGCGTACCCGTACGCCTGTACATTTCTGATTCAATTTAGCTGATCAAACATGCTTTTTAACCACACAAAACACCCTATCAAGCCTCTAATACATAACCAACATGTTTTCAAAGATCATGGCTCAACCATTCCTACCATATCATCAACTTTTCATGGCATCACTCATTAAATGTTATATATAGGCGTGTATCCTGGTTTTCATCCAAACAACATTCCAAAATGTAAACCATCTTTGAAAACAAACTTTAAAGGCCATTTACAACTCAAGAGCAATAAGGCAAATATGCTCAAACAGGGAGTTCAACAAAACATCTCCCAAAACTAAACAAGTACCCCATTGCCTTTATTCTTATAGTCTAATCCAAACATACTTTGTTAGCCAAGTCTTGCTAGGATCCCCTTGCTTCTTGCTGCCTTTCGAGACCTTAATTCTCTGCATTGATGGACAAAGAGAGCATAAGCACACTAGGCTTAGTGAGGAGTGCTCAAATACAACATACCATAAATGCATTTAAAACCATTGTCTAAAACATACTAAAAATCCCTTTTTAAGTTCTACTTTTCATCATATAAAACAACATGCCTTACAAACCATGCACTTAACACTTTCAAAACCTGCATATTAAACCATATGCTACATGTATCATTAACCAACATCAAAATCCCATTGCTAACCTCAATTTAAGCCTTCCCATGCATAACAACCATATGCAAAGCTTAAAGAGTAAACATGTATAAATCACATTATACAACATAAACCTCTCAATAATACATTAACAATTATATTGGCTTATAAATGATCACTAAACAAGTCCTATACCAAAACAGTTCATCGGATACACAGATTCAACAAGTGTTCAACCAACACTTCAAGCATCTCAACGGGAATAGCGATACAATAACAATCGCGGTACATTACCAACCGGGTACTTACACAACCCTTGGGGACACCAACCCCTTTCATCGGTTAGACGCTTAATCCACTAACGGGCGTTTTCGATATTGTTTAACCCCTCTACTGTTGGTACTCGGATGAAGTTTTCGGTACACGGATCTAAACCCCTCAACATCCAAGGTGACTTATTATAGTGCACTCAATCCTATGGCCGGCCAAGTATATCCGATAACAATTTTTAAAACCACATCACTTGCCAACATAATTAACCATTTAACATTTACCTCACTGTTTTTAACAAGCATTAACCAAACGATTTTTCCAAAGCAACAACCATGCTTTAAACCACAAGTATAAACCACATACTTACAAGGATCACTTACCATGTGCATCCTTCAACATTTAATGCTCAAATACAGTTCAACGAATACTTTAGAACATGCTTAAACAGTAGGTAACATGTGAACCAAACAAGTGCGTAAAACCATTTAACACTAGCACGACCGAGAGAGAAAATCCACTTTTACTTACTTCCGAGTTTAAACCAGAATATCAAGCTACGTTTAAACTCCCATAAACCACCTTTAAAACACTCCAAAGCTGGAATCCATGTTCTCACTCACCGATACGTGAAACCTCAATTTGTCGACGCGAAATCAAGCGTCCAAAGCTTCCAATGCTTCACCAAACACTTCCGGATCAACTTCCCCTACTTTGAACACAACATAATAGAGGATTAATGCATCTCAATGTATTCAAGACGCTGCAACAACAAATCCTCTCGGATTACCACAATCCTCACAATATTACCCCTCCACAACAACCGAAATCATCATCAAAACCTTCCCAAACACATCCCAGCCACATCCTAACACTCTAACACCACTTTTATGAACAATCAACACCTAAAAACAGAATCACATCAACCTAACCCCCTGCATTCACGCAGTCACCAAAAACACCCCAAGAACACAAATCTAGCAACCTAAACAATTAGAGATTCAAGATTTTCGAGATTCCATTAACAACAACTTATCAACATTATAAAACATCCACAATATGAATTAAGTCATTCTTAATTACCAGAAATTAGATTCAATCCGTGAATCAACTCATTTCCCCCAATTAACTCAATTAATCATTGAAAAATCATTAAAATCATATTAGAAACAAAAAATCAAGGATCAGATGCTTGGTAATTTCATTAAAGAACCATATAATAGAGGAGATCTCGGACCGTACCCTTATTGTGAAGTTTCTCCCTCAATTGATTTGATAAAAGCTAAGAAACACAAGATTAACGTAAGATTTTGTTTAAACAATCTTAGTTAAACAATTTGAAACCATAAAATCATGTTAGAAACCATCTCACCTCTGGAATTTGATGAAAACTTGAGTGTTTGGCTGAGGAGAGAATGGAGAGAAAAGTGGAGAGAAAAATAACGTGATTTATTTTCCAAAACCAATAACCATCTTTTAACCAAAAATCTCTTTTAATTGAATAATAAAAAACATGTTAAAATAAGTCTAATTAAGGGAGAAACCATCAGAAACAAATTGGTAAAATATCTCCTTAAAGATTCTAAGAATTTGATCCTTTTCATTTTAGTCACTAGAAAATCACAGTTTTCAAAACTTGCATTTTAGTCACTAGCTAAAATGTCTGACTTCCAAGACTCATTTTCAAAAATTGATTCCACCAAAAATCATTATATATTAAAATATGATTTTTAACTATTTTTCCATATTTTTAACTCACCGAAAAATATATTGTCCTGAATCTGACTCGAATCTCTAACCCAGTCCACCAGACCGTCTAATACCCCCAAAACTGCTAGGCCCAAAAAATCAGAGCGTTACAACTCTCCCCCACTTAAGAAATTTCGTCCTCGAAATTTACCTGGAGGAAACAGGTGCATAAATTGTTTCAACATATCCGACTTGCGCTCCCACGTGGCCTCCTCAAACCGCGATGCTTCCACATCACCTTAACGAGCTCAACCGTCTTGCCCTGCAACAACTTACTGCTGGTATCAAGAATCTCTATCGATTCTTCATCGTAAGATAGGCCCGGTCTCAACTCAATCTCCTCCACCGACATAACATGCGATGGATCCGACCTATACCTCCGCAACACCGAAACATGGAGCACACCTTAAATATTTCCCAACACCGGAGGTAATCTTAAGCGGTCTCAACAGGACCCACACGCTCAACAACCTCGTATGGTCCAATGAATCTTGGGCTAAGCTTCCCTTTCCTCCCAAATCCCAACACTTTTTTCCAAGGCGACACCTTCAAAAACACTTTATCACCCACAGCATACTCTATATCCCTACGCTTCAAATCTGCATAGGACTTTTGACGATCTGCAGCTACTTTTAAGCGTTCATATATCAACTTTACCTTTTCGGTTGTGCCTTTTAGAACATTAGGCATCGATACAAACTTTTCCCCCGCTTCTGCCCAACACACAGGCGTACGTCATTTCCTGCCATACAATGCTTCAAAAGGTTCCATTTGTATGCTAGCACGGTAACTGTTATTGTAAGCAAACTCCACCAACGGCAACTGCTTCTCCCACGTTCCATGGTACTCAATAATACAACACCTCAGCATATCCTCGAGAACCTGAATTACGCGCTCCGACTGACCATCTGACTGAGGATGATACGAGGTATTGAAACTCAACTGGGTTCCCAATGAACGATGCAAACTCACCCAAAACCTTGCGGTGAACCTCGGATCCCTATCTGAGACTATAGATTTGGGCACCCCATGCAACCGCACAATATCTGAACTGTACAATTCAGCCAACCTGTCTATGGTATACATAGTATACATTGGCACAAAATACGCACACTTCGTAAATCGGTCAACAATCACCCAGATGAAATCATTTTTGGTTGGTGTCAAAGGCAGCCTAGACACAAAATCCATGGTTATTCTTTCCCACTTCCATTCTGGTATTCTCAATGGCTGCAACAACCCTAAAGGAAACTGATGCTCAGTCTTTACCCGCTGACAAACCATACACCAAGCAACGAAATTAACCACATCCTTTTTCAGTCTGACCCAATAGTACTCCTCTATCAAACCTCAATACATTTTAGTACTACCGGGATGCATAGCAAAAGGACTAGCATGTACCTCATTCAAAATAGTATGCCTCAATTCTTCGTCTTCCAGCACCACTATTTGACCTTTGAAACACAACACCCCATCGTCATTGAAATGAAAATCTGTTGGATTCCCATCCCTGATATCTTCCACATGAGGTACCAAACTCCCATCATAAGGTTGCTTCTCTTTGATCATTTACGACAGGGACAACTTCACTTGTAACTCAGCCAACAACCCACCATCACGCGTCACACTCAAGCGTGAAAACATAGCCCTCAACTCCACGCTGCCTTCATGTTCAAAGCATCAGCAACCACGTTAGCCTTACTCGGGTGGTACTTAATAGCCAGATCATAATCTTTCAAAAACTCTAACCACCTACACTGTCTTAGGTTCAACTCTTTTTGACACATCAAATACTTCAAACTCTTATGATCCGTGAAAACCACATATTTATCCTCATAGAGGTAATGCCTCCAAACTTTCAAGGCAAACACCACCATGGCAAGCTCAAGATCGTCAGTAGGGTAGTTACGTTCATGCACCTTCAACTTCCTGGATGCGTACGCCACTACCTTACCCTCTTGCATCAGCACGTAACCAAGTCCAACATACGACACATCACTATAAACAACAAACTCCTTCCCTGAGTCTGGTTAAACCAAGACTGGAGCTCGTGTCAAGGCTTCCTTCAACCTTTTAAAAGCTTGATGTCTATCTTTCGTCCACTCAAACCAAACATTCTTCTGTAGCAACTTAGTTAACGGAGCCACCAAACTAGAGAACCCTTCCACAAATCTTCGGTAGTAACCCGCCAAACCAAGGAAGCTCCTAACCTCCGTCACAGACTTGGGCGCCTTCCAACTCGTTACAGCCTCAACCTTATGCAGATCAACACGAATTCCTTCGGCAGACACAACATGCCCGAGAAACACAACTTCCCTAAGCCAGAATCACATTTTCTTAACTTGGCATACAACTGATTCTCCGTCAACTTCTGAAGCACAATCCGCAAATGACCATCATGATCCTCCTCAGTACGAGAGTACACAAGGATATCGTCAATAAACACTACCACAAACTGATCCAAAAACTTATGAAACACACGGTTCATCATGTCCATGAAAGCAGCTAGTGCATTAGTCAAACCAAAAGGCATCACCAAAAACTCGTAATGCCCAAACCTCGTACGAAAGGCTATCATGGGCACATCCACCTCCTTCACCATCAACTAGTAGTACCCCGACCTCAAATCTATCTTAGAAAACACAAAGGCACCCCTGAACTAATCAAACAGATCATTTATCCATGGTAAGGGATACTTGTTCTTTATCATCAACTTATTCAATTGTCAATAGTCTATACACATCCACAACGTACCATCCTTCTTCTTTACAAACAACACAGGTGCACCCCTACGGTGAGATACTAGGTCTAATGAAACCTCGATCCAGCAACTCCTGCAACTGCCTCTTCAACTCCTTCAGGGCCATGCGATACGGTGTAATCGATCGACATACACGTACCTATAAAGTCCTCGATGCCAAACTCAACCTCTCGGTCCGGGTGGCAACCCCAAAAATTCTATCAGGAAACTCACATACGATGCGAACATCTTGCACCCTCAACTCCTTTGATCCAAGATTCATAACGTATGCCAAGAAAGCCTAATATCCTGAATCCAACTTTCGACTTGCTTCCAAAGCCGAAACAACATTAGACAAAAGCTTGGCATTCTCGCTGACAACCATCACCTCATAATCATCCGACAACCTCAAAGATATCTATTGTTTCAAAATCCACCACTACCCAATGTTCGGTCAACCAATCCATACCCAAAATCACGTCAAAACCATGGAATGGCAACTCCATCAAATCCATGGCAAACTCATATCCCTAAACCATCAATGGACACCTACGATACAACCTCCATACCACAACTGTCTCCCCAAGAGAACTAGTCACTCTAACACCCACATTAAGAATTTCAACAGATATATCACGCAACTTAGCATGCTCACACAAGATGTATGAATGTGTAGAACCGGAATCAACCAACGAATACAATGACAAAGATTGTAGGGTAAAAGTACCTGCAATCACATCAGTGTCATTGCAACCCTTACGGTGCGTATACACCCTAGCCGGTCCATCTCCCTCAGGCTGGATAGCAACGGTATGGGCCATAGTCCTCTGTCCACCATCTCGACACTAAAACAGTCACCAGCCACGACCACGACCCCGTTGCGAAGCAACAACAGGTGCAACACCCTGCCCACCTCAAGCCAACAACGGACAGTCACGCCTCTGATAGTCACTCGACCCACAACTCTAGCAAGCATTAGCCACAACAAGCACAGATGCCTGACCCTCCATGGCCAAACGGGGACACTCTCGCCTTAAATAATCTCGGGATCCACAAACTCAACAAGTGTTAAATGGAGCTCTAGCCTAGGCACCCTGCCCTTGGACACCACGTCCAACAGCACCTTCGCTATACCTCGATTTCAAACGGAACCTCCTATCATGGTGTCTCTTAGCCTGACCACCGTATAACCCGAATCAGTAGCTCTCTTACCCGAGCTAGAACCTCAAGATCCGTGGCCAAACCCAAATTCTGCTCCCACATCCATGGCTTGCGAAACCAACACATCAAAATCCGTATAATTGGCAACAAGAATGTATGTCTTAACATCCTACACAAGCTTATGCGGAATTGATCACATCGCATACGCTCATTAGGAACCAATTAAGGTGCATACTGACTCAACCTCACGAACTGCACCTCATACTCCGCAACCCAATTAACTCAATTAATTATTGAAAAATCATTAAAATCATATTAGAAACAAAAAATCAAGGATCAAATGCTTGGGAATTTCAATAAAGAACCATATAATAGAGGAGATCTCGGACCATACCCTTATTGTGAAGTTTCTCCCTCAAATGATTTGATAAAAGCTAAGAAACACAAGATTAATGTAAGATTTTGTTTAAACAATCTTAGTTAAACAATTTTAAACCATAAAATCATGTTAGAAACCATCTCACCTCTGAATTTGATGAAAACTTGAGTGTTTGGCTGAGGAGAGAATGGAGAGAAAAGTGGAGAGAAAAATAACGTGATTTATTTTCCAAAACCAATAACCACCTTTTAACAAAAATCTCTTTTAATTGAATAATAAAACACATGTTAAAATAAGTCTAATTAAGGGAGAAACCATCAGAAACAAATTGGTAAAATATCTCCTTAAAGATTCTAAGAATTTGATCCTTTTCATTTTAGTCACTAGAAAATCACAATTTTCAAAACTTGCATTTTAGTCACTAGCTAAAATGTCCGACTTCCAAGACTCATTTTCAAAATTGATTCCACCAAAAATCATTATATATTAAAATATGATTTTTAACTATTTTTCCATATTTTTAACTCACCAAAAATATATTGTCCTCAATCGACTCGAATCTCTAACCCACCCACTGCACCGCCTAATACCCCCAAAACTGCTAGGCCCAAAAAATCAGAGCGTTACAACTCTCCCCCACTTAAGAAATTTCGTCCTCGAAATTTACCTGGAGGAAACAGGTGCATAAATTGTTTCAACATATCCGACTTGCGCTCCCACGTGGCCTCCTCAAACCGCGATGCTTCCACATCACCTTAACGAGCTCAACCGTCTTGCCCTGCAACAACTTACTGCTGGTATCAAGAATCTCTATCGATTCTTCATCGTAAGATAGGCCCGGTCTCAACTCAATCTCCTCCACCGACATAACATGCGATGGATCCGACCTATACCTCCGCAACACCGAAACATGGAGCACACCTTAAATATTTCCCAACACCGGAGGTAATCTTAAGCGGTCTCAACAGGACCCACACGCTCAACAACCTCGTATGGTCCAATGAATCTTGGGCTAAGCTTCCCTTTCCTCCCAAATCCCAACACTTTTTTCCAAGGCGACACCTTCAAAAACACTTTATCACCCACAGCATACTCTATATCCCTACGCTTCAAATCTGCATAGGACTTTTGACGATCTGCAGCTACTTTTAAGCGCTCATATATCAACTTTACCTTTTCGGTTGTGCCTTTTAGAACATTAGGCATCGATACAAACTTTTCCCGCTTCGCCCAACACACAAAGCGCGTCGTCATTTCCTCGCCATACAATGCTTCAAAAGGTTCCATTTGTATGCTAGCACGGTAATCGTTATTGTAAGCAAACTCCACCAACGGCAATCGCTTCTCCCACGCCCATGGTACTCAATAATACAACACCTCAAAGATATCCTCGAGAACCTGAATTACGCGCGCTCCGATGACCACCATCCGACCGAGGATGATACGAGGTATTGAAACTCAACTGGGTTCCCAATGAACGATGCAAACTCACCCAAAACCTTGCGGTGAACCTCGGATCCCTATCTGAGACTATAGATTTGGGCACCCCATGCAACCGCACAATATCTGAACTGTACAATTCAGCCAACCTGTCTATGGTATACATAGTATACATTGGCACAAAATACGACACTTCGTAAATCGGTCAACAATCACCTGGATGAAATCATTTTTGGTTGGTGTCAAAGGCAGCCTAGACACAAAATCCATGGTTATTCTTTCCCACTTCCATTCTGGTATTCTCAATGGCTGCAACAACCCTAAAGGAAACTGATGCTCAGTCTTTACCCGCTGACAAACCATACACCAAGCAACGAAATTAACCACATCCTTTTTCAGTCTGACCCAATAGTACTCCTCTATCAAACCTCAATACATTTTAGTACTACCGGGATGCATAGCAAAAGGACTAGCATGTACCTCATTCAAAATAGTATGCCTCAATTCTTCGCCTTCCAAAGACCACTATTTGACCTTTGAAACACAACACCCCATCGTCATTGAAATGAAAATGCTGGATTCCCATCCCCGATATCTTCCACATGAGGTACCAAACTCCCATCATAAGGTTGCTTCTCTTTGATCATTTACGACAGGGACAACTTCACTTGTAACTCAGCCAACAACCCACCATCACGCGTCACACTCAAGCGTGAAAACATAGCCCTCAACTCCACGCTGCCTTCATGTTCAAAGCATCAGCAACCACGTTAGCCTTACTCGGGTGGTACTTAATAGCCGATCATAATCTTTCAAAAACTCTAACCACCTACACTCGCCTTAGGTTCAACTCTTTTTGACACATCAAATACTTCAAACTCTTATGATCCGTGAAAACCACATATTTATCCTCATAGAGGTAATGCCTCCAAACTTTCAAGGCAAACACCACCATGGCAAGCTCAAGATCGTCAGTAGGGTAGTTACGTTCATGCACCTTCAACTTCCTGGATGCGTACGCCACTACCTTACCCTCTTGCATCAGCACGTAACCAAGTCCAACATACGACACA